>OY821521.1:18161807-18831807 GCA_963682025.1 Cordilura impudica | reverse complement strand
ATTTTATTTATTTTATTTACTTTATTTATTTTATTTATTTTATTTATTTTATTTATTTTATTTATTTTATTTATTTTATTTATTTTATTTATTTTATTTATTTTATTTATTTTATTTATTTTATTTATTTTATTTATTTTATTTATTTTATTTATTTTATTTATTTTATTTATTTTATTTATTTTATTTATTTTATTTATTTTATTTATTTTATTTATTTTATTTATTTTATTTATTTTATTTATTTATTTTATTTTGATTTTTATTTTTTTTTTTTGACTAATCACTTCAGATATATGACATTTTAGAATTATGTAGCTACATAAAGCTGCCTATGAAAAAACGAGGATTTTCCAAATAAATTCCGGCAACACTTAACGGTTGGCCTTGAATTGAGAATATCATTTGGCAATATTTTATTTTAGTTTTTTTTGATTTTGCCGATTTTTGAATTTGAAGGTTCTTCTTTTTGGCGATTTTTGGTTTTGGCGATTTTTGATTTAAGCGATTTTTGAATTTATCAATTTCGCCCACATTTCCCACTACAACTCACATTGGTAATAGATGTACTTGTCAAAATTTTCAAGACAGTCGCTTTCATAATACTTCATATCTTTCGTATAGGCGGTGCCACACCCACTAATCCTATCCCGCCCTTTCTGAATCTGACTAACCACGTTAACTTCTGACGGACTTGTATAAAATATTAAGGCTTTCCCTTTTTTAGTACTCCATTTATGTGACATAAAATATTTACTTTGTATGGGCGGTGCCACACCCACTGCTGCGATCATGCCCATTTTCTGTTCGGCTAAACACATGAGTAACTTATGGGCTCACGCAAAGTCTAAAGACTCCCAGTATTATACCGGAATATAAAGTTACATTTTTCAATAGTAAAGTTGAAGACATTTATAAAAGGTATTCTGAGCTAGAAGTTTTTCAGAATGAACTGTGGACGCCGAATCATTGCTGTCGTATTTTTTATAACGGCTTAATTTTGTGGTCCAAAGGTAATTCACTTTTTTTGGAAAATTTTAGTAAAATTTCACATCGAATATTTTTGCGGAACTTTTTAATCCCTTAAATCCCTGTTTTAATGTTTTTTTTTGCTCTTTTTTAAAAGAAGGACAAAAAAGACCCATACATTGAGGAGTTAGAGAGTTAAAATATTCTACAAAAATATTCTCCGTAACATTTTACATAACTTTTCCGAACAAATTTTATACCTTAAATGTAAGGGTCACATAGTTTCTTATGCCGTGCCGGAGCTGGGAAACTTTAACCCCCCTCAAATCAAATTCAGATGTAAACATTCAAAACGCCGATATACGTGTCTCTTTTTTGTCTCCTTAATTTTGGATAAAATTTGATTTTATTGTACAGTGTAATAGATGACCTCAGACAAATTTGCAAAACTGTCGCTATCATAGTACTCGAGATTAATGATATTGAATTCTGTCATGTATGGGAGGTGCCACGCCTATTTCTCCGATTCCGCCCATTTTCCTCATTTCTACTAACTTTAATAATAGGTGACATCTCACAAATTTGCAAAGCTCTCTTTGTCATAGTACACACTCTGTAAGGAAAATGCCACACCAACTAGAAATATCAAAATTGTTATGTCCAATAGTTTCATCTAAATTTACAGATTTAAAAATTTCAGGAAAATCGGTCCAATGGTTTAGCCTGCTCTAAATTAGAAAATTAAAAAAAAATTTTTTTCTAAATCCTAAATATTTTTCAGTTTCAACATTTTTTCTTCGCAATTAATTTTGTCACCTCAAAAATATTTCCCCCAACACAAACTAAAATTTTTTTTTTCATAAATTAAAAAATAAAAGAATTTTTAATATAAAAATTATTTTCCAAATTTTTTCAGTATTAATGATGACATGGAGTATACAAAACTCTGGTTCGAGCAATGCGAGCTTAATATAAAATTAAGTATAGTTAAAATAGTTTTAGAAATAATACAATATTAATACATAATTTTTTTTTTCATAAAATTTCAGCTCAGCTAAGCAATATTACAGAAAATTTTAATTTCTGTAATATATTTTAAACTTCTGGCATTTTCACATGTTTCCGTTTTAAAATACAACAAAAAGCATGTTTCTTTAATCACCTTCTCCTATTTGTTAATGCGGTAGGGTGAGATGTTGTGTACTTCAAACAAAAGGCCTCATTAGGAAATTTTAAACGAAATTACAAATTTTAACACTTAACACCAACATAATCATCGTTATCATCATTATCATTATAAACATTAAACTTTGTGTAGCCTTTTATGGCTACATAAAATCGATTAAAAGTTCATTATAAAAACATGGTGTTCAACTCGCTTCCAAGAAATTTTTTGATTTCAAATCCCCTGCTGTTAAGCATTTAGAATATAAAAGCCAGAACATAAAATGCTTGAATTACATTATATTGTGCGTGTTATTGTTGTAACCATTTGATGAACACACTTTAATAAGGGTGAACATATTTATGAAGTACTTTGGTCAATATTATTATTTAAAACTTATTATAGCGTTAACATATTGTGGCCAACTGCTAACTACCACTTAATTGATGTTCATCATAACATATGTAACTAAAATAATCATAATAATTTCATCAAACAACTTTTATGAACTTAATATTGTTAACAATGATTGAATACGTATGTTTGACATTAAATGGAAAAGCAACAACACTCATACGCCTTGGATATAATTAATGAGAACAAAATTCTTATTCGAGATTGTAAGTTTATATTAAGCAAACTACAAAAATATATAGATTAAAACCTAGAAGTTTGAATTGATAATTAAGGTTAAGATATACTTATCAAATATCCATTCGTATCAATTCGTAGCAGTTTGTAATAATTATGAACAAAATTAAGTTCCCATAAAAATATATATTTTCTTGGTCATTCTAACAAGCAACTTTGTTGCTGGAGTTGCTGGCTCTATAGAATCATCCAAATCGGTTAAATGGGGTATGCAATGCAAAAAATCTGTTGAAAAATATTAATTTTCTATTTGGATGTTGTAATTCTAAAGCCTTTGCAACTCCAATTTTTTCTATTTTGCATATGAGTCTTATAATAGTTGTAATTGCTGTTGTGGTCGATGTAGTTGCAGGTTTTTACTTATATAGTAACTATATCCTTGAAGCTACATAGACGCTTTTTTCAAAAATTGCCTGTTTTTTGGGTATTTTTTATTAAAAGGCACTTTTTCTTGAAGTGGTAGTTTTTCCTAGAAAAGAACCTTTTCTCAAAAGGAAGAAACTTACCTTATCTTAAAAAAGTACTATTTCTCAACAATCAATTTTTTCAAAGAAAATTATATTTTCCTAAAAATTTCTTTTTCTTAAAAAGTACATCCCTTAAAAAACTAAATTTTCTTAAAAAAGTTTAATTTCTTAAAAAGTATCTTTTCTCAGAAAAAAAAAAAAAAAAAAAAGTTACGTATAAAATAACCTTTTCTTAAAAAACATATTTTCTTAAAAATATACATTTCTTAAAAATATACATTTCTTAAAAAAGTAAATTTCTTTAATAAGTATTAGTTTTAAAATTGTTAACTTTTCTTAAGAAATTACCTCTTCTTAAAAAGAAAAGAGGAACCTTTTCTTAAAAAAGTAAATTTTTCTAAAAACTACTTTTTGCTAAAAATTAACTTTCATTAAAAAAGTACCTTTAAAAAAAATCTTCTTAAAAAACACCTTTTCTTAAGAAGTACATTTTCTTAAAAGAAGAACTCTTTGTTAAAAAGATCAATTTTGCTTTAAATAAAGCAAATTTTTTTTAAACTGATTTATATTCTTCAATGACCTTAAAAAGTACGTTTTCTAAAATAAGTAGCTTTTTCCTAAAAAAGTACCTTATCTTAAAAATCATATTTTCTTAAGAGAAGAACTTCTACTTAAAAGAGAAAATTTTCTTAAACAAATACCTTTTCTTGAAAAAAGTATCTCTCCTTAAAAAGGTAAATTTTCTTCAAAAAGTACCTTGTCTTCAAAAAGTACCTTGTCTTCAAAAAGTACCTTTTCTTAAAAAAGTACCTTTTCTTAAAAAAGTACCTTTTCTTAAAAAAGTACCTTTTCTTAAAAAGTACCTTTTCTTAAAAAAGTACCTTTTCATAACAAAATACCTTTTCTTTAAAAAGTACCTTTGCGTCAAAAAGTATCTTTTCTTAAAAAGCATACTTTCAGGCATAAAAAACTTTTTCTTAAGCAAGTAAATTTTAAGTTTTATTATTTCTTATAAAATTAAAAAAACTTATTTTCGATCTTTATCATCATAATGATTGATAAAACTGATTTACCTTAAATAAAGCAAAAAAACATTGGCACTATAAAAAGTACCTTTTCATAGGAAATCATCTTTTCTAAAAATTTCTTTTTTAAAAAGTACACCCCCTAAAAAACTAAATTTCTTAAAAAAAAGGGCCATGTCTTAAAAAGTACTTTTTCTCAAAAAAAAAAAAAAAAAAAAATACGTAAAAATAACCTATTCATAAAAAACAAATATTCTTAAAAATGTACAATTCTTAAAAAAATACCTTAAAAAAGTAAATTTCTTTAAAAAGTAACTGTTTTAAAAATATAACCTTTTAGAAACAAGCACTTTTTCTTAAAAAATATATTTTCTTTAAAGAGGAATCTTTTCTTAAAAAGGTATCATTTTTTAAAAAATTCCATTTTCTGAAAAGTAACTTCTCTTAAAAAAGTACCTTTCCCTAATAAAAAAAAAATTGTATTTTTTAATAGTCTTTTCTTAAAAAGCATATTTTCTGAAACGAAAAACTCTGTAGAAAAACATCAATTTTATTTTAAATAAAGCATATTAGTTTTAAAAATTGACCCATATTCTTCAAAGAAAAGTACTTTCCTCAAAAAAACCTTCTCTTAAAAACCACATTTTCTTAAAAGAAGAACTTCTACTTAAAACAAGTAAATTTTCTTTAAAAAATACCTTTTCTTTAAAAAAAGAATCCTTCCTTAAAAAAAAGTACCTTTTCTTCAATAAATACCCTTTCGTCAAAAAATACCTTTTCTTAAAAAAGTACATTTTCTTAATAAAGTACCTTTTCTTAAAAAAGCACATTTTCATAAAAATTTCATCCAAAATTACCTTTTCTTAAAAAAGTACAATTTCTTCAAAAAGTACCCTTGTCTTCAAAAAGTACATTTTTCTAAAAGTACCTTCTCTTAGAAAGAAAATTTCCCTCAAAAAAATACCTCTTCGTAAAGAGCAAATAGTAGCATTTTTTAAAAAACATACTTTCAGAAAATATGAACTTTTTCTTAAGTAAACTTAAAGTTTTCTTATTTCTTACAAAAAAAAAATCTTTTCGGTCTTTATAATTATAATGATTGATAAATTTTTTTTTTTATTTAAATAAAGCAGAAAAAATTGGCTTCGAAATTTGTTTTGAAAATTGATCTATACTCTGCATGACCGGTTACAACACTGTTTCTTAAAAAGTACCTTCTATTAAAGAAGTACATTTTGTAAAATGTACCTTCTGTAAAAAGCACCTTCTCTTAAAAAGCACCTTTTCCTAAAAAAGTACCTTCGTAAAAAGAAAATTTTCTTAAAAAGCATACTTTCATAAAAGAGGAACTTTTTCACATTTGTTTCGAAAATTGATCTATATTCTGCATGACTGGATATACAACTGTTTTTTTTAGAAGTAACTTCTTCTGAGAAAGTATATTTTATTAAAAAAATAACTTATAAAGTATATATTTTTAAAGAAAAAATTCTTCTTAATAAAGGAAAATTTTCTTTAAAAGTACCTCTTCTTAAAAAAGACACTTTTTTTCCAAAAAGGACCTTATCTTTAAAAATTGCCTTTTTTACAAAAAGTATCATTTCCTTAAAAAGTACCTTTTCTTCAAAAAGTACCTTTTCTTCAAAAAGTACCTTTTCTTCAAAAAGTACCTTTTCTTCAAATAGTACCTTTTCTTCAAAAAGTTCCTTTTCTTCAAAAAGTACCTTTTCTTCAATAAGTACCTTTTCTTCAAAAAGTAAATTTTCTTTAAAAAGTACCTTTTCTAAAAAAAAATACCTTCTCTTAAAAAGCACCTTTCCCAAACAAAAAGTACCTATTCGTATAAAGTAAATTTTGTTAAAATAGTACATTTTCTTAATAAACATACTTTCAGAAAAGAAGTACTTTCTTACATTTGTTTAGAAAATTGATATACAGTTTACATAACTGGTTATACACCAGTTTTTAAAAAGCAATTTTCTTAAAAAAGTAAATTTTCTTTAAAAACTACTATAATTTAAAAAATGCACCTTTTCATTAAAAAGGACCATTTTTTCAATAAGTAACTTTCCTTCTCAAAAAGTACCAATATTTTCCATTTACCTTTTCCTCAAAAAAGTACCTTTTCTTCAAAAAAGTACCTTTTTTCAAAAATTACCTTTTCTTAAAAAAAGTACGTTTTCTTGAAATGTTCCCTTACCTTTTCTTCAAAAAAGTACCTCTTCTTCAAAAAAAGTACCTCTTTTCAAAAAGTACCTTTTCTTAAGAAAGTACGTTTTCTAGAAAAGTTCCTTTTAAAAAAGTATCTTTTCTTAAATAAGCACTTTTCCTTTTGGTACTTTCTTAAAAAAACTGTCTAAAAAGAGACTTTTCTCGATAAAGTTATTTGCTTAAGAGTACATTTCTTAAAAAGTATCTTTTCTAAACAAAGTGCCTTTTCAAAAAAAAAAAGTTTCGTCTTTTCTTAAAAAAGTACGTTTCTTCAAAAATTACCTTTCTTAAAAAAAGTACCTTTTCCAAAAGTAATACCTTTTCTAAAAAAGTATCATTTCTCAAAAAAAGTATATCTTCTAAAAAAAAGTATCTATTCTTAAAAAACGTCTTTCTCTTCGAAGAGTGCTTGTTCTTAAAAAAAAACTTTTCTTAAAAAAGTACATTTTCTTCAAAAAGCAACTTTTCTCAGAAAAGTAAATTTTCTTAATAAAGTAAATTTTCTTAAAAAGTACATTTTCTTCAAAAAAAAAAGTACATCTTCTTAAAAAGTACATTTCTTGAAAAGTTCCTTTTATTTAAAAAGTACCTTTTCTTAAATAAGCACTTTTTCTCAGAAAAGTACACATTCCTAAAAAAAACTTTTTTCATTTTGGTACTTTCTTAAAAATTAAGAAGTTCTTAAAAATACAGTTTTCTAAAAAAAATCTTTTCTCTAAAAATTACTCTTCTTAAAAAGTACATTTCATAAAAATTACGTTTTTCGAAAAAATATTACCCTATCTATATGAAGTGCCTTTTCTAAAAAAAAGTACCTTTCTTAAAAGTACCTTTTCCAACCAGAGTACCTTTTGTTAAAAAAAGTATCTTTTCTCATAAAGAGTATATCTTCTAAAAAAAGTACCTTTTCTTAGAAAATAACTTTTTCTTATAAGAGTGCTTGTTCATAAAAAAGTACTTTTTCCTAAAAAACCACAGTTTTCTTAAATCAGTAACTCTTCTTAAAAAAGTAAAAGTACTATTGTGTTAGAAAACGATATTGTCCTAAAAGTAGGTTTTCATAAAAAAAAAACTTTTCTTAAAAAAGTGCCTTTTCTTGGAAATCTGCCTTCTTTTTAAAAAGAGCCTTTCTTAAAAAGTGTTCTTTTTAAATACCGTTTTTTAAAAATATTTTTTTTTAGAACAAGTGCATTCTCTTTAAAAGTACATTTCTTAAAAAAAAAGTACCCTTTCCTAATAAAGTACATTTTCTTAAAAAGTTTTTCTTTGAAAAAAAGTGCCTTTCCTAAAAATCCAGAATTGAAACATAAACCCTCATAATGGCAATTAATAAATCAAAACCATAAAAAACAAAAAAATATAACAAACCTCAAAAGTTAAATGCCGTAAAAGAAGTACCCATAAAAATGCCTTTTTTAGTTTAAGGATAAAAAAAACAAAAATATTTTTTTCTGATACGCAAAGTAACTTTTTCTTGGCAAAATTTCAAAAAGAAACTTTTGTTCTATTTTTGTTATAGACTTTAAGCCCATGTTTCATATTTTATGGCAGCAAGTTCGGCATATAAAAATAAATTCTTTTTTTTTTACTTTGCTAGACTTGTTATCCTTGCAAATAAAGTATTTACCTAAAGGAAAATAATGGATTCTAAAAATTTTTCTTGATTATACAATGTAAAGAAGAAGAAAGTACAAATATTGTTTTTAGTGTTTGCATTTAAAATGATTTGAAAACTCTTTTTCGTGTTCCAATTTTTTAGTAAATTGAAATGGAAATGTAGAAAAAAAAAAACTTCCTCATCCTTTTGAGGAGTTTATGTTGTCAAAATAAAGCAATAACAATAACAAAATAACACAGAAAAATATACGTGAAAGAAATATGGCCATAAGAAAAATTTATGATTTACGCGGAAAAACAAAAAAAATATAAAACTCCAAACTCAGCTGCTTATTATGGATTATGTAAATTATATTTTCCGGTTTTGATTTGATGCAGACACAAAACATGTTGTAAAGTAAAAAACAAAAATCCAACTCAAATGCTAATAAAAATATTTAATATGAATGAATCGTACATTCGGTTTGTATCCATATTTGCCACAACAATGTGTCAACTTCAAATTTATCCGTCTTTTTCTACTGTTACTGTAAAGTAAAATATGAACTTATTCGCAATAAATGCCGAGCGACAAGAGAATATGTTTATATTAAATAAGAAGTTAATATAATATGAAAAGACTTTCAGAGTTGAATTTAGAAAATACTATAGAGATAATCGAACGTACTTGAATGATATTTAAATTCAAAAGGCATAAGAAGATTTGCATAGCCGAGTTTCAAAGAAACAAGTAATTTTTAGAACCGGTTCTGATTATTTCAAATTAACTTAATAGCTACTCACCCTCCATTTAGAGTACGAATATCATTTAGACTTAATTTAAAGCTGACAGGAGGTAAAAACTTTTATATCAAATATAAAGTTCAGATGACTTTGTTTGATTTTCCAGCACAATATTAAAAATTTCTATTTTCAGTGCTTAAAAGGGGATTAGGGTGGAGAGAAACGTTGAATGAAATGCTTGAAAATAAAAACTGCTTAACATATATTTAAGATAAGAACAAAAAAATACGACTTCTTTTCTTAAGCAAATATTATACCATAAAATTATCAAAATAGTTAGACAAACGTAAATAATTATTTATGTTCAAAACCAATAATTTCCAAAGGTTTTCCTTTCATCTGATGTTTCTATATATAGTGGAATCCAGAAACTATTTAATTTTTAATTTTTGATTTTTTATTTTTAATATTTAATTTTTAATTTTTAATTTTTTATTTTTAATTTTTAATTTTTTATTTTTTATTTTTAATTTTTAATTTTTAATTTTTAATTTTTAATTTTTAATTTTTAATTTTTAATTTTTAATTTTTAATTTTTAATTTTTAATTTTTAATTTTTAATTTTTAATTTTTAATTTTTAATTTTTAATATTTAATTTTTAATTTTTAATTTTTAATTTTTAATTTTTAATTTTTAATTTTTAATTTTTAATTTTTAATTTTTAATTTTTAATTTTTAATTTTTAATTTTTAATTTTTAATTTTCAATTTTTAATTTTTAATTTTTAATTTTTAATTTTTAATTTTTAATTTTTAATTTTTTGTTTTTAATTTTTAATTTTTGGTTTTCAGTTTTTAATTTTTAATTTTTAATTTTTAAGTTTTAATTTTTAATTTTTAATTTTAAATTTTTAATTTTTAATTTTTAATTTTTAATTTTTAATTTTTAATTTTTAATTTTTAATTTTTAATTTCTAATTTTTAATTTTTAATTTTTAATTTTTAATTTTTAATTTTTAATTTTTAATTTTTAATTTCTAATTTTTAATTTTTAATTTTTAATTTTTAATTTTTAATTTTTAATTTTTAATTTTTAATTTTTAATTTTTAATTTTTAATTTTTAATTTTTAATTTTTAATTTTTAATTTTTAATTTTTAATTTTTAATTTTTAATTTTTAATTTTTAATTTTTAATTTTTAATTTTTAATTTTTAATTTTTAATTTTTAATTTTTAATTTTTAATTTTTAATTTTTAATTTTTAATTTTTAATTTTTAATTTTTAATTTTTAATTTTTAATTTTTAATTTTTAATTTTTAATTTTTAATTTTTAATTTTTAATTTTTAATTTTTAATTTTTAATTTTTAATTTTTAATTTTTAATTTTTAATTTTTAATTTTTAATTTTTAATTTTTAATTTTTAATTTTTAATTTTTAATTTTTAATTTTTAATTTTTAATTTTTAATTTTTAATTTTTAATTTTTAATTTTTAATTTTTAATTTTTAATTTTTAATTTTTAATTTTTAATTTTTAATTTTTAATTTTTAATTTTTAATTTTTAATTTTTAATTTTTAATTTTCAATTTTTAATTTTTAATTTTTAATTTTTAATTTTTAATTTTTAATTTTTAATTTTTAATATTTAATTTTTATGTTTTCCATTTTTCATTATTCAGTTTTCAATTTTCATTTTCCATTTTCAATTTTTCAATATTCAATTTTCATTTTCCATATTCCATTTTTCAATTTTCATTTTCCATTTTGCATTTTTCATTTTCAATTTTTAATTTTTCAATTTTCATTTTCAATTTTTCATTTTCCATTTTCCATTTTTCATTTTCCATTTTCCATTTTCCATTTTCCATTTTGCGTTTTCCATTTTTCATTTTTAATTTTTCATATTTCATTTTTCAATTTTCATGTTCCATTTTCCATTTTTTATTATCCAATTTCCATTTTTAATTTTTCAATTTTCATTTTCCATTTTTCAATTTTCAGTTTTCATTTTTCATTTTTCAGTTTTCATATTCCATTTTTCATTTTTTATTTTTCATTTTCCATTTTTCAATTTTCATTTTCCATTTAACATTTTTCGTTTTTCATTTCATTCTTCATATTTCAATTTTCCATTTCCATTTTTCAATTCTCAATTTCCATTTTCCATGTTTTAATTTTCATTTTGCATTTTCCATTTTTAATTTTTCAATTTTCATTTTCCATTTTTCAATATTCAATTTTCATTTTCCATTTTCCATTTTTCAATTTTCATTTTCCATTTTGAATTTTTCATTTTCAATTTTTAATTTTTCAATTTTCATTTTCAATTTCTCATTTTCCATTTTCCATTTTTCATTTTCCATTTTCCATTTTGCGTTTTCCATTTTTCATTTTTAATTTTTCATATTTAATTTTTCAATTTTCATGTTCGATATTCCATTTTTTATTATCCAATTTCCATTTTTAATTTTTCAATTTTCATTTTTCAATTTTCATTTTTCATTTTTCATTTTTCAGTTTTCATTTTCCATTTTTCATTTTTATTTTTCATTTTCCATTCTTCAATTTTCATTTTCCATTTTTGGTTTTTCATTTCATTCTTCATATTTCAATTTTCCATTTCCATTTTTCAATTCTCAATTTCCATTTTCCATGTTTTAATTTTCATTTTGCATTTTTCATTTTTAATTTTTCAATTTTCATAGAAAAGGAATCACGAATAAAAGAAAAAAAATCAGGTTTTTAAATCTTTACATATTGAATTCGTGGAAAAATTAATTTGAAGTGAAAAAATTGAATCTGAAAAAAATAAAATTTAATTCTAAAAAAAAAAAATTCAGTTTAAAATAAAACAAATTAATATGTGTCGAAAATAATTTAATTTGTTCCGAATAAAATTGAAGTTGCTTTGAAAAAAATTGAGTTTGATTTTTAAACAATATAAATTGAACGGAAAAAGTGTGAATTTGAGAGTAAATCCTATATATGCATAATTTCTTTGTGGGATTTTTTTTATGTTGTTGTACAATTATAATGTTCAACCACTAAACTGTTACAACAAACACACTGGGTTTTATGTGTTTTTTTAGTGGTATCTACATATTTTTGCTCGTATCTAATCACGATGATGTCCGATTTAGGCAATTTTCAATACCAACCTGCTGGGAATTATGGCAAATGACATTATTGTAGCCTTATCCAGTTAGATGGCTTTTTTTGTGAATGAGCGTGATTTCAACAGACAGACGAACAGACGGATAGACGGACGGACAGCACGAGCTGTGATAAGGATCAAGAATACATATACTTTATGGGGTCGGAAATTAGTTTTTCGATGCGTTACAAACGGAATGACAAACCTGTACATACCCTCCGCCACTGACGAGTGGAGGGTATAAAAAGTGTTGAATTGTGAATCGGCTAATATTGATTAGCATATCTTCAGGGTCTTATAAAATAATTTATTAAATGAAAAAATAAAATCTCCTAAAATTTGCACTCGAATTTCGAGGGCTGGGATCTGCTGGCATAGATCAATATGTTAAGAATATGTAAAAGGGTACCATTTTTACCCTCTTTGGCCATTTATAAGCTCCTTAACATCCTAAATTTTAAAAGTGTTCCTCTCATCTGATGTTTCTATCTCTAACGGAATCCACAAACTATATATCATATTCCCAGATTCGTTTGTTTAGGAGATACCAAATATACAATGTTTCCACTTTTTGGCCGTTTTTCCTCCGCTAGACTTTAGAGTTTGTATACCAAAATTCATATATTTAGATTAATATGCTAAGAAGTGCAAAAAGGTACCATTTTTACTCTTTTTGACCGTTTTTTCCTCTTAAATGACCGAATTTCGGGAAAATTAATCCTGAGCCAATGTTTGTTTCATGGATGGAATCTACACACAAAATTTCATATTCCTAGATTCATTTGTTACCATTTCCCCCTTTTTGGCTGTTTTGACCACCTTAACATCCGAACTTCCAAAAGTTTTCTTCTGATCTACTGTTTTCATCTCTAGTGGAATCCACGAACTCTATTTTATATTCGTTTGTTTAGAAGATACCAAATGTCCACTTTTACCCTATTTGTCAGTTTTTCCTCCCCTAGACTTTAGAATTAGCAAAACTGATGCCAACGTATTCAGTGGAGTCTGTGTACTAAAATTCATATATCTATAATATTAATGGGCGATTTCTTGGGACCGATGTGTTGTTCTACCGTTTCTTCCCGATTTTGACCAAACGTATATTATTTGAAAGGTACTTCTTTTAAGCTGTTCACCAGATGTACAAATTTTTAAATTTTTTCCTTTCTTTTGAGTAAATTGCATTTAAAGTTTCTACTAACACATGCATAAAATTATACATACATGATAAGTGTGTGTTTAATAAATTTGTTAATATGTTTGTAATAAAAATGAGTTTGTTTTTTGTGTTGAGATGTGAATTGGCTATAATCGAATAGCATACCTTTAGGGTCTTTATTTAATGAAAAATAAAATTTCCTAGAATTTGCACTCGAATTTCGAGAGCTGGAATCTGCTAGTATAGAATAATATATTAAGAAGATGCAGAATGGTACAATTTTTATCCTTTTGTTCGTTTTTCCGATTTTCTAAAAATCCCATCTTAGTGGATCTTTACGCCGCACAGTGGGTTGAAAAGCATGAAAAGTGAGGATTAATTCAGGGAAGACGTAATTTCAAAATATTGTTAATTTTTTTTAATGGATATTCATTAATGCATAAAAAACCACCATTTAGAAAAAAAAGTGGAAAAAATTTGTTTTAACCCGTTAGGAGCTTTTTGTGTTTTGGAAAAAATGATCTTTTCTTACAATTTTCGCTGTAACTTTGGAATAAAAAGCGATAAATTAGTAAATGAAATTGCAAGTTAGAACTTAGTTAATGTGCTTTTAGAAAAAATAAAATTTTTTTTAAAAATAAAAAAGGAATAAATATTTAATATGTATTGATATTATAAAAATTGAATTTTAAAAACCGATTTTATTTTCCAAATTCCACAATTCCACAAATTTAACTCAAAAAATTTACATTATAAAATAATATTATGTTTTTATTGATGAATAATTATAAGCACAAAACGAACAACCATTTCAGAAAATTAAAAAAAAAATTTTTAGAAAGTTAATTCAATTAATATTGAATATATTGTTACATTTATAATTGAAAATTTTGTATGCATTTATTGTTATTGTTTATTTTTTATTTTATATTGTTCTTATTTAAGAGAAACTTAAATATATATATATATATATAAATATACAATTAAAATCAAGGATGCTCCGTATTATCATCACCTTCATAAATATAATCAGCATCTTCATAATTATCATCATCAATATCTTCATTAATCTCTTCTTCATCAGAAATCTTGGGCAAAATTAATAAATCTAGTGCCATCTGTGGTATATTATATATTTTTTGGCATAATTTTTGCTTTTAGTGGTAATTAAAGGATCCAAACTAAGAAGTAACCTATTGAATATATCTTCATTTGACTTCTCCCGACTGCATTTACGAGAATTGTGTTCTCTGTAATTTTTAAAATCTTTACTTCTAGCTTCTTGAGCTTCCTCAGATAGTTGACCTATTGGCAACAAGGCGTTTCTTACTATTTCTGGCCCGTGAATAAGGAATTTATGTAAAGTTGGAGGCATATAATACCACGGATAGAGCTTAACAAAATGTCTGGCTGTATTCTCAGTATATTTTCTAAATTTTTCTACTTGAATCTCGTGCCCGCAAGATACAACAATAAGTATCACATGCATTCTTTCTATCAATTCTGCATCAACTTTTGTGATTTGAGCAGAAACATCTGCATTTTGAAAAAACCGTCTGGCAGTGTTGCCATCATTAGAGTTTCCAAAACCTGGCTTTGGTTGGTCCACGATCAGTCCAGTTTTTTCTCTAAAGTCTTTTTGAATCCGTAATTTTGTTACTGAAACCACTTTTTTATCATCATCAGACCTAGCCTGCCATTTTTTGATTGGAATTTTATATGATAAGTGAAGAAGACATTCAAAAAATCGCAATTTTTTATATTGTTCTAAAACTTTTTACCCGAGAACATTTTGTAATTTCAGAGCTTCGATTTTTCGCTCCACTATAATGTGCATGATCATTAAAATTATTTATTGTAATACTAGGTTATACATTTACAACAGCAACCAGTGCTGCCAAACCATTTTGGTGAAAAATCGTCAAATTGGGAAGAACAAATCGTCAAAATCGTCATTTAAAAAAAAATAATCGTCAAAAAATCGTCATCAAATAAAATTAATTAACTTAAGTAAATTTCTATAAAATATTACTGTAAAACAAAACACATTGCTATAATTCATGGTTTTATTGATTAATTTATTGTTTTCATTACAAAACAAATAAAAATTTAAAACAAATTTAAAAATTTATTGTTATTAAAATTTATTTTTGATACATTTGTGATGTACATTTTTTGATTAACTCTTTTCCTATATTTATATCAAAACACTCGGATTTGTTTAACTTCAAAAAGTCTTTAGCGAATATTATTCCTTGTAATGTGGAAGTATCTAAGCGTTTCGAGTTTTCGTTTTGTTTAAATTAACAATATTGAAAATTCTTTCGACGTTGGCCGATGAATGTGGGAGTGCCATTATACTTGAAACAAATTTTGTTAAAGTTGGGAATGCTGGCGCGTTATTGGCTCGTTTAATATTGGAAACATTTTTCCAAAAGACCATTGTTTCTAATTCTACAAATTTCATATTACGTAGTTCCCGAATTTCATTATCAAGTTCTTGGAGTTCCTTTACATCCAACAAATTTGGAAAATATTTTGCTAAAATTATGAGATCGTCGTTTTTTTTATTTAAGGAAATGTTTGGTTCTAGACAGTTAAATTTTTTTAAAATCTCATCATCGAAATCAAATCGTTTTAAAATTTGTGTTACAAGTTCAACATAAAATTGAACGCAGCAATCAACTAATTTGTTGTATTCGTCAGGATCAACATTTATACAAGACAATTTATCTTTAAGGTATATACCAAGATATACATCATTTCTTTCTAAGAAAACATCTTTGTTGTTGAAGTTGTGAACATCAAAATTTTCCATATATTTTTCTTTAATAAAATTACTTAAAACGGTTTGCAGCAATCTATACAATTCACTGTATATATTCTGAATTTGAACACTCGTACTTTGAAAAAGTTTGTTGATATTATTTATAATGCGCAAAATATATTTTAAAAAACTCAAGTATAATTCATGAATACCGTTTAGATTATTCAATATGTCCTTTGCTGTATCTATATGATCAACATTTACTGCAAATGCAAAATAAATTTTTAATGCTTCAAATAGTTCCAGTAAACGATTTACAACTGCCTCCAGAGAAAGCCATCTAGTTTGTGAAGGATGAAGAAGTTTCTTTGGCTTCAATTCTAACAAAGATTGAATTTTTAAAAATTGGTTATTTCTTTTTGAACTATTTGAAACGTAATTATATATATTTCTGGCGAGTGTTTCCACTGATGATGGTAACTTCATACAAGCATATGAAGAACACAGTGCCAATGACTGGCACACACATTTCATTATAAATAAATTTGGAATTTCTTTTTTAAAATGACTAGCCACTGAGTTATACTTTCCGGTCATATTAGGAGCTCCATCGGCTGCAAATCCTACCATAAACTTTTTGTAATTTACCTTGTTATTTAAAAGGTAGTTTTTTATAGCAGTAAAAAGGGACACTGCATCACAACTGTCAACCTCCAGGAGACCAAAAAAGAAGTCATAAACAGTAAAATTTGTACACACTCTGGATACTAAACACATCAATTTTTTGTTGGTAATGTCAGTAGACTCGTCAATACAGAGGGAAAACGCATTGGAGCTCATAAGTTCACATATATATTGAAGTTGACTTTCCCCGATAACATTTTTAATTATTGCTGTAGATTTTGTTCTACCAATTGATATGTTTTTAGAAATATCCGAATCTTTAAAACAGTTTTTTACCAACTTCGATAAATGATCCATCGTAAGAAAGGAAATGTTGTGTTCCATCAGAAATAACGATAATTTTATTTCTATTTGTTTTGCTGCATTCACATCTTTATTTAAAAATGATGATATAGTTGGCTGATTTTCTAATATAACATTTTCTGCCTCTGAATGTTTTTGCGTTTTCATATGTTTATACAAATCAGATTTTCCGGATGTTATTTTTAAAGTTGTTTTACAAACATTGCAGTAAATGTTTGGGTCTTTTTTTACTGCCCACGATTTAACATTTGGGTCTTCAAGCCACTGATCCTTTATATTTCGTTTCTTCTTCTCTTGGAAAGAGTTTTCCAAACTATCATCTTCAACTTCGGTTGTAGTATTTGAACCTAAAATAGTTCAACTTATTATTATATTTCATTCATTTGTTTTTTAAATATTACCACTTTTAATCAAAAATTTTTCCATTTTTATTTACAGAAAATGTGTTTTATAATAATGAAACGAAAAAAGCTAACTTTTTTTTAGTTTTCATTTAACCGTTTTTTCACAGGTTGCTTTATACAAGTGAAACAAGACTGAACATATGTTTGGCTCTTTCTTTTGTACGCAAAATGAATTGAGATTCACAAACTCTGCTTTCTTGCTTATGCAGGCCATAGACGTTGCGACCGTTGGTACAACTCGGTTGGTAGTCAAGTTGGGTGTTTTGCACACAAACGATACAACCTCATTGTACAACTTCATTTTGAAAAAAGTCATGTTGAGTAAAGATGGCATCGCATATGTGCACCTTATCAAGTTGTACCAACGGTCGCAACGTCTATGGCCTGCATTATATATAAATTTAAATTTTTTTCTAAAGAGATTGCCATCAGTTTTTATTTTTTTATGTTGCCATATAGATAATTTTCATATTTTTTTGTAAAAATGTTATGAATTTTGAAGAATCGTCATTTTTGTTCTAGCAGAAAATCAGAAATCGTCAATCGTCATTTTAACAAAATTGACTTAAAAAATCGTCAAAATGGAGACAAATCGTCAAATTTGGCAGCGCTGACAGCAACAATAACAATCACAGCTACCAAAATAAACACAAAACAGAAACTAAAAAAAGATTTTTTCTGTTGTGTTTTCAAGCATTTTTTTTAATTTTATACTGGGGACTTTTAATAAAAACTTGAATATTACATTCGTTGGCAACTATTGGCAAAATGTTTTTTTGGATTACACAAGTAGAAATCCCATATTTTACTACAATGTAAATAATTTTAGCCGATCTCATCTAGAATTACGTTGAAACTCAATCTCTTTTTAAAAAATACCCTCTTTTTAGGACAATTTTCAAAAAATTATTAAAAATATTTCTAAAACATTAATCTAAAAATTTTTTTTTAATAATACAGTCAAATACCTGAAGTTGATGAATCCATTTGAAAAAAAGTTAGAATTTAAAAAAAAAATGAAAAAAAATTAAACTTGAAATATCTCGTTTTTCACTTTTTACCACTTCGAGCAAAATTAAAAAAAATTGTTGAACTTTGAGAGAGTATAGCAAGAAAAGTAAACAACATAGAACAATAATTTTGACAGTTAGTGATGACCCATTTTATACTCTGTTACCCGGTATATAAACATTTATTACAAAATACTCATTTCAATTTTTGACTTAATCCTCACTTTTGACCCTTTTCAACCCAATGTGCGCCGACAGGGGAACCTTTGGTCCAAATTTCAAGTTTCTGGGTCGAAAAGTTTGGGCTGGGCGATGGTGATCACCCACACAACTCTTTTATACAGAAAAATACAAATTCGTTTCTTAAGCAAATATTATACCATAAAATGATCAAAATAATTATAAATAAATAATTATTTATGTCCACAACCAATATGCTATTGAAATTGTGTACCACTTAAAATAGTCATTAATGCCAAATAAACACTTATGGCCAACCATTGAAATGATCATCATTATAGTGGACTTTAAAAATATTGCTGACTCTTTGCAATTGTATGCATTTCAATCAATAAAAACCACCAGCATTAACAGTACTTTATGTTGATTGTTTATATATAAACTGAAGTGTATGTTTACTATCGCATCATGACATTCGTTCCTTCTATCGTTCATTCATCCGTTCAGCCAAATATTTTACGATTTACGATGCCTCCGGGTTGAGTGTTATTTCCTCCTGCATTGCCACCAAGTAAATCTCCTGTTTTATTAAACCATTACAGCGTTTTGGAACTTGATGGTGTCCTTCAGCCAAACATACAACCATTATAGAATTTAGTAGAGCCATAATCTGTTTTCAATCCAAAATGTTTTCTCATGCAATTCAAATGTTTCAAATAAGTTCAATCTGCTTTAAACGCTTAGCTATAAATTATTTACAAAAAAAAAAAACAAGAGATCTATAAACGGATATATAAACGAAATGATTGTAAGATTTTTTTTAGAACGTAAAGCACTCAGTTAAAAAATAATGACGTTTTCAATTGAAACAAAACAAAAAACAAAAAATGAGTGAACCATGAATCATGCTAAAAATGCATGTGGCAAAAAAGATGTTGGGTAATGCCCGCTATAACAGTTGTTAAAATCTTAAGGGAACGGAAGTTCATGTTCGAAAAAAAAACAAATCCAACTAATAACAGGAAAACAACAACAGCTTATGGCGTTGTACTATATACACTGTACGCATTTTTTAGATAAACTAAAAACAAAGTTTTTGTTGACAACAAATTATATAAAAAATTATTTAAAAAAAAAAAAATTATTACATGCAAACTAAAAAAAATATTTTTTATGCCGAATGAAAAGCATTAAATAATGATACTGCACATATTACGGTGTACCATCTCCTACGGGCTTAAAAATCCCCTTAGAAAATTCCAACACCAAGAGTTAAAAAATGGAAACAACAGTACGTTCTAAACATCTGAACAAATTTATCTTTTAAAACTAAATCTGTTCTAAAGAATTTACTAAACTTCGTCAAGAATTTAAATAATTTGAGATAAATTATTTGTATTTAGGGGCGGCCCAAAATGTAAAAGGATACTTTTTGCATCTGCCAAAAAAAAAAAAAAATAATATAAAAATATCAAATTTTCAAAAAAGTATCATTTTTCAATCAAAGTATATTTATTACTAAAAGTAACGTTTCTTAAAAAAATATTTTTTTCTAAGGTATTTAAACCGTATTTGCCGGACGATAAGACGCATCGGACCATAAGATGCACCCCAAAATTCTATCTATAAATTTTTAGAAATAAGTATGGTTTGGACGATAAGACGCACTGACACAATTTTTACAAAAAAAATCCATTTTTTTAATTCCTTTATTTATTTTAATTCACTTTATTACTGTAATACATAGGAATTTATTTGTAGGTAAGTTTATTTTTCTACATTAGGTATTTAACTCATCTTCACTCGAGTCGTTGCTGTCGCTTATTAAAATGTTTTCTGAACTGCTATCAACATCCTCGTCATCCTCATCGCGTTACTAATTCCACATTTTTTAAAACAATTCACAATTGTTATTTGTTTTATTTTTTCCCAAGAATTATTTACCCAGGTGCACACTTCTGTAATTGTAGGTCGTTTCATTCTTCCTGTTTTTGTCAAATCGTGATTCGGTTTTGTCATCCATATGTTCCACTCCTCCCTCATCAAATCTTTAAATGGCTTATTTATTGATACATCAAGAGGCTGTAATTGGCTTGTAAGGCCTCCAGGAATGACTGCTATTTCTGTGTTCATTTTTTTAAAAAGGTTTTTGGTTGGATCTGTTAAATGCGCTCTAAATTGATCCCACACTAACAACGCGCGACTTTTTGACAACGCACCCTTACGATTCGCCCATATCCTTTGTAGCCATAATTTAATGCCCATTTCATCCATCCAACCTTTATCTTGAACGTGGATCACAATTCCACGTGGAATTTCATCTTTTGGTAAAGTTTTTCTTTTAATGATTATCAGAGGTGGTAGCTTGCTGCCGTCCGCACAACATGCTAGAACTACAGTATAGTGAGTTTTTTCATGACCTGTTGTTTTTACAGTACGATTTGAAGGAACATCAAATGTTAGAGGCACTTCATCCATATTAGCAATTTGGCTAAGTTCAAAGTTAAAATTTCTTCTAGCTGATATGATAAATCTATGGAAATCTAAAATTTTAGCTTTATTGACAATCGGCATTTTTTGAGCTAGACTGGTTTTTGTACACATTGATAGCCCGTGCCTCTTCACAAATCTGGTGCACCAAGAAGTTGATCCTGTGAAATCACCAATACCGTTTGCAGACGCCCATTGCTTCGCTTCAAAAATTATCATTTTTGTAGAAACCTATATTCCATTGCTTCGGTGATTGGTTATCCAATTTTTTATTTGTATTTCAAGTTCCGGCCATTTTGGTAAGTGCGAACGAAGTGTTTTCTTGTGTTTACTGAGCCCTTTCAATTGCTCTTCTTGTTTTTTCAACTCACGAATCATTTTTTCTGTAGGTGGTGGACCAAAATGTCTTTCTGCTGCTCGGTTTCCGTGTTCTTTTGCATATTTTATAACTTCTAATTTAAAGTTCATATTATAAGAAAGTCTCTTTTGTTTTACACTCATTTTCTGACTTTTTAACAATTAACGAATGAATTTAAATTACCCCGTATAAAAATACTTGACTAAGCCATGCGAAATACGCTACTACACTAAGTGACTATTAGAAGTTTACTCATGAAACTCTCATAAATAACATCAACAAGTGAATTCTGTGAATCCCCGAATTGAAGACGACGACAGTGTAAGCAATAACACCAACACACATAAATACTGAACGAAATAGGGAATTATGAACGAATGCATCAAAGCAACTCAAAAAAACATAAAAACAAAAAAAATATTAGTATTTGCCGGACGATAAGACGCATCGGACCATAAGACGCACCCTGATTTTAGGTCAAATTTTCAGAGTAAAAAGGTGCGTCTTATCGTCTGGCAAATACAGTAATTATATTTTCTTAAAAAGTACATTTTATTAACAAAGAACACATTATCTTAAAAAAAAGTACCTCTTTATTTTTCCTTAAAAAAGGAATTCCTATTAAAAAAGTTAATTTTTTTTTTAAATTTACCTTTTAGTAAAACATAGTGCTTTTTTTAAAAATTTACCTTTTTCAAAAATAGTAACATTTTAAAAATAGTACCTCTCTTAAAAAACAGTGCGTTTTGTAAAAATTCAACTTTTTTAGAAATAGTACCTTTTTTAAAAAAAGTAACTTTTTTAAAAATAGCACCTTTTTTAAAAACAGTACCCATTTAAACATAGCATCTTTTTAAAAAAAGTAATTTTTTAATATCACTTTTTTTTAAATAGTACCTTTTTAATATAATACCTTTTTAAAAAATATCACCTTTTTCAAAAATAATACGTTTTTAAAAAATAGCTTTTTTAAAATAGTATCGTTTTAAAAGTAGTTCTTTTACTTTAGAGTAGTAACTTTTTTAAAAAAAGTACCTATTTTAAAAATAATGCCTTTTTAGAAATAGTACTAAAGGTGCCTTTTTTAAAAATATTACCTTTTTTAAAATAGTTTTTTTTTCAAAAATTGTACCTATTTTAAAAATTGCACTCTATTTAAAAATAGTATCTTAAAAGAAAGTAATTTTTTACAAGTATTTTTTTAAAAAATTAGCTTTTTTAAAATTAGTGCCTTTCTTAAAATTTAGTACCTTTTTAAAAAATAGTGCCTTTTTAGAAATAATACCTTTATTAAAAAATATCTTTTTTAAAATAGTTAATTTTTTTTTAAAAATAGTATATTTTTTCAAATGGTACCTTTAAAAAAAATAACGCCTTTTCTTAAAATAATGTGTTTGCTTAAAATAGTGCATATTTTAAAAATAGTACTTTTTTAAAAATATAACCTTTTTCAAAAATAATACGTTTTTAAAAAAATACCTTATTTAAAATAGTACCTTTTTAAAAGTAGTGACTTTGTTTTAAAAATAGTAACTTTTTTAAAAATAGTACCTATTTTAAAAATTGTGCCTTTTCTAGATATAGTACTCAAGGTACCTTTTTTAAAAATATTACCGTTTTTAAAAAATAATATTTTTTTTTTTTAATAGTACCCTATTTAAAAATAGTATCTTTAAAAAAAAGTAGTTCTTTAATAGTGATAGTTTTTTAAATAGCACCTTTTTTTAAAATAATGCCATTCTTAAAAAATAGTACCTTTTTTAAAAATAGTACGTTTTGTAAAAGTAGTTCCTTTAATACGTTATTACAAACCAGTATCTTATTTAAAATAGTACCTTATTAAAATAGTAAATTTTTCAAAATTAGAACCTTTCTTAAAAAATAAAACATTTTTGAAAAATGTTACGTTTTTTGAAAATAGAACTTTTTTTAAATAATACGTTTTTTAAAAGCTGTAATATTTAAAACTAATACGAATTTTTAAAAATTGTACCTTGAACCACAGAAGCTTGAAAAATCAAAATAATGATGGAAAAGAAAATAACATACGGTTTATATTTTTATACCCTATACCACTATTTGGTTTGGGTATAATGACTTTGTGCTGCTGTTTGTAGCTACCAAAAATATTTGACCTAGACCCATCTTTTATTATACCGATCGCTTCAGAATCATTTTCTGAGTCGATTTATGCTATTGAAATTGGTGAAATTTGGCCCATGTTCAGGCCTAGTCCCCATACAAAGGATCCCTATGAAATCGGCATAAATAGCCATAAGATCCAAATTATCATATTGATCTCAGTCAAATTGGGGTTGTATGTGTTTATTACATCCATTAATCAGAAGTCCAAAAATAATCTCTATAGGATAGTTCTTAGTCATGGACCCCATATAGAGCTGCTTCCCGATTTTCACTTAAATCTATCAAAAAACAAAATTATTGCACAGATTTTTCTCAAATGTGGTTTGTATACCTTTTTTCAAAATATAAGTGACTTTACCAAATACGGATAGGATCGATCCATTTTTTGACCTAGTCCCCATATAAATATAGCACCCGATATGAACTTTTTCATATCTGCAGCCAAAAAAATTAATAACAGTGCCACTAAAATTTGGTTTATGCTTACTTTCTATATCCAATTAGTTGGACCGAAGAGATAGGGTCTCTAAGCCATGGTATAGGGTATCGTATAGTCGGTCTAGACCGATTATAATTTTCTTACTTGTTTCTATTATTATGGTGGAGTATAAAAACACTTCCCTTTTTTGTGTTTGTTCAAAAAAATTTCCAATGTTGAAAACACAGTTCAAAGTTCAATTTTCAACCTGCTCGCTTTTAGACTCACCTAGGATAAAGTATATGGAGAAAGTGATAAAAAAAGTAAAAATAAGAAATAAATACTGCGTGGATTTTCTTGTATGTATAAGTACTTTTTTAATAGTACGTTTTTTAAAAGTATTACCTTTTTTAAAACTAATACGTTTAAACAAATACTTTTTAAAAAAGTACTTTTTTTAAGAACAGTATCTTTTTTTAAATATAATAACTTTTTTTCAAATAGTATCTTCTCTAAGAACAGTAACTATTTTAAACAAATTTTTTTAAATAGTACCTTTTTTAAAATAGTACCTTTCTAGAAAAATAGTGCCTTTTTTAAAAATATACTTTTTTGAAAACAGAACCTTTTTTAAAATTAGTGCCCTTTTTAAAAACGCTAGTTTTGTTAAAAGGTAATAAATACTGCGTGGATTTTCTTGTATGTATAAGTACTTTTTTAATAGTACGTTTTTTAAAAGTATTACCTTTTTTAAAACTAATACGTTTAAACAAATACTTTTTAAAAAAGTACTTTTTTTAAGAACAGTATCTTTTTTTAAATATAATAACTTTTTTTCAAATAGTATCTTCTCTAAGAACAGTAACTATTTTAAACAAATTTTTTTAAATAGTACCTTTTTTAAAATAGTACCTTTCTAGAAAAATAGTGCCTTTTTTAAAAATATACTTTTTTGAAAACAGAACCTTTTTTAAAATTAGTGCCCTTTTTAAAAACGCTAGTTTTGTTAAAAGGTAACTCTTAATAGAAAAGTAAATTGTCATAAAAAAGTACCGCTTCATAGAAAAGTGTATTCTCTTATAAAATGCATTTTCTCAAAAAGAACGTGTTTGCAAAAAGCACCTTTTTATAAAAATATGCTTTTGAAAATAATGTGCCTTTTTAAGGAAGCCGGTGTTTCTTAAAATAAACTAATTTTCTTAAAACTTTATATTTCCTTAAAAAAATTAATTTCTAAAAATAATACATTATTGGAAAAAGGGCATTTTCTTTAAAAAGTAGATAACTTTTCTTAAAAGAGCATCACAGCTTAAGATAGACTTTTTTAAATAAAATTACCTTTCCTATAACAAAAACCCTTTTTTAAAGGAGTACACCTCTTGTTAAAGAAGTACCTTTTCTGAAAAAATAACCTTTGTCACAAAATCACTTTTTCTTTAAAAAAAGTTTTCTTAAAAAATAACCTTTTCTTAAAAAGTAATTTTCTTAAAAAAGTGCCTTTTGTAAAAAATGCCTTTTCTTAAAAAAGTACCTTTTCTTAAAAAAGTACCTTTTCTTAAAAAAGTACCTTTTCTTAAAAAAGTACCTTTCTTAAAAAGTACCTTTTCTTAAAAATGTACCTTTTCTTAAAAAATTACCTTTTCTTAAAAAAGTACCATTTCTTAAAAAAGTACCTTTCTTAAAAAGTACCTTTTCTTAAAAATGTACCTTTTCTTAAAAAAGTACCTTTTCTTAAAATATTACCTTTTCTTAACAAAGTGCCTATTTTTTAAAGTACCTTTTCTTAAAAAAGTACATTTTCTTAAAAAAGTACCTTTTCTTAAAAATGTGCCTTTTGATCGAGAAACAGTCTTTTAAAAAATATTTCTTATTTCTTTCATCAAAAAAAAAATATTTACTTTAAAATTAGTATTTTCGTAAAAAGAACTTTTTTGAAAATATTACCTTTTTTAAAAAAGTTACCATTTTAAAAAGAACTTTTTTGAAAATATTACCTTTTTTAAAAAAGTTACCATTCATTGAAAAGTAAGAACTTTTTTAAAAATAGTACCATAGTAAAAATAGTACCATAGTTACCATTCATTGAAAAGTACCTTTTCATAGGAAAGTAAATTTTCTTTAAAAAAAAGTACCTGTTTATTAAAAAGTATCTTTTTATAAAAATATACCTTTTTTAAAAAAGCAAAATGTCTTCTAAAAAAAAGTAAATTTTTTTCGTTCAATAATTTTTCATATATATATATATATCGACCTTCTTCTGAATTTAAGTTTCTGTGTTTTAGAATTCTCTAATTAGGCTTTTAAGGTCATGTACTTTTCAATTTTAAATAAAAAACATTTATTTAATTTTCATCATCATATTTTATTAAATAAATAATTATTCGTCAAATTTTGCAGTTAATTTTTTTATACAGTTCATATACAATTCATATAACACGACATAAAACACATATTTAATTTAAAAAACAATTGCAAATAAAAATTAAAAATATCACAGTTAAAATTTATTCTAACGCTACGTATCAGAGTTTTGGCCTTCTACAATCTTAAAAAGTGTTTTTTTAATATTACATTATTGGAAAAGAGTACATTTTCTTTAAAAAGTACATTTTCTTAAAACAAAATAAATTTTCTATAAAAATCACATTTTCTTTGGGAAGCACATTTTTTTCCAAGTTATTCTCATAATTTTAAATGGGCTTTTTACAATTAAGTAGTATGAAAACCGTTCCAGACTCTTAAATAAAATTGTTGTAATGTTTCTTACTTCTAATTAAAAGGGTTTGAGCTTGAAGTTTTTTTTTTTTTTTTATTAATTTATAAAATACATAAAGTTATTCAAAGAGATGTATTTAATATTATTTTTTATTTAAATTTGAGCTTGAAAAAATTAATGAACTATGAAGTAAGTTTAAAGGAAGTAGTTCTAACAGTTTTAATCCAAAGTACTACGTTTCTAAAGTTTTCTAACTTACCCTAATGTAGAGCACAAAACCACAAAGTGATTATTTATTTTGGATGGTTGGTAGGGGAAGTAGGGGTTGTAAAAATTAACGTCATTGTTAACGTGTAGTATTGAGCAAAAACTTAAACGAAGAAACAAATACTTAGAAAGCTTTTCGATTATAAAGTTTTTCACTTAACTACGACATAATCTGGGGGATAAATGAACATGAAAATACAGCTTTAAACTGAGTGAAGAGTCGATTGTTTAGTTGGATGACTTGTTGAATAGCAAAAACTATTTGCTTTCATTTTTTTTTTTTTGCAAAAATTTTCTTGTTAAAGCACTCTTTCTGTGTGTATAAGTTTGTGTTTGTGGAATTATTGGCTTTCAAATAATAGTTAGACTATAAACTCAATTCATTGTTATAATGACGATGAAATTCTTTTCTTATTGCTTTCGTGCTTTTAGACACTTGAAGGCAGCAAATAGCGTCAAAAAAATAAAACCTCTTGAACACGCACAATTTTAGGCATGTTTTAAGCCGTTATGCAGCGAATTTTTAGTATTTTCAAATAAATTGTTCATTTTGAGAATACTTGATTCAAAAATAAATGTCCAGAAATAATATACAAGTATATACTAGTATGTATGTTGGTCAAGAGCACTACTACAATTGAAGTAGTTTTAGTATTGAAATTGTCGTGTTAAAATAAAATTTAATAACTCTATCAAAGATACAAAATACAGTTTTTGCTCAATTAAAATCTCAATCATAATTGAATTTGTAGCCAATACTTTCAAAATGTTAAAAATATCAAAATTTTTGTTAAACAAGAATTTTAACAAATTTAATCGTAGCTGCAAATTTCATACTCTTGCTGAAATTAGGGAGACACAAATTAGCACAAAATCAATATAGAAGGAGATCAGTCACATAAAAAGAAAACTTAACAATATCTACACTGAACGAACCAGAAATTTCAAGTTTTAAGATAGATCAATGGATCAATAAATTTAATAAAACCAGGAGTAAACAAGTCAGAAAATTATAATTGGCCTAGACCGACTATTTATTTAATTATTAAATTTTCAATTTTAATTTTTAATTTTTAATTTTTAATTTTTAATTTTTAATTTTTAATTTTTAATTTTTAATTTTTAATTTTTAATTTTTAATTTTTAATTTTTAATTTTTAATTTTTAATTTTTAATTTTTAATTTTTAATTTTTAATTTTTAATTTTTAATTTTTAATTTTTAATTTTTAATTTTTAATTTTTAATTTTTAATTTTTAATTTTTAATTTTTAATTTTTAATTTTTAATTTTTAATTTTTAATTTTTAATTTTTAATTTTTAATTTTTAATTTTTAATTTTTAATTTTTAATTTTTAATTTTTAATTTTTAATTTTTAATTTTTAATTTTTAATTTTTAATTTTTAATTTTTAATTTTTAATTTTTAATTTTTAATTTTTAATTTTTAATTTTTAATTTTTAATTTTTAATTTTTAATTTTTAATTTTTAATTTTTAATTTTTAATTTTTAATTTTTAATTTTTAATTTTTAATTTTTAATTTTTAATTTTTAATTTTTAATTTTTAATTTTTAATTTTTAATTTTTAATTTTTAATTTTTAATTTTTAATTTTTAATTTTTAATTTTTAATTTTTAATTTTTAATTTTTAATTTTTAATTTTTAATTTTTAATTTTTAATTTTTAATTTTTAATTTTTAATTTTTAATTTTTAATTTTTAATTTTTAATTTTTAATTTTTAATTTTTAATTTTTAATTTTTAATTTTTAATTTTTAATTTTTAATTTTTAATTTTTAATTTTTAATTTTTAATTTTTAATTTTTAATTTTTAATTTTTAATTTTTAATTTTTAATTTTTCATTTTTAATTTTTAATTTTTAATTTTTAATTTTTTATTTTTAATTTTTAATTTTTAATTTTTAATTTTTAATTTTTAATTTTTAATTTTTAATTTTTAATTTTTAATTTTTAATTTTTAATTTTTAATTTTTAATTTTCAATTTCTAATTTTTAATTTTTAATTTTTAATTTTTAGTTTGTAGTTTTTAATTTTTAATTTTTAATTTTTAATTTTTAATTTTTAATTTTTAATTTTTAATTTTTAATTTTTAATTTTTAATTTTTAATTTTTAATTTTTAATTTTTAATTTTTAATTTTTAATTTTTAATTTTTAATTTTTAATTTTTAATTTTTAATTTTTAATTTTTAATTTTTTATTTTTAATTTTTAATTTTTAATTTTTAAATGTCGTTTTCGAAAGGACTTTTTTGATTTTCTCAAAAAAGTTTCAAATTGACCCTTAAAGAGAGGAATATGGGGTTGAGATCTTCCGCAATAATGATATTCAATAAGAATTCTCTCAGATATTAACTAACAACCAAAAAATGAAAACTTTGACCCACTGTAAAAAAAATTCAGACCAGCTGGAGTATAAGTTTATTCTACGAAAATGATCTACTCAAATTAAAAAGTCTTAATTTGTTGGACAGTGTTATTACAAAAGAAATCACAAACCAATAAATATGCTTTGAATGGTATAAAAAAAATTGTTTAATGTAATTGCCTGATATGGTAAATATCTCATTTGTTTTTACAACTCAACTCAAAGCTACAAAAATATTTCAATAACGTGCATCTCTTTTAATAATAAATTGAACTGATTGCTGCAGTACATCATTCGAATTTGAATTCAGTTTTTGTGCTCTAAGTAAAGAGCTCCAATTAAGCACTCAATTATTTTTTTCAATTCATAATCACTGATATTAAAGAAAACACAATTACGGCATAGTTCAAGCCATTCCATTTTAATGAAGTAATCGTCATGATAATGACGAATTGTGTTACAAAAACAATGGGTATAATAACGTAACAGATGTTCAAGTGAGTGGCGTCATGTGCTATCATTGCTACGCATTTGAAATACACACCAACCGTGTATATGTACATTATATATGGCAACGAGAAACAAACCTGAAAGTAGCACAAAACTACGTAGGAGTGTGAAGCGAAAAGCTAGAGAATCTATATAGAAATCAATAAAATGTATTTTGAAAAAAAATTTTTTAATCTATAGATTCTCAGCATATGGCAGAATAAAGACTATCAAAGAATATTTATTAAATGGGTGCTATGAACAAAATTTTGGAGTATTGCAGACTATTTAACGAAAACGTCTGTGCTTATGACATTTATCTAATTGCCCACCGCTGAGCGAACAAATAAACTTTAACAAAATGCACCTTATAACACATGTTTGGATGGAAATTGTAGATGTTGAAACCTTCAACTACCTGCAATATTAACAAAGATTTGCAGGTTGCTATTCTATCGATCCTGATATACATAGAGGCAAAGTCGTATTCTCAAACGAACAGCAAATAGTATTGCGAGAGCTGCACTTGACTGGTATCAGTCTCAGCCAGATTGTTCTTGTAACACATGCGAGGGAAATTTGAATCGAATCATAAGAACTTATAGAAGAACTTATCGACAGAAACATATAAAAGGAATTTATTTGCGCCCTATATTTTTCGTGTACCTTATATTTAAATAATATTTTCTTGTATTTATGAAGGGGCATATAGACATACCGAGCCATAACTGCAAAAATAGGTTGAGTGGTAAAAGAAAAACTTTAGAAGATAAGAATTTGTATATCCTATACCACTATGCAGTGCGGGGGTATTGAGTTAGTGTTGATCTAAAAATACTTGATCTAAACACAACTTTTATTATAATGATTTACCGATGTCCGTCCGTCCGTCTGTGTGTCCTTACAAACTTTGTAATAAAACTACAGGTCGCAAATATGAATATATTTTGATGAAATTTAGTATACAAGCTTTTACTGGCCACAGGATGAACGGTATTGAAACTGGTGAAAATAGGTGCATATTCAATCTAGTCCCCATACAAATAACCCCAATGAGATCCATAATATCCAAATTATCATATAGATCTCGGTAAACTTAGGTTTGTGTTATGTTTATTACCTCCCTTTATGAGTTGTCCAAAAATTAACCCTATAGGACAGTTCTAAGTCACAGCCTCCATAAGAAGTTGATTCCAATCTTCACTTGAATCTATCAGACAACAAAAATATTGCACAGATTTTTCTCAAATTTGGTTTGTATATGTTTTTGCAAGAAAGAAGTGACCTTACGAAATATGGTCGGGATCGGTCCATTTTTCGACCTAGTCCCCATAAAAATATAGCATCCGATATGAAGTTTTTTATATCCGAAGGCAAAAAAATTAATAACAATAACACTTAAATTTGTTTTAAACTTATTTTCCATATCCAATTCGTCGAACCTAACAGATAGGGTCTCTAACGCCTGGTATAGGGCATCGTATAGCCGATAAGATCGACTATAATTTTCTTACTTGTTTTTTCATGAATTGAAGATATTTGTTTTGTAGAAAAACTCTTAGATTAACAATTTTAAAAATTTTAAATATATTTCCAATTAAATACATTTAAAGGCTGTTCTTTAATAATTGTCAGATTCTATAATTTTTCTTATAGAATCATCGAAAATCTAGCAAATCTTAAGAAAAGTTCACAAAAATTATTTCCCGTATATTTGATAAAAGAAACTTTACTAAGTCTGGCAATCCTCGCTTTAAAACACTATACACACATTCTTTAACTCTCACGTTATTGTTAGTTACACATTCAATTATTTGACGGATGACTCGTGAATCGGATTTCATCAATTGATTTATATTTTTTATTTTACAAAATATAAATATTCACAGAATTATATATTACAAATAACAATAAAATTGATATACTTTTTTTTATATTTATTTATTTGGGTCCACTAAATTACATTTTACAGACTGTATAAAATTATTACAATAAAGACGACATCTTTGAGACATATTTTCATTAAATATTTGAAATAAGTTTAATTTAAAATTATTTTTATTTAAATTAAGATCCAATAATAGCGAGAAACTATTACAAAGTTATAAGCATCTTGCAATTGGTCCATTTGTCCCATAATTTGTTCTGTGCAAATCCTCACATCCTCTGAGCCAATTTTTACCTTAAGCTTTCTATTGATTAAAATTTTTTGAAATCCTTTTAGAATCCTATCAAAAATTTTTGCCATACCACATTATCTTTCAATGGGTCTATAGTAAGTAACATTGGTTTTATCACCGGATTTAAAAATTGGCACAGCACAGGAATTTTTCCAACTACTTTAAAAAAAATCGAATTGGACCTACTAAAGATCGTACACATGTTTTGAAGAAAATTGCAGGTATTGAATCTGGAAAAATGCAAGAGGATCTTTCTTTTTTGGATACTTTTATAATATTTGATTTTGAAAATAATCGAATACTCGATATGTTTCGATGTTATGTACACCCCTATTATCCTTTTATTGATTCGATATTTATTTCTCCAGAAAATTTGTATTTTTTTCTTTGTAAAAATGAGATAGAAAAATTTGATAAAATGTAAATTTAAATGCTTAAAATTATTTAGGTGTCCGCAAATTTACTATAAATTTCAGCATGCGAAGATGGTATAGGGATGTTTTTAAGTCCGCATAGACTGACTTCTAACTTGTTTTAAATGTATTTCTTGCATTTAATATATCTTTGTATCTCTATATTAACATTTTTTAAGCTAACTCAGATAAAAATATTTAAAATTTTTCTAATGTAAGGCAAAATTGAAAGACCAATTTGTAACTTTTTTTTTTAAATATCGCATAATTTTTAAGCTTCCACAGCATTATGAAGGAATCTTAATAGTTTTTCTATACTATTTATTAATGAAAAATGCTGCATTTTTTCAGATAGAAGTTAATTCTTAGAAATTATAATAAATACTTGTCGATAAAGGAAAGCAATTAACTTTAAATTTAAATGTTATCGGAATTTAAAGCTTAAGAAACGGCAACTGTATAAAAATGGTAACCGTACCCAACAATTGTTATAATATTTAGTTTAAAATATAGGTGGAGGGTATCAAAGACTTAACACAGCCGAATTTAAAACTTACACGTTTTCTACATGATGTGATCTTTAATTCTCGCGGTTAACCAAAAATCGTATAAAAGTATGTCTTAAATTTTTTTTCATTACTCACTTTTTAAAGTGATTATTTAAGGAATTTACTCAAAGTAAATACCTTTTTACTCACGAACACGAAACTAGGATCTATACGACTAAAGAAAGGCTTTAGGAAATATCGCCCAATGAAAAATCGCCCAAAAAATGTTGAAAATGGCCCAAAACAAAAAACTCTCCAATACGAACCAACGTTAAATTAAAAAATTAGAAATGGCCCAACTTTTGGGGCGTTTTAAAAATGCATGCAACCAGTTTGGCGAACGGATTGAGCTGTTTTCACTGTCCATGTTGTCATGCAATCTTCAAATATTTTTTTAACTGTATATTAAGTATTTATGTGAATACATTACAAAAGCAAAAGAAATTCATTATATAGTTTTATGGGTTATTTTTCCAAAACGAAAAATAAACTTCAAAATAAATAAATTTTTAATTTTGCAAAATTTAAATTGATTTTTGAGTGAATCTTGATATGGAAAATATTGATTCATTTTTTGGCATTTTTTTTTTAACTTTTTTCATATTTTTGGACCGTTTTTGATATTTTTGCGATTTTTAATTTTTCTTTTTTTCCCTATTTTTCATATTTTTTGGAAAAAATTTCATAAATTTTTTGTGATTTTTAATTTTTTTCGGATCATTTCGCTTTGGCCCATTTTGAAGTTTTTCTTTAAAATTTTTCATTGGGCAATATTTCCTAAAGCCTTTAAGGAAATTATTCAGAATTCAAACCCTTTATCGGTATAAAAATTCTCGGAATTGAAACATTGTTCTTACGGAACAAGAAAAACCCAAACTATGATTTTAATAATTAATTGGCCATCAAACATTTTGAGACTCCAATAAAATCCACAAATATTACTGTGGAATACAATGATGGTCATTGTCTAAGTGGTGGATGATTCTTGTACCGGTCGATTGTATTAGGTTATAATAGTAAAACCGCCAAAACGTTTTGTCCTGCATGGCCATAGAAAAATTTTATGAACATTTAAGATATTTCTGAAAAAATGACTAAAATGACCCATGAAAATTCCAGATATAGGGTAAAAATATTGTACAAAAAATTCGCTTTAAATTCTGTTGCGGATATCTGAACTCAGAATTTAGATCGGAATTTACCAGGGACCAAAAGTAAAAGTTTTTTTTTTTAAATTTTAAAACAAAAAAGCGTAAATGTCGGAAAACTGATTCAAGTATACCATATTCATCCTTATGAACTAGTCTATGATAAAATATATCAATTTTTAAAAGTTTGATTTTTTTTTTCGAGCATAAATAACAGTATTTTTTGATTTTTTTTTTTTTTTTGGAGCAAAAATAACAGTTATTTTTTATTTTGTTTTTAAACAAAAATGACACTTATTTTTTTGATTTTTATTTTTTCGAGCAAAAACAACAGTAATTTTTTGATTTTTATTTTTTGGAGCAAAAATAACAGTAATTTTTTGATTTTTATTTATTCGAGTAAAAATAACAGTTATTTTTTAATAGTTCTTTTTTCAAACAAAAATAACAGTTATTTTTTTGATTTTTATTTTTTCGAGCAAAAATAAGTTATTTTTGTTTTTGTTTTTTTTCAAGCAAAAACGGACAGTTATTTTTTGATTTTAATTTTTTCGAGCAAAAATAACAATTTTTTTTGTTTGTTAGTAGTTTTTATGTATTGTCGATCAAATGTTGAGTTAAATAGTTGATTAAGCATGAGTTGAAGTAATAGGCAGAAGGATGCTGACGATGAACAAGTCGCTTTGTTCGAAAGTAGCTACTCCATCTAGCGCTGTCTTCAATTTTTTCCAAATTTCTCTTACATTGCATAAAGTATTATCTTTCCTAGTATTAGAAAAATGTATACATGATCTCGAACCGAACTATAAATAACTAATTATTATTACAACACAAGATCGACAATACATAAAAACTACTAACATACAAAACATACGGTCCAATGCAATTGTGATAAATCTGTTAAGATTTCACATGTCATTACAGTTCCCATCTATGGGACGTTTGGCAAAAACAAAAAGAGCTTTTTTCACATTACGAGATTTGTAATTGATCAAAGCGATGTTAATGTAGAGAAAGCTATAAATTGAAAAAGCTCAGCTTGTTCATACAAACTCTCGTATATAAAAAAGAAAAACATTTCTCATGTTCTTTTCTTTCAAATGTTGAGTTAAATAGTTGATTAAGCATGAGTTGAAGTAATAGGCAGAAGGATGCTGACGATGAACAAGTCGCTTTGTTCGAAAGTAGCTACTCCATCTAGCGCTGTCTTCAATTTTTTCCAAATTTCTCTTACATTGCATAAAGTATTATCTTTTCTAGTATTAGAAAAATGTATACATGATCTCGAACCGAACTATAAATAACTAATTATAATTTTTTTTATTTTTATTTTTTCGAGCAAAAACAACAGTAATTTTTTGATTTTTATTTTTTGGAGCATAAACAAAATTTTTTTTTTATTTTTATTTTTTCGTGCAAAAATAACAGTAATTTTTATACCCTATACCACTATGTGGTTTGGGTATAATGACTTTGTGCTGCTGTTTGTAACAACCAAAAATATTTGACCTAGACCCATCTTTAATTATATCGATCGAATCAGAATCACTTTCTGAGTTGATTTAACAATGTCCGTCCGTCCGTCCGTCCGTCCGTCCGTCCGTCTGTGTGTCTATGTAAAGCTTGTAATCAAACTGCAGGTCGCAAATATGAATATATTTTGATGAAATTTGGTATATAAGCTTTTGTCGGCCATGGGATGAACGCTGTTGAAATTGGTGAGAATCGGTCCATGTTCAGACCTAGCCCCCATACAAATTACCCATATGAAATCGACATAAATTGCCATAAGATCCAAATTGTCATATAGATCTTACTCAAATTAGGTTTGTATGCGTTCATTACATCCATTAATGAGTAGTCCAAAAATGATCCCTTTGACCCCATACAGAGCTGCTTCCCGATCTTCACTTAAATCTATTAAAAAACAAAAATATTGCACTGATTCTTCTCAAATTTTGTTTGTATATATTTTTGCAAAATACAAGAGACTTTACCAAACATGATCAGGATCGGTCCATTTTTGGACCAAGTCCCTATATAGATATAGCATCCGATATGAACTTTTTCATATCTGCAGCCAAAAAAATTAATAAAAATCTCTATGTCCAGTTAGTTGGGCCTAAGAGATAGGGTCTCTAAACGCATGGTATAGGGTATCGTGTAGTCGGTCTAGACCGACTATAATTTTCTTACTTGTTTGATTTTTATTTTTTGGAGCAAAAATAACAGTAATTTTTTGATTTTTATTTATTCGAGTAAAATTAACAGTTACTTTTTGATTTTTCTTTTTTCAAACAAAAATAACAGTTATTTTTTTGATTTTTATTTTTTCGAGCAAAAATAAGTTATTTTTTGATTTTTTTTTTTAAGCAAAAACTGACAGTTATTTTTTGATTTTAATTTTTTCGAGCAAAAATAAAATTTTTTTTTTTATTTTTATTTTTTCGAGCAAAAATAACAGTTATTTTTTTTATTTTTATTTATTCGAGTAAATAGAACAGTTATTTTTTGATTTTTTTTAACAAAAGTAACAGTTATTTTTTTGATTTTTATTTTTTCGAGCAAAAATAACAGTAATTTTTTGATTTTTATTTTTTGGGGCAAAAATAACAGTAATTTTTGATTTTTATTTATTCGAGTAAAAATAACAGTTATTTTTTATTTTTGTTTTCAAGCCAATATCAATGCTAATATGAAGTATATTTTAAACATCAGAATTTATTTTTACTAACACTAGTTTTACCAAATTTTTCAGTGACAAATTATACCGAATTCTCATAGAATCAGTTAAAGGGCTGAAAAGGATCTCTCTACACTAACTTGTGTTGTACATACAGAACGCATAACAGATGCCAGACTACGAGGCCAGGGAGACACATCTTTCTTACTGTTCCAGTATTCAATCGAATCCTATCAGTGTTTTTTCAGAGTATAAAAATCATACTGTAGGAACCATAACAATATTAACTTTTATTTTTGTTTGAAAAAATAAAAATCAAAATATAACTGTTATTTGTGCTTGAAAAAATAAAAAACAAAAAATAACTGTTATCATCTGACTTTTATGAAAAAAGAAATAATTATTACGGTCCCTGGTTTTTACGTCTTATTCCAGTGTAGGCCACAGAAATTAAAACTTAAAACGGGCATAAAATTTTACTGTCCCCACCCAAGACCACAAGCTTTGGGAGTTATACTATACTAACCTGGTACATTCATATGGAATAGAAACTATTTAGCCACCAAAAAATATGTTATACAGTGTAATTAGTAACCATCTAACTCTTTAAAAACAGCAGCTTCAAAATAATGTTACAAATATTTTGTAATCAAGCTCAAGCAATTCTAACACAACCTACGTAAATGTTTGATCAAATGTACAAACATTCGAAAATTCTTTTTATAAACCATTCTAACGTATTCTGGTATTTTCATGCACTCACACATTTAGACAGTGAACGAACGTATTACACTTTGTCCTACATATTTCTAATCTAGTCGGTGCTGATGAGGACTATGATGATGATGCTGCTTTTATTTTTCCTATTTCTACTTGATTGTTATTAAAAAGTGATTATGCAGCAACAATAGAAATCATACCAACACCATCACTACAGACCACCCCATACACACACACATACACATGGCAACATCAGAAAACGGGTTTTTGTAGCCAATGTGTATGCACTTATTAGTTTGAACTCAATGAGTTTATTCACTTTGTGCGTTCTCCTGGTTGACGGAACTTTAAACACATGCTGAAATTCAACGTACAAAAGAGAATGTTGGATGTTTTATTGTTTTGTTGCTTTAGGTTTGAGTATGATGAGTATTTATAAACAATATTTGTAAGCATTATTATTAGATGAAAACCATATAGTCTATGCAGGATGTGTGTGTTTGAGTATATGAATGAATTGGTTAGTTGTGTGAGTAGAAAGTATTAAAATATATTTTTTTTACTTAAGAGTACTTATGGATGACAGACAAAGAGATTGGAGCATATATTCATATGTATTTGTTGTTGATTTATTTACACATACTGAACTTATATAAAATTAATTCTAAGGTGTTTAAAATAAATCTAATATTTTATATTGTATAAATATAAGTAGATTAAAATATTTTTTAAAATTTTATAAGCAAAAACTAAAAAGATTTACCAAACCCGAACATAAAATACAAAAAATAAAAAAAATGTATATATATTTTTTTCTTTGTTAATTATGCTTGTTCGAAATTTCAGAATGCCATAGTGGATCAAAATTACGGTGGAACATTTTCGAGGCTATTGTCTGGTGTATGGGAAATTGTAAGTCAAGGTGATAGTACTGGGATGGTATAGTGAAACCTCCAAAGGCTTTGACGTTCTCAGGCCAAACTTTTTGTTAGGGTCTTTTACACATTTTTTCCAACATTAAATTAAATATATCTAAAAATGGTTAACTATGCTAAGCACAATTGGCGGATACTTTTATATGGTTAAAATTGTAAAACTCGATTAATGACGTAATTTATCAAAGAGAAATTGTTTTTTTTTTTTTTCGAAATAAAAATTACGTATTGAATTGTCTTTATTGTTTCAGTCATTTATGGCCAGAAATTTGGAGTTATTGACAAATTATTAGCGCAAATTTCTGAAAAAAGGTGAAAAACTAAAATATTTTAAAGGTTTCATTCGATTTTTTTTTTAGATTAATAGAAATTAGCCTTAGCTACAATTTTACTAAAGAATGATATGAAAAATCATCATTGGCTCATGAGTTATAGCTGAAAAATTCAGTAAGCATACCTCAAGTTAAGGGAAAAATATAAAAAGTTTTAGAAAACGTTTCGCTTAGAACGTCAAATCATTTGGAAGTTATACTACATTTGCGACGACTGCTACAACCAAAGGCCCTTTTTAGGAATCCGTACTACCTTTTACCGACCGATGTTCTTGTTTCCTTCGAGATAGATTGGGAGTCGAAAACCAAAAGAAGAGGTAGCTTAGTAAAATAATAAAACTCGAAAACTGACCAAGAGAAAAGAGAAAGCTTAAAGAATCAAATTTAGGAAAGAAAATGAAACTGAATTTTATGTGAAGCTAGGAAAGAGGTTAGCAAGATGTTAGTAAACCCATTTATTCTTTACCCGCCCATGACCTATGCTATTCGTTTAGATTATTTTCACCAAACAGCCCATAATTGAACCTAAACGCAAGTATCTACATTTTTTTAGTGTGACTTCATGAGATATTAATGTGAGTGTCAGTCCGTGGCATCTCCCATACAAAATAAGTATTTACTGCAAGTGAAATGCTATAATAGTGAAAGCCTTGATACTTTGTGTTAGTTGATAAGTTATCAACGTTAGTACTATAAAAAAAATGGCGGGATCACATCAGTGGGCGTGGTACCCGCCATACAAAATGAATATTTAATATCATATAACTGGAGTACTATTGTTTGAAAAGCCTTGGGACTGCATGTAAGTTCATAAGTTATTAATGTGAGTAGTCGGACAAAAATGGGCGGGATCGGACCAATGGGCGTGGCACCCCCATTCAAAGTAAATATTAAATGTCATACATCTGGAGTACAATAATAATAAAACCCTTCGAACTTTGTTGGAGTTCATGAGTTATTAATGTAAATAGTCTGATAAAAATAGGCGGAATTAGACCAGTGGGCGGGGCACACCCATACAATGTAAATATTTATGTCATATTAATGGATTACTTTAGTAAATAAAGCCTTGGAACTTTGTCAGAGTTCATGAGTTATTAATGTGAGTAGTCGGGCGATATCGGACCAATGGGCGTGGCACCTCCTATACAAAAAAAATACGAAGTACTATGAAAGTGACAGTCTTGGAAATTTTGACAAGTACGTTAATTATATATGTGAGTAGTCCTGTAATATATGAGCGGAATCACTAAAATCAAAAATCGCCAAAAACCGGAAATCGCGAATAACAAAAATCGCCAAAACCAAGAATCGCAACAACAAAAAACCGAAAATCGCGAATAACAAAAATATCCAAAATAAAAAGTTGCCAAATCAAAACTCACAGAATATAAAAATACCAAAGTCAAAAATCGATAAAATACAAAAATCGCTAAAATCAAAAATCGTCAAAATAAGAAATCGCAACAAACTAAATCGCCAAAATCAAAAATAGCAACAAAAAAAAAACACAAAAATCGCCAAAGTCAAAAGTTACCAACATCGAGAATCGCGAAAAATAAAAATCGCCATAAACAAAAATCGCCAAAATAAAAAGTCGCCAAAATCAAAACTCACAGAATACAAAAACACTAAAGCCAAAAATCGATAAAATACAAAAATCGCTAAAATCAAAAATCGTTAAAATAAAAAATCGCCGAAAACAAAAATCACCAAAGTCAATAATCACCAAAACCGAGAATCGCGAATAAAAAAAATCGCCAAAATCGGCCCGGTAGGTGAGTAGGTAGCGTGCTCGCCTACCATGCGGGGGTCGTGGGTTCGATTCCCACCAAAAAAAAAAAATGAACACTACTACTCCTATATCTATCTCTTTCCTGAGATGAACACAATGCACTGCATCTGTAGGGGGCATCCCCTGAGTATTGATTAAAAAAAAAAAAAAAAAAAATCAAAAATTGCCAAAACCGAAAATCGCGGAAATCAATAATCGCCAAAGCCAAAAATTGCCGAAATCAAAAATCGCCAAAAACTTAAATCGCAAAAACAAAAATCGACAAAATCAAAAATGGCCAAAAAAAATAAATAAACAGTTTTTCGAAAAAAGTATTGGCAGTTTATTTATTTCGGTTAGGATGGGTGCAGCGAAGCGCATCGGGTTTCAGCAAAAAAAATTATTAATAAAATTTTAATTTTAAGAAAGGAAAAAGTTATTAGTATATGAAATATAGTTGGGCAATTCACAATGGGTATTGTATCGTTGTATCTGTTGTATCGTATATTACTTTACAATAATCTAAAATTGTTGTTGGTAATTTTCAATGAAAAATCTGCTACAACGATACAACTTCATTTGCTATGTTTAGTAAATATTGTATATTGTATCATAACATAACAGTCCCAAGTAAATGCCAGTTTTTTTTTTTTTGAAAAAGAAAAAATAAATGGATACAATTTTACAGCATAAATAATTATGAAATAAAAAATGGCAAATAATGCAAATAACGCAAATACATCGGTTAGTTTATTTATATAAAAATTAATGTTTATATTTTAGTATGTAATTTCTCTTTCAGTCTCAACCAAAACATTTTATATATATATTTTTTTCTATTCTAAATTAAACACTGACACGTGTTTTCTCTTATACGAAATAACAGAAGCGACGAAGCGACCTTTGCTCGTTGGATCGAAAATTACTAAAGAAAACGTTTTACGCTATGAAAATACAACTGACTATTCATAACAAATGATTGTATTGTGCATTTTAATACAACATACAACACCTGTTGTGAATTGCCCCAGTGTAAAATTTATGTGTGTATGTTCGAAGTTGTGTATTCATACATATGTAATGAACACTTTTAATTAAAATATTTCTTTTTTCTGTCGCTTTCTTTAGCTATTTGTATTAAATTTAAGTTTTATTTCTGTCTGTTAATAAAAGAAATTAAACCTTTCCGTATTTTTGTCGAATATATTTGACATCAGAGCAGGTATTGATTGTACTGAAAATGTTAATGGCATATTTTAATTCGGCATAGCTTTGCTAAAAATTAAAATTATATTTTTCCGGCTTTATCGCCATGACGAGCTAAACATTTTTAGATTTTTTTAATTATTATACTATTAAAATTATTTAACAGAATTTGAAAATCATAACTACGATATTCTTTTGTGTTATATATCCTTATACTAATAATATGCGACTGCTGGTGAAATTACGTTTAAAATTAAGTTTAAAAGACGTTGAAAAAAATACAAAAATTAAAAAAAAAGTGTGTAATACTTCGATGGTTTTCAGCAGTTTGAAGAAGAAAAATTTGTGTCGAATAAACCCTGGACAAAAAAGATGGTGAGATCCGTCGACAAATGATTCTGTCAATGTTTTTCGAGGTTTCCTTAATTTTTATACCCTATACCACTATGTAGACTGGGTATAATGACTTTGTGTTGTTGTTTGTAACTACCAAAAATATTGGACCTAGACATATATTTTAGCGATGTCCGTCCGTCCGTCCATCTGTGTGTCCATGTAAACCTTGTAATCAAACTACATATCGCACATATGAATATATTTTGATGAAATTTGCTACGTAAGCTTCTTCCGGCCAAGGGATCAACTCTGTAAAAACTGGTTTAATTTGGTCTATGTTCAGACCTAGTCCCCATACAAATGACTCCTATGAAATCGACATAAGATCCAAATTATCATATAGATATCAGTCAAATTGGGTTTGTATGTGCTTATTATGTCCATTAATCAGTAGTTCTTCACTTAAATCTATAAAAAAAAACAAAAATATTGCACAGATTTTTCTTAAATTTGGTTTGTATATACTTTTTCAAAATATAAGTGACTTTACGAAATATGGTCAGGATCGGTCCTTTTTTCGACCCAGTCCCCATATATATATAGCACCCGATATGAACTTTTTAATGTTCAAAGACAACAAAATTAATAATAATGCCACTCAAATTTGGTTTATGCTTAGTTTCTATATCCAATTAGTTGGACCGAAGAGATAGCGTCTCTAAACCGTGGTATAGGGTATCACGCAGTCGGTTTAGACCGACTATAATTTTCTTACTTGTTATTTATGGTGTTTTTCTAAAAAAAAAAACAAGAAAAATATAAATTGCACACGTAAAATAGTCAGATATCATACATACGAATCAATGCAGCCGAAAAAAACTATATAACTGGAAACCAAAATATTTAATATAAGTTAAGAAATTTATTAAAATTTATTCATTAATTACCTCCTTAAGCTCTCTGAATGTTTAACAGACAGAAATAAAATTTAGCCCATGTAATAATATTTATATTTAAATATACTTATTGTTATTTATTTATTCAATTTTCCTTTTTATTTTCTTCTTTTTTTTGACTATTCTCAAACAAAATTAAACACTAAATGAAGTAAAAAGAAAAATTTAAGCAAAACAAAATATTCCACTAAAAGTTCTGCCAGCAAGTCTCAAAGCTATAGTGATTGAATTTGAAAAAAAGTTTAACTTCCAATTAAATAAAAAAAACAGAATTTAAATAAAAAAAAAAAAATCCACTAAAATTTTTGCCAATAAATTTCAAAGCGATAGTGATTGAATTTGAGTTGAAAATAAAACTTTTACAGTAAAATTGGGAGCATGAGTAAAAACTTTAACTTCGACTTCGAATTGCTCATCCCCCAGAATGACTGTTGCACTGCGTTATGAACATGATAAAGCTGGCGATGAAGCAAATTTTCAAAAATCTCATAATCTCATAATAATGGTTTTTTAATCACGAAATTGATGGAATTAATTTAAATTTAATATTGTTAATTAAAGTTTTGTTGTGCCCATATCACGAGATAAATGGTTTTAAATACATATTTTTTTTTTTTCATTTATAAATTAATTAATTTATTTATAACAAAATTTTAAAATACGTTTTTTATTGCTCAAATATTAATATGTCTCCACTAAATTGATTGAAATTAAACTTATTTTAATTAATTAATACATAAATAGTTCGTTGTTACAAAAAAATGTTGTTGTATGAAAATACGTTTTCAATAAATGAATTAATCATCAGTGTGTTTTTCCCGATCTGAAGTTATAACTGAGTGTCTGCTTTAATATATTTATGTATTTTCATTTTAAGTATTCTTAAGGACTGATAAGTAGTCGTATTATTTTTATTGAAAATAATTATCAGTATTATTGTGTAGAATATATATAACGGTTTACTGTATATTTTAATTATATATATTTTTCTTAATTGCATGTATTATTTAACTGTTGTTATGGTTTTTAATGTTTGTTTATTTTTTTTTGTTTTTTTTCTTTTAAAAAAGGCAATAAATACCATTTAAATATAATTATAAAATATGTACGATTTTTGTGGAGCACTTGACGTATAAGCGTTTTTAATTAATAATAAGTAGACGTACGAGTAGATATCATCTCAAAGCAACTGATAGAGGTTTTTTAACATTTTTATACCCTACTAGCAGATTCCAGCCCTCGAAATTCAAGTTCAAATTCTAGGAAATTTTATTTTTTCATTAAATAAAGACCCTAAAGGTACGCTAATCAATTATAGCCAATTCAAAAATCAACACAAAAACAAACTCATTTTTATTACAAACACATTAACAAATTTAATCAACACACACATAGCATTGAATAACTTTATGTATGTGATAGTAGCAATTTTAAATGCTATTAATTCAAAACAAAGGAAAATATTTAATAATCTGTAAATCTGGAAAACGGCCAAAAAGAAATACCTTTAAAATAAAATAAGTTTGGTCAAAATCGGGATAAAACGGTAGAACAAAACATCAGTCACAAAAAATGGCATAGCCTATTACTATTATAACGGGTGATTTTTTTGAGGTTAGGATTTTCATGCATTAGTATTTGACAGATCACGTGGGATTTCAGACATGGTGTCAAAGAGAAAGATGCTCAGTATGCTTTGACATTTCATCATGAATAGACTTACTAACGAGCAACGCTTGCAAATCATTGAATTTTATTACCAAAATCAGTGTTCGGTTCGAAATGTGTTTCGCGCTTTACGTCCGATTTATGGTCTACATAATCGACCAAGTGAGCAAACAATTAATGCGATTGTGACCAAGTTTCGCACTCAGTTTACTTTATTGGACATTAAACCAACCACACGAATGCGTACAGTGCGTACAGAAGAGAATATTGCGTCTGTTTCTGAGAGTGTTGCTGAAGACCGTGAAATGTCGATTCGTCGCCGTTCGCAGCAATTGGGTTTGTGTTATTCGACCACATGGAAGATTTTACGCAAAGATCTTGGTGTAAAACCGTATAAAATACAGCTCGTGCAAGAACTGAAGCCGAACGATCTGCCACAACGTCTAATTTTCAGTGAATGGGCCCTAGAAAAGTTGGCAGAAAATCCGCTTTTTTATCGACAAATTTTGTTCAGCGATGAGGCTCATTTCTGGTTGAATGGCTTCGTAAGTAAGCAAAATTGCCATATTTTGAGTGAAGAGCAACCAGAAGCCGTTCAAGAACTGCCCATGCATCCCGAAAAATGCACTGTTTGGTGTGGTTTGTACGCTGGTGGAATCATTGGACCGTATTTTTTCAAAGATGCTGTTGGACGCAACGTTACGGTGAATGGCGATCGCTATCGTTCGATGCTAACAAACTTTTTGTTGCCAAAAATGGAAGAACTGAACTTGGTTGACATGTGGTTTCAACAAGATGGCGCTACATGCCACACAGCTCGCGATTCTATGGCCATTTTGAGGGAAAACTTCGGAGAACAATTCATCTCAAGAAATGGACCGGTAAGTTGGCCACCAAGATCATGCGATTTGACGCCTTTAGACTATTTTTTGTGGGGCTACGTCAAGTCTAAAGTCTACAGAAATAAGCCAGCAACTATTCCAGCTTTGGAAGACAACATTTCCGAAGAAATTCGGGCTATTCCGGCCGAAATGCTCGAAAAAGTTGCCCAAAATTGGACTTTCCGAATGGACCACCTAAGACGCAGCCGCGGTCAACATTTAAATGAAATTATCTTCAAAAAGTAAATGTCATGGACCAATCTAACGTTTCAAATAAAGAACCGATGAGATTTTGCAAATTTTATGCGTTTTTTTTTAAAAAAAAGTTATCAAGCTCTTAAAAAATCACCCGTTAGATACCACTATGTGGTTTGGGTATAATGACTTTGCGCTGCTGTTTGTAACTACCAAAAATATTTTACCTAGACCCATTTTTTATTATACGGATCGACTCAGAATCACTTTCTGAGTCAGAATCACTTTTTGAGTCGACTTGGCGATGTCCGTCCGTCTGTCCGTCTGTGTGTCCATTAGGGTGGCCCTTCATTATATGGAGGGAAAAAAAGTGTTCACCCCTAGATATATGCGAATAGCAAAAAAACTGAGAAATACAAAGTTTTGGACCAATCAAAAAACATTTAGTCGTGCTTCAACGCGATTAAAAATTTTAATTGCGTTTTTATGGGGAAAATATGATTTTTTTCAGATTTTGCGAAAATTTCGTTTATTTTTTTAATTCTTCTAACAAGTTGTTATGTAATTCTGGATCGGCATTAAATTATGCTTTCAAAAAGCTACACAACTTCCAAATCGAATAAAACCTCGCCAAGAAATAGCAAATGCCCCAGACCACTTTTGTGCCAAAAAAAAAACTAGGTCATGAAATTAGATGGCATTTTTCAGCTTTGAGAATTTGTTTAAAGCCACAATTTTTTTTTTGGTCTCTATACTTGTAGGTACTCAGCGATGAAGTATTGTTCTATTACCACGTTATTAAACTATTGCGCATTGAGAACGAAAATGGGAATCTTTTTGATAAGATTTTGAAAACTCCTTTTTCAAGTTTTAAAAAATTTTCTTCAACGAAATTTAAAAAACTGTATCTGCCACTTTAAGGTTTTGTTAGGTACATATCACAGATTAACTATGTGAGTTTTTAAATACATCCCTGTGACAGAATTTTTTTGAGAAGGATCTTATTTTTGCAGATTTGGGGAAAAATGGGATTTTTGTAAAATATTCTGTAAATGTACTTTTTCTAAATACGTTGTATCAAAAACTCATCACTTTTCTACTTTTAAATGTTATATTTTATCTTAATAGCCTAGGCTTTGGGCAAAAAGTAATATGACCCCATTAACCCTTTTGGAAATGGAGTCACATAGCTATTAAAGCTATTAAAAGACAATTTATTAAAAAAATTCAAATATTTTGTAAGTGCTGTTGAATTTTTAGATGCAACGTTTAAAATATAATAATCAAATATGTAGAACTTCCATTCCTAAAATTTGGGATATAGGCGAGAACGTTAACCCATTATTTGCCAAGGCCAGCTTTGGATTTTAAGATATTTTTAAATCAAAATTACCGAAAACGAGTTTTTCTATTCAACCTGATGAAACCACTATTTAGAATTATTATTATTATTATTATTATTATTATATTGTTTTATTGAATTGCTATCACAACAAGAATAAATCTTATAAATTACAGTGATAGCAAGTAACATTTGTAATATTAACATTGAGTTACAGTAAATTTTGAGATTAATAAAAATAAAGTAAATTAATCATAAAAATTAACATAATAATGAACATAATAAAGTTGACATTTAACATAGATTCAAACAAAAAATTTTTTAAGTTCCTTTTTGAAAAGTAATGCGTTGCTTTGTACTTGGATATATGATGGTAAATTGTTCCAAAGACACGTGGTGTAGTTGAAAAATTGTCTAGTAGACATTAGATATTTGTATTTTTGTGATATCAAATTTCTTCCACGAGGCGATTGTGCAAAAATAATTTTGTTAAAAAGATATTCTGGGTTCTTCAGATAAATAATCTTATGCATCATTAAAAGGCTTTTATATTTTAGTAAATCTTTAAAACTTGTATTATATAACTGGTATGAATATGATGATATACTATCTCGTCTACCTCTGTTGAAAACGTATCTGGCTATATTATTATATGTGACCTCGAGGCGATTAAAGTCAATAGTGTCGCAATTTGCAAATATTTCACACCCGTACAGTAGAACTGGTATTAAATAGGTTTTTGCCAAAAGCATTCTTATTTCAAACGGCGTCGATGATTGCACAGCCCATAAGTTTCTCAACATCCCATGAACTTTACCAGCTGATATATTTATATGGTTAGACCAAGAAAGTTCAGCATTAAATGTGATTCCCAAGTTCGATGATGTTTGAACAAAGTCGATTCTTGAGTTGTTAATATGTAGAAAAATATTGTCATTCAGTCTTTTTTTATTACTTCTTGAAATGAAAATACATTTTGATTTGTCAGGGTTTATACATAAGCCATTTGTACATGCCCATTTATGTATATTAACCAAGTCACTATTAATACAGTCAGAACAATGTTGAACATCTTCTATTCTGCTGCTTAAGTACAACTGTACATCATCAGCATACATTTGTACGCCACAGTAATTCAGAACCTCAGGCAAATCGTTAAGAAAAATAATTCGGTTTATTTTTATTTATTTAACCCTTCAGTGCTCCTGGGATCAAAATAATGCATTGTGAATCTTTTGGTGCAATTATCTGCTTATTGCTCGCGAATTTAAATTAAAACAACTTTTGACCAATTTTGTTATAAAATTAGTTTATATATAATAATGGGTTAACGTTCTCGGCTTTATCCCAAATTTTAGCACCAGAAGTTCTATACATTTCGTTGATATATTTTAAGCATTCCATCTAAAAATTGAACAGCACTTACAAAATATTTGAATTTTTTGAATAAATTGTCTTTTATTAGCTTGGGGTCATATGTGACACCAATTCCAAAAAGGTTAATTGGATCATATTATTTTTTACCGAAGCCCTAGGCTTTAAGATAAAATATAACATTTAAAAGTAGAAAAGTGATGAATTTTTGATACAAAGTATTTAAAAAGAGTACATTTACAGAATATTTTACAAAAATCCCATTTTTCTCGAAATCCGCAAAAATGAACTCCTTGTCAAAAAAATTCTGGTAAAGGGATTTACTTCTAGATTCACACAGTTAGTCTGAAACATATACTTAATAAAATCCTTAAGTGCAAGGTCCATTTTCTTAAATTTTGTTTAAGAAAATTTTTTCAAACTTGAAAAAGGAGTTTTCAAAATTTTATCAAGAAAATTTTCCATTTTCGGTTAGGGTAACACCGTGATAATAAAATAATACTTCACATATCTGAGTCCCTAAAAGTATAGAGACTAAAAAAATTATGGTTTTAATCAATTTCTCAAAATCGAAAAGATGCCATCAAATTTCATGACCAAGTTTTTTTTTCGTCACAAAAGTGGTCTGGGGCATTAGCTATTTCTTGACGAGATTTCATTCGATTTTGAAGTTGTATAGCTTATTGAAAGGACAGTTTAACAGTAATCCCGAATTGTGTAACAACTTGTCGAAAAAATTAAATTATAAAACGAAATTTTCCTAAAATCTGAAAAAAAAAGTCATATTATCCCCATCTAAACACAGTTGAAATTTTCAAACGCGTTGAGGCACGAATTAATGTTTTTTGATTGGCCCAAAACTTTGTATTTCTCAGTTTTTTTGCTATTCGCATATTTCCAGGGGGTGAGACTGAGAGTCTGAACAAACTACAGCTCGGATATTGAATATATTTTGATGAAATTTTATACACAAAATTTTTATACACAAATATTTTATATATTTTTTTTTAATCTATAATACTAATAGGCAAGGCGACTTCTTGTGGCCGATGTAAGTTTCACAGTTTTACCCCGATTTTGAAAAAAGTTTATCATTTGAAAGGTATTTCTTTTTAGCTGTTACCCAGATTTACAGATTTTCATCGTCTGGAATATTTTTTTGGAGTTATGATCGTTTAAAGTTGCTACTAAGACATACATAAAATTATACAATGCTATGTGTGTATTTATTAAATTTGGTAATGTGTTTGTGTTAATGTGTTGAGCTTGTTTTCTACTTTAGGGTCTTTATTTAATGAAAAAATAAAATTTCCTAGAATTTGCACTCGAATTTCGAGGGCTGTAGTCTGCTAGGATATATTAAAGCTTAAATATTAAATATTAAAATTGGATCAGCATTCTTTTTTTGGCAAAGGAATTTTTATAGCTACTATTGTTACAATTTTCATTATCCAAGAAAAAGTGGAAATTGATGTTTGTTCAAAATGATTTTACCGACACTGTATATAAATCTCCATAAATCACCGTATCACAAGAATGTTGTTGAAGGCAAAGCCACATGACAAGACTAACATAACATAATAGTTTTTATGTTATTTCTATTTGTATAAAATAAAGATTTTTTGGTCCATTAAAAATATAATCAATGGCATGAAATAAAATGTTGTGTGCAGAATTTTACCATTTATATTCTCTAGTTTCACCTTTATACAGCTTGTTCATGGATGAGAAACAAATTTAATATTTGTTGGATGCTGATGTATGGAAAATATTTTTATGGGCAAAAAACTTAAGATGATGGTTAACATGAAACATATAAAGCTACTTATGTCCAAATTAAATATGTTTGCCTGCTGGTTATAGCCTTCAACATATATTTTTGGTAGGACTATTTTTATAGAAAATCTTCAAGGATATTCAAGGATGGAAATTTAAAATGATAAGCTTATCTTTTTGTGTTTATGGAATAATGTACAAATTTTCATTAAGCACTAGAGACTGCCTCTTAATAATTTTAAATTCTTTTAAAAGGGAAACAAGAGCAGGACGTAAAAAACGGATATAAAAACCTCTAGTTTTACTTTCAAAGAGTTCAATTAATGACTGCTAGTTTATCAAAAAAACGAGAGTTATGGCTAACCAAGAGACTCCAATGTACAACATACCGATGCTGTACCACAAAAGGAATTTTTACGGTTTGCTGACAAATGGCTACATTATGCATATAAAGGTATAAAAAGTTTATTTCCCATGTTACTGTTCATTTCATACCTTTTTATGGTAGGAAACTCCAATCCAAGGTAAAAGTACTGGGCCGGTATAGTAAAATTTTGAAAGGCTTTGGCGTTCTCAAGCCATTTTTATTACCTTTTAAATTGTTTCCTTATCTTGATGTTTGTTTACTTAGTTTTTCAGCTATAAATATTCAATTTAAAGCGAAATACATTAAGTTTAAAGTGTGCAGCTTTAAAGCGGTTTTACTGCATAAGACCAATGAAAAACGAAAGGAACATATAATATATGCTAGAAAATATTTAAAAATGGTTAACTACGCTAAACATATGTGGCGTATACTTTTTTTATACTAACAATTCATGGAACTCGGGTAAAGACGTTATATAAAAAAAAAATTGTTTTTCTGCGAAATAAAAATGACGTATTTCATTGCCTTTCGCTTTATTTTTTCAGTTCTTTATGACCAGAAATTTGGAGTTATTGGCGAAAATAGATTTTAAAAAAAGGAGAAAAAAATTAAATTTTTTTCGACGATTTCATTCGATAAAATTAGTAGAATTTGATTTTTTACATGAACATTAGGCTGGGTCAAAAAAATTTTTGTACATCTTTTTAAAGGCTCAGTGACAAAAAAAGTGCCAAATGGTACAGCTAATCTGTATATTAAAATTTATTGCATTATTTTAAGGTCTACTGCATCCGGATAGCTATAGAACGTTTAGAAAAAGTAGATTTTTGACATCACACTAATAGCACTTTTTAAGTTACATATTTATACAAACTAGCAGATTCCAGCCCTCGAAATTCAAGTGCAAATTCTAGAAATTTTATTTTTTCATTAAATAAAGACCCTAAAGGTATGTTAATCAAGTATAGCGAATTCACATCTCAACATAAAAAAACAAACTCATTTTTATTACAAACACATTAACAACTTTAATAAACACACACAACTTTAAATGCAATTTACTCAAAATAAAGGAAAAAATTTAAAAATCTTTAAAAGTGCAAAACCGCTGAAAAGAAATACCTTTCAAATAATATACGTTTGGACAAAAACAGGGTTAAAACGGTAGAACAAAACATCGATCACAAGAAATCGCCTAGCCTATTAATATTATAGATTTTATGCGATACAATTTTAAGTATCGGTATAAAGAGTACAGACTTTTTCATTGTGGATTTACACTGTTGAATTTTCACAGAACACGCAATTACATATCGTTACCTTAATATAGAAAAGACCTACGCAATTTCACATTTCGATTGATTAAGGAATCATCTATTGCAATATACAAAAAAATCTTTCATACTTATACTAGAATAATGATTGCGTAGACCCTTACAGTGGATTTTTTGGTGGAACCAGAGACATTTTTAGAGAAAATTGGCAAGGCACTTGAAAACTGTGAAAACTGAAAAAGACCTATGGTTAAGTTTCAACCAATTCCCATGAACTTACCAGAGCTTTCTGTTGAAGATATAGATGCAGATCAAAAGTATTTGCACAAAGTAGTTGAAACAGTTTCAACGTCTTATGCTCGATGGCTAACAATAGCTAACCAAATTCTTCGTCTATGTGTTTCAGTTGAGAAACCCACTGCAAATCTTACTACACTTGCAATATATTTTGTCAAGATTTACGCTCCAGTGTGGTTTTCTATAAAAACTCTTCGCAGCTGTAAAGACTAACCTCGACATCTTTTTAAACTAATCAAAATAAGCAGTAATTCAAAGGAGCAGTATTTTTGCGCAAACTGAAAACTTATTACTTGCAATGTTGACAGATACCCAGCAACAAATTTGTGAATTGGCTGTCCATCAAATTTTTAAAAGTGGATCAGCAACATCAAATAAATTACGGCTTTTTCAACTACCAAAGAAAAACCTTTAATGCATCATCATATTATGACCTTTTGAATTGGGAAGAAACTACCACTTATCCAACTATATTAAAATCTGTAAATGAAGAAAATTTTCGACAAGTTATTAAAGAAGGAAAAATGGAGGAATGGAGCTATTACACTTTCCCTGTCACACATAAACAGTAGAAAAAGCAGTCAAAACTGAGTGAAGCATCGTCGAATTTGTGCAACAAAACATCAAGAGAAGAATTCATCAAAGCAGATAGAGTCAAGAAAATCAATCAAGGCGAAAACAAGTAAGAGTGTTAAATTCGGCTGTGCCGAATCTTTGATACCCTCCACCTCGGTTTGAGTATTGATAATAAATGTAAACAAAATATTGGAAAAAGTAAACAATTTGTTAAACTTAATACCAAATTATTTCAGAAAATTCTTTGGGTTGGTTTTCGTCTTTTCTATTATTTCGGATTTATTTCGGTGTTTGCTTTTTGGTCATCGTAGTTGCTGATCGGCATGCATTTAGGTTATATACCTATATTCATGCGTTTCCGGTTATATGACATAACTTCTCGTTTAATTTAGTTTTTGCTAATTAAATAGCTCGCCCTAACCTCCATTGCAAAGGTAATGGTTGTGTAGAGTGGCTATATGCATTAAATCGTGCTAATTGGAGATGGCTGTATAGCTTCTTTTAACTGGCCAAATATTTCTTCATTGTGGCCATATAGGTCGGATGGAGTAACAAAATAATAACCAAAAAAAAAGCTCTCTCAACTTTTTTTAAAATATTGCCATATTTTGAAAACATAGAGAATAAATTTATAATAATAAATAATCAAATTAGGGATGAAAAACGCAAAAAACGAAAAGTCCCAAACATTTTAAATAAAATAATTTAACGTTATCTTTATTTTCTGAAAAACTTCAAATTTTCATCCAAAAAAAATTGTGAAAATTTATATATAAAAAATAACATTCTCATAAAATTACGTTTACTTATGTAACAATTTTTATGTTAGCAATTCTTAAATATCATTTGAGGTTTTCTTAAATTCATTGAATTTAAATTAATATCGACAAATCTGTTTTTCTATTTATTTAAATTGTAAAGAAGTGGCATCTCTGTCAAAATAAGCGAAAAACACAAAGAATAGAAAAAAACAAATTACTTCGTGTTTGACAGGATGATTTTATGTTTATGTTTAATATCTTTATTTTTTTTACTAATATTTCTGTTTATTTATTTGAAAATGAAATAATGAATTTAATTTTTTTATTTATATAAAAAAGTTTTTTAATTAAAGCAAAATATTTTCACTATTTCATGATTTTTATTTATGTATGACGACATTTCAACCTAAAAATTTAAGTTTTTATCGATTGAATAAACAACACAAAAATGGTTCTCTTTGATAACAATAACAGCTGACTTTAAAAATAGCGAATATCGTTTAAAAATTTTACTGATAATTTTGCAATTTTCTTTTTTTTTTTACGATTCGACTATCGTTAAAAGAAGTAACTGAATCGCGGTACTGAAAAGTTATTAATATCTCCTGAATGGCAATATTTTTTTTAAATGTAAACATTTTTAAATGTAAACATATTTCTAAATTTAAAATTATTATTTCCGACGTTTTGATATGATTTTCTGAAATTCAATTAATATTTTCTAATTTATAATTGGAAATTTTATTTTCAGTTTTTATTATAATTGATATTTTCTTAAATTTGAATGGAAAATTTAAAAAGTGAAATTTTGTATTTATGTGAATTATAAACAATTTTCAAAAATTAGATGTAATCGCAATCAGATATTTTATAGGTAAAGAGAATAATAACTCTATATAACTATGTAGAACTGTTTTGTAAGCAAAAAACTCATTGACGAACTCGGTAACTCTATTTTGTAAAGACAACAAAAAGTTAATATGCCAAACTTATGTTCATATTTGTAAAAGAATAATGAAAAAACGTATGAAATAAAAGACCAGCCCGTGTATACTCTTAACATTGTTCTGTATGATATCTAGTTGAAAATATTAACATTCATGTAAAAATAGAAATAACTATTGCAAAGCTAATTAGAACAAACAAAAATTATGGCGCCATCTACTGTGGCATAGTCACGCTGAGCAAAATGAAGTGACACTCTGTTAATGCAAAAGAAATGTATTTTCCCCACAACAAAATACTGCAGAATTTTATGTAAATAAAATAATATACCGATTTATTTCTAACATGCAGTTGTTATGGATATACATACATATATACATATAATATATGTATATTATTTGTGTTATTTAATATGTTCATGTATGTATATGTAAATATTATACACAAAAAATACAACATCAAACGTTATTTTTGTGTTTTTCTCTTTAAATAAATTAATACATAAATTTTTTTGCTAAATTTACATTTGGGCAATTCACAACAGGTGTTGTATATTGTATGTTGTATTGAAATACACAATACAATCATTTGTTGTGAACACTCAGTTGTATTTTCATATTGTAAAACGCTTTCTTTAGTAATTTTCGATCCAACGAGGAAAGATCGCTTCGTCGCTTCTGCTATTTTGTATAAGAGAAAACACTTGTCAGTGTTTGCTTTTTGGTCGTGAGATATACCCTGGAGTTTTAGTTACGTACCTCTTGCATTTTAATTTATAATGAAAAAAAAAATGTTAAATGTTTTGGTTGGTACTGAAAGAGAAAATACATACTAAAAAAATATAAACATTAATTTTTATATAAATAAACTTATCGATGTATTTGCGTTATTTGCCATATTTTATTTTATAATTATTTATGCTGATAATATTCTATGTATTTGTTTTTTCTTTTTCATAAAAACTGGCATTCACTTGGAACTGATATGTTATGATACAATATACAACATTTACTAAACATAGCAAATGAAGTTGGATCGTGTATCAGATTTTTCAGTGAAAATTACCAACAACAATTTTACACTATTGTAAAGTGATACAAGATACAACAGATACAACGATACATTACCCATTGTGAATTGCCCAATTGTTTTTTTTATTAACAACTAGGTATTTTAGCATTATTTGCTTTAGATGTTGGTGAATTTTTACTCCGTTTATATTAACCGTGTCTGCTTGTCGAAAAAATTTTGGATCGATTTTAACCACTTTCCCGTGACCCAATCGATCTGAAATTTTGCAGGCAGGCTCGTGGCAATGACGGAAATGATCTAACATATTTTTTTAGGGATGCCAAAACAATGGAAACTTTTAAATTGTTCTACCAGAGTTGATAAAAAATGTACAAAGGGTTTGTTTTTGTTATATTATTACCATAACGACCACAAAAACAACAAGTCCAGCTATGAAAACAATGCAACATTTAGAATAACAACGAGAACAATATAGAAATATCATGTTTTTTATTTTTTTTTTTACTTTTTCAGAGATTTCCCTGGACCTGTTCCACCGATTTTAATGATTTTTGAAGCAAAAATCTTCCAATGAATTTGGTGAATCATTCTCAGTAAAAATGATCACTGTAGCTGCACTATTGAGGGCGTGATCGTGACAAGAACAACATAGAAAATTATTTTTTTTCAAGACTTTTTTTAGTTCTTCATTCAAATCTCGGGCCCTAATCGACCGATTTGGACGATTTTAAATAGCAAACTTTTCAGGATGTTAGTGAATTATTTTTTATGCCAACGAGCACCCTAGCTGCCCGATTGATGCCGTCATCGTGATTTCCACAGACGGACAGACGGACAGACGGACATCGCTATATCAACTCCGGTTGTTATAAGGATCACAAATATATAAATTTTATGGGGTCCAAAATTTTTTTTCTAATTATTACAAACGGAATGACAAACTTATATATACCCTCTGCACACTGGAGTGGAGGGTATAAAAAGGCGTAAACATATTGGATAACCTATTTCATATAGACGTTATGGTATATCTTTGAAAAACTTTTCAATTCAAAATTTTTAAAAATAAGTCCCTGATAGCGAATCTCCGGAGGCGCCTCTAAAAAAGTTGTTTTGAGGTGATTTTCATAACTCGTTACCGGATCATCTGAAATAAAAAAGTCGAAGTACGTTCAAATAGTGATTTGTTTCCCGAGGTAAGCACGTAAAGTTTTTTAAAGTTTTTATACCCTATACCACTATGTGGTTTGGGTATAATGACTTTGTGCTGCTGTTTGTAACTACCAAAAATATTTGACCTAGACCCATCTCTTATTATACCGATCGAATCAGAATCACATTCTGATTCGATTTAACGATGTCCGTCCGTCTGTGTGTCCATGTAAATCTTGTAATCAAACTGCAGGTCGCAAATATGAATATATTTTGCTGATATTTGGTATATAAGCTTTTATTCACCATAGGATGAACGCTATTGAAATTGGTGAGAATCGGTGCATGTTCAGACCTAGCCCCCATACAAATGACCCCTATGAAATCGACTTTAATTGCCATAAGATCCAAATTATCATATAAATCTTATTCAAATTGGGTTTGTATGTGTTTATTACATCCATTAATCAGTAGTCCAAAAATGATCCCTATGGGACAACCCTTACTCATAGGCCCCATATAGAGCTGCTTCCCGATCTTCACTTAAATCTATCAAAAACCAAAATATTGCACTTATTCTTCTCAAATTTTGTTTGTATATATTTTTGCAAAATACAAGAGACCTTACCAAACATGGTCAGGATCGGTCCATTTATATGCCCAGTCCCCATATAGATATAGCATCCGATATGAACTTTTTCATATCTGCAGCCAAAAAATTAATAAAAATCCCACACAAATTTGGTTCATGCTTATTTTTTATGTCCAGTTAGTTGGACCCATGAGATAGGGTCTATAAATGCATGGTATAGGGTATCATATAGTCTAGACCGACTATAATTTTCTTACTTGTTTTTTATTGAATTTAAAATTTATTGGGCTTGGTGTTTTTTTTTATTTTTGGCAGCATTTGGAAGTGAAAATCACGATTTTGATATAAAATTTCGGAGAATTTGTTGTTAAAAAATGGAAAAAAAAAATTGTAAAAAAAACCTTCGTGATTTATGTGTATAAATAGTGTATAAAATTTCAAAATAATCGGTTTATTAGGTTTCGGGAAAATCGATTTAACGTTTTTCAAAAACTGATTTATATACGATATACCGAATGAGGCCGGTCGTTTGAAACGCTGTTCTTCGTTAGTATTGCTCCAATTTATATGAAATTTTGACAGAACACTCTCGACATGTTGTATATTCAAAAAAAAAATTCTAGAAAAAGGTTCTAAAACCTTCCTATTTTACACGATTTATATTTAAAATGCTTAAATTTTTTAATCCGCAAGTTTTTCTACAAAAGAAATATTTTGAATTCATCAAAACATGATAAATTGTATACAAAAAGAAATTTAAATTAGGAAAATTGCAAATATTTTCTTAAAAGAAAAACTAATTACATCTAAATTATTAAAAAAAAATTTTGAAAATCCGATATTTTAATTTTAATTAAAATCCATAAATAGTTATTTAATTATACCCTACATCACTATGTGGTTAAGCATCTTTTATTATGCCCAGAATGTAATTCTGAGTCGATTTAGCGTGTCCGTCCGCCCGTCTGTCTGTCCGTTTGTATGTCCATGTAATCTTTGCAATAAAACAACAGGTCGCAAATAAAAATATAATTTGTTGAAATTTGGTATATAAGTGTCTATCGGCCATAGCATGAAAGCCATTGTAATTGGTGAAAATCCATTATTAGTCCACAAATTAACACTATAGGACAATTCCTAGTCATAGCCTCCATATAAAGCTGTTTCCCGATCCTCACTTGAACATTTCCGAAACAAAAATATTGTGCAGATTTTTCTTAAAGTGACTTCACCAAATATGGTCCAAAGGAAAGGTCCATTTTTCGACCTAATCCCCATGCAAATATAGCATCCGATATGAACTTTTTACATTTTGCAGGCAAGAAAATTAATAAAAATTCCACTCAGATTTGTTTTATTCCTATTTTTTATACCCAACTAGTTAGACCTAAACCAATTCTCGACACGAATAATATAGGGTATCGCATAGTTGGTCTAGGCCGATTATAATTTTCTTACTTGTTTTTTTTTATATTTAGTATAATTAGATGCATTTAAAAAAAAATAACTTATTTATCATTATTTTTTTTTATATATTATTTTCGGGATGACACACAGTGGGAGAAATGGCCAATCTAGCGGAGAATTATTAATAACTTCTGAAAAAAGGCTGATATTTTCATTCGGAAAAAGTTTTCATGTGAATAAAAATACAATAAATAAAAATTAAAACAAAAATAATTTTTCGTATAAGTTGAACATTTTTTACTATCTTTCTTTTAACTCGTAGTGTCTGCTTGTCTGCCGGGAAAAGTAGACTGATAACATCATTATCTAATAGCTCATCCTTTTTTGAAGAGGGCACTGAACGCTTCGATAACATGATAATGAAAGGATCTGAAGAGACAAATAGTGTATGTGCCAAGTCTTCCATTCTGGGGTCTTTATATCTAGCCTCAAGGGCTTCTTCTTACATCATACCAATTGGAAGCGAAACACGTTTAATAATATCTGCACCATATATTAAAATTTTGTGGACAGACGAGGGCATATAAAACCATGGATACAAATCAACAAAAATAGTTGCCGTTCGGTATGCATACAGCTAAAGGGCATCCGTATTGATTTCATATCCAGAAGCCATTGTGCGTAAGATAACGCATACTTTGGAGCACAAAATTTATATTGAAGTATGGTAAAAAATGCTCAAAAACGATAAATTAGTGAATAACTGACACCAGTTATTTGAGCAGCCAATTCTGGTTGTTGGAAAAATTTTCTGGTTGTGTTGCCGTTATTTGTTTATTTTCAGATTGGTTTGCATCTCAGTTTTTTTTTTTTATCAACAATCGCCTTATCACAACTGTGAACCTGCCATTTCTGAATTGGAATTCTATTGGCAAAATGCAGAATACATTCAAAGAAGCGAATCAACGCATGTAAAGTTGATAATCCACAATCATATGAATTTTCTTTGCATGGAAAATTTTTCATTATTTTTTGGTGATACTTCACAAATTCCACATTTTTGGGATGATGATTCTGCAACAACACTAAATACCTTCCAATCTATCATGGTTATATGAAACTGATAATGAACTTCATAATTTTCAAGGTTCGTTTCGGGTCTACCAATAAAATTTCACCATCTAACGAGACCTTGTTATTTTGCTCAAAAATTCTCAGAGTTCGGTGGCTTTCATGGCTATTTTTGAGGTGAAATTTTTAGTTTTTTTTTTTTAGAAATTTCAATGCGTTGATAATCATTGTACTTGCTCCTATCTATGATGTTTTTAAAAGCGTCATCTTCCTCACACCAAACCAAAAATAACGCTCGCTTGGACACTGACATTGTAGCTAAATAAAATTATTTCTCAAAAAGTTGCGAAAAGATGCAATAATTTTGGACATTTCACATCACCAGACACTATATTAATTTAAAAAATAAAAATTAGACTGTATCCATTCGAATCACAAATGTTTGACTCTACAACAAGCGAATTTCTTGGTAAACATTGTGTTTCTTACTAGTACTATAAACAACAACGAATTTAAAACACGCAACACAATAACAGGTCACAAACAAAAATTTTTTTGGTTCATAAATACCTCTAAATTTAATAATAACAACAAAATACAATTTTATTATCACTACAAAAAATTTTATTAAACATTGCAGCTGGTTGCTAAACAAGGCGGGAAAGCTTTTGGCTGCAGATGATGTAACATATGTTGTGTTTGAAGCTTTACAGCTGTGCGAATGTTGAGAACAAAATAAAATGGAAAATGTCGATAATATATATAATGCATTAGTAATCGATCACAAAACTAATTTGGCGGCAAAATAAATTTTGAAAATTGAATTATCTCCCACTGTGTGACGTTAAGAAAAACTAATATGATACGTGGAGTATATTAATGTATTAACACTCATTAAGCAAATACTGTAAAAAACGAGCATAACAACAACAACAATTACAGCTACCACACACAAATTACAAAAGTTGAATAACAACAATAACAAGAAGAACATACAAAATTATAGTTCCTTAAGGGTTTTTTTAATTTTTCATTAAAATATCTAGACCTATTAAACCAATTTTGAATATTTATACTAAAAATAAAATAAATACCAAACTACTTAAGATATCAATGAATTATCGTCACTAAAAACAAACAGCCGAGGTAAGCCACTGAGGACGTCATCATGATTTCCACAGATGGACAGATGGACATCGCTATAACAACTCCGCTTGTTATAAGGATCTGGAATATATATATATATATATATATTATGGGGTCCGGAATTTTTTTTCTACTAATTACAAGCAGAATGAAAAGCCTACAACGACGGTTCCAGAACAACCCGACCTGACGTATAGATGGCGGCAGTAGTTTGTTAAAAAATTGCTTTGGTGAAAAGTAGGCATATGTTTTATTATTTGTAAACATGGAAAAAATTGGTCAGAGTTATGTCATTTAATACTTTTATTTGAGAACTCTTAGTTCAATCAATATTAAAGCCCAGCTAGATTCAGCTGGGGGAGTCTGTTCATCCGTTTAGGATTATAAAATATTGGGTGACAGAGTTTAAATGAGGCTGTAAGAGCAGCCAAGACAAACATCATGGTGGTCGACCAATTTATGAGACGTGGGTCCACCACTTCATACCTGAGACAAAGTAATAATCAAAACTTTGGACTGAAATGGAGAATTGTATCCAAATAAAGCGAAGACAGTTCCAAGGTTAAGGTGTCTGTGTTTTGTTATGGCATGGGAAATTTTTATCAATTCTCTTCAAAAAGGTAAAACAATTAACGGCGAATATAATGCTAACTTATTGCAGCGTAAAAAGAAAGTGTTGTTTGATCCAGACAATGCAGCAGTTCACACATCCACTATTGCGATGGCTAGATTTAGCTACCTCAGATTATTTTCTATTTCCAAACTTGAAAACGTGGCTCGGTAGTAAAAGATTTGCCAATAATGAAGAGGTGGAGTCTGTGTTTGATGGCTGTTTTAAGAAGCTAGACAGTTTTTACTATAAACAGGGTATCGAAGCTATTGAATATTGCTAACCATTAAAGAAAACTTATCCAAAATTTTTTGTGGTTTCTTTGTCCTTCCTCCAGTGGTGTGTAGGCTACAAAAAAGAATAAAGTAGCTGCTAAACTTCTTTAAAAGTTTATTCTAATTTTCCGGATATAAAATAAGGCCTAATGCTCATAGAATTCGGTCCATTATGATATTTTTTCTGTTGTCTTTCCCTAAGGTAACTAGAGCATGAGTAGGTGGGGTGGGGGTTAACATAATATTTATCTTGTAATCATTTGAAACATTATGAGCACATTCTTTGTTTACATGGTCTAAAATATTGTTCTTTTATTTTGTTTTATAATGTTTTTGTTTTTGTTTTTGTTTCTCTGCCAAGTCTTGTCCTCTGTTGTTGTTTGTTTTCCGTTTAACTGTAGCAAATGTTTACTTAACATGTGCCTGAGATGCCGCTGCTCACATTCCATTTCTTATAATTCAGTTTACTTTCATTCAGTTTTCTTTTGCTTCATCTTCTTTTCTTTTACGCATTTTGTTTGTTTTTGAAGTGTTTCAATTTGAATGTAAAGAAATGTAATTTAATGTTCCCAGGAAAGTTAAAAGGACAATATTTCTGAAGATGTTGTCTTTATTAGGCAGCAAATAAAGAAAAAAGGTAAATGTTTTAAGCATTTTGTTTTTAATATAAAAATTCCTCGAAAAGACAACAAAAACACAACACAAGATTGGAAAAAGAAATTTAAAAAAAATATATATTTTTCTTTGTATTGCCAGTGATTAAAATACAAGTGATTCACTAGAAATCTCAAAAAAAAAATATTTCAATTTATATTAAATTGTTTGGCTAAGGCCAGGCAAAGACAAAAACAAAAATTATAAAAATGAAAAAAATGTTTAAAGTGGTGACATTTAAGATAAAAATTGCTGCTAACGTAGCGATGACAACTTAACGCTTTTCACTTAAAAAAAAAAAAGCTCCAAAAGTGCCCTTAGCGCCTTTTAAATACAACAGCTCATGTTAAACAAAATTATTTATATTTAAACAAATTCGCTCAAATTTTAAACTTTTGGGTGCAAAAATTATATAAAAAGATATATATAAGTGGATTTGCAAAGATTTCGATTATAGCAACAACCAGAGTCCTTTCTACAGAAGGTACCATTAAAGCCATTCCTGATATATGGCTTAAGTTGAAAATTCATTTAAAGTTTTGAATGAAAAATCGCTGTAAAAAAGATATATTCTCCGCTCAAAGCTATCAAAAGTAAATAAGTAAGAAAATTAAAGTCGGCTTAGACGGACTCTACGATAGCCTATACCATGCGTTTAGAGATCCTATCTCTAAGGCCCATCTAATTGGATAGAAAATAAGCATAAACCAAATTTGAGTGGCATTGTTATTAATTTTTTTTTTCTTTGATTATGACAAAGTTCATATCGGATGCTATATCTATATGGAATACGCAACTTTAAATGCAATTTACTCGAAATAAAGGGAGAAAATTAAAAATCAGTAAATCTACGAAACGGTCGTTTGGTCAAAATCGGGATAAAATGGTAGAACAAAACATCGGTCACAAGAAATCGCCTAGCCTATTAATATCATAGATACTGTTTATTAAAATTTTAAAATAAAAACGAAGATTTCACCAAAAATTTAAAAAAAATTTTTTTTTTAATAAACCATTATTTCGTGACTTTTTATACCCTCCACCCCAGTGTGCAGAGGTTATATATAAGTTTGTCATTCCATTTGTAATAATTAAAAAATAATTCTGGACTTCATAAAATTTATGTATGTGTGATGCTTATAACAAGAGGAATTGATATAGCGATGTCCGTCTGTCCGTCTGTCCGTCTGTGGATATCACGATGACAGCTTCAATCGGGCAGCTAGGATGCTCGTTGGCATAAAAAATGATTCACTGACATTCTGAGAAGTCTGCTTTTTAAAATCGTCTAAATCGGTTAATTAGGGCCCGAGATTTGAAGGAAGAACTAAAAAGTCTTGAAAAAAATATGATTTTCTATGTTATTCTTGTCACAATCACGCCCTCAATAGGACAGCTAGGGTGATCATTTTTAGTGAGAATGATTGGCCTAGAGCTTGGGAAGATTTCCGTTTCATAAACCATTAAAATCGGTGGAAAAGGTCCAGGGAAATCTCTGAAAAATAAAAAAAAAAATATGATGATTCTATATTGTTCTTGTTGTTATTCTAAATGTTGTTGTCGTAGCTTAACTTGTTGTTTTTATGGTCGTTGTGGTGATTGTAAAATACAAACTAATCCTTTGTACATTTTTTTTTATCAACTCTGGTGGAAAAGTTTAAAAGTTTCCATTGTTTTGGCATCAGTAAAAAAATTTGTTTGATCATTTTTGCCATCGCCATGAGCCTGCTTGCAAAATTTCAGATCGATTGGGTCACGGGAAAGGGGTTAAAAATCTATCCAAAATTTTTTCTACAAGCAGACACTACGAGCTAATATAAAGGGAGTAAAAATTCACCAACATTTAAAGCAAATAATGCTAAACTTGTTAATAAAAAAACAAAGTAAATTTACCAAATAAAAAATTTTATGTATTAATGTATTTAAAGAAAACACAACAATATCTTTTGATGTTGTATTTTTTGTGTGTATATTTTTATAACACGGTGTCTCGACTAACTGTAATTCATACGCTTTCTGGTTATGATACATAACCGTTCGCTTTGATAGTTTTAAGGATTGAAATCAAATGGCTCTCCATAACCTCACTTGCGAGGCCATAGGTTGTGTAGGGATCCATATGTCGTATTACCTGGCATTATGACTAGCTGGAGCTAGCGCCAACCTTACTATGCCACAAAAAAAAATATTTATTAGCTAAAAAAGTAATAAAAAATACATTGATGTTCATTTTGTAATATTTTGGTTATGTATTTTTTGTGTGTAGTATTTACATATACATACATATATTAAATAATAATATAATATACATATATTCTATATATGTATATCCATAATAACCGCATGTTAGAAATAAATTGGTATTTTATTTTATTTATATAAAATTCTGTAATATTTTGTTTTAGGGAAAATACATTTATTTTGCATTAACAAGCAGAGTGTATCCTCATTTTGCTCAGTGTAACTATGCCACAGTAGATGGCGCCACAAGTTTCGTTCTAATTAACTTTGGAATAGTTATTTATATTTTAACATGAATGTCAACATTTTCAATTAGACATCAAACACAACAATGTTATAAGTATATACAGGGCGAGTAAAGACGAAGCAATGAGTTTTTTGCTTTCAAAACAATTCTACATAGTTATGCATGTAAAATTATTATTCTGCTTTAGCTACAAAATATCTGATTGCGATTACATATAATTTTTAAAATTGTGTATAATTACTAACGCATTACTGTTCACATAAATACAAAATTGAACCTTTTAAATTTTCCATTCAAATTTAAGAAAATAGCAATTCTAAAAATTGGAATTCAGATTTCCAATTATAAATTAGAAAATATTAATTGAATTTTAGAAAATCATATAAAAACGTCGGAAATAATAACTTGAAATTTAGAACACATCAATTGAATTATTAAAATATAAATTTTATTCTTTAAACACAAATTGAAATTCAGAAAACACCAAATATGTTTACATTTAAAAAATCAACTGAAATTAAAAAAAATATTGCGATTCAGGAGACATTCATAGCATTTCAGGATACAAAAACATTAATTTAAATCAAGGTTCAGAAAATACACACATGAAACACACAATGTTCTGTTCAAAAGCAGCCAACACATATCTTTATTTTCATATCAATTATGTGCGTTTCTAAATTTTCTACGGTGCCCAACACAACCATGACTGTGTTCGTTTTAATATTTCGTTATTTACACGAACATTTTTGTATCACGTACTTTTTGTTTCAATCACACATAAACCACACATTTTTGAGTGTTGCTTTATTTTAAGTTCATGTTCTGGTACGTGTACAGAAAAAAAAACAGAACATGTACAATAAACAGGTTCGAGTTCAGTTATATTTTAAGTCGTGTTGTGGCTCGTGTACTAAGAAAAAACAGAACATGTACAATAAACAGGTTCGAGTTCAGTTATATTTTAAGTCGTGTTCTGGCTCGTGTACTAAGAAAAAACAGAACATGTACAATAAACAGGTTCGAGTTCAGTTATATTTTAAACACGACTTAAACACGACTTAAAATATAACTGAACTCGAACCTGTTTATTGTACATGTTCTGTTTTTTTTTTTCAGTACACGTACCAGAACATGAACTTAAAATAAAGCAACACTCACAAATGTGTGGTTTATGTGTGATTGAAACAAAAAGTACGTGATACAAAAATGTTCGTGTAAATAACGAAATATTGAAACGAACACAGTCATGATTGTGTTGGGCACCGAAGAAAATTTAAAAACAAACATAATTGATATGAAAATAAAAATATGTGTGTGTTGGTCTAAGTTATGTCTGTTTACATATATCTACGAGTTTTTTATTCAGTGTGTGTTTTTTTCTGAACTCTGATTTAAATTCAACGAAGTTGAGAAGTTGTTATATAAATAAAGCGCAATTTGATGAGAATGTTATTTATATTTTATTTGTCATAATTTTTTTGGATGCAAATTTGAAGTTATTCAGAAAAAAAGAAATAATAGAAAAGACGAAAACGGTGTTTCCTCGTTGGACTACGAATTACTAATATGGGAGAACTTTATAGACCAACTCTTGAAATAAACAAAAATCCGCACAAACCAAGGAAATAAATTGGTATTAATTTGGTATTAAGTTTAACAAATTGTTTACTTTTTCAAATATTTAGTTTACATTTATTATCAATACTCAAACCAAGGTGGAGGGTATCAAAGATTCGGCACAGCCGAATTTAACACTCTTACTTGTTTGAGATAATTTTGTATATTTATGGGATTTAGTAAAAAGACAATATTTTGATTTTAAATTCAGTTTATACTAATATGAACACATATTATATGTTTATACTTTAATTCTTTTAATAGCCCATTAAGTACGCTCTATTTTCCATGGTTATTTATTAATTTATCTCTTTTCATTCCAAAGTTACGGTTAAAGTAGTGAACTAAGAACTTTTTTGCTGAAAAACAAAAAAGCGCCTAACAGGTTAAAAATTTTTTTTTCCATTTTTTTTTCTAAAAGGCTGTGTTTTTATGTATTTACGATTAATCATCAATAAAAGCTCAAAACATTTATAAATTACGGCTTCCCTGAATTAATTGTCACTTTGAGTACCATCGAACCCACTGTGTAACGCTACAAAAAAATATTTTGATTCATTCGGTTTAAGAATTAAGTTTGTAGTTGTTTCAAGTGTTTTTGTTAATAACAAACATCAGCACAAACTCATTAAAGCATGGTATTAAAATAGGAGTATATAATCGCTAACAAAAATCTGTTACTTCCCCTTCTAAAAAATTCAATATAAACCTTACACTAGGCAACAAAAAATTGAAAAACTGAAGAAATGTGTATTCTGTACTTCTAGTGCAACTAATTTTTTTTATTTCATTTCTTATTTTATTTTTTTTTTGAGGGGGGATTGTGATAATTTCTTTTCGGAAGTAGTTTGACTATTTAGAGTATATCTTGAGTTAAAAGCAACAAATATCTTTCCTAAAGCTATCAGTATGAAGCCATTAAAAAACAACACAACAAACTTTAGGTATAATGGGCAGAAATATGAAAAAATGTCTTCTGATGCTTTGTTTTATTCGTTAAAACCAACAATATTTAACGGAAACTGTTTTAAGGTCACAGTTTCCGTTAACAGAAAAAAAACTCATGTCAATATTTATTAAAAACTTTCTTCATCATAATTAAAATGAGAAAAAAAATATTTTTGTAGTATATCAATTTTCTTTAAGACTCATTAAACGCGTTCAACTTTGCATTAAAATGCTCAACAAACAGCAATTATTTACAGTTTACTACGTAGAACAAACAACAATAATTAAAATTTTTTTTATTATATTTAATAAAAAAAAAAAAGTTTGAAATTGAATTTCCTTCTAATCATAACGGTTGGCCAACGAGCCATTTCTATAAAAAAAAGAAGAAAAAAATGCTTGATATAAAAATGCACGTATTTAAAAGGAACATTAAAAAGAAATTGTAGTTAATAGCAATTAATTGCATTAATTTTCAAATAAAAATAACAAGAAGATATAAATATCTTATATATAAAAATTGTGTTTTGGATATTTGTTTGTACGTTTGTTTGTGGTTTATAGGTTACTTCACCACTGGATCCATCATCTTGAAATTTTTACAGTAGGTAACTGCCTATCAGAAAGGAAAAATCAGAGTACAGAAAAAACACACACTGAATAAAAATTCGTACATATATGAAAACAAACATAGATCAGACCAACAAATACATATTTTTATTTTCATATCAATTATGTGTGTTTCTAAATTTTATACGGTGCCAAACACAATCATGACTGTGTTTCGTTTTAATATATCGTTAGCTACGCAAACATTTTTCTATCACGTATTTTTTGTTTCCAACACACATAAGTTCATTTACTTGCATGTGTACTGCTAAAAAAACAGAACATCTTCTTTGACACGTACATCTTAATATTAAAACATTATCCGCTCGCGATCGGAAAAATCTGAAATACCCCTATAATAACGACATCAATTGTTTCAGCCAAATTTATTTAAAAAAATCTAAAATAATTCATTAGCAGTAAAAAAAAAAATAAAAATTAGAAGATAATTATAAAAATAATATGTGTTTTATGACTTAATTTCATTTTTTTCTGATCGCGAGTGGATAATGTTTTAATATTAAGATGTACGTGTTAAAGAAGATGTTCTGTTTTAATTTTTAGATATTCGTGTTGAAGAACATATTCTGTTTCTTTAGCAGTACCCATGCAGGAAAACGAACTTAAAATAAAGGTTCACTCGAATCTGTGTGGCTTATGTATGTTCGAAACAAAAAATACGTGATAGAAAAATGTTCGTGTTAATAACGAAATATTAAAACGAAACATAGTCATGATTGTGTTTGGCACCGTACAAAATTTAGAAACACACATATTTGATATGAAAATAAAAATATGTATTGGCTACTTTAGAACAGAACATTGTGTGTTTGATGTGTGTATTTTCTGAAACTTGGGAAAAATATGCTATATTTTTTTTTTGATTTTTCAAGTGGGCGTGGCACCTCCCATATAAAGTGAATTTTTAACATCTAATTTTAGCATATAATATCTGGAGTACTACGACATGTACATGTACATTAGAGTGGTCCTACGTTATATGGGTCCAGTTTGTTACCTTTCAATATAAAACCAATAAATGTGAAGTTTGGGGACAATCGGATAAAGAACAGACGCGCCGGAAATCGATTTAAAATTTCAAGAGTGTTTGTATGGGGAAAATATGACTTTTTTTGAGATTTAGCGTAAATTTCGTTATATATATTAATTTTTTCGACAAGTTGTTTTAAGAATCGGGTCAGCATTAAATTATGTTTCCAAAAAGCTATAAAAATTCAAAATCGAATAAAAATATAGCAAATGCCCCAGACCAATTTTGTGCCAAAATAAAACTGGGTGATGAAATTAGATATCATTTTTTGAACTTTGAGAAATTGATTATAGCCATAATTTTTTTTGTCTTTATACTTATAAGTAATCAGATATGAAGCAATATTTTATTATCACGTTGTTAACCTATTGCGCATTGAGACCGAAAATGGGAAATTTTTTTGATAAAATTTTTAAAACTCCTTTTTCAGGTTTTAAAAAATTTTTTTAAACACAATTTTAAAAACTTGATCTGGAACCTTAAGGTTTTGTTAAATACATACCACAGATTAACTGTGTGAATTTTTAAGTAAATCCCTTCGCCAGAATTTTTTTGACAAGGATTTAATTTTTGCGGATTTCGAGAAAAATGGGATTTTTGTAAAATAATCAGTAAATGTACAATTTCTAAATACCTTGTATCAAAAATTCATCACTTTTCCACTTTTATATGTTATAATTTATCCTAATAGCCTAGGGTTTCGGAAAAAAATATTATGGCCCAATTAACCCTTTTGGAATTGGGGTCACATTAGTAGCGAGCCGCGAATATAAATTAAAACAAGTTTTAACCAATATTGTTATAAAATTATTTTAGGTATAAAAACAGTCTATATTTTTCTAAATAATATAAGACCCACAAATGACCCACAGCTTATAAAAGACAATTTATTAAAAGAATATGAAATATAAAGGGTGATTTTTTAGCCTTTATCTTTTTGGCAACACTGGTTTAAACAGCTGACGCACGTTTCGTGTTTTGTTTCATTGTCAAACATCTTCAGTTTGGTCTATAATTTAACCATGAATCGTCTTACAAACGAACATCGCTTGCAAGTTGTTGAATTTTATTATCAAAATGCGTGCTCTGTTAAGAAAGTTCATCGCGCGCTTCTTCCATTTTATGGTCAGTTTAATCGACCCACTGAAGCGGCTATTCGGGCTATTGTGACTAAATTTTGGAGTGAATATCAGCCAGAAGCATTGGAAGAGCTACCAATGCATCCAAAAAAAGTCACAGTTTGGTGCGGTTTATGGGCTGGTGGCATCATTGGACCGTACTTCTTCAAAGATGATGCGAATCGTAACGTAACTGTGAATGGTGAGCGCTACCGAGAGGTGATATCCAACTTTTTTTTGCCCAAAATGCAAGAGCTTAACTTGCATGACATGAGGATTCAACAAGACGGTGCCATATGCCACACAGCACGCGCAACAATGGACTTAATGAGAGGCGAGTTCGGTGAACATTTTATTTCACGTTCGGGACCGGTCAATTGGCCGCCTATATCGTGCGATTTAACGCATTTAGATTATTTTTTGTGGGGCTATGTTAAAGCTCATGTCTATACAGACAATCCCGCTTCAATTGACGCATTGGAAGACAACATTGAAGCATTTATTCGTGAGATACCGGCCGAAATGTTGGAAAGATGATACCAAAATTGGACTAAGCGGATGGACCATTTGAGGCGCAGTCACGGTCAACATTTGCATGAAATAATCTTCAAACATTAAATTATATGGACCGTACTATCGATTCAAATAAAGATTTCATGCATTTTTCTGAATTTTATGTGTTTTTTTTTTTTGGAAAACTTTCCTATAGTTCTTAATAAATCACCCTTTAAAAGAAATGTAAAAATAAATAAATAAATAAATAAAAATCAACCGAATTATTATGAATATTAAATGTAATAATGAATGCCTTGGAACTTTTTCTGAGTTCATGAGTTATTAACAAGAGTAATCCGGCAAAAAAAAATGGGCGATATCGGACCAATGGGCATGACACCTATACAAAAAAATATGAAGTACTATGAAAATGACAGTATTGAAACATTTGACAAGTACATGTGTGTAGTCGTGTAATATATGGGGGGAATCACCAAAATCAAAAATCGCCAAAACCGAATATCGCGAATACCAAAAATCGCCAAAATCAAAAATCATAAAAAAACAAAAATCTTCAATGTCAAAAATCGCCAAAACCGAAAATCGTCAATGTCAAAAATCGCCAAAACCGAAAATCGCTAATAAAAAAATCTCCAAAAACAAAAATAGCCAAAAAAAAAAATTGCCAGAACCGAAAATCGCGAAAAATAAACGCCAAAATAAAAAATTTCAAAAAATCGCCAAAATCAAAAATCACAAAAAACAAAAATTGGCAAAAACAAAAATTGCCAGATCCGAAAATCGCGAAAAACAATAATCGTTAAAGTCAAATATCGCCAAAATCAAAATCGCAACAACAAAAATCGCCAAAACCGAAAATCGCAAAAAAACTCCAAAAACAAAAATCGCCACAAACAAAAATTTCCAGAACCGAAAAATCGCGAAAAACAATAATCGTTAAAATCAAAAATCGCCAAAATCAAAATATCATAAACAAAAATCGACATAATCAAAAATCGCAAAAAAAATAAATAAAATTATTTATTTCGGTTACGACTGGTGTAGCGAAGCGCCATCGGGTTACTGAAGAAAAGTTTATTTTCTTAAAAAAATACGTTTTCTCTTAGAATAAACGTTTTCTTATATAATGTGAATTTGGTTTAAGATCTCGTGATTTTGCTCAAAATCTTTTTTTAAACTCTAATACCGGTTACATGTATTTATTATTTCAATTTATTTATTAAAAATAATATTAAATGCAGTCATAACTGTTTAATATATGTGACCTTCTCCGAGAAAAGGGACCTAGCGTGTCAAAAAACGGGTTTTGTCAAAAACGATGGATTCTGGTACCTAAAAGGGTGTAGAAGCTTTAAATGCGTTTTTTCTCAAAACTTAATTTTCACACACTAGGTCCCTTTTCTCGGAGAAGGTCACATATATAGAATAAATTGTAAGGTTATGAACAATTTTAAATGATTGAGAAAATTAATTTTAAATGTTAACAAAATGAAACGTTTAATAAAATAGCAACATTCAATATGGAATACCAAAATTAGGTCCCTGTTTTAGAATAAAACGTTTTTATAACGCTAATCGCTCCCTCATTTCACCTCCAAACGCTAATGAAATCGTGCCTTCATTTTGTCTCCAAACACTTTCCAATGAATTGTGCCTTCATTTTATCTCCAAACACTTCCTTTTTAATGCCATTCGTTTATTTTTTATTTTTATTTATGTTTGATTAGCATTAATATTAAATGCAATGATAATTGTTTTATTTATATGGAATAAATTATAACGTTAAGAATACTTTTAAATGATTGAGAAAATTAATTATAAATGTCTATAAAAAGTGAAGAAATGTAATGCAGAAAACAGCAACAGACAAAAAGGTTATTACATATCATAATTTTTCCACCAATACAATCATAAGTCACATTGATTTTGTCTTACGTCTTACATGTTACGTTGTTTTTGAGATTGTATTCTGAAATAGATTTTTACCGCCCTGCGCATATAGATATTTACACATCAATAAAAGTAATTTTTGTCAAGTTCAATGAAATATTTGTTTATTTTACCGTAATCTGGTAACCGCCGAATAATTCCAAAATGTCGATCCGATAACCGCGGTTTCATAAAATCCAGATATTTGGAATCCCTACTTCAATATGTATGTGAAAATTTTTAAGCTAAATTTTTTGGGCTTAGAACACTATAATGAAACTAACGAAGTTTAATTAATAATTTCCATCCAAAAGTTTGAACCTTAGTTGCCATTAATGGCAATCATATACTTTTCTAATTATTCGAGTAATTATTCGAGTGAGGAAAAAGTTTTTCAGCCGTCAGTCCTAAATAATTCCATATTTATAAAGGTAGATATGAAATAAATTCAAATTAAAATGTGTGTGTGTGTGTGTGTGTGTGTTTGTGGGTTTATAAGTCTATAAAAAACCAACATAAAAGCTGTTGATACTTGAGTATTTGTTAGTTCATATTGTAAATATTTCAAGCATGAATATATTGCAATCTTTATGACGACGAAAAGTAAGCATGTGAAAAAATATGAAAATTATTGGTCGGTCAAGGACGGCAACAGGTTAAATAAACTCTTAGAAATTTTCATGTGGAACTTAAGCAACTTTCCAGTAGAATTTTGTATAGTTTAGAATATTTTATTGTTTCTGGGGAAAAATTTATGTATGGCAAAAAATATTTTTTATTAAATAAAATTTCTATAAGATTTGAAACTAACCTCTTGTTTATTTACAATGAAAGAATTTTTGAAGTTATTTTGCTCAACAAATTTTTCATCATTCTTCTTGTTATAAAATTTTAGTAAATTTTTGCAACATTTTCAATTTGTTCCTAAGAGAATAACGAGCTGAATATTAGAGTTTATCAAAACCATATAAGATTATAAGTATAAATTTAAATTGTTTACAGTGTATGTCCTTGTGCTAATGTCTACATATCGTTTTCAATTTCTCTAAATTTTCATTTTAATCCTCTTCTTCTAAGAATTGTTACCAGAAATGTTATTAAAAGCAGATCCAATTATATAAAATGTTTAAATTCCTTTTTGAAATACTTAAAAAAGCAAAAACAACAATATTACGGATTACTCAAATATAAGTATTCTCAAGCATAGTTTCACATACTAAACGGTAATAAAATGCGCCTTTATCGTAAACTATAGTAGAATTTTATTTAATAGAATTGTATGTATGTATGTGTATTTTATTATAAGCATTAGGATGGCACTTATAGTAACACTTTTTTAGAGAAGCTGAAAAGCATGATTGAGTCTTATCAGGTTTTTGATGTGTAAACATCTTTACGCGCAGGAGGGTAAATTTCTATTTCACAATACAATCCCAAAAACAGCGTAACATGTAAGACGTAAGACAAAATCGGTGTGACTTCTGATTGTATTGGTGAAAAAATTATGTTTGAAAATGAAAAATAAAATGAAAAATTAAAAATAAAAAATGAAAATGAAAGAAAAAAATTTTAAATAAAAAATTAAAATTAAATGAAAAATTAAAAATTAAAACTAAAAAATAAAAAATAAATAAATAAAACATGAAAAATGTTAAATGAAAAAAAAAATTAAAAATGAAAAATAAAAAATGAAAAATGAAAAATGAAAAATTAAAAATTAGAAATATAAAATGAAAATTTAAAAATAAAAAACGAAAATTAAAAAATGAAAAATGGAAAATGAAAAATAAAAATTAAAAAAGAAAAATAAAAAATGAAAAAACTAAAAAGAATAATGAAAAATAAAAATAAAAATGAAAAATAAAAATATGAAAAAATGAAAAACGAAAAATTAAGAATTAACCAGTTGAATTAAAGGGTCCGCCATCTAATGTTTTTTTTTTCAACTAGTGCTTATTTCGTGAATGGTAACACTTAGCTCATGTCAGATTTGACAGATAATTAGTTTTATCCATCCGCTGAACGAATATGGTTGTGTATACGCTTGAACAACGCTGGGAAATATTGCGACATTACTTTGAAAATCATGGTAATGTTGCATAATGTGTGCGAAAATTGCGTACGGATTTTGGAAGAAGAGAAGCACCGTCAGCTCTCTATGTTCGTTATCTTATGAAAAAAGTGAAAGAAACTAGCATCCTCATCGATAAACCAAAGCGTGAAAAGCCAAAAACAGTGCGTACACCCGAGAATATTGCTGCTGTGGCAGAAAGTGTACGTGAAGCGCCATCAACATCAATTCACCGTCGTTCTCAAGAATTGAACAATTCGGAGGCATCATTGAGACGAATTTTGTATAAAGACCTTGGTATGATGCCATACAAAGTCAAATTGGTTCAGGACTTGAAGCCAACTGACCATCCAATCCATTTTCGCTTCGCTAAGTGGGCCTGCGATCGACTTACGGAAGATGCCGATTTTGCCAAAAAAAAATCATCTTTTCAGATGAAGCTCATGTTGATCTTTGCGGGCATGTAAACAAGCAAAATTGTCGCATTTGGGGCACAGAAAACCCGCACGCATACATTGAAAAGCCGATACACCCAAAACGAGTCACTGTTTGCTGCGGATTTTGGTCCAGAAGCATAATTGGGCAATTGTTCTTCGAAAATGAGCAAGGAGTGGCTGACGTCGTTTGGCCACCTGATGTCGTTTGGCCACCTCGGAGCTGCGATTTGACACCGTTGGACTATTATTTGTGGGGTGCCCTCAAAGATAAGTGTTACGCCAACAAGCCAGAGACAATTGATGCTTTAAAGGACAATATTCGTGAAGTCATTGGTGAAATACAGCTGCACACAATCGATAATGTGCTTAAAAATTTTGACCGATCGTGTAGGCTACTGCATGACCAGCCGAGGCAGCCATTTGAAGGAAATTATTTTCCATTATTAACCGGAAGGATTGTACTTTCAAATAAAAAAAGAAATTTGAGATAATATTCCGTAGCTTTTTTTTTATAGCATTTAAAAAAAAAAAAAAAAGTTATTTGGCGGACCCTTTAATAACTTATAATATACATTTTTATATTATCAGAGCCCCTGCCATAAAAAATCTTTAATTACTAGATGTTTACACATCTCCACTGTGATCGGGCTCACATGATTTTTTTTCTTTATTATTAAGCAGCACTCAGGGGATGCCCCCTACAGATGCAGTGCATTGTGTTGATTTCAGGAAAGTAGATTATGGGAAGGAGGAAAGAGGGAGTTGTTTTTTTTTTTTTTTTTTAGCCTAGTTCCGCGAAGCCGATGGCTTGTCTGCAGATTCTAACTTTGGCTATTTTTTTTTTTTTTTTTTTTTTTTTTTGCAACGACACACCAAAGCCTCTGGTGGGATTCGAACCCACGACCCCCGCATGATAGGCGAGCACGCTACCTACTCACTTAAATTTTATTTGATTATAACTGTCAGCAAAGACTTGTGTGGGGAGTTTATTCCACATACGGCTGGTTCGACCGATAAACGAATTTTTTCTGTAATGAGTTATGCGGTCAACTGGACAATAGACTACAAAGGGGTGTGATCTATTAGGGAAGCGGGTAGTACGAACTGAAACTCGGGCACTTGGAATAAGTTCGCTAATCTCAGAAGAACATTTCCCATGGTCGTATCTATAAAAAAGTGCTACACAACCCATATTCCGTTGACGTTCGAATGAGTCAATAGAGTTGGATATCCCACTCTCATGAATGAGCATTAACGTGCTCCGTTTTGCGCGGTCCAGTAGCTCCAAAATAGACTTTGAAGATCCTGCCCATATATCGGAGTTGTATTCCATTTTCGTTCGAATGTATGTTGTATAGATTTTAAGGATCAGAAAGAGTGAAGTAATTTTTGCACCGCTTTAGAAAACCAAGACACTTGAATGCTTCTTTTGACAATTGAAATACATGGTCATTCCGACGAACATCACATTGAATTCTCATGCCCAGAACATCAAGAATATTCGATTCCTCCATACCTATATCACCCATATAAACAGATGACTTTGTTGTATTCAAGGAACTGCAAACAACAATGAGTCTTCTGCGCATTAAAATCAACCCTATTCGCTTTACTAGGAGATTGTTCACAAATCTTGAGTGTGTCATTCATTGTTCTTAACGAACAAATAGATGAAAGTCAACGGACGAATATTAATGGAATAGGTCAAGGAATAATAAACACCATACGTAAAGTCGAAGCAGACTTGCAAATTGAAGAAATCCTCATTGGACATGAATTTCATGTTGTCGGTGATGACTTCCAGATTCCGTGCGATGGAATTATAGGTATGGATTTTATCAGAAAATATAGATGCAATTTAGATTATCAAGGTAATAAGAATTTAATTATCCTAAGACCCAATGATTTCCCATATCACTTATCAATAGCATTAATGAATGCACCTGATGCAAATTCCATATCCCTTCCAGCAAGATCGGAAGTGATTAGATTGATCAATAATCAGTTTAATGAAAAAGAGGTGTTAGTTCCTCATAAAATGCTACAGGATGGAGTTTATGCTGCAAATATAATGACATTAGGATCAAGGCCTATGGTTAAAATTGTCAATACAACAGACAAAGACCTAATCATTCCCAATATTCAATTGATAACAGAAAGTCTTAACGACTACGAATTCGTCCATCAGAGCAATGACCCTCGAAAAAATGGAGAAAAATTTAAAAGATTATCTAAACATTTTGTTGAATATATCGAGGGAAAATTAAGGAAATTATGCTCTGAATATATAGACATTTTCGCATAAGAGTCTGAGAAAATCAGTGCAATTAAGTTTTATAAACAAGAACGCAGACTGAATGATAATCAACCCGTCTACATAAAACATTATAAAATACCACACTCTCAGAAAGAAGAGGTAAATTGACAAGTGGACAAGTTCATAAATGATGACATAGTCGGGCCATCAATGTCAGAATATAATAGTCCTATTTCATTGGTACCGAAAAATCGCTACCGGGCACAACACAAAAACGATGGAGACTAGTCGTTGATTACAGAGGAATAAATAAGAAACTTATAGCGGATAAGTTTCCCCTTCCGCGCGGATCAACTAGTTAGAGCGAAATTTTTTTCATGTTTAGATTTGATATCAGGATTTCACCAAATAGAATTAGAAGAGGAATCTAGGGACATTACATCTTTTTCTAATGAAAAAGGTTCATATAGATCCAAAAGATTAACATATGGTATAAAGATCGCACCAAATTCATTTCAAAGATGATGTCGTTAGCTTTTTAGGGCTATCTCCAGCCCAAGTTGAAGGAAAATTAATGACAAATGTTGGCGTCATCTGCGAAATCGTATATAGAATTGAAGGTTTGACCAAGAAGGTCTTTCAGAAAGATAATGAAAAGAGAAGGAGAAGGAGAAGGAGAAAGAGAAAGAACAGAACCTTGTGGTACCCCTGAATTAAGCTGAAACCCATTGGATGAGATCCCATAAATAACAAAACGTATTGTGCATTCACTGAGAAACCTCGATATAAATTGAGAGAAGTCATGCCGACTCCAAATTCAAAAAGCTTTACTTTCACCAGAATTGCGAATGGATCGGCTGCACCGATCAGAAAGTAGAGCTAATAGATCTCCCGTAGAACGATTTCTGCGGAAGCCTTACGGTCAATCATTGAGAAGTGATTTGGTTGACAAAATGGTAATTGATCATACTCTCCGTCGCCTTTGAGACGCAGAGAAGATTGCAATTGGACGGTAATATTCAGGTTAATTAACCTCGCACCCTTTTAGGGATCGGTTGGACATTGTTAATCTTCCAGGAAGAGGGGAATATTCCCATATGCTACGAAGAACTGGGTCAATTTGGGCCAATGGACTAGGTAGCATCTAAGAGCACTGATTCAGCACCAGTGCTAATATACCATCCGGCCCCGCAGATTTATTTACATTAGGATCCGAAACAACCTTTTTAAGTGCACGAGCTCGGAAGAATATTTTAGGCATAGTACAAGATAGCAAAAACGAATTTTTTGCAAAAAGTTCAGCTAAAATGTTGGCCTTATCAACCGAATCAGTGAATATTTGGTCATTCATTATAAGAGTTGGGATACCAGAACTAGCATTATTATTTACTCTTTTAAAAAATGACCAAAATCTCTTAATTAAAAAACTTTTCGCGCCTTAATACTTTGACACATTCATCTCTTGCCTTTTTGCTGTAGCAGGTCGGTAACGGAATTTTTATTTTCATGCCAATATCTGAATTCTTCCCTTCTGGATCTGACTGCATTTCTGTAAGTCTGGTTAGATCAAGATTTTTGATTAAGTTTAGCCGAAATGCGCTTTGATGGAATGAAGAATCGCATACCAAGCACTATTATTTTCCCTCTGAGAAAACTCGGGAATTCTCAGGGCTATTAGCCTCAAACTCTTTATAGATTGATTGAGCATAGGCAACCTTCCAGCAGGAGAAAAAGACTCCCCACGGTACAAAGAGCTTAAAAAATTGGTCGATGGACTAGCTGGCGTTTAAGAGCACTGTTTAAGCACCAGTGCTGGTATTCCATACGGCCCCCGATACTTATTTACGTTGAAATTCGAAAAAACCTTTTTAACTGCACGATATTGGAAGAATATTTTAGACAAGAGACCCACTCGAGTTAGAAGAACTAGCATTTTTCTTTACTCTTTTAACAAATGACCGAAATCCCTTGTTGCCCTGAGGAGCAAAAATAATTTTAATATCAAGACGCTGCTCGTATCGAAACTTTTCGCGTCTTACTTCTTTGGCATATTCGGTTCTCTCCTGTTTACGTAGCAGGTAAGTAAGATCCTCTTTGGATCTGACTCACTTTTTGCAAATCCGATGAAGCTAAATGTGCTTTGAAGGAATGACTAGTTACATATCAAGCACTATTAAATTTTCCACCATTTTCGCAGCAGCATCAACATTTTTATCTAGGAAAAAAGTTTCCAGTTGAAATGCTTCAAGAACTCCTTGAGCTCAGACCAACGAATGTTTTCGTAAATAAAAACTGAACGCTTCATAGCTGGTGCTGAAACACTTTGAAGTACACAGTACGAAAAGAATGAGGAAATGATGTAGTGATCCGAATTGTCGAGATGTGTAAATATTTTCACTTCATATATGTCAGGGTGTGAAGTGAGAAAAAGGTCGAAAGTATTTTGGCATTGCCATGCAATGCACGGAATGTGCTCTGGTTAATTCACTAGTTGCGCTAGGTGGTTATGCGCCGCAAAAAGCTTAACGTACTGGCCCTCGGGAATTGTTCAACTCGTATGATGAAGCCAAGAAGAATCAAGGCATTTCTCTAGGATTCTAGATATGGATTCAGGAAGGGCGTCGAAGCCATTTGGGTTTGGGTTTCTATATAAAAACCCAAAGTGCAAAATGTGTGACCTCATTTTGACCTTAACTCCAAGTTAATTAAATACTGTATCATTACAGTTAAAATGTTGCTGGTACTAATACACAACATTATCGCGAGTGTACATAACAAGGCCCCTATGAAAAATAAAAAGAGATAGAAGATGATAACCAGGTATGTGAAATTCCTGTGGATCAGCATCACTACTTACCTGGGTCTCACATAAGGCAAAAACATCCGGCCGATGAAAGCAAATATGGGAATTTGCAGAGGAAAAATAAGATTTAAGTCTAGGTCTAACAAAAGTCGAAGTTAATTTTCCTTGCGTTAATACAAGAGCAAGTATTTGCTTTATTGATTAGGACTCTTTCCAGCACATATTGGGTTGAATTCTCGACTAATAGCTGGCCATATCACAATATCGATAACTCTTTTAGGTTTTTTGTTTGCTAGATTTATCGTCATTTTTCAGACATATTGCAATTACTACTGTAATTAATATGCAATTTTAATTTTCTTTAAATGGTGCGTGGTAAAGAAGAAGAAAGCATATATTTCAAAAATTCATAACTGCACTGTATTCTTAATCGGACCGGTTTCTGGCATTTCAGCCTTCATCAGCGATTTATTGAACATTGTGATAATTGTTATGTTTTAATTGAATAGATTGTTTCTATATGAAAATTTTTTCTACTTAGGGCGGCCGTGAGGTTTTGAACCATGAACCTTCACATACACTCGTACTTGCACTTTTTGGTCAGCGCTTTAACACACTCACCTAAAGTCAGGCCTACGAGCAGTGTGGTTAGTTTCAGTTTTCGTACCATACAGCTTTACTTTGTATTAATTTCAGAAGATACAACTCTGTCCAAACAAACAATCGTTATTTTTGAATTTTGAATATTTTTTGCATTTATATATTATATATATATGCATATATACTTTGCGTCCCCTCATTCTTTTAGGTTTTGTTAGGCGTATATTACAGATAGCAGCATTATCCTGCTGCAATGTTCAAATTTATCTCTAACCAATCTTGCTCTCCAAATAGGAATGAACTCGTCCACCAATTGGCAATACTTTTCTGCGTCATTTTTTGTGCTTATGAAGTATACTGGTCATTTTGTTCCCTATCCTGTTGCATTCCATACAATAAGGCTGCTGCCTTTAAAACTTCTTTAAGCTCCTTTAGCCTTTTATCTTATTTATATATTTGGCAACATTCTGGGCTATCTAGAAATTCTTTGTTGTATGTGTCAGAATGGACTTCATTTCTCGCAAAGAAATCATTCTCTTTATTTTTCTCGAAACTCTTTGAGAAATTGTTGACATTCACCAGAATTTTTATTTAAATTTTACTTGAATTTGTTTTAGGCTTATTATTTATTTGCTTTAGTTACCTGACGCAAAACGCTTGCATCTAAGATAATTTTCGAATTCTAAAATAATTCGAGAATATATATCAATTTATTTTTTATTTAATTTTCAGCATAAGGTATAGAAACAATCATATTTCACACCTCCAGTTTCAAATTTATTTTAATTTTGTTTTAAGGGGGGACATGACATTGGCCGTTTTTTGAAATCGACTCTTTTTATAATTTTGTATTTTAGCAAATATTCCTGAGATTCTAAGAAAAAAATTTCATGGAAAAATTCATACGGGTTCAAAAGTTACAGCCGGATTAGTGAGAGCGCATTTTTAATTTTCGCGCTACCTACGTACGGCAGCTGGTATATACTTGTTTTACTTGCTATCTGACTTTTGGTGGTTGTTATTTCGTACCTACTTGAAGGGTGGGTTTTTTTTTGTGTTTTTGAATTTCTTGAAAAAAAAGGCATCTTTATACCTCATATAGCAGGCATGGCAGATTGAAGGCTACTCTTTTTCTTTGTTCACAAACTTTGAACGCGTTTATCTCGAAACCATGTTTTTCGTACTGGTTGCGGCACTAGCGGGTTCATTTTTTGACGAAATTTTTTATTTTTTTTGTATTTTTTTAAACTTGATTCGCTATCGTATGACATGAGTTTTTTTTTAAATTTTTTTTCGAGTTTTTATGAAGTTTTTAAATTTGGAACATCACCAAAATTTAAAAAAAATTTTTAAAAAAAATGCTCGTGTCATACGATAACCAATTTAAAAAAGGCATTTTTTTTTCAGATCGGAAAATTTTTGCGACTCCCAGCATGCAACCACGAGGCCCCGTTTTTTTTTCTCTGCCGTCAGTTTGGAGCTCTATAAAACCATGTTGGAGTGAAAAATATATTTTTTTGAATTTTTTTTTCTTATAATCTGTTTAATTCTCTACAATATTAAAAAAAATTTTTGGGAAAATGTTTGTTTTTAACTGAGTTATGAATTTTAGAAAGAAGGTCTATTTTCTCTGCCGCGAATGGAATGTCCCCCCTTAATACATACTCTCGAAATTGGAGTGCAAATTCTACGATATATTATTTGTCATTTAATTTCTTTTCTACAGTGTGTTTTTAATCTACATATATACACATATACAATATTTATAAATATTTAAATGAGCCTAAGGTATGCTAATCAATATTAGCAATTAAATACAGGGCGTTTTATATACAATTCAAATCATTCGAATTATTATAAATATTTTATTTTATTTAATTTAATATATTTTTAGAACATATTATACATAAATTTTATCATTCTCCGCTTCCCGTCGATATGAACTATAACTATGACAAATTGCACACTCCTCCGTGCCCGCATTTTGTTTAAAAAGGGAATAAAAAATATTCCTTCATGTATTTTAATAAATATGCCCTAAAAGTCCTCCACAATATAAACTGTGATTTCTGCTATAAAACGCACCTCTTCTAATGAGTTTTTTTTATCTTTTACTGTTCTCTGGTCTAAAGCTTTTAAATATAATATCCATTTAAATCTGATGAAGACTATATTATCCATTTGTGTTTTTTTTCTCTATAGAGATTTACTTTTGCTACAACTGTATTTAGAACATGGTTATGTGGTGTTTTTTTTTTATGTTTCCATTGCATGCATAATAAAACTTGTTAACATATTTATGCAATTGTATTGGTAATTTAAGCAATAAGTACTCGTACATATGTGTAAAAGCAAAACAGTTAACTGTTTACTTAGGAAAGAAACAGTGGCAAAGTGTTGAGTGTTATTTATCCATAAATCAAACAACACACGCACATACATATTTTCATTAGGATCACACCTCTATATAAACATTTTTATTTTCAATATTATAACGTGATACATGTACATATTTAGAAATATCGTATTTGGGTGCATATTTTCTTTGCTAATGTGTAAAAGTGAAGATAATATAAACCGTATTAAAATTTCATAAAGGAAAATCCACTTGTTCTATGAAGAAGTAAAATAGATTGTTCGAGTATATGCAAAATAACTCCTGCCAATGTCTATGTATATAATTTTGCGTTCCCTTATTTCTTAAAATATGTTTTTATAGTGGAATTATTATAACCAATTTAGAGTGTTGAATTCTGTTATGCCAGTTATGTTTACATTAATGTCTAGACTTTTTGCAATATCTATAACAAATGGAAACCAAATATTAGAAAAAGTAAACAATTTGACAAACTTAATATTAAATTATACTGTCCAACAAATTAAGACTTTTTGATTGACACAGTATAGCGATCCTATAATTCTGAAAAGGCATGCTGGTCTGAGTTTTTCTTTTACAGTAGGTCAAGATTTTCATTTCTTGGCCGAAGGGAGCATTATGCTAAATGAAAAAAATTTTGTAAGTTAATGTCTAAGGGAATTCTTATTGTCAGAGTTATATTGCGGAATTTTATGAATTTTTGACCCTTTTTGAGAAAATCAAAAAAAAAATCCTTTCAAAAAGTACACATAAGGAATAATATATTCTTTCGTTGCCGGGGTTGTTGAGTAGATCATTTTTGTAGAATAAGCTTATAGCGCAGCTGCTCTCAGTTTTTTTTTTACGGTAGTTCAAATTTTCATTTCTTGGTCGAAGGGAGCATTATACTAAACTAGTATAGCACAGCACTCGAAATTCGAGTGCAAATTCTAGGAAATGTTATTTTTTCTTAAGATTTTTTTTTTCAATGTTTTTTTAATCTACATATATAAAAAATTTATAAATATTTAAATGAGCCTAAACGTATGTTAATCAATTTTAGCAATTCACAATTCAACACAGAGCATCTTATATATAATTTAAATCATTCCCATTAACAGGGTGTTACGAATTATTATACATATTTTATTTTATTTAATTTAATATATTTTTAAGACATATTATACATAAATTTTATCATTCTCAGCTTCTCCTCCATATGAGCTATAAGTCTGCCAATTTTCACACTCCTCCGTTCCCGCATATTGCTTAAAAAGGGAACTGAAAATTGACTTTCACGTTTTAATATACAGATGAAAAAAACCGTTTTAAGTTAATGTCTGAAGGAATTCTTATTGTCAGAGTTATATTGTGGAAATTTATGAAGATTCATTATATATTTTTGTGGAAGCTTTTAACGATCTAGCTCCTCCCTTTATTGGTCAATTTTACCCTTTTTACAAGAAATTAAGAAATGACGAGAAATATTTCAAAATTGCGGTTTGTTATGGTATGTATTTATTATTACTAGCAGATTCCAGCGCTCGAAATTCGAGTGCAATTTCTAGGCAACTTTGTTTCTCAACTTAGCCAATTCACAAACCAACACCTTTTTGGTTTATTATTATTGTGAATGAAAATAACAAACACATTAACACATTTAATAAAGACACACATAGTATATGTATAATTTTATGTATGTGTTAGTAGCAACTTTAAATGCAATTTACTCAAAATAAAGGAACAAATTTAAAAATCTGTAAATCTGCAAAACGGCTAAAAAGAAATACCTTTCAAATAATATACGTTTGGTTAAAATCGGGATAAAAATGTAGAACAAAACATCAGTCACAAGAAATCGCCTAGCCTACTAATATTATAGATTTTTTTTTTTTTGCTTCAAAATTTTTGAATAAAATGGAAGTGGTAAATATTGAATTAAGAAAATAGCGGTAGTATTACAACAGATGAAAGATTAATCTTAATATGTTTTCCTGTATTTAGCTTAATGTGAAGGTTCCGGTGGATCAAGGTTTCTGTACAAGCTACACAGGTATTCAGTAAGCATAACACTTTGTGATTTCGAAAGTTTTCTTTAAAAAAAATTTTAGATGTGACTGCAGAAAAAGCAGCTTTAGTGAAATCTTTTGAGTTTCCAAGGAATTCTGTTATAACAAGTTGCATAAAGTCAAATATAGTCTTTGGCATATTGGACAGATGACCATAAAATTCTTCATCTTTTAGTAATTTTCTTATATCGGGTTCAACGGGCATTCCTAGAAAATATAATTTACATTAAATAAAGTAAATTCTTTCTTATAACCGTATTTTGGCTTCTTTTAATTTTGCTGCAGATAATCTGGGGGAAACTGGATTGAATGCGTTTGAAAGCATTTTCTTTTGCATTTAAGCTTCTAATAAAATTTTTCACCATGCCCAACTTAATATGCATCGGTAGATATATGACCTTATCTTTTTCAATATTGAAGCAGTATACAAGGTCCTTGATTTTTTAAAATAACATTCCAGATCGGCGTGTCTTTTTCTTGGAAATTTAACTTTTACATCGGCCTGTTTTTCAATCTGGAACATGATATTTCGACTTTTTCTTTTATAAGTCCTAAATCTCTTACAAGTACAATAAACTTGATCTATCATATTAGAACAATTGTTTAAATTTTCAAGTGACAAGTAACTTATATCTGATAGTTTTCAACTGCCGCACTGTGGCTGAAATTTTGATTTCATTGGACAAAAGTCGAATTTTTTTGTCACTGATTTTTAAAGTTTTAACGGCATTTTGTAGCTAATATATCCAAATTAAGGAAGCCAAAAAATCAGTTTAAACTATAGCTAAATGTGGGCGCGGCATGCAGTCAAACTCAACTGTTTTCTTAATTTCAGAAAAAGGTGATATTTTTTTTTTGTTTTTTTATCAAAAATAAATGGTCCTTTTTACAAGGTTGGTAGGATTTTAGTCTTTAGTTGCTGTAAGTGGTCACAACTCTACCGTTTAATATCAGGGGTGTTATGAAATATTTATTAAACTACTCTATTTTTGTCAAATTTCAACTTTAGTGGAATTGAACTTCTAGGGAACAAGAAACGTATACCACACAGAGAAATGCGAAATTGTCCTCTTTAATCCTATATATACTTTTGCGTCCGCGACGACCCGCCGGTAGAACACTTTTTTCATTTTAATGAAATTACTCCAAAAAATTTCATAATACGGTAACCTAAACAGTCCTATAAGTAGACAATGGTGTGTTAAATTTGTGATTTAGTTATTTTATAGGTTATTATCATTATCACTATTTATTCTATTACCAGTAATGATATCTGCTTACAAAATACACCACCCTTTTTATACATTTATAAGTAAGAATATCAATGGAAACACAAAATTTATTTTTTTTTTTTTGAAAATGGGAATGTGATGGTTCTTCCGGACAAAAACAATCCATATAAGTAGTATGTGAAAATATTTCGGACTCAGATATGTTCATGGTATATTTGTACCATCGCGATTGAAAAAATTTTGAAAGATTCAGAGCCTTCGACTAGTACAACGCAAACAAAGGATATTTGGAGAAATGAGACACCATCTTCTACAAAATACTGCAGGCCAATCAAACTTGAATTCAAAAAAAGAAACTCATGATGCCATTAACAAAGGCCCAATTTGCAACACTACTGCCATTACAATTACAGTTATATGGGCAGCAAATTGAAGTAAGCTACCAATTAATGCTGACAATGATAGATGGAAATGTAGGCCAGGCTTTAACAAACATGAAGGCTGCATCCAGCTGCATCATATTGCAAGCAACATCAAGCCAAATAAACCAAGTCCCGACAAAGTCATTAGACAATACCGATGCATATAAATTTGGATTATCATCTTTTCAGATCCAGAAACAGCATCTGAAATAACAGGAGTAGATTGAAAATAATCCTAGAAGTACTTGCGTGCAATGAAGAAATTGACTGTAGAAAATTTGGAGATTGTGCTAAGGAAACTGAAAAAATATATACAACAAAGTACTCATCTAGAAATATGTATGCAACAGTTCACTAGATCTATCAGAGGAAGCTCAGGAAAAACGAAATAAAGATTACAGATTTTATAGAGAGCACAATACTAGAAAAATTTCACAAAATTTCACAAATTATCTATTAAATATATTATTGATAATGTAAAGTGGAACATCGGGATTTAGATGAAGAAGTCAAAAAACTATTAAAGAACAGAAATAGCACAGAACAGAATATGGAATATTTGCAATCAAATGAATTATTCATTATAATTGCCTTTCATTGTTATTTAAGTACGAAAAACATAGTATTAGTAAAAAAATAATATTAAATAATGTTATTGTTACAAAAGCTATTAAAATCTATTGCAGTTGTTATTTTAAAAGGTTTTCTTACCCACATACGTATGAAATGTTTCACTAAATATGAGAGATTCAAAAAATAAAAACCCATATTTTCATACCAAAAGTTTCAAATAAATCCGAATCATTGCGCTTATTTTCAGCAGATTTAATTTGCTAAAATTAACAAATTTGGTAGCAAAGAATAATAAATTTTCCTGTAGTAATAGCAAAGTTTTTAGATAATATTACTAACGTTATTTAAGTGTAAATATTCATTGAATGAAAACAAATTTGCAAATTTGACAGCAAAAAATTTTTAATTTCTCAGTAATAATAGCAAAATTTCCAGTTGATTTTACTATTTTTTTTTTAGTGTAAACATTTTTTTTGAGTGTAAACATTTAAAAACTCCCATTATTACAAAAACTGTTTATTATTATAATCCAAATATGATATTTTTTAATAAAAACAACAAATAAAAACCCATATTTCATGCTAAAACTTAAAAAATATCAAAAGTTAAACTTTGACCTAGAATTCCTTAAAAAATACTCAATCAATTTTAATGAAATTAAAACTGAGTCAAGCTGAACGAAATATCTATCAACTAAAAAAACTACTAAAATATTTTGCTCGGTTCAAAAGTTACAGAATTTTGCCCAATGAAAAACGATTTTCAGCCATTGTGCGCCGTTCTTATTTCTGTATTGGTGCCAGAACATCTTCGCAGTGCACTTCTTGTAATATGACATTGTTAGTTGCTTCGTATGTCATTATTGCGTAATGTCTGTGACATCTACCAAATTTGTAATTTACGCAGAAATAGCCTAGGAGCAGATAAGGGTAAGTTTTCGTAAAATATACATAGCACTATTTTATTTCCCAACCCATAGTAAAGGTTTTATGTAGTTTACTAGAACAATTAATTTTTTTAAATATGCAAAAATTCAAAGTTTGGCCTCGGCATGGAATGGGTTAACTTTGTCGATTTATTCCAAATTTTTAGCATGGAAGACTCGCACATTTGCTTATTATATTTTAAGCATCACATCTGAAAATTCAACAGCACTTACAATATATTTGATTTTTTGGAATAAATTGTCTTTCATTAGCTTGGGGTCATATGCGGCCCCAAGTTCAAAAGGGTTAATGGGGTCATAATATATTTTTCAGAAACCCCAGGCTATTAAGATAAAATATAATATTTAAAAGTAAAAAACTGATAAGTTTTTCATACAAAGTATTTAGAAAGAGTTCACTTAGTGAATATTTCACAAAAAACAAATTTTTCTTAAAATTCGCAAAAAAAAAAAAATTTTTTCCACACACACAGTTAGTCTCTAACATATGTTTAACAAAATCTAAAAATGCCAGATCCATATTTTGAAATATTGTTTAAGAAAATTTTTTAAAACTTAAAAACGGAGTTTTCAAAATTTTATCAAAAATATTTCCCATTTTCGGCCTCATTGCGTAATAGATAACAACGTGGTAATAAAACAATACTTCATATCTGAGTACTTATTGGTATAGAGACCAAAAAAAATTATGGCTTTAATCAATTTGTTAAAGATGAAAAACGTTCATCACATTTCATGACCTAGGGCATTTGTTATTTCTTGGCGTGTTTTTTTTCGATTTTGAAGTTATATAGTTTTTCGAAAAGATAATTTAGTACTGATATCGATTCATATAACGGCTTGTCGAAGAAGTTTAACTATAGTACGAAATTTTCGTAAACCATAACCATATAAACACACTTGAAATTTTCAATCGCGTTGAGGCACCTCTGAATCTTTCTTAATTGTCCCAAGACTTTGTATTTCGCAGTTTTTTTTTTGCTATTCGCATATTTCTAGGAAAGCGGCACCCTAACGTACATACGTCACATGTGACTAGACGCGAGAACTCAGTGTGCAAGCCTCACTTATTTTAGTTGAGCATAATTAAATTCAAAATATTTTACCCATCTCTCTAATCCCATTTTCAAATTGCCTCGTTTACATTTAACCGCCATATTTTTTGATTATTTCGAGAAAAAAAATATATTTACATTATAGTAATTTTTTTTTGTATGAGTTGGCGTGTAACTTCGCTAATTAAGCGTAAAGAGTTTTATTTACAACTTTTTATCTTTGCTGACCCCCCATTGAAATTTTCCGGCAAAAAATTTCGTAGAATATTTTAATCCTTAAATGTTCTTTCTGAAAGAATTTTTTTTTAATTTTCTCAAAAAAGGGTCAAATTGACCCATAAAGAGAGAAGCTAGAGGGTTAAGATCTTCCACGAAAATAATCTTCATAAAATTTGAAAATATAACTCTGATAATAAGAATTCGCTCAGATATTAACTTACAACATTTTTTTCATTTAGTATAATGCTCCATACGAACAAAAAATTAAAATTTTGACCCACTGTAAAAAAATCTCAGACCAGCTAGGCTATATGTTTATTCTAAAAAAATTATCTTACCAATATGCTCTTTTAGAACTATAGGGTTGCTATTCTATTCCAAAGATCTGGTTGGACAGTGTTTTATTACAATAAACACATTGAGTTTTCAGACCTTATTTTAGGTCATATCTTGACACAATAATGCCCGATTTACTCCGTTTTAACAACTGAGCTGCTAAAAATAATGACAAACAACATTGTCCTAAGCTTACCGAGACTTACGGCTTAGTTAGCGAATGAGCGTAATTTCAACAGACTGACAGACGGACGGACAGACTGATGGATATATATACTTTATGCTACTTATTAATATATATATACTTTATGGTATTGCAAATTCATGTTTGATGCGGTACAAACGGAAAGAGGCAGGTTATAAAAAGAACTTACTTTTACTTGGCAGCCCTGTAAGTAGAGCAGCAGGTTAAATCCTTGCGATTGAACAAATTTGCAATAAAATGGAATCGATAGTACATGTTTTTGAATATTTTGCTATAAAAGCAGATTTTTCATATTTTTCTAATAAAGCATATTCTTGCATATTTTATTACACATGCGTACATGCCTACATACGATTATTATTATTTTTCGATTAAAAACAAATGAAAAAATTATAGTCGCCATGCGTTTGAAGAGAGCCAAATTCGCTGAGAGCCAAATTCGCTGAGGGAATAACAGAATATAGGAAATAAGCCTAAACTGAATTTCAGTGCTATTCTTATTAATTTGGGGCGTGCAATTGAGAAAAAGTTCATATGTGATATATTTCACTTATAGGCTAGGGCAAAAATGGATCAATCACCATAATCATGCTTACTAAAGTCACTTATTTTTCTCAAAATCATATATAAACCAAATTTGAAAAAAATCTATGCAATATTTTTGTTTTCTGGTTGATTTAAATGAAGAGCGGGAATCGGCTTTATATGGGGACTAAGACTAAAAATTATCCTACAGGGTTTATTTTTGGACTATCGAGATCTATACGAAAATTTATATCTTATGGTGATTTAAGTCCATCTCACAGAGGTCATTTGTATGGGGACTAGGTCTGAACATGTACCGACTTTCACTTATTTTAATAGGGTTCATCCCATGGCCGACATACGCGTATTTACCAAATTTTATTAAATTATATTCATATTTGCGCCCTGTAGTTTAATCACAAAGTTTACATGGACACACAGACGGACAGACGGATGGACAGACATCGCTAAATCCGCACAGAAATATTTTTGCTAGTTGTAAACATCACCACAAATTCATTATACCCTATCCACTAGGGCGGGCCGATTTGTAGGGAGGCAAAAAAATCGCTCAAGTGACGAGAAAAATCTTGTTCTAGGGATCAAAATATGAAACTTTGCCCAAGGAACCATACCTTTAAAACGAATTCTGATGTCCCGACTTTTGACCTGTCTGTCAGTCTCTCTGTCTGCCATGTGGCAGCCCCTTTCACCCTCATTGGCCCATAGTCTTGTTGTGACTACAGATTAATTTTGGGGCAGTCACACAGAGTCACGCATAGTCACGGAGTGATCTAAAAGTTATTTACCCTCATCCGATCGATCTTTTTGAATAACATAACATAGTCAAGGCGTACGATTATTATTTATTAGCAGAGTAGAAGATACGTATACGTATTAGTATTAATTTTAATAAATATTAAATCAAACATAGTCAGCCCAATTCTAAACAAAAAATTGTGATTTTTTTGAAATGTTTGTATGGGGAACACCCCAGGGAGTTACAGGGGCATGGGTAGGTCGGCCTTCAAATTTATTGGGGGTCGATCATACATTTGAACTCGATTGGGGCACTCTTAATTGGTCAAAGTGTGACAGACAGACGGACAGGTCAAAAGTCGGGACATCAGAATTCATTTTGGAGGTATGGTTCCTCGAGCAAAGTTCCTTATTTTAATCCCTAGAATACGATTTTCCTTGTCACTTGGGTGATTTTTAAATCGACCCGCCCTTCTATCCAGGTATTGTTATAATAATCTTGTTTAAGTTTATTTATGTGGCGCGGCTAAGAAAGAATTAAATTTTGAAAATGTGTTTAAGTTAAGTTACGTTAAGTTAACAGCGGCACACTAAAAGTGAACTCAGTTCACATACAGTATTTTCATATCTATTTACATAGATCTCACTTAGAGTCAGAGTGATATTCGAAAGGAAAAATATAAGCAAAAAATGATGATCCACCCCATTATAGATATTTTTCAATTTATTTATTTATTTGAGTTACATTTTTGCAACAAGCCCAGTGAAAAAAAAACAGACCCAAAAAATAACAATTATTTTTAAACCAACATATTTTTTTATACCTCCAACCATGAATTTTAGTTAAATGATCTGCCGGTGACCAAGGTCCATACAAGTGATTTATATATTTTGATTAATATAAAACCCAGTAAAATTATACTTTGTTTATTTAGCATTGGTTCATTGTAATTGTATTAAGCTTTTTATTTGCTTTTTCAAAAGCCATCAAATATAAACTTTAGTACATATCAAAAAAATGTGGGTATGGCAAAATGACAAAGTGTTAGTAAAAAAAAAATAAGTAAACACACAGTGATATCACATTATAAAATCAACACTTTACAACAAAGAGACAAACGAGACCCGCAATTAACTTTAATGCCAGTGATTTTTCTTCTTTTCTATTTGTATAAAAACATTTTTAGGTCAACAGGATTTGTTTACACATATATAAATTGCACGCACACACACAGACGCATAGTTAAGATTCATATATTTTTCAAACATACACCCACACACACAAACAAAGTTTTTACACATTTCCTTACCCGGTTAGATTACTAAATTCTGTCAACAACGTTGAATGATTTCCTCTAAAAGGAAGAATAAATTCACGTGTTTTGATTTTTTCTAACTTCTATGATGAATGATGATAAATTTATTTTTAACTTTTTTATTTAATTTTTTTTTATGAATTTGTTTTTTTTTTTCTTATTTTTATAACGTAATCTTGAAACAACTTGATTTCCGTTTCCGTAGCACTTATTTCCCGTTAGCGTCTGTTCACGTCGATTTAAAATTCAAGACTGACTCGTTAAGGAATTTGTAGCGTGCTTTTTTAGTTTTGCAAATTTTTCATTATATGCCTTTGGCGAGAAATTTTAGCATCATACTTGAAAAAAAGAATTACAACAACACATTACAAGCTTGTTTTTCTTTTGGTAATTGTTTCAAAACACAACATTTTCCGAACAAAAACACAACAAATTTCCAGTTTGAAATCATGTTTGAGAGTGAAGATTTAATGTCCTGTCATACCAAAATGGCCACATGCGCAATGTTAAGTAATAGCAGAGACATAAACCAAATCAAAAAAAATCCGTTGCTGAATAATAAAGCAGTTTGTACTGATTTAATTATTTTAGTTTCAAAAAAGTCAAAAACCTTTAATTACAACCAATGTAAAAAATTTGAATTTATTCGAAAATATTCATTGCTTCATGGATTCCAAAGAAAAAAATAACTGACAAAGATGTCAGTACAATAGCAAATAGAAAACAAGTAATAAAATTATAGTCGGTCTAGACGGACTATACGGTACCTTATATCAAGCATTTCTAAAGATGGTCGTGCGTCCAACTTTGCTGAGGTAATAACTGGATATAGAAAATTAGCATAATTTGTGGCGCGCAGTTATGAAAAAGTTCATGTCTGAACTTCGAAAGTCTTTCTCATAAACATCTAATATTAATAGGCTAGGCGATTTCTTGTGACCGATGTTTTTTTCTACCGTTTTATCCCGATCTTGACCAAACGTATATTATTTGAAAGGTATTTCTTTTTAGCCGCTTTGCAGATTTACAGATTTTGAAATTTTTTCCTTTGTTTTGAGTAAATTGCATTTAAAGTTACTACTAACACATACATGTTTATTAAATTTGTTAATGTGTCTGTAATAACAATGAGCTTGTTTTTTGTGTCGATTTATAAATCGGCAATAAATGATTAGCATACTTTAAGGGTCTTTATTTAATGAAAAAATAAAATTTCCTGGAATTTGCACTCGAATTTCGAGGGCTGGAATCTGCTGGTATTATATATTAGGGTGACAGCCATTTTTTTTTTGGAATTTCAAGACATGCAGTCGGATTATTGTGACACTTTAGTGCTCAAAATTTGAGCCAAATCTGACAATGCTTTCTGGACGCGCATTGAATTCAAAGTTCAAATATGAATTTATATGTTAAAATTATCTTAAAAAAAGTCGTTTTTCACAAAAATTTGGATATTAATAATTGCGCTTAAATTAAATTAATTACTAAACCACAATCTAGAGTAAATTATCTTATTAATAATAAAACAGAATCTATTACCGGTTGAAAACCAGACAAGTTATATCAAGTTCCCCAGGCCATAAATGCGCCGCAGACCATTTGATTAAAAAAATCGAGCTCAGATTTTTAAAGACATTGAACTAATTTACAACAACAATATTTTTGCATTTCCTTTATCCCAAAATGATCTTATGTAAAGTATTTTGCATCTGGTCTATTGTTATGCCGTTCTAAATTAATTTCAACATCTCTAATTTTACTTTTTCAAAAATTTTGCTCAAGAAATTTTCCGGAATCAACGCTTGGACTTTAAGGTCTTATTAACGAAATATATGTGATTAAAAATACCAAAAATTGTAGGAATCCTGTTCTTAATTTGGCGAGGGCAGCGTTTTTATTTCAGCGGATTTGAAGAAAAAATTTGATTTTTCATACGTATTGAATTGTTAGGCTTACATCGTTTTGGTGTTTTCATATCTTAAATATCTTTTGTCAAAATATTACACTACTTGATATAAGTTCTTAATCCTGGAAATTAAGGTTAAGTTGAAACTCTATAAATTGTCCCCCTTTAAGGTCAAAGGTCAAATTTAAGGAGATTTACATTTTTTAAAACAAAATATCGAAATAATATAAATTTGTGGAAGAATTTCGATAAAACTTGTTGATAATATTTTAATAATGCTAAGAAATAATATTCTGAACTTATTTTCAGCGTTCATTATGTGTGACCTGTAGTTTGATTACAAGGTTTACATGGACGTTAGATGGTTACACGGACGGTCATCGCTAAATCGACTCAGAAAGTGATTCTGTTCCGTTATCTCGATATAATACAGAAAATCCCGAATATGAAAGAAAAAATATAATGTTTTTCTTAAAAAAGTACCTCTTCACAAAAAATAACGTTTCTTTTCTTAAAAAAGTACATTTTCTTTAAAAAGTACCTTTTCTGAATACGTGCCTTTTCTTAAAAATTACCCATTTTTAAAAGTTACCTTTTCTTTAAAAAGTACATTTTCTTAAAAAGTACCTTTTCTTAAAAAAGTACCTTTTCTTAAACAAGTACATTTTCTTAAAAAAGTTCCTTTTCTTAAAAAAGTACCTTTTCTTAAAAAAGTACCTTTTCTTAAAAAAGTACCTTTTCTTAAAAAAGTACCTTTTCTTTAAAAAGTACTTTTTCTGAATACGTGCTTTTTCTTAAAAATTACCCATTTTTAAAAGTTACCTTTTCTTTAAAAAGTAAATTTTCTTAAAAAAGTACCTTTTCTTAAAAAAATACCTTTTCTTAAAAAAGTACCTTTTCTTAAAAAAGTACCTTTTCTTAAAAAAGTACCTTTTCTTAAAAAAGTAAATTTTCTTTAAAAAGTACCTTTTCTTTTAAAAGTACTTTTTCTTAATAAGTACCTTTTCTTAGAAAGTGTATTTTCTTAAAAAAGTACTTTTCCTTAAAAAAGTACCTTTTCTTAAAAGTTACCTTCTTAAAAAAGTACGTTTTCTTAAAAAGATAATTTTCTTTAAAAAGTACCATTTATGAATTCGTGCATTTTCTTTAAAAAAAATCACCCATTTTTAAAAGTTACATTTTCTTTAAAAAGTACATTTTCTTTAATAAGTACCTTTTCTTAATAAGTACCTTTTCTGATAAAAGTATCTTTTCTTAAAAAAGTAGCTTCTCTTAAAAAGTACCCCTTTTTCAAAGTTACATTTCCTTAAAAAAGGAAATGTTTTTCAAAAAGCACTTTTTCTTATTAAGTACCTTTTCTTAGAAGGTGCATTTTCTTAAAAAAGTAATATTTATTTTAAAGTACCTTTCTTTAAAAAAAGTATATTTTTGTAAGGTACCTTTTTTAAAAGTACCTTTTTTAAAAGTACCTTTTTTGAAAAAAGTAAATTTTTTTCAAAAAGTACCTTTTCTTAAAAAGTACATTTTCTAACAAAACTACCTTTTCTAAAAAGTGCCTTTTCTCAAAAATTATGTTTTTATAAAAATAATTTCCTTTCTTAAAAAAGTGTCTTTTCTTAACAAAGAAAATTTTTTCCAAAAATTGTCTCTCCATAAAAATACCTTTTTCGAAAAAACACCTTTTATTAATAATGAGAATTTTATTTAAAAAGTACCTCTTAAAAAGTACCTTATTATGAAAAGGTACTTTTTAAGAAAATAAAACATTTTCTTAATAAGTACCTTTCTTTTCTTAAACAATAGTTTTCTTAAAAAGTCATCATTCCTAAAAAAATTAAATTTTTTTCAGCAAGTACTTTTTCTTAATAAGAATCTTTTCTTAGTAAATGCATTTTCTTGAAAAAGTAGTTTTTCTTTTTTAAAAGTTCCTTTGTTTAAAAAGCAACTTTTCTTAAAAAGTACCTTTTTTAAAAAAAGGACTTTTTCTCAAAAAGTTCCTTTTTTCAAAAAGTATTATTTTCTTAACAAGTGTCTTTTCTTAAAAAAGAAAATTTTTTTTCAAAACTTGCCTTTCCTTAAAAAATACCTTATTCTAAAAAAGGATCTTTTATTAAAATTTAAAATTTTCTTTAAAAAGTACCTGTTAAAAAGTGCCTTATTACGAAAAGGTACTTTTTAAGAAAAGAATTTCTCTTTGATGGCCTATGAAAAACTTAGGGAAGTAGTTATAGATTTTATGCTCTAATAGGAGAAAAATACTGACAGTTTTCAGATAGTAATTGATTCTTTTTATAGAAGGAATTGTCATTGTTTTTTATAACATATTAACGTGAAGGAAAACTTTCGTGACCGTTTTTAAGCAAAATGAGTGAACGGAGGAGTGTGAAATTTGCCATAGTTATAGCTTCTATGGAGGAAGAGTGTAGAATGATAAAATTTATGTATAATATGTGTTAAAAATATATTAAATAAAATAAAATATAATATGTATAATAAATAATTTTACAAGAGCCTAAAAGTATGCTAATCAATTTTAGCCAATTCACAATTCATAGCATTTCATTATAATTGTATAGCATAATATTGAATTGCGAATTGCTAAAATTTGTCATTTGTAATTTTGGATTTATTTTCTACACAAATAATTTCATCTGCTCACCACTTTGGATCTGTGACAAACTGACAGCTACTTTTGTTATTTTATTTTTGCCATTTGCAAGTGAACTATTGACCATATTCTTTACAATTCCCGAAGCAAATTGTTGCATTTGTTTCGGTGTTAAATTCTTATGTATGTGCTGTTGCAAATTGAAGATATGAACAAAAGCTACGCAAATATGATAGTGTCCTTTTTTAAATTAACAAATCATTTGGTACACTTTTTTACACTTATATCAACAACTTTTTCCTGATAGTTCACATAGTAAACAATTGCATTTGATGTTTCCGTTAGACCTGGTTACCATAGTTTGATTTTGATATTTTTAAAATTCTGCTAATCTTAGTTTTTGAATGTAGCCAACCCATCCTTTTTTTTTTCTTTACAAATGCTGCTTTTGCACGATGTACACAGAACTTTTGGTAACCGTTCATCATTTAAATGGAGTGATAAATTGCAATGAGGAATGCTTTCTAAATGTTTTTGTAATGTTTTTGACTTTTTAAAACATACAAATCAAATTCTTTGCGATTTTCATGATGTGATAACGCATGATTATGATGAATCTACCGTTTAAACGATTTATTTTCGAAAATATTTACAACTTATTTGTATTAAATTTCGAATAATACTAAGAAGTGAAAAGAAAATCACAGCTAGTTGTTTATTATTGCTGTTTTTATTTTTACTTAAGTAACTACCATTCTTTTTTTGTATTGCGTATACACATAAAAATAGGACGCTAAAAGATTTAAAAAAAATTTGTTTATATATATCCATCAAAAAATCATAGGTGCCAGCACTTTTGGATGGTTAGTGGTTGTGGAGGGGTGTGGTATACCATAAAACACGTAAACACATTTTAAAACAAGTAAGAAAATTATAGTCGGTCTAGACCGACTATACGATACCCTATACCATGCGTTTAGAAACCCTATCTCTTAGGCCCAACTAACTGGACATTGAAAATAAGCAAAAAACCAAATTTGAGTGGGATTTTTATTAATTTTTTTGGCTGCAGATATGAAAAAGTTCATATCGGATGCTATATCTATAAAGGGACTAGGTCCAAAAATGGACCGATCCTGATCATGTTTGGTAAAGTCTCTTGTATTTTGCAAAAATATATACAAACAAAATTTGAGAAGAATCAGTGCAATATTTTTGTTTTTTAATAGATTTAAGTGAAGATCGGGAAGCAGCTCTATATGGGTCAAAGGGATCATTTTTGGACTACTCATTAGTGGATGTAATGAACGCATACAAACCCAATTTGAGTAAGATCTATATGACAATTAGGATCTTATGGCAATTTATGTCGATTTCATATGGGTAATTTGTATGGGGGCTAGGTCTGAACATGGACCGATTCTCACCAATTTCAATAGCGTTCATCCCATGGCTAAAAGCTTATATACCAAATTTCATCAAAATATATTCATATTTGCGACCTGCAGTTTGATTACAAGCTTTACATGGACACACAGACGGACGGACGGACGGACAGACGGACGGACGGACGGACATTGTTAAATCAACTCAGAAAGTGATTCTGATTCGATCGGTATAATTAAAGATGGGTCTAGGTCAAATATTTTTGGTTGTTACAAACAGCAGCACAAAGTCATTATACCCAAACCACATAGTGGTATAGGGTATAATAATAACTGTTATCAATGACAGAATAATGATAAAGCAGAAAAAATATTCAATTGAATGATATAAAAAGTTTTCGATACCAGTTCTAAGGAAAATCACAACAAATTGAAAAGTGGTACGTTTATTGAACTTTAAAAAATGTGATTAATGATAATTTACAATTCTTGTTTTTTATAGATTCAGATGACAGCAAGTGAGTGCTCAGTTACTAAGCAGTTGTCACTGTTGTCTCCGCTGAATGCAGCCATTGAATCAAATCATTAGATATTATATTATTTTATTTATTTTTTTCTAAACTAAATAACGAATGCAATTTATTTGAGATGGCCCTCAATGTTAAATTGAATTTTTATAGTTTTCGACAATGATAGAGTGGACTCTTTTAAGCAAAAGAAGAAAATACATCAATCGCAGCATACAAATGACAACTAACTGTTTGCCAATTGACCAAAAGTGAAAATGATTAATAAAAATATAAAGAACACGTTGGCAAATAAGTTTAGTCAGGCAACTGTTATAAATAGCAACAAAAAACAAACATCTTTTAAAAAAAAAGAAATGAGTTAATTTGAAAAACACAATCTTATATATAACAAGTAAAAAACAAGTAAGAAAATTATAGTCGGACCAGACCGATTATACGATACCCTATACCATTCGTTTAGAGACCTTATGTCTTAGGTCGAACTAATTAGATATAGAAAATAAGCATAAACCAAATTTGAGTGGCATTGTTATTCATTTTTGCTTTCGGATATGAAAAAGTTCAGATCAGATGCTATATTTAGATGGGATTTAGGTCGAAAAATGGACCGATCCTGACCACATTTGGTAAAGTCACTTCTTTGTGCAAAAACATATACAAACCTAATTTGAGAAAAATTTGCAATATTTTTGTTGTTGAAAGGTTTGACTGAAGTTCGGGAAGCAGCTTCATATGTGGGCTACGACTCAGAATTGTCCTATAGGGTTTATTTTTCGAATCTATAATATTAATAGGCTAGGCGGTTTCTTGTGACCGATATTTTGTTCTACCGTTTTATCCCGATTTTGACCAAACGTATATTATTTGAAAGGTATTTTTTTTTAGTTGTTTTTCAGATTTACAGATTTTTAAATTTTTTCCTTTATTTTGAGTAAATTCCATTTAAAGTTGCTACTAACACATACATAAAATTATATAATGCTATGTGTGTGTTTATTGCATTTGTTAATGTGTTTGTAATAAAAATGAGTTTGTTTTTTGTGTTGATTTGTGAATTGGCTATAATTGATTAGCATACCTTTGGGGTCTTTATTTAATGGAAAAATAAAATTTCCTCGAATCTGAGCTCGAATTGCGAGGGCTGGAATCTGCTAGTACTAATAAATGGATGTAATAAAACCATACACAAACCCAATTTGACCGAGATCCATATGATAATTTGAATATTATGGCAATTTAAGTCGATTTCATAGGGGTCATTTGTATGGGGTCTAGGTCTGAACATAAACCGATTTCCATCAATTTCAATACCGTTCAATAGAAGCTTATGCAGAAAATTTCAGCGAAATATATTCATATTTGCGACCTGTAGTTAAATTACAAAGTTGTCATGGTCACACAGACGGATGGACGGACAGACGGACATCGCTAAATCGGAACGGAGTTATTAAAATGTTTTTGGTATGTTTTGTATGTTTGTTTGTTTGTGTTTCATAGGAGACTACACCCGTGGACCGGTCGTCTTGAAATTTTTACAGTATATATATACCTATCCAGAAAGAAAAGTAGGCTAAATTTTTTTGGATTTTTCAAGTGGGCGTGGCACATCTCATACAAAATGAATTTTTAACAACTAATTTTAACATATAATATCTGGAGTACTACGACAGAACGTGTACATTAGGGTGGCCCTTAGTAAAAAAAGTGTTCAAACTCTCGGTCTCACCCCCTAGAAATATGCGAGTAGCAAAGAAAGTGAGAAATATAAAGTTTTGGGTCAATCAAAAAAAAAAAATTTGAGATGCCTCAACGCGACTGAAAATATAACTTTTTTCAGATTTTACGAAAATTTTGTTCTATAGTTTAAGTTGTTATATAGATCGACTAGTTGTCACATAAATCGATATCAGTGCTAAATTATCTTTACAAAAAGCTACATAACTTCACAATCGAATAAAAACTCGCCAAGAAATGACAAATGCCCCAGCCCACTTTTGTGCCAAAAAAAACACTAGATCATGAAATATGATGAACATTTTTCAAATTTAAAAAATTGATTAAAGCCATAATTTTTTTTTGGTCTCTATACCTATAAGTCCTCAGATATGGAGTATTATTTTATTACCACGTTGTTAACCTATTGCGAAATGAGACCAAACATACAAAATTTTTTTGATAAAATTTTGAAAAATCCTTATTTATTTTAAAAAATTTAAAATTTTAAAAATTTTAAAAATGGATCTGGCACTTTAACGTTTTTTTCAATATATGTTAGAGATTAACTGTGTTAATTTTTAAGTAAATTCCTCTGTCAAAATTTTTTTTAAAAAGAATTTTTTTTGTGGATTTTGAGAAAATTAGTTTTTTGTGAAATATTCAGTAAATGTACTCTTTCTAAATACTTTGTATGAAAAATTTATAATTTTTCTACTTTTACATGTTATGCTTTATCTTAATAGCCTAGGGCTTCTGAAAAAAATAATATGACCCATTATCCCTTTTTGACTTGGGGTCACATATGACCCCAAGGTAATGAAAGACAATTTATTTTAAAAAAATCCAATATTTTGTAAGTGCTGTTGAATTTTTAGATGTGACGCTTAAATTTTAAGAACCAAATGTGCAAGTTTTCGATGCTAAAAATTTGGAATAAATCGAACAACGTTAACCCATTCTTTGCCGAGGCCAAACTTTGAAGTTTGGCATATTTAAAAAAAAACTATAAAAACTATAAAACTATTAAACTATAGAACGAAATTTTCGTAAAATCTGAAAAAAAAAAAGTCATATTTTCCCCATATAAACACACTTGAAATTTTCAGTCGCGTTGAGGCATCTCCAAATTTTTTTTGATTGACCCAAAACTTTGTATTTCTCAGTTTTTTGCTATTCACGTATTTCTAGGAGATGAAACTTTAAATTTGATGACTTTTTTCCCCTCCATATAATGGAGGGCCAACCTAGTGTACATATTAAAATAATTTGAATAGTCGCAGAAAAATGGGCGGTATCGGACCAATGGGCGTGTCACCCACCGTATAAAGTAAATATTTAATGTCATATATCTAGAGTACTGTTATAGAGAAAGCCTTGGAACTTTATGTGAGTTCATAAGTTATTAATGTGAGAATTGGTGGAAGAAATGGACGAGATGAGAGCAGTGGGCGTGGCACCCCCATACAAATTTAATATTTAATATCATATAACTGGAGTACTGTAGTTTCAGAAGCCTTAAGTCTTTGTGTGATAGGCGTGGCATCTTCTATACAAAAATGTGAAGTACTATGGAAATGACAGTCTTGAAACTTTTGACAAGTCCATTAATTACCAATGTTAGTGGTCGTGGGAAATATGGGCGGAATCGCAAAAACTGAAAATCGCGAATAACAAAAATCGCAAAAAATAAAAAAAAAGACTAAATCAAAAAGCGTCAAAGTCAAAAATTGCTAAAACCGTAAATCGCGAATAACAAAAAATCGCCAAAATCAAAAATCTTTTAAATCAAACATCGCAAAAAAACAAATATCGATATAGCCAAAAATCGCCAAAATCAAAAATCGCCAAAATCAAAACTTGCAAAAAACTAAAAGCGTCAAAATCAAAAATAGTAAAAAAAAACAAAATTCTCCAAAACCAAAAATTACCAAAACCAAAACTCGCGAATAACAAAAACCGCCAAAAGTCAAAAATCGCCTAGATCAACAATTGTCAAAAACCAAAAATCTCGAATAACAAAATCGCAATAAACAAAACACGCCAAAAACAAAAATTGGCAAAACCGAAATTTAAGAATAACAAAAATCGCCAAAAAGCCAATAATCGCCCAGATCAAAAATTGCCAAACCGAAAATGCCGAATAACAAAAATCAAAACACGGCAAAATCAAAAATCGCCAATACTGGAAATCGCGAATAACAAAAATCGCAAATCAAAAAAACGACAAAAATCCAAAAAATCGGTAAAATCAAAAATCGGTGAAGTCAAACTTCGCCAAAATCAAAAATCTCCAAAAACTAAAAGAATCAAAAACAAAAATGGCAAAAAAAAAACAGTCATCGCCAAAGTCAATAATCGTCAAAACCGAAAATGGCGATTAACAATAAATCGCCAAAATCAAAAATCTTTTAAAACAAAAATCGATATAGCCAAAAATCGCCCAAATCAAAACTCCCAAAAAACTAAAAGCGTCAAAATCAAAAATAGTAAAAAAACAAAATTCGCCAAAGCCAAAAATCGCCAAAACCGAAAATCGCGAATAACAAAAATCGCCAAAGTCAAAAATCGCCTAGATCAACAATTGTCAAAACCGAAAATCGCGGATAACCAAAATCGCAAAAAAAACACACGCCAAAATCAAAAATTGGCAAAACCGAAATTTAAGAATAACAAAAATCGCCAAAAGTCAATAATCGCCTAGATCAAAAATTGCCAAAACCGAAAATAACGAATAACAAAAATAGCTAAATCAAAAATGCCAAAAATTAAAAATCCCGAAAAACAAAAATCAGCAAAATCAAAAATCGCAAAATTCAAAAATCGCCAAATCAAAAATCGCAAAGAACTAAAAGCGTCAAAATCAAAAAGAGCAAAAAAACGAAAGTAGCCAAAGTCAAAAGTCGCGTAGATCAAAAAAGGCCAAAACCGAAAATCGCGAATAACCAAAATCGCAAAAGTCAAAAATCGCCAAAACCGAATATCGCGAATAACAAAAATCGCCAAAATTCAAAAATCGCCTAGTTCAAGAATTGTTAAAACCGAAAGTCGCGAATAACCAAAATCGCGAGAAAAAAAACAAAAAACGCCAAAATCAAAAATGGGCAAAACAAAAATCATCAAAACAAAATATGCAAAAAAAGCAATAATGGCCAAATCAAAAAACGCAAAAATTCAAAATCGAAAAACCAAAATTGACAAATTCAAAGACTTTAATTTTTAATTAAAAATTTTAATTATAATTCAAAATTTAATAAATTTAAAATTTTTTTCATATTGAATTCGACAATTTTAGTTGCAGAAATTTACAATAACATTTTGTAGAAAATTCTTCTCTTTTTAACTAATATTCCAGCATGGAACGACAAGGTATTAACTTTTGAAGTTAAATTTCATTAGCTCCAGATTCTAAAATAAGTTCCTTTACAAACATATACAGACATCTTTTTTTTCATTAAATTCAAAAATAAGAATCCAAAATATTTTAAATTTTTTTTACTAAAATAAGCATAAGAGATATACCAAAATAAAGCTTATGATCTTAGGAGTTAAATAAAAAAACGTTTCGAGAAAAGAAATATGAAAATTGGTTTTATTCATTTATGATCAAAATTCTCGCTAATATTTCATGTATAAATATATGTACTTGTAATAATGATCTCTAGATTGGAAATTCCGTGTTAATTTTGAGAAAATTGGATTTAAAAACAAAATAGAAATTATGCTTGAATAAGCAATATATTAAAAGAAAACTTACTTTTTTCAAATTCCCAATATGTATTGACCTCCATATAACCTATTTTAATTTTTAAATAAATATTTTGCTTTTTTTTTTTGGCTCTGAACAATTTTCCCTAAAATCGCGCTTTTCACATTTAAATTTCACATTTAAGTTGGGCATAAACCATGTTTTGATCCTTTATCAAAAAAAATTAGGGAATATATTATAAAAAAACATTTTTCTAAATTTATCAACTTTAGGTTTATAAAAAAATGGCAGCAATATATTTTGCACGTTAGTTAATGATGCTTCAAAGATGATTGTAATGCCTTGTCTTGTTAAGGAAGGCCATTTGGCTAATTGCGAGCATCTAACACATAAAACATAAAAGCCCAAACAACATTGAACACCCTTTTGCACAAAACAAACAACTATTGACTAAGTATACTTATTAAGTATTTGAAATTGAATCACTGTCTATGTAATGGCTTCAATGTTGGCCCTTTGCTGTATTTGGCTGTCAATTGTAACGCGATTGTATTTAAAGTATAAATGACAGGAAAACAAATTACCATTCACACAAATGTTAATTAAATCTTAATAAAATCATTAAATCGTCGGTAAATTTTTGCACACAAAAGCTGTAATCGTTATAAAATTAAATTTTATTATACAACTCATTGCGTAAAAATTCTCTTTAAAATCTTGTAATAATTCGTAAGAATTTATTTTTTTTTTTCAAAATGAAAATGCATTGAAAAACTAATAGCATATTTTGATTCCCTGTCAATTGCAGTGCCATGCAGTGTATGAACCTTTTTTTTTAAGGACTCGACTTATTTCGTTTCTTCCTTTCAGTTTATTCAAGTCAACACATAAATGTGCCTCAATTTTTAAGGTTTCGCACACAAGCCATGCACACAATTTAATAGATTTCAATTAAACTTTTGTTAACTAAAATAACAAAGAAGTTTTTAATAATTTACCAAAAACAAAAAACTGTTAAGGAAATTGCTTAACTACCCATCTGGAAATTGTGCCTTAAAGAGAATATCAGATGTGTTTCTTGAAGTCAACGTTTTATTTAATTGCTCAATATTTACATACATACATACATACATTAGGGCGGGTCGCCCACGTGACAAGGAAAATCGTAATGTAGGGATCAAAATAAGAAACATTGCCCGAGGATCCATAACTCTAAAACGAATTCTGATGTCTCGACTTTTGACCTGTCTGTCTGTCTGTCTCACTTTGACCTATTTACCCCAATCGAGTCCAAATGTATGACCGACCCCCACTAACTTTGGAGAGCCGAGCCACCCACGCCAGTGTCACACCCCTGGAACCCCTTGGGGGGTTCCCCATACAAACATTTCAAAAAATCACCACTTTTGTTTAGAATTGGGCTGACTATGTTTGATTTAATATTAAAATTAACACTCATACGTATACGTATTTTCTACTCTGTCAATAAATAATAATCATACGCCTTGACTATGTTATGTTATTCAAAAAGATCGATCGGATGAGAGTAAATAACTTTCAGATCACTCCAAAATTAATCTGTAGTCACAACAAGACTATGGGCCAAGTTTCAGATCAATTGCATGAGGGGGTATGGGGTTGCCCAATGGCAAACAGACAGACAGACAGGTCAAAAGTCAGGACATCAGAATTCGTTTTAGAGATATGGTTCCTTAGGCAAAGTTTCTTATTTGGATCCGTAGAATATGATTTTCCTTGTCACTTGAGCGATTTTTTTGCCCCCCCCCCCCCCCTACAAATCGACCCGCCCTAACACACATACATATATGTTAGTCTTACTGTAAAATGTTACACACAGTTTAATATTAATTTTACTCCAAAAGTCATTAAGAAAACCAAAAAAATTCTTTGATTACTTCTTCTTCTTCTTATTTAATATGTGTCAAATTATTATGTAACTACCTCAAAGCCACAAACATGATTGCACTGCAATCGTGCATCCGTATTTCCACATGTAAATGACATTTTACTCCATTAGAAATAAAGAGCTTTTGTTATGTTACCAATAACATGTATAAAGTGAAATAAATAATGTATTTAAATATTTCTTGTGCGTTGTTGATTGTAAAAACGTTTGTAATTTCCATACGAGTACATATCACTTTTAACAAGCTTCAACTACGACTGTTGAAAGTTTTACAACAATTTTACAATAACATCGCACACGTTTCCTATGATGAGAACAATAATTTACATTTCTAAGCATGATTCTGAGAAATTATGACAGTTGCAACATTTGCCAAAAAAAAAAAAAATTTATAAAATACTGTTTGATACATATTAAATTTTCAAAGAATTATTATAAAAGTTCATATTATTTAAATAAAATTTTATGTTTAACTTTTTGCTTAAACATATAATTCTATTTTAAATAATATGGACTTTAATAATAATTCTTTGGAAATTTAATATATGGGGCGTTTCATGTCAAGTGACCTAACTTTTTAAACCGATGTCTTCCGATCGGAATGAAATTTGCACCAAGGTTAGTGCTATTGGATATTAGTTAGGCACAATTTTTATACAAGATCGGAGAGATCTCTGAGTTGGAGTCAAAAATTGACATTTTGGCCAAACAGGTGTTTTTCTCATGCATGTAACTTTCAACCTATTGTTCTTAGCAAACTTTGTCCCAAATGGTTTACATAGCTATTTCTTCAATCTTTCGAAAAAAAAAATTTTTTAAATGAAAATTTTTTTTGATATTTTTTTTTTGCAAAATTAAAAATTTTTTCAAAAAAGGCCCTTTTTGCTCAAAATAAAGCTTAGGGTTTTTCCTTTTTGGTCGCTTCTTGGGATGCGAGCATATCTATTGAAATAAATGTTTTGTAACTCAAGACAACGGTTTTTCAATTTTCAGCATATGCACTATTTTGAATTTTTCCTATTTGTGTGTAAGTGTTTCCAAAACCTTACAAATTAAACTTATACTCAGAAACTAGACAAATTAACCTTTCCGACGCACAGTGGTCAATTTCGCGAGATAGCGGTCAAAACTCTATAACTTTTGACCCGATTGGTATTTTTTTCAATAGGAGGGACTTTAAGCTTCAATTTGCGTGTTCAAACGTAAAAATCGACTGATAGGAACGTAAGTAATTTGGAGTTAAAAATGCATTTTAATTTTTTGTTGAGTTTCCATGTAACAGTTGAATATTTTGACATTTTAAATAGGTATTTTTTTATAATTTCTTATTTTCTTCAATCGTATTTTATAACCAATACTTATTTATTATTCCTAAACTTAATTTTGGTCAGAAAATGCCAACATTTGGCCCCTGACATTTATTTAGTCTCAATATTCACAGGGGCCAAACGTTAATTTTTTTAGGAAGAAAGCTAATTCTTGTGAGGATTAAACTGAAAAATAACACTAAAATTCCCAACAATATCAATACCATTTGGATATATTATATACAGAACACAACATCGATAAGTAAACTTTTACTATTGATTTAAAGTGCACATATATTTTATTTAAATGTATTAATAAAAATTTATACTAAAATTAGAAACAAATTATAATCTTTAAACTAGTATTAATTAAACAATATTAGTAAAAATTTCTTCCAAATATCTTTGATTTTCATTTTGCAGTAGTTGTTTAGCTTCTTCATCTAACTCTAATGAGGTTGATTTCCATTTTTGTCGTATACTGGACATATATGGGTCTGATGTGCACAACAAAATATTAATAAGATCTTCATTAGTACAATATCTGGAAATTTTTCTTGTATTGTTCTCGCGAAAGAATCTGTAGTCTTTGTTCCTTTTTTCTTGGGCTTCTTCTGAGAGATCTCCAATTGGAAGCATATTGTGCTGAATTATTTGTTCCCCATGGAACAAAATTTTGTGAACTGTGGTTGGCATATGTCGCCAAGAATATTTTTGGTTACAAAGGGTTGCTGTCTCATTAGCATACTGACCAAATTTTTTTGCATCTATCTTTTTGCTACATGCTATAACTTGTAATATGATTTGGAATCGTCGTATTAAATCATAATCTACTCCAGTTATAGAAGCTGCAGTTTCTGGATCGGAAAAAAATCTCCTTGCTGTGTTTCCATCATTAGAATTTCCTTCTCCTTGCTTTGGCTGGTCAATTATAAGGCCTATCTCACGGTATTTTTCTGAATATCTTTTTTTTTTGCTTTCTTTTTTCCAAATTTTCTTTGTTGTTTCTCACTGTTTCGCCTAACGAGCCAAATTCCAAATCGTATCCCAATTTAAGAATATGCTCCATAAAACGAATTCTTGCATGAAGAGGTGACATTCCAAATTCATATGCTTCATTAAAACTATCGTCTTGTGTTGGTGGTTGGCTCAATTGACTTGATGTTTTTTGGCATATGGTGCAGCTTGACGATGACATTGTTTTGGTTAAAGCTTGTGCAACTTTTCCATCAATCATTGTGAGACACATTTTGAAATTTACTTCAATGTCTTGGTCATCAAATTTAAATGTTACTGGTTGAAGTTCTTTAATTTGATCATTTATTTTTCGAACTTCTTCATCTATGACATCTTGAGTCTCCTTTTTGTAAGCAAACTTTATTGGTCTACAAAATTTTGTTGACGAGGGAATTTCATTCTTCCATACATCTATCTCTGCAGCTCTACTAGTTGACGGCTCTGAACCAATATAAGTTTTTGTTAAACGTAATGGAACGAAAGAAATCATGAATAAATTGGCATCTGATGAATTTTCCGCATTATATTGTTTGTATTGTTTCTGGCCAGAGGACCCACCACATCCCCATTTAGAAATTAAAGTCATGCTGCAATTTTTAAACTTCTTTAAATAGTCAGCATCAAATGTCTTTAATAATCGTTCTGCAGTGTGTTCAAGAAGATCCTGCAATTTTATTTCTGCTGAACTTGAAGTAACACTAATAGCAGTTGGTGAAGGTAAGCAATCTTTTTTGGCAGAAACTATATCTCGATATGATGGAAAAATTCCACAATTTTTTTCATTGGTTCGCTTCCGCAATTCTGTATATTGGTTTTTAGTAATTTTCAAATCCAAAAATAGTGCAAATGCTTCTTCTGGAGTAAATTTATTTTCTTCAGTTGGCGTCGGCATACTTTCTAAAATCCTTTTTGTGCATCTGGGGCTTGCTTCCACTATTTTTCAATGAAAGCAATTTTACCCTTTTTAGTTTTCGATGGTTGAATTTGATGCAGAAATGAATCCTTTATGATGCTACAAGAAACTTCTTCATTGATAAGTTTAAGCTTGCGTCTTCGTGATCTTTCACTACAATTATCAATTGACTTTGCTGGTCGACCACCTTTTCCAGTTTCCGTGGTAGTTACTGATGGCTTTTTAAAAATAAGTTTATTTCTTAGCCATTCTTGGTTGCGTGAGTAAAACAATTTCTTGTTTCTGGAACATTGATTGTAACGTTTTCTTAAAGTATTTAAAAAGTTTTTTATTTTTAAGTTATGAATTTTAATTTCTTGTTTGTCGCATATTTTGAAGAATGGATTATTCATTATATGTAAAATAATGTCGTTTTCATCTTTCTGTTCAAAATATATATCAGATAGAACACTATAACTGAATTTAGCCATTGTTTAAACAATAATGAAGAAAAAAAATGAATGCATGGATTAATATACTATTGCTCGAAGTTTCAACATGATCTTTTTTACCTCTTTGAAACATAATATAACAGGTAATTGGTTTTACCAGTTATTTCCATTGGTTTTAAATTTATTTGCAATTTTCACGTATTTAAGTTGTGTAATATTAGATGGCAATAAAATCTTTTTTACCTTTTCCAAATGAATTGCCAGATACCACATAATTTGAGAGTTCTATTGTCATTTTTGTCAAAATTTTGATACACCCTTCTATGTGGACTAGGTCCAAATATGGGCCAACTTCTCCTAATTTCAACAGAATTATTTTTTGGGTCAATAAGAACTCTTGTACAAAATTTCATCAAAATATATGCATAATAGCCACTTTCACATACAAATAACTTCTCAAAAAATATGAAGTGCATTTGTACCGAATATCTTGCCTTGGGTCAGAAAAATTGCTGTAGCTCAAAAAAAGCAGTCCCGATGCATGGACATGTATATATAGGAATGTAGGGGAGAGTTAGGGCTACAAAATAGTAAATTTGTATTTTGACTCAGCTTGACTCACAGGAGTTATGCTCTATGAAGTAGGAAATTTCCGAGAAATTTGACCTTTCTTAAAAAAAAAAATTAAATTGTTCTGAAAACAGCAGAGCTTCATTTTTTTTTACCAGTAATAGGAAATAAGTGAAGTTACAACACAAAATTTATTTTGTCCAAAAATCTTGAAAACCAAAAAAGTTATGATCATTTAAACTTTAAAAATTAACTAAAAATATCATAAATTTACTAAATTCTGAAAAAGCCCATTTTGGACCACCCTCTTCTCAGTGAAATAGTTGAAGTAGAGTTCTAATTTTTTGGCTCCCGAGGTTTACTACTGTCTACCTTCATATGAGTCTAATAACTTTAAAATCGGAGAAAAAAACCAAAAGGAGTTTTGGCCGCTATCTCAAAATATTGACCACAGTGCGACGTTATGTAACATATCTAACTAAAATTGCATACCTTCGATACTGTAATACCCGCAATATGTTAACCTCAGGAAAAAATCACTTTTTTCTATAAAAATATTTAACTAGCAGATTCCAGTCCTCGAAATTCGAGTGCAAATTCTAGGAAATTGTATTTTTTTATTAAATAAAGCCCCTAAAGGTATGCTAATCAATTATAGCCAATTCATATCTCAACACAAAAAACAAACTCATTTTTATTACAAACACATTAACAAATTTAATAAGCACACACATCACATTGTATAAGTTTATGTGTTAGTAGTAATTTTAAATGCAATTTACTCAAAAGAAAGGAAAAAATTTAAAAATCTGTAAATCTAAAAATCGGCTAAAAAGAAAGACCTTTCAAATAATATACGCTTGGTCAAAATCGGAATAAACGGTAGAACAACACATCGGTCACAAGAAATCGCCTAGCCTATTAATATTATAGGTATATCCCAAAAAGCTCTTAAAGGAAAAAGCTAAGCTTTTGTTTGAGCCAAAAAACGGGCCTTTTTTGAAAAAAAAGTCAAAAAAATTTTTGTTTTTGCAAAAAAGTCAAAAAATTTTTTTTATTTTTAAAATTTTTTTTTTCGAAAGATTGAAGAAATAGCTATCTTAACCATTTGGGACAAATTTTGCTAAGACCAATAGGAAAACAGTTACACGAATGAGAAAAAACACTTGCTTCGCCAAAATGTCAAATTTTGACCACTCTAACTCAGAAAGTTCTTGACGAATCTTGTTAGTCCAATAGGACTAACTTGGTGCAAATTTCATCCCGTTCCGAAAACATCGGTTTCAAAAGTTGGGTCACTAGACATGAAACGCCCCATATGTATGTGGTGACTGTTAAGTTTTTAACTTACTTTACTTCGTTACGTCCATAGCAATCGATTTTGAAATTTTTTGGTGATTCTTATAGAAGAAGATGTGCTCTTTTCAACGCAATAAACCTGTGTGCAGAGGGTACACTATATAAGTTCCTCATTCCGTTTGTAATAATAAAAAAAAAAAAATAAAGATGAAATAAAATATATATATATATATATATATATATATATATATATATACATATATATATATTATATATATTAGCAATGTCCGTCTGTCTGTGGAAATCATATATATATACATATATATACATATGTACATATATATATATATATATATATATATATATATATATATATATATATTAGCAATGTCCGTCTGTCTGTGGAAATCACGAGCACGCCCTCTATAACCTCTGGGCTTCATCTTTTTAGTGAAAATAATTCATTCACATCCTGAGCAGGTAACTATTTAAAATCATCAAACTCGGTTTAATAGCTCCAGAGATTTCAATAAAATTGAAAAAAATATGATTTCAACCTTTTTCGGTATTTTTTTAAAATTTTATTCTTTAATTTGCCCAAAAGATACTAATTCCTCATGCTTTCTATTCACAAAAGCATACACATTATTTCCGGTATGTTACAATATTCATGCGTTCCCACATTAAGGGGCAATAATTGATATTTTAAAAGGAATAACTGATACTAGAAAGATTCCAAACCTCGAAATTCGTGTGCAAGTTCTACGAAATTTTTTTTCTTCATTTAATAAATTATTGACCCTAAAGGTATGCTATGTCCAAAATTATTTTTCAATTCAACACAATTATTATTGTGAATGAAAACAACAAACTCATATCTTTTTTGCCAACACATTAACAAATATAATAAACATACACACATAGCATTGTATAATGCTATGTATGTGTTAGTAGCAACTTTAAATGAGCATAACTCCAAAAAAAAAAATTAAAATTTTCAAAATCTGCAAGTCTGGTGGATAGCTTAAAAGAAATACTTTTCAAATAAGATACGTTTGGTCAAAATTGGGAGAAAACTGTTGAACAAATCATCTGTCACAAGACAGATTAAGTTACAGAAAGAAAAGAAAAACATATAGAATTTTATATGTGATACTGCGCCGTCATCAGGTAATTTATTCATGATATCAATTCCTCCTCATATACTCCGAAAATATTTATAGGAGGAGCTTCTAAAAATACATCTTCTTATTAAGCGTCCAAATACATATGAGGGGCTTAACACACAAGTGCCTTTTTTCTGAAATTGCGTTTACATATGGAATTAGTTGGTGAAGTTCAGAGAAGTTTAGAGAACAAGGGGTGCATGTGGGATTTTCATCCGGTAGCGAGATATAGCGACCAATTCTAGCACTTAAACCCCTTGTCCCCAAACAAAAATTAAAACTCATTTTTTACATGAACTGGATGGTTAAATTCAGAGAAATTCTGAGCGACTTAGACCCAGTTTTTGAGATATCAGTTAAACCTAGTTTTGTTAAACCCAGAATTTATTCATCAATTCCTTTATGAATTTGGACATGTCTGAAAAAATGAATTCTCGGTTTAACTAAACTAGGTTTAACTGACATCTCAAAAACTGGGCCTTATTGTAGCACTTGTTGTCAAAACACCTGTTTTAAAATACCTTATTACACTTAGATAGTGATATAGAGTTTGTAAAAAATTATAGTGCTAACACCCATTTGTTTCAACTTTGGGCATACAACTTTTGTGTCCACAACTTATCAACGGTAGATGCCAATATGTGGAATGAAATCCAAGCTTCACGTGGCTGCCAACATTTTAGTTCTTGCCTGTTGAAATTTATTAACTTTTTGTCTCAGAATGTGACTCACATTACTGCTTGTAGCGACAACTGTGGTGTCAAAAATAAGAATCATTACATTGTTCAGTTTTGATTGTATGTTATTCAAAATACTCATATTCAAGAAGTAAATCAAAAATTTTTACACTCTGGGCACTCATTCATAGAGTGTTTCAAAATTTTGGAATTATAGAAATTACCAAAAAAAAAAAGAATTTCTGTCAAATTTATGTACCTCAAGATTGGGAAAAGCCTGCAAAATGAGGACTTTATAATAGTAGAGATCATCCAAAGATTTTTCAGAAATAGTGTACCGGGCATCCGAAAAATTCAATGGTTATACTTTGGGAATGATAATCCTTGGAACCTCTCATACAAAGGTTAGGTTAGGTAAGGTTAGAAGTGGCTACCAATCCAAAGGAAAATCACACTTAGACTCTGGGGTCCATTGTGATACCACGGGACGAATAGGTGTTCCCCTCAGTCCCCACAGTAGAACCAGTTTGAGCTCCTGATAAAGCCTCTGATATGTGAAATGTCCACAGTTGAGAGATCAGAGAGATCGTGAAGAAACGGCAATCCCAATGTTCGAAGTCTCGTTCTGGAGAGCGCCGGGCAATAGCAAAGGAAGTGTTCTATGTTCTCCACCTCCTCCACATTCATGCAGCTACGACAGAAGTCATTTGACAAGACCCTGAGACATTCAGCGTGTCTCCCTATGAGGCAGTGCCCAGTGGTAACAGTAACTACTGTTGAAATCTCCCCACGGGGGAGTGATAGTAGCGCATTTGTGCGCTTATGATTCAGAGCCGGCCAGATTTGTCTCGCGATCCTGCACGTTGATCCATTAGCCCATCTGTTGTCCGTTATGCCAGCGGTGTGAAGCCGAAGTTCCAGCTTGCACGATTCCAGGGGTGTACCAACACATTCCAAGTCCGCTGGAACCCGTAAGGTACTGCCCTGTCTTGCCAGCTCATAAGCCCCACAGTTTCCCGGTATATTCCTGTGCCCTGGGACCCATATGAGTCTGATGTCGAACTGATTGGCCATCTCATTTAACGACGTGCGGCAGCTAAGGGTGGTTTTTGTTTTCAGGAACATTGACTCCAAGGATTTTACTGCGGCCTGACTATCAGAGTAGATGTTGACTGCGGTTGTAGACAGAATATTCCAACCCAACCAGTCAGCAACTTCCTTTATTGCCAGTACCTCTGCCTAATAAACACTGGAGTGGTCTGGCAATTTGCGAGCCAGATTTAGTCCAAGTTCCTTTGAATAGACTCCGAAACCAACTTGACCACACAATTTCGATCCGTCAGTATAGAAATTTATGGAACGCCTGCTATCTGGAATCCTCCCTGACCAAGATTCCCTGGCCGGTATCAGAGTGTTGTAGTGTCGTTCGAATACACTCCTCGGAGTAGTATAATCCACGTTCAATGGTAAGTTCCTGTTAGTCTGGATCACTCCATGGCCACGTCCAGTACGAAGTGCACCAGTGATACACATGGAAGCCATTCTCTGTACCCTTGCAAGAAGGTTGGTATTGGAGGCCTTCTCTAGAGCAGGCCACCAAAAGAATAACCCCGTACAGCAGTATTGGGCGAACCACCGCTGTGTAGATCCAGTAAGCAATTTTCGGGCTGAAGCCCCACCGCTTACCAATGGCCTTTTTGTAGGAGTATAAAGCTTTACAAAGATGATCTTATGAATGAGCCAAAAAACTTCACTAAACTAAACATGAAAGCTCGATACGTTGGCCGAGCCATGCAGTTACTCGCACAACTACCTCCAAAAAACAGCGTCAAATCAAAAAAGTTCGAGAAATTCAAGAACATCGAAGATCTACTTTGCTATATACCACCAGTTTATCATGAATGGTTCAAGGCACTTCCTCACGATAGGATGGAAAAAATTCCGTAAAGAATCGAAAGCCAAGGTGAGGGTGAAGATGAGCCCGATGATGTCATGTATTAAAACAAAATTTGTTAATATATTTTTTTTTTATTAGTTCATTTATGAGTTCATTTATTTAAAAATTTAAAAATATAGTTAAGGCACAAGGGGTATACGTGCAACTTTCCTTATTTCAAATGTAATTTTTGAGTTTATGTAAAAGATGGTATTTTTTTATCTTGTTAGATTAAAATATATCTCAGGATCTCTATTAATTAAAAAGTAATATTTCCGATAGCATTTAAAATATTTTATATTCCTGTGTCTCACTATTAAACGTAAGTCACTTGAACCCCATTGTGCATTAAGCCCTTCAAATAAAAGTATTTAGAAAAAACTTATCAAAATTGTTTTGATTTCTCGCTATCAATTTGTTAATTTGGATAAAGTCCAATTCTATATGATATTGTAAAAATTTGATAGTGTAGTTTTTTTCTTAACACCTTTTTATTGTTGAAAAGAATAAAATAGAGGAGCTTTTTAAATAATTTCACTTCATTTTATCAGTTCTGACTATATTTCTTCTCAAAAATTTATTAAAAAAGGATCAATAGCACAATGTTATCAAAGATTGATAATTTCATTGCAAGAGATTTTCCTTGAAAATTATCTTTAGTTTTAAGCTGAATATTTGTCAAACAATCCTAGTATTATTTGCCAATAGAGAACTTACTTCATCATAAAAACCACACATATTAACTTTAATTTGCTATAGAGTTCAGCAACTAACTCTAAAGAAATTACATTGAAAACTTTTAGCATCTCTTAAAGGTTGCCATAGTGCAACTTGATATTGGCATGATAATTACAAATCTCTATATTTTCTTGAATACTAATTTTAATGAATACTGCTTTAATGCATCCACAATTTCTATACCAAATCTAAAAATTCTAAACTTATGATCCGGTGGTTGTCCAAATGTAGATAAGATCCAATGAATTTAACAATAGGCTAGTCACTGAATGGAGAGTTTATTTGTTGGCTCTTTTGCAGAGCATTTTAAGTATTTAAAATTACTAGCAGATTTCAGCACTCGAAATTCGAGTGCAAATTCTAGGAAATTTTATTTTTTCATTTAATAAAGACCCTAAATGTATGCTTCACAATTCAACTCATTTTGAATGAAGAAAACAAACTCAACACATTAACACAAACACATTAAAAAATTTAATAAACATACACATAGCATTGTATAATTTTATGTATGGGTTAGTAGCAACTTTAAACGATCATAACTCCAAAAAAATATTCCAGACGATGAAAAACTGTAAATCAGGGTAACGGCTAAAAAGAAATACCTTTCAAATGATAAACTTTTTGACAAAATCGGGGTAAAACTGTGAAACTTACATCGGTCACAAGAAATCGCCTTGCCTATTAATATTATAGATGATCTTCCTCATTTCATTGATTTAATTTTTTTTTCGTTAAAAGTTTACTTTTAAAACTAGATAGATGAGAATTTTAAATTGTCTAGCAGTCTTGTGACGCTATCTAAAGACTCAAGGAGCTTACTAACACATGTTTTTTATATGTATGTGTATATAATTCTATTAATATATGTAATTCACTTCTGCTTTACTATGGCAAGAGAACAATGTTGCTTGTTTCGTTGCTGAAAACCGCAAATAATTAAGAGCATGCACGTTAATTTTAATTTCGAAGAATCCTTTTACCCACATGTTCAAATATAAATTAAATAAGAAATATACATACGTAATATTATATTTCAAGGAATTATATTTGTAAGTAGTATTTCAATCAAATAATAATTAAAAAACACAAGTTTCTAAATCTTTTAATTTGTGGTATAGCTTTAACTACTTAAATTGTATACGCTGTATTAAAATTGTAATTGTCGAATATTTAATAACCTTTTACAAAAGAAAATTATTTTTGGTAAAGGAATTTTTGAATAATAAAACAAGTAAGAAAATTATAGTCTCCCCAAACCGACTATACGATACCCTATACCATGCGTTTAGAGACCCTATCCCTTAGGCTCAACTAATTGGATATAGAAAATAAGCATAAACCTATATCTATATGGGGACTAGGTCGCAAAATGGACCGATTCTGCCAATATTTGGTAAAGTCACTAATTTTTTGCAAAAATTTATAATATAAATATAATAAAATATATAATAATAATAATATAAAAATATATAATTTGAGTAAAATCTGTGCAATATTTTTGTCTTTTGAAAGATTTAACTGAAGATCGGGAAGCAGCTTGATATGGGGGAGCTATTACTAAGAATTGTCCTATACGGTTTATTTTTTGACTACTGATTAATGGGAGTAATAAACATACACAAACCCAATTTGATCGAGATCTATATAATAATTTGGATATTATGGCAATTTTAGTCGATCTCATAGGGGTCATTTGTATGGGGACTAGGTCTGAACAAGAACTGATTTTAACCAATTTTTACAAGGTGTATCCTATGGCTGACGGAAGCTCACATACTTAATTTCATCAAAATATGTTCATATTTACGACCTGTAGTTTGATTACAAGATTAACATGGATACACAGACGGACGGAAGGACGGACGGGCAGACGGATGGACATCAGAAAGTGATTCTGAGTCGATGGCTATAACAAAATATGGGTCCAGGTCAAATATTTTTGGTAGTTACAAACATGAGCACAAAGTCATTATACCCAGACCATGAGGGCGGGTCGATTTGTAGAGAGGCAAAAAATCGCTCAAGTGACAAGGAAAATCATATTCTAGGGATCAAAATAAGTAGCTTTGCGCAAGGAACCATACCTCTAAAACGAATTCTGATGTCCCTACTTTTGCCCTGTCTGTCTGTCCCCCTCACCCAATTGATATGAAACTTGGCCCATAATCTTGTTGTGACTACAGATTAATTTTGGGGTAGTCACGCATATTCACGCATAGTCACGGACTGATCTAAAAGTTATTTACCCTCATCCGATCGCTGTTTTTGAATAACACAACATAGTCAAGGCGTATGATTATTATTTATTACCAGAGTAGAAGATACGTATACGTATGACTGTTAATTTTAATATTAAATCAAACATAGTCAGCCTAATTCTAAACAAAAAATTGTGATTTTTTAATGTTTGTATGGGAAACCTCCCAGGGAGGTTCCAGGGGGTGTGCCACTTGCAAAGGTGGGTCGGCCCTCCAAAATTAGTGGGGGTCTATCATACATTTGGACTCGATTGGGGCACTCTAAATGGGTCAAAGTGAGACAGACAGACAGACAGGTTAAAAGTCGGGACATCAGAATTGGTTTTAGAGGTATGGTTCCTCGGGCAAAGTATCTTATATTGATCCCTAGAATACGATTTTCCTTGTCACTTGGGCGAGTTTTAAATCAGCCCGCCCTACTGACCCTATAGTGGTATAGGGTATAAAAAGAATGGATTTCTGGAGGCAAATTTTGTTTACATATGGTCCAAATATATTTTTTTTTTGGAAGTGATGTTTGAATGCTTAAATGAAGTTGTTTACGTCAGTTTAAGTTACTGTTTCCTGTCAAATATTTATCAAAAGAGATTTTAAATAGGAGACTTTTGTTGGCCACTGTATAATATTTTTGCATTTATTTCCACAGATCGACCTAAGAGCAGAAGTATAATTTGAGCACTGCTACGTTGCTCTATCCTAATGAATTTTCTGTCAAGCATTTCAGAGCAACAGTATATTAAGTTATTGTTGTTGGCTTAATTATGTTATTCTTATTTTCATCCCTGTTTTACGAGTATCAAAAATTTATATATATTTTGGGTTTCAACAATAACATTCAAATACTGATGTGTTACACATTCAACAACAACAACAACACCAACAAAATGCTTTCATAACATATGATGCCTCGTACAAAAATTCTAACCTCCCAAATACAGACTACCTTACTCCATATTCTTAGGTATTTGTTAATTTATTGAGATTTCATTCATGAAGAAAGGGCACATATGTACATATGTTACACACAACTTTTTAGAAGGCAGACCTACGTTTCACTTCAAATAAAATTAAAATATTCATAATTTCACATGATTAATTATGTGTCTACAGTTTTTTAAAATTCTTATATTATTTTTTTTAGAGTCTTTATGGAAATTTAGCAGACGTCATCAAATTTTCTTTCTAATGTTTTTATGCTGTCACAAGATGAGATTTTGTGGGTAGAACTTTACGCAGATTTAAAGGTTTTTTTTTACAACAATTATCTTGATGTGATTGTGGTGAATGATTTTTAAAAAAGATGTATATAATTTGGGGCGATTATGTATTTAAATTCATAGTTACAACATATTATTAGAAATATTAACAACTTGAAGAAACTGTTACCAAGCATGATAAATATTCGACATGAATAGACATAATTTGATTTTATGTTTATAAAAAATTACAATAAAAATCATTTTCCCGTTTAAAAAAAAAATATGCCAAATAATGAAAAAACTTTAGTGAAAAATACCCAAGTTTGACTACCATGTCAGCAGGCGCTATTTTTAAGTTGCTTCATCTACATACAAAAATCTTAAAATGTACATTTGAAAATTTTAAATAATAATAAAATTAATATTCGACGTTGTCTTTTATGTTAGACAATTAATGTTTCGTTCCGCAACAACAAAAACATAGAACAATATAATACTGTATCAACTTTCTAATTTAATCTTTGCGGGTTAATCGATTTGAGCAAACCATTTTTTCAACGCTAACAAATTCAACAACAACAACACCCTCTCTAACGACGACTCTCGGCTTCAAACAAAGGATTATGATTGGAACATGGAATGTTCGAACTCTTTCAGAACCATCCAGACTTTTACAAGTCTGCAATGAAATGTCATCCTATAACATCGACATACTGGGTATAAGTGAGGCAAGATGGCTCAATAGTGGTGAACAACACCTACAAACAGGGCATTTCTTTATATACTCCGGCAATGATCATCTTAAGGTCAACGGTGTTGGCATAGTAATGTCAAACAATGCAAAAAAGACCTTGCTGGAATATAAACCCATAACGGAAAGAATCATAACAGCGAGATTCAACACTAAGTTCCGAAAAATGTCTGTAATTCAGTGTTATGCTCCAACCGAACTTGCTGATGATGATACTAAAGACTCGTTTTACCACCAACTTAATACGGTACTCAGCAACATCCCTAAAGGCGATATTAAAATTATAATCGGCGATCTAAGCGCAAAGGTTGGAAATGATAACTCTAACATACAATCCATCATGGGCAATCACGGTCTTGGTAATGCTAGAAACAACAATGGTGAAAGGTTGGTCGATACTTGCGCAAGCCACCGCCTATTTATTGGTGGCACGAAATTCCCACACAAAAACATCCACAAATACACATGGGAATCACCAGATGGTATAACACGAAACCAAATAGATCATATTATAATAAACAAGCAGTACCTTGGCTGTTTACTTGATGTGAAGGGAAGAAGATCCGCCGATGTTGACAGCGACCACGTACTACTTCTTGGAGCTTTTAGACTCCGGCCAGCATCTATAAAGAAAGAGCTTCCCGCAGATGAATACAACCTCCAGCGCCTAATAGATCCCGAAACGGCCGTTCGCTATAAAAACACCCTTCAACAACAACTCCACAACTTTGGTTCCAATGTCCATTCATGGACTGATATTACAACAGCTTGCAACCATAGTGCAAAGTCAGTGCTAGGGCATAAGCCAAATATTCGTAAACCGTGGATTAGCGAAAATACATGGAATGAAATCTGCAACCGCAAACGTTTGAGGAGGTCCTATCTAAACGCAAAGTCTGATACCTCGAAAACTTCCACTCGGGCCGAATACCGACAGTCGCCCAAAACCGTTAAACGTATGGTACGTACAGACCATAAATTATACTTAACCAGCATCGCGCAAGATGCTGAAAAAGCCAGCAATACTGGAAATATGCCTGGAGTCTATCATGCAATCAACCAACTCCGAGGCTGCAATATCAGGAAAACCGCGGTTATTAAAGACCTCGACGGAAGCGAACTAACGTCAACCGAAGATCAATTACATAGATGGCGCGATTTCTTCAGCTCTTCACCAAATAACACAAGCAACTTCGAGGAAAGTTCCTGCCCATGGGTAACACGCAGGCGTAATCCAAGTAGAACCATCTCAACCTCGCCTCTTACTCTCGAAGAAGTCACCTGGACCAGATAATTTACCTGCTGAGCTTTTTAAGTACGCTGCAGAACCATTAGCCGATGAGCTTACACCAATGCTACGTCATATTTGGGAAACCAACAACATACCCAATGAATGGAAGAAAGGAACCATAGTAACAATACCCAAGAAAGGCGATATTAGCCTCTGTAAAAATTGGCGAGGTATTACACTCCTCAACACCATCAACAAAGTACTTGCCCTTATAATTCTCCAACGCATCACACCCTATGTTGAGACAATCTTACGCAAAGAACAAGCAGGCTTCAGGACAAATCGTTCGTGTGCAGACCATGTGACGACCCTAAGAATTCTAATAGAACAATCCGTTGAATTCAACAGCCCTCTGTACCTACTTTTCGTGGAATTCGAACGTGCGTTTGACACTGTGTCAAGAGAAGTTCTCTGGGCCTCACTCAACTGTAGAGGATTTCCAGAAAAAATTGTAAACCTAATACGCGAGCTATATACCGATGACGTATGCGCTGTTCGCTTCAATGGAAAGGAAAGCCAAACTTTCTCGATTAAATCTGGCGTAAGACACGGCTGTGTCCTGTCTCCAACGCTTTTTCTTATACTTCTCGATTGTGTTATGGAACAGACAAACTCGGATTCTCCATTTGGTATCCAATGGAACTTATTAGAACGTCTGAACGACATTGATTATGCTGATGACATCTGCCTACTTGCACACCGACACAGCGACATGCAGGCCAAATTATTTCATTTGCCTAAGAACGCCGAAAAAGTAGGTCTGAAGATAAACATAAAGAAAGCTCATGCGTGTTGTAGCAGCAAACAGTCTCCCCATTCATCTTAATGGAGATATAATAAACGAAGTAGAGCCATTTTGCTACTTTGGTAGTACATTAACTGTAGATGGTGGGTCGGATAAAGATATAAATGACCGGATCAATAAAGCTCGATCAGCCTTCCAATTGCTTTACAAAATTTGGAGATCAAGCAATATCACTAGAAAAACAAAACTTCGTATTTTCAACAGTAGTGTTACAAGTGTACTACTCTATGGCTGTACTACCTGGGGACTAACTCAGGAAAGCTTGAGAAAGCTACAATCATTTACAAACCGCTGCCTACGCCAAATCTTACAAATTTTCTGGCCATACTGGGTCACAAACGAACAGCTTCTTGAATTGGCAAACCTCTACTCGATCGAGAATGAAATAAAAAACGTAAATGGAAGTGGATTGGGCATACACTTAGAAAGCCTCCACATGAAATATCACGCGCAGTGATGGAGTGGAACCCGCAAGGTCAACGAGGTCCTGGTCGACCACGCTTAACGTGGATAAGAAACATAAAAAACGATTATGAAGATATCGGAATGACATGGAACCAAGTTAAATCATTAGCTAATGATCGAATAAGATGGAAAGAGTTCGTTGGCGCCCTAAGTTCAAATTGAACGTCTTATTTAACTTTTTTTTTTTACTATTGCAATAAAAAAGGTTATAAAAAAAAAGGAATTAAAAAAAAATTTTTTTTTTTCCGGTTGATAACAGTATTTTTACATCTGTGGCAAATTTCACGTCAACGTCTTAATGGTTAGTAATGACGTTTTTTTTTTTTTGAACAATCGGCCTAAGTCGAGAAAATGGTTTCAGTTTCAAAAAAGTATATACAGAAAAAATTCGACAACTGAATTGTTCTAACGTTTATTGACTGTTTTTAATGGTGCGTGATAGAGCAGAAGAAATCATACATTTCTAAAATTCATAACTATACTTTATTTTTAATCGGACCGGTTTCTGGCATTTCAGCCTTCATCAACGATTTATTGAAGATTGTGATAAATTGTTATGTTTTAATATGAAATTTTTCCACTTAGGGTGGCCGTGAGGTTTGAACCTGCGTCTATCTTACATACACTCGTATGTCCTTGCACTTTTTGGTCAGCGCTTTAACACACTCACCTAAAGTCAGGCCTACGAGCAGGGTGGTTAAGAATCAGTTTTCATACCGTACAGTTTTTACTTCGTATTAATCTCAGAAGATACAACTAGGATTTATTAAAATTTGACCTTTGAACTCTTTGGGGCAGCACTAAAATCATCTGATTTTGCTAAAATTTTTGCCATTTATTTTTGAGACCAATTGCATAATATTCCTCCTGGACATTGGCAAATATTCAAAGTTGAATTTAAGCTGCCACCCTAACGAATATATTACCCTATTTGTAACTCACCCGATTGAATAACATTTAACTAAATTTAAATCCAGTATTTGTATGAATAAATAAACTGTTGACATCAAGTGTCATCATTTTGACAGTTTGTGTTGCCATTTGTGACACATTGGACAATGTAAACAACATGACAATGATTTGATTAGATTCGTCTGTATGGCACGTAATTTAACTTGTGGGATGTTCAGGGGTTTTTTACTGTTCATTTTGCAGAAAAAATAAGTAAGAAAAATATATTCGGATTAGACCAACTATACAATGCGCTATACTATATATTACGAGAGAGGATCTTGGATCCAATTTTTCTGAGGCAATAACTGGATTAAGAAAATAAACATAAACCATATTTTAGTTGTATGTTACTAATGTGTGGCGTGCATATATGATGTTAATTTTATATGCGGACTAGGCCAAAATATGGAACGACTATCTATTACTATTCTTAAAACTTAAGTGAAGGTCGGGAATCAGCTTTATATGGGGACTATGACTGAAAATGTTTCAACTAGGATTATTTTTGGACTACTGATTAGTGAGTATAATAGATACACATACACAGAATTTTATTGATATATGTATATGATAATCTGGATCTTACGACCATTTGAGTCGGTTTGATAGGGGTTATTTCTATGGCGGTTAGGTCTGAACATTCATCGATTTTCACCAATTTTAATCCGGGTCGTTCTTATATACTAAATTTCATCAAAATGTATTTATAGTTGTCGCAAATAAGAATATATTTTGTTCAAATTTGGTATATAAGCCATTATCGGCCATAGGATGAACGCTATTGAAATTGGCGAAAATCGGTACATGTTCACACCTATCCCCTTAAAAGTGGCCCCTTGAAATCGACTTAAATTGCCATAAGATCCAAATTATCATATAGATCTCGGTCAAATTGGGTTTATTTGTGTTTGTAAGTACTCAGATATTACCACGTCGTTAACCTATTGCACATTGAGACCGAAAATGTGAAATTTTTTTGATAAAATTTCGAAAACTCCTTTTTCCAGTTTTAAAAAATCTCTTAAGCAATATTTAAAAAAAATGGACCTGGCACTTTAAGGTTTTGTTAAATACATGTTATTAAAATAATTTTATAACAAAATTGGCTAAAAGTTGTTTTAATTTTCATTCGCGAGCAATAAGCAGATAATTGCACCAAAGATATATCACAATGGATTATTTTGATCCCAGGAGCACTGAAGGGTTAAATAAATAAAAATTAACCGAATTATTTTTCTTAAATTCTAAATAGTGGTTTCATCAAGTTTAATAGAAAAACTCGTTTTCGATAATTTTTATTTAAAAATATCTTAAAATCCAAAGCTAACCTTGGCAAATAAAAACGTTCTGGTATATATCCCAAATTTTAGGAACGGAAGTTCTACACATTTGGTTATTATATTTTAATTAACGCTTTTAAAAATTCAACGGTATTTGCAAAATATTTGAATTTTTTGAATAAATTGCCTTTTATTAGCTTGGGGTCAATATGAGCCCAATTCCAAAAATGTTAATGGGATCATATTATTTTTTACCGAAGCCCTATACTACTTAGATAAAATATAACATTTAAAAGTAGAAAAGTGATGAATTTTTGATACAAAGTATTTAGAAAGGGTACATTTACAGAATATTTTACAAAAATCCCATTTTTCTCGAAATCCGCAAAAATAAAATCCTTTTTAAAAAAATTCTGATACAGCGATTTACTTTAAAATTCACACAGTTAATTTTTGACATGTATTTATTTAAGTTTTGTTTAAGAAAATTTTTTCAAACCTGAAAAAGGAGCTTTCAAAATTTTATCAAAAAAATTTCCCATTTTCGGTCTCAATGCGCAATAGGGTAATAAAACGATACTTAATACCTGAATACTTATAGGTATAGAGACCAAAAAAAATTTATGGCTTTAATCAATTTCTCAAAGTTGAAAAAAATGCCATCAAATTTCATGACCTAGTTCTTTTTTTTTGGCACAAAAGTGGTCTGGGGCATTTGCTATTTTTTGGCGAGTTTTTATTCGAATTTGAAGTGTTATAACTTTTTGAAATAATAATTTAATACTGATCCCGTATTGTATAACAACTTGTCGGAAAAATTAAACTATAGAAAGAAACTTTCGTAAAATCTGAAAAAAAGTAATATTTTCCCCATATAAACACACTTGAAATTTTCAATGACGTTGAGCCACCTCTAAATGTTTTTTGATTGGCCCAAAACTTTGTATTTCTCAGTTTTTTTGTTATTCGCATATTTCTAGAAGGTGCGACCGAGAGTTTTAACACTTTTTTTACCTTCATATAATGCAGGGCCACCCTAGCCCCCATATAAGGCTGCTTTCCAATATTCACTTAAATCTATCAAAAAACAAAAATATTGCACAAATTTGTCTCAAATTTGGTTTGTATATATTTTTGCAAAAAACAAGTGACCTTACCAAATATGGTCAGGATCGATCCATGTAACATTCGATATAAACTTTTTCATATCCGAAGCCAAAAAAATATTAACAATGCCGGTCAAATTTGGTGTATACACTAGTTTTCTATATCTAATTAGTTGGACCTAAGAGATGGTGAAGTCATTCTAAAATAACCACTTTTTCATTCGAAATAACAAATTCTTTAGATGAGGTTTTAAATAAATTTTCCTTTTATATAAATTTTTTGTTTAATTTTTGTTAATTTTCCATAATAATATTTTATATTGTGGAGATTTGAAAGAAGTAAAGAAATAGTGATTCAGTCAGAATAATCTCTTCCAAATTCTATTAATGATTGTTTTCGAACAACTTGAGCGTACAAATAAACTTTTTAACGAGCACAACAACCCAAAAATACCAATTTTGGTTGTGATATTTTGACAAACAATAAGAACAAAATTGAAACTTTAGTTGTTTGTGTAAACTCTGTTCTATTAAAAAGAGAGCAACACACATACTTATATTGTTTTTTTTTTTTAAGACAAAGAGTGCATATGCACTTGTGAAAGTGAATGTTTTGTATTCCTGAATGTGCGTGAGTATTTTTGACAAACTTAAACACACAAACGAATGCAAGGAAATGTGGCACTATTCATTAAAACTTATCACAAAAATTTACATTGTCTTCAAAAATTAATTAAAATGTTTTTTATTTAAAAAAAAAATACATACACACATAATACGTAATAGTTTAATTAAATGGAGTACAGAATGGCGTAGTGTTTTAATTGAATTTTAGTAGAAAATCTCTTTTATTCGCGATGTAGACAGACATATTAACATCTCTACTTTAGAAATTCTCATGAAGGACAGTGATTCAGAATCCATATCTAGAGGAACATTGTTATTTTTAAGGTTAAATCTTATGTTTTAGAGGTCAGTGAACTTATAAAAAAAAATGTAAAAATAATCTATGGCCATCATCTTAAGAAATACAGCACTATCGATTTTGACTAGTTCAATTAAAAAAAGGTTGCATCTTTTAAAGCGGAATAAAAATTCTTGTGGCCCGAAAGATTTTTGCAGCTTTATTCAATAAGTAAGGTTTCTTCGATTGTTTTTATACCCTATACCACTATGTGGTTTGGGTATAATGACTTTGTGCTGCTGTTTGTAACAACCAAAAATATTTGACCTAGACCCATCTTTAATTATACCGATCGAATCGGAATCACTTTCTGAGTTGATTTAACAATGTCCGTCCGTCCGTCCGTCCGTCCGTCCGTCCGTCTGTGTGTCCATGTAAAGCTTGTAATCAAACTGCAGGTCGCAAATATGAATATATTTTGATGAAATTTGGTATATAAGCTTTTATCGGCCATGGGATGAACGCTATTGAAATTGGTGAGAATCGGTTCATGTTCAGACCTAGCCCCCATACAAATTACCCATATGAAATCGACATAAATTGCCATAAGATCCAAATTGTCATATAGATCTTATTCAAATTGGGTTTGTATGCGTTCATTACATCCACTAATGAGTAGTCCAAAAATGATCCCTTTGACCCCATATAGAGCTGCTTCCCGATCTTCACTTAAATCTATTAAAAAGCAAAAATATTGCACTGATTCTTCTCAAATTTTGTTTGTACATATTTTTGCAAAATCCAAGAGACTTAACCAAACATGATCAGGATCGGTCCATTTTTGGACCTAGTCCCTTTATAGATATAGCATCCGATATGGACTTTTCATATCTGCAGCCAAAAAAATTAATAAAAAATAAATTTGGTTTTTGCTTATTTCCAATGTCCAGTTAGTTGGGCCTAAGAGATAGGGTTTCTAAACGCATGGTATAGGGTATCGTATAGTCGGTCTAGACCGACTATAATTTTTTTACTTGTTTTTTGTTTAATTTTGTTTCTTTCTGTTAGAGATATGTTTTTAACTATATATGATCAAAGTTTATTTTGCTACAATTCATAGGATGTGGCCAACCGTTTCAACTGAGGGGTATATTTTATCTATGGTGCTTTATTTTAAGTAGAAAAGATTTATATTTTACTTAAAATGCTTTTGTTTTTTTTATAAAACATTTTTAATTTTTTAATTAATTTCTTCATGTTTCTTTTACATATACATATTTAACAGTTAACATACAGCAAAAAAAAAACAAGTAAGAATTTATAGTAGGTCTGGACCGACTATACGATACTCTATACCATAGTTTAGAGATCCTATCTCTTCGGTCCAACTAAGTAGATATAGAAAATAAACATAAACCAAACTTGAGTGGCATTGTTATTAATTTTTTTGGCCGCAAATATGATGCTATATTTATATGGTCGAAATATGGACCGATCCTGACCATATTTGGTAAAGTCACTTATATTTTGAAAAAATATATACAAACAAAATTTGAGAAAAATCTGTGCAATATTTTTGTTTTTTGATAGATTTAAGTGAAGATAGTGAAGCAACTCCATATGGGGCCTATGACTAAGAATTGTCCTACAGGGATTACTTTTGGACTAATGGACATAATAAACACATAGAAACCCAATTTGACTGAGATCTATATGATAATTTGGATCTTATGGCAATTTATGTCGATTTCATAGGGGTCATTTGTATGGGGACTAGGCCTGAACATAGACCGAATTTGTAAAAGCTTATATACCAAATTTCATCAAAATATATTCATATTTGCGACCTGTACTTTGATTAAAAGTTTTACATGAATACACAGACGGACGGACGGACATCGCTAAATCGACTCAGAAAGTGATTCTGAATCGATCGGTATAATAAAAGATGGGTCTAGGTCAAATATTTTTCGTAGTTACAAATAGCAGCACAAAGTCATTATACCCAAACCTCATGGTGGTATCAATAATATTAATAGGCTAATCGATTTCTTGTGACCTATGTTTGATCTACCGTTTTACCACCATTTTGACCAAACATATATTATTTGAAAGGTATTTCATTTTAGCGGTTCACCGGATTTATAGATTTTTAAATTTTTCCTCTATTTTGAGTAAATTATATTATATTATATTATATTATATTATATTATATTATATTAAAATTATATTTATGCTATGTGTGTGTTTATTAAATCTGTTAATGTGTTTGTTAATGAGTTTATTATATTCATTCACAATAATAATAAACCAAAAAAGTTTTGGTTTGTGAATTGGCTAAGTTGGAAAATAAAGGTGCCTAGAAATTGCACTCGAATTTCTAGCGCTGGTATCTCCTTGTAGGGTATAAGTACAACTATTTTAAAAATGAAGTATATTGAATTTGACTTTTTTTTTCAATATGTTGTTGCAAATCCCTTTTGTTTCATCGCTGCCTCACATCGATGGCGTACTGGTATTAAATCCCACACCAACATAGCCTCTTCAAAAACAGTTGCTATATTTTTTATATTTATGAGGCTTATGACACTTTAACGTCACCCCAGAGATGTTCAAGTCTGCATTGGATGATGGCAACTCCACCAACATATAAATGGAATTTTGTGTAAGAAGTTTATTTTAGTTTGTTATATTCGAGAAGGTTTAGTGGTATAACTCTTCCTGGATTCTCATTGCATTGGTTTCACAGCAAAGGTATATGAAAAAATTTTTTTTCCAAACAAACTATCTACTGCTTTTAGTTACTGATGAAGGTTGGTGACTCGATCCGAAATAGCTGTATAACCTGTCATGCAGAATATACATCAATTTTTGAAATAAATTTGTCAATGTTTTTTGCTTTATTTTAAGTAAAAATATTTGAACTTGAGCCTGATTAAATTTCAAACCCAATCCTTAAAATGATAAAGATTTTTTATTTTTATATTTGTAAAAATAGAAGATGACAAAAGAAGCACTTTCGCTTATCTTGTTGTTGATGATTGTATGTGAAAAAAATTCCCTTAATGGTGCCGGGGACCATACAAACCGCAATATGTTCCATCTTGTCGTCGACGCCGACGTAGACGATATAATTAACAATGTGATCGTTGACGACCATTCCGGCTATAGTATCGTTGACGACAATATAAGAGACACATTCCCTTACACTACAGACAGCGACAGTATGAGGGAGTGTCCCTCGCACAATGACAGTATGAGGGACATTACCCTCAATAAAGTAAAAAGTATCTATACATTTTTTTATTATTAAATTTCATTACAATTTAAATTTTTTATTTAAATAAACAATTAAAATAAAATATAAATAAACAAAATAAACGACAAAAATAATTTATGAATTTTAAAAATAACTTAAATTGAAAAGTTAATATTAATGTTTAATATGTAATTATAATTATTTATTTATTTTACTTATTAGCTTTCCTTGATTTTTGTTTATTTGTGGTGTGGTCCCGCGTGGTCCCGCCCAGTTTTCTTGTAGTACTATTTCTATTAATTTCAATACGATATATGCCAAATATCATCGCCATAGGTTAAAAAATGGCCAAGATATGACGATTTTAAATTTTGGGTTAATTGGGCGGCACCACGCCCCTTTGTCCACTAACAACTTTATATAGTTAAGGACTTATTATTTCGCAAAAATATCCTTTTGTGAAAATTTCATGACGCTCCTTCCGGTAGTTTAGAAGACATTACGATTTTTATTTTTCTAAAAAGGGGCATTGTCCCGCCCACGTTTCTTCTGGTATGTATTTCTATTCCTGTCAATACCATATGTACCAAATATGACCGCTGCAGGTCAGAAAATTCCCGAGATATGACGATTTAAAATTTTGGGTTGTATGGGCGTGGCACCGCCCCTTTGTCCAATTAAAAATTTATATAGCCTATTATTCCTTCCAAAATTTCAGGAAGATCGGTTCAGGGGTTTGGCCTCCTATAAAGCACAAACAAACACACATTCATTTTTATATATATAGAAGATTGAAAGCAGATTAATTATAATTTAAGGTGAAATGGGGCGAAAAAGGGGGATTTGGTAATAAAAAAAAGTATGGCTACCTTACCTGTAGATAAAAAGTGTATAAAACTTTAGGTAAATACATATTAAAAAAAAGTATTTTGTATAGCAAACATTGTTAGTGGTATAAGTAAGTATCTGAATTAAAAAAAGCGGGCCGTGAAGTGGGCGTGGTTCATAGTTATATGGCGACGTTAACAGTATTAAGAGCAATATACTACCAAATAAAAAAAAAATCCGTTGGAAGGAACAAATTTGTACAGAGAACAAAAAGTTTAAAACTTTCAAACAAAATTTGGCGTGAAAAGGGGCGTGAAAAGGGGCGTGGCGTAAGAAATGTTTATTTCTACTTCGCCTGGAGTATAATGTGTATACAATTTGAAGTAAATCTGTTAAAAACTATATGGGAGCAATTACATAATTTTAAAAAGTGGGCGTAAAAGTGGGCGTGGTCGAAAAAAAAAGTACCCTATTAATCATGCCAGAGTCCCAGTTAAATGCTGTGAAAATTTCAGGAAGATCGGTCCAGAGGTTTGGTCTCCTATAAGGTACAAACAAACAAACAAATAAACAAATAAACAAACACACATTCCATTTTATATATATAGATACATGAAGGACAATTTGTTCTTCCCTTTTGAAACAAACTTCTGGTACGCAGGAGCGTGAAAATTGGCACAATTATAGTTTATATGGAGGAGAAGTGCCAAATGATAAACTTTATGTATAATATGTGTTAAAAATATATTAAATAAAATAAAATATAATATATATAATAAATAATTGTATATGAGCATAAAGGTATGAGCCTAAAGGTATGCAATTTTAGGAAATACGCAATTCATCGAATTCCATTATAATTGTATATCACATGCCCTGTGTTGAATTGCGAATTGCTAAAAATCATTAGCATACCTTTATATTTATTATGTATGCTATCATATTCTACTAACAACGCTTTATATTTGCGTTAAGTATTCAATTCTCTAACACTGCTTTTGTAAAAAGTTAAAGTCGCAATGAAGCCCCATTACATTTATACAAAATAAGGTTAATGCTTGTGACCACAGATATATAATTTTAAAATAAATGAAAGAAAAAAATTTAACGAAAAAATTAAATTTCCTAGAATATGCACTCGAATTTCGAGTGCTGGACTATACTAGTAAATATAAAAAGTTCTATTCTTAAACTCTTTCTTTTAACTCATACTCTCTGTCTGTCTGTCTGCCATGGGTGGGCCCCATTCCCCCTTATTCAATTGATTTGAAACTTGGCCCATAGTCTTGTCGTGACTACAGATTAATTTAGGGGTAATCACGCACAGTCACGCGTGATCACGCACAGTCACGGTATGATCTAAATGTCATTTCCCCTCATCCGATCGATCTGAAACTTGGTCCATACACTTGCTGTAAAAAAAATATTAACTTTGACTTAGTCACGCGCAGTCACGCATGGTCACGCACAGTCACGGAGTGTTCTACATGTGATTTCCCCTCATCCGATCGATCTGAAACTTGGTCGATAGACTTGCTGTAAAAAAAGATTAACTTTGACGTAGTCACGCACAGTCACGGAGATTGAAACCTCACTTCCCCTCATCCGATCGATCTTGAAATTTGTCCATAGACTTGTGACCAAAGATTAATTTTAAAATAGTCACGCATAGTCTCGGAGAGATTCAAAACTCATATACATAAAAGGAAAGAAAGAGTTTTAATAAAAACTTTGTTTTATTATGAGTTACATTATGTTAGTTATATGCTCCTAAAAATAACAATAACTGAATTAATGTTGACGATTATTTGCACCGAATTTTAGAATACAGTTAATAAAAATCTGCCAGCCCAATAATGCGCATTATTTTTATACCGTATACCACTATGTGGTTTGGGTATAAAGACTTTGTGCTGCTGTTTGTAACTACCAAAAATATTTGACCTATACCCATTTTTTATTATACCGATCAACTCAGAATCACTTTCTGAGTCGATTTATCGATGTCCGTCCGTCCGTCTGTGTGTCCATGTAAACTTTGTAATCAAACTACAGGTCGCAAATATGAATTTATTTTGATAAAATTTGGTATATTAGCTCCCATCGGCCATAGGATGATCGCTATTGAAATTGGTGAAATCCGGTCCATGTTCAAACCTAGCCGCCATACAAATGACCCCTATGAAATCGACATAAATTGCCATAAGATCCAAATTATAATATAGATCTCAGTCAAATTGGGTTTGTATGTGTTAATTATATTCATTAATCAGTAGTCCAAAAATGATTCCTTTAGGACTATTCTTAGTCATAGCCCCATATAAATATAAGCTGATTCCCAATCTTCACTTAAATCTATCAAAATACAAAAATATTGCACAGATTTTTCTCATATTGGGCTTGTATATATTTTTTCAAAATATAAGTGACTTCAACAAATATGGTCAGGTTCGGTCCATTTTTCGACCCAGTTCCCATATAAATATAGCACCCGATATGAAATTTTTCATATTTGCAGCAAAAAAATTAATAACAATGCCACTCAAATTTGGTTTATGCTTATTTTCTATATCCAATTAGTAGGACTGAAGAGATAGGGTCACTAAATCATGGTATAGGGTATCGTATAGTTGGTCTAGACCGACTATAATTTTCTTACTTGTTTTTTATTCTTATTCTTCTCTCTTTTAATTCGCAAATACCATTAACCATTGATTTTGTGTTATTTGCGTTATTTGCGTTATTTGCGTCAAAGCATTGATTTCAGTTATTATTTTTTTTTTTTATTTTGAAGAATTTAAATTGGTATTGCGTTTGAATGAGTGTTTGAAATACAATAAGCATAATACGTTAATTCTTGTGGCAGAAAAGCAAATTGTTGTTCATTTGGCTGCAAGTGTTTTGCTAACAAAACAAAATTGAAATGTATGAAAGAAAAAACCTTTGATGTCAGGCAGTTAAATGAGTGCAGTTAAATGAGTATCGAAAGTTCATATAAGACTTAGCCGAATTTCGAGCATACTTTTGGGTATATGTTTTTTTTTTCAAACAAATTCTTAACTCTAGCTGAAATTTTGTGAAATTATAAACAAATATATCTTATCTTATATACGATCTCCATTAAATTTGCCATTGGTAGTTCTCGATTTAATAACTTTATCCAACATTTTCTGTGATAAAGAACCGCGATCCCTCATAAATATTTGGTTTATTTAGGTTTCTAAACAGTATAATTGGTGATCCAACTTTCAAGAGTAAGTCACCCAGTCTCCCTGTCATAGCACACGAAATATATGATATTCGCACAAAGTATAATTACTATTCCTTTTATATGGCTCAAGAAATACAATATTGAAAATTCACTTTGTATGAGATGTGACACGCCCACTTATTTGACCCCGCTCGGATAAGTGGCACGGCTACTCATAGTAATAATCGATTTCCTCACACAAATTTGCAAAATGCTCCTTATCATAGTAGTCGAGATATATGATATTATAGATGCCACGCCTACTGATCCGATGCCGTCCATTTTCAGCTAGGCGACACACACTAATAGCCTGTGAACTCACCCAAAGTATCGTTACTCTTCCTTTAATATTACTAAAGCTATATGATATCGAATAAAAGACTTTGTATGGGAGGTGCCACGCCTACTTATTCGTTCTTCTCAAATTGTGAATCTAAACCATTCTCGAATCAACTTAATCGCACACACTAAATTTCATAAAAAATCAGTTCATCCGTTTATAAGAAGTTCAGTGATAAACACACGGACAGAAGAAATGTTATTTACAGTGGGTGACAATAAAATACAAACTTAAAAAAATATATTTTTGGCGACTTCAACGGTTAATATCCAAAAATTGGATCATAATATTAATATTTTCATTACTTAAAAAATTGTTATGCTTTATTTATTCGAAAAAGAAAGAAAAATAACATAAAATAACTTCAGAGAAAAATAATATAACTTAAAAGTATTCATTTTTATGTTACTGACCAAACATTGAAGAACTTTACCATAATAATTGAAAACTTTCCCTCTATTTTTGGTTTCAATATATTGTTGGTATGATGTCAATTAAATTGTTGATCATATCAATTAAATATTTTTTGCCACTCTGAATTATTGCCTTCAAAGTACTTCCCCTGCCATATACAAAATATTTATGCAAAAAAAAAACACTTATCCTCGAAACATTTGATAAAGTCAATTTCCGGAATGACCTGCAAGGCGTTCAGCGATCGACTTTGATCTGCTCAATCGATTCAAAACGATGTCCCCAGACATCACTCTGCAAAAAAGATTTAATTGAACGAATTGACATGAAATTTGGCGCGGATGTCAAAAACAATATTTATAATTGGCAAAAAAAATCATGTGAGTTCGATCACAAGCGAGATGTGTGAACATCAAGTAATTAAAGATTATTCTATTACACTCTTTTAAAATCAAACAGAAAGCGTCAACTATGTATCACTTATAGCAATCAACTGCAGGGGCTCTGCTAATATAAAAATATTTATTATTTCAAAAGGTTAATTTTTAATTTTTCGTTTTTTTTTTCATTTTTTATTTTTAATTTTTCGTTTTTCATTTAACGTTTTTCGTTTTTTATTTTTTATTTTTCATTCTTCATTTTTTATTTTTTATTTTTCTATTTGTATTCTTCTTTTTTCATTTCTAGTTTTTTATTTTTATTTTTAATTTTTAATTTTTCCTATTTCATTCTTCTTTTTTCATTTTCTATTTTATTTTTCATTTTCATTCTCCATTTTTCATTTTTTATTTTTAATTTTTAATTTTTGATTTTTGATTTTTCATTGTTCTTTTTTAATTTTTTATTTTTCAATTTTAATTTTTCATTTCCTATTTTTCATTTTTCTTTTTTAATTTTCGTTTTTCATTTCTAATTTTTTATTTTTCATTTTTTATTTTTCTTTTTTATTTTTCATTTTTTATTTTTCATTTTTTATTTTTCATTTTTCAATTTTCGGTTTTCGTTTTTTATTTTTTAATTTTAATTTTTTATTTTTCATTTTTAATTTTTAATTTTTCTTTTTTAATTTTCGTTTTTCATTTCTAATTTTTCATATTTCATTCTTCTTTTTTCATTTTTTTATTTTTATTTTATTTTTCATTTTTCATTTTCCATTTTTCATTTTTTCTTTTTCATTTTTTATTTTTCATTTTTTATTTTTCATTTTCCATTTTCTATTTTTAATTTTCATTTTTTATTTTTCATTTTTACTTTTTCATATTTCATTCTTCTTATTTCATTTTTTATTTTTTTTATTTTTCATTTTTATTTTCCATTTTTTATTTTAATTTTTCATTTTTCATTTTTCTTTTTTAATTTTTTATTTTTCAATTTTAATTTTTCATATCCTATTTTTTATTTCTCATTTCTCATTTTTCTTTTTTAATTTTCGTTTTTCGTATATAATTTTTTATTTTTCTTTTTTATTTTTCATTTTTTATTTTTTAATTTTCGTTTTTCACTTTTAATTTTTCATTTTACATTTTTTATTTTTTATTTTTAGTTTTTGATCTTTTTTTAATTTTTCATTTTTATTTTTCATTTTTTATTTTTCGTTTTTCGTTTTTCATTTTTAATTTTTAATTTTTAATTTTTAATTTTTAATTTTTAATTTTTAATTTTTAATTTTTAATTTTTAATTTTTAATTTTTAATTTTTAATTTTTAATTTTTAATTTTTAATTTTTAATTTTTAATTTTTAATTTTTAATTTTTAATTTTTAATTTTTAATTTTTAATTTTTAATTTTTAATTTTTAATTTTTAATTTTTAATTTTTAATTTTTAATTTTTAATTTTTAATTTTTAATTTTTAATTTTTAATTTTTAATTTTTAATTTTTAATTTTTAATTTTTAATTTTTAATTTTTAATTTTTAATTTTTAATTTTTAATTTTTAATTTTTAATTTTTAATTTTTAATTTTTAATTTTTAATTTTTAATTTTTAATTTTTAATTTTTAATTTTTAATTTTTAATTTTTAATTTTTAATTTTTAATTTTTAATTTTTAATTTTTAATTTTTAATTTTTAATTTTTAATTTTTATTTTTTAATTTTTAATTTTTAATTTTTAATTTTTAATTTTTAATTTTTCATTTTTAATTTTTAATTTTTAATTTTTTATTTTTTATTTTTAATTTTTAATTTTTAATTTTTAATTTATAATTTTTAATTTTTCATTTTTAATTTTTAATTTTTAATTTTTAATTTTTAATTTTTAATTTTTAATTTTTAATTTTTAATTTTTAATTTTTATTTTTCATTTTCATTTTTAATTTTTAATTTTTAATGTTTAATTTTTAATTTTTAATTTTTAATTTTTAATTTTTAATTTTTAATTTTTAATTTTTAATTTTTAATTTTTAATTTTTAATTTTTAATTTTTAATTTTTAATTTTTAATTTTTAATTTTTAATTTTTACTTTTTAATTTTTAATTTTTAATTTTTAATTTTTAATTTTTAATTTTTAATTTTTAATTTTTAATTTTTAATTTTTAATTTTTAATTTTTAATTTTTAATTTTTAATTTTTAATTTTTAATTTTTAATTTTTAATTTTTAATTTTTAATTTTTAATTTTTAATTTTTAATTTTTAATTTTTAATTTTTAATTTTTAATTTTTAAGTTTTAATTTTTAATTTTTAATTTTTAATTTTTAATTTTTAATTTTTAATTTTTAATTTTTAATTTTTAATTTTTAATTTTTAATTTTTAATTTTTAATTTTTAATTTTTAATTTTTAATTTTTAATTTTTAATTTTTAATTTTTAATTTTTAATTTTTAATTTTTAATTTTTAATTTTTAATTTTTAATTTTTAATTTTTAATTTTTAATTTTTAATTTTTAATTTTTAATTTTTAATTTTTAATTTTTAATTTTTAATTTTTAATTTTTAATTTATAATTTTTAATTTTTAATTTTTAATTTTTAATTTTTAATTTTTAATTTTAATTTTTAAGTTTTAATTTTTAATTTTTAATTTTTAATTTTTATTTTTTATTTTTTATTTTTAATTTTTAATATTTAATTTTTTATTTTTTCTTTTTGATTTTTCATTTGTAATTTTTTATTTCAATTTTAATTTTTCACTTTTCATTTTTATTTTTAATTTTTCGTTTTTCATTTTTCGTTCTTATTTTTTATTTTTAATTTTTTATTTTTCATTTTTCAATTTTCGTTTTTCGTTTTTCGTTTTTCATGTTTCGTTTTTAATTTTTAATTTTTCATTTTGTATTTTTCATTTTTATTTTTCATTTTCATTTTTTATTTTTAATTTTTTATTTTTCATTTTTCATTTTAATTTTTCTTTTTTCATTTTTTATTTTTCATTTTTCATTTTAATTTTTCATATTTAATTTTTCATTTTTTATTTTTCATTCTTGATTTTTTATTTTTTATTTTTTATTTTCAAACGGGTTATTGCATAGCATAATTTTTTCACCAATACAATCATAAGACACACCGAAATTTTGAAATTTACCCCCCTGCACGTATAGATGTTTACACATCAAAATGAATTGTATGAGCAGCGACGAACCCGCAAATTTTATATTGAAAAGTCCTTTTATTTAACACTGGCGAATTATTTAATATTTAAATGATCGTTTAATATTTTAAAGTCTTTAGTTAAATTGTTTGAGAAACTTCAGAAACCTTATGCTATGCTGTAGGGTAAACACAAATACATTGAGTATTGTTTTGAATTGTGATTCTCAACAATGCCAATAAATACTTACGTGGAAATTTAACGTAGTGGAAGGTCTCTTTGATTAGGTTTGTTTGTTTTTTTTTTATTATTTCTCTCTTGAACTTTGAATGGTAACTAGGAACAGCCAACGAAGATTTAGTCAAAAATGTTACAATGTTGGACCAAACAGTTATAAAAAAACGGTTTATTGTTTATCCCCTTAAGGAAGAAAATAATTTCTAACTTCGAAATGGCTGAAAATTTTTTAAAAATTCTCCTCAATAATTTAAATTTTTTATTTGTTATTTCGAATTTAAAACATAATTTCATCGCAATTAAAGTACGTACTTACACTTACAAATGAAATTCATATTCATAAGTTTGTTGTTTTATGGAATGTTCAGGGAGGGTATTGATTTCATCATTAGCATCGTAACATCGCAGCATCGTAACGTCATGTTAAACAAAACAACAAAAGAAAGTTCATCTCGTATTGTTTCCGTTTGTAGCAATAACTTTTGGTCGTTAACGCTTCAATGATTTTTATAATTATCATGATTGCGGTATACAATTGTGACGGTTCTGGTTTTGTGTGTGTGTGTGTGTGTGTTTGTGTGTATATACGAATGTTACTTTAAGGTTATGCTCGTAGATTCAATATCTAGTTGTGTTTGTGTTTAAAACGATGGCAGGCAATGACAGGATGTAAATATATAGTGCGTTGAATGTATTTGTAAGCCATGTTAATTTATTGTCTTTGAACTTATACGCACTTAATGGCCAAAGTAATGGGAATGGGCAATTATGATTATTGAAATTGTTGCAGAATAGAAATTTATTATAATGGAAAAGAAATCTATAAAAAAATCGCACCAACATTTTGAATCGCAACAACATTTTGGTACTCAAAAGAATTTTATATCAAACAACAAGTAAGAAAATTATAGTCGGTCTAGACTGACTATAAGATACCCTACGCGTTTAGAGACCCTATCTCTTAGGCCCAACTAATTGGATATAGAAAATAAGCATAAAGCAAAATTAAGTGGCATTTTTATTATTTTGCTTTCCTTTGAATAAGAAAAAGTTCATATCGGATGCCTTATGTATTTACCATATTTGTTTAGATCACTTATTTTTTGCAAAAACATATACAAAACAAATTTGAGAAAAATCTGTGCAATAATTTTGTTTTTTGATAGATTTAAGTGAAGATCGGGAAGTAGCTTTATATGGAGGCTATGACTAAGAATTATGCTATGGGGCTTACTTTTGGACTACTAATAAATGGGTGTAATAAACACACACAAACCCAATTTGATCGAGATCTATATCATAATTTGGATCATATGGCAATTTAAGTTTGAGCATGCACCGATTTTCGTCAATTTCAATAGCGTTCATGCTATGGTTGATAGAAGCTTACGTGAGAAATTTTATCAAAATATGTTCACATTGCGACCTGTAGTTTGATTACAAAGTTTACATGGACATACAGACGGACAGACGGATGGACGGAGATAGCGAAATCGACTCAGAAAGTGATTCTGAGTCGATCGGTATAATAAAAAATGAGTCTAGGTCAAATATTTTTGGTAGTTACAAGGCATCAGCACAAAGTCATTATACCCTGACATCTAAAAATTCAACAGCACTTACAATATATTTGATTTTTTGGAATAAATTGTCTTTCATTAGGTTGGGGTCATATGCAACCCCAAGTCCAAAAGGGTTAATGGGGTAATAATATTTTTTTCAGAAACCCTAGACTATTAAGATAAAATATAACATTTAAAAGTATAAAACCGATAAATTTTTGATACAAAGTATTTAGAAAGAGTTCATTTACTGAATATTTCACAAAAAAACTAATTTTTCTCGGAATCCGCAAAAAAAAATTCTTTGTAAAAAAAAATTCAGGCAGAGGAATTTACTGAAAACTTTACACAGTTAATCTCTAACATATATTTTACAAAACTTTAAAGTGACAGATCCATTTTTTGAAATTTTGTTTAAGAAAATTTTTTAAAACTTTAAAAAGGAGTTTTCAAAATTTTATCAAAAAAATTTTACATCTTTGGTCTCATTTCGCATTAGGTTAACAACGTGTTGATAAAACAATACTTCATGTCTGAGTGCTTGTAGGTATAGAGACCAAAAAAAATTATGGCTTTAATCAATTTGTTAAAAATGAAAAAATGTTCATCCCATTTCATGACCTAGAGTTTTTTTGGCACAAAAGTGGTCTGGGGCATTTGTTATTTGTTGGCGAGTTTTATTCGATTTTGAAGTTATATAGCTTTTTAAAAATATAATTTAGTACTGATATAGATTCATATAACAACTTGTCGATAAAATTAAACTATAGAAAGAAATTTTCGTAAAAAAGGAAAAAAGTCATATTTTCCCATATAAACACACTTGAAATTTTCAGTCGCGTTGAAGCACCTCTAAATTTTTTTTTGATTCACCCAAAACTTTGTATTTCTCACTTTTTTGCTAATCGCATATTTCTAGGGGGTGAGACTTTAAATTCGAACACTTTTTTCCCCCTCCATATAATGAAGGGCCACCCTAATGTACATGTACATATTAAAGTAATTTGAAGAGTTGCCGATAAAAGCGGTGTGGCACCCACCATACAAAGTAAATATTTAATGTCATATATCTGGGGTACTGTAATAGTGAAAGCCTGGAAACTTTGTCTGAGTTCACACGTTCTTAATGTGAGTAGTCCGATAAAAAAATGGGAGGGATCGGACCAGTGGGCGTGGCATCTCCGTACAAAGTAAATATTTTTTTTATCAACGTTAGTACGCGGAAAAAAATGGGTGGGATCAGATCAGTGGGTGGGGCACCCCATTCAGAATAAATACTAAATGTCATATATCTGGAGTTAATGAGTTATTAATGTGAGTAGTCTGATAAAAAAATAGGTGGGATCAGACCAATGGGCGAGACACCTCCTTTTGGAAAATATGGGCGGAATCACCAAAATCGAAAATCGCGGAAACCGAAAATCGCGAATTCCAAAATTTGCCAAAATCAAAAATCGCAAAACCTCAGTATAACAAAAATCGCCAAAAACAAAAACCGCCAGAACCGAAAATCGCGAAATAACAAAATCGCAACAAACAAAAATTGCCAAAAGAAAAAATCGCGAAAATCAAAAATCACAGAAAACAAAAAACGCTAAAGCCAAAAATCCATAAAATCCAAAAATCGCTAAAATCAAAAATCGTCTAAATAAAAAATCGCAATAAAACAAAAAACGCCAAATAAAAAAAAATTCCAAAGTCAATAATCGCCAAAAAAAAAAAAAAAAAAAAACGAGAAACCCCAATAATAAAAATCGCCAAATCAAAAATTGCAAAACCGAAAATCGGGAAAAACAATAATCGCCAAAATAAATAAAATGCTTTTCTACAAAATGTATTCTCAGTAATTTTATTTCGTTACGCATCCGGTTACTGCTAGTATTAAATATTTATTTATTTATTAGGTCAATGGAATAAATCCTTACAGATAAAATGATATAATTACATATGTACATATATTGAAACAATTAAATGATTTACAAATAAAAACAAATAGTTAGGAATTTAAGAAAATAATGATATTATGCTTAATTACATCAGTGTTCAACGAAAAATCAATTAATTGATAAAGATTATTAGAATCACAACAAATTCTTCTAAAAGGATCAGCTAGAGCATAGTTGGTTTGAAAAGATTTAACAAAGAGTGGTTGGAATTGGCGTGATACTCGTTGAGGAACATTAAAAGTTATATTGATGACAAGAAAGTCAGAACATATTTCACCATTAATTAGGTTGATCATAAATGTTACTTTTAGCATAGTCCTACGGCTTTCCAAAGTAGGTAATTTTATTACCTAAATTGTCAAAAAAAACATTTTAAATTAACAATCAAATCCATAAAAACATATCCAAAATGCCATACAATTTGTTATAGATCCCTGCGGACCCTTTCACTATTTTAAGGCCAACGGAAGATTCACTAATCAATTCATTCTATTAACCTATAATATTTCCATTTCTGCTTAATTATATATTTAAGTGTTCGAAATATAATCCTTTTCAACATAATAATTACTACTAGGAGATTCCAGCGCTCGAAGTTCGAGTGCAATTTCTAGGCAACCTTATTTTTCATCTTAGCCAATTCACAAACCAACACTTTTTTGGTTTATTATTATTGTGAATGAAGGTAACAAACTCATTAACAAATTCATTAACAAATTTAATAAACACACACATAGCATATGATTAATTTTATGTAAGTGTTAGTAACAATATTAAATGCTATTTAATCAAAATAAAGGACAGAATTTAAAAATCTGTAAATCTGGAATATAGCTAAAAAGAAATACCTTTTAAATAATATACGTTTGGTCAAAACATCGGTCACAAGAAATCGCCTAGCCTATTAATATTATAGATAGACATTGTGTTGATAAAAAATTTATATACATATGTATAATATTTACAATAGATTATTGGATGTAAAAATTGGGGGAAAACTTATTTGAATATTTGTTGAAACTTCTTTCATTACTTAACTACTAAACTGTTTAACTATGCTGCAGCAAGTTTATTAATATTGGAGAGTTCTGAATTCATACATCCATAATATTAATAGGCTAGGCGATTTCTTATTAGCGATGTTTTGTTCTACCGTTTTATCCCGATTTGAACCAAACGTATATTATTTAAAAGGTATTTATTTTTTGCTCTTCACCAGATTTACAGATTTTTTAATTTTTTTTCTTTATTTTGAGTAAATTGCATTTAAAATTGGTACTAACACATACATAAAATTAAACATATGGGGGTTTCATGTCAAGTGCACCAACTTTTGAAACCGATGTCTTCCGATCGGGATGAAATTTGCACCAAGGTTAGTCCTATTGGATAGTAGTTTAGGCACAATTTTTCAACAAGATCGGTCCAGATCTCTCTGAGTTAGAGGGGATCAAAATTTGACATTTTGGCCAAACGGGTGTTTTTTCTCATCCATGTAACTTATTACCTATTGTTCTTAGAACATTTTCTCCCAAAAAGTTTAGATAGCTATTTCTTCAATATTTCGGAAAAAAAATACTTTTTCTAAATCAAAGCATTGTTTGCCTTTTTTTCAAAAAGAGCATTTTTTTTCATAAGAAAGGTTAGGATTTTTCCTTTAAGAGCTTTTTGGTCGCTTAGTGGGATGGGAGTGGGATATCTATCAAAATAAATGTTTGGTAACTCAAGACAACGGTTTTTCAACTTTTCACAAATGCACTATTTTGAATTTTTTCCTATTTGTGTGTAAAACCTTACAAATAAAACTTATACTGAGAAACTAGACAAATTAACCTTTCCGGAGGTATGTAACATACCTTCATAACATAACAGAAGAGAATGGTTCTCTGTAACCTGAAAGAGTTATTTGCAACATTTCAATCTGAACACGAGGATGTTAGAATTAGCTTCACGAAATTAACCCAAATGAGGCCAAAACAATACGTTTTGGCAGAAAGCAGCGGAACTCACACAGTATGCGTTTGCATTTACCATGAAAATGTTAAACTGATGTTGAAGGAAATCAACTTAAAGTATATAACAGATGATTCGGCAGAAGATTTACACGATTACCGCGATTGCCTTAAATTGACTATGTGTCCTAATGCAACAACTTGCCACTTAGGTGAATGTACCAATTGCCCGAAAACCACATTCATCAAAGAAAATTTAATCAACTCTTTAGATCGAGAATATATAGAGGAGGTCAAATTTGATTCTTGGATTCAGACTGACAGATGCACATTTAAAACAATCATTTTAAATGGGATGATTTTGTGGAAGAAATGTGTACAGGATTGCTAAACTTGAGAAACCATGACTTTTTAGTCAAAGAGCAATGGTCATTCTTCAAGGATTTGAAGATACATTTGAAGTCTGGTGAATTCGTTATTTCATATGATTTCGCAGAAAACTGTAAAGCATTCCACTTCAATAACGACCAAGCAACTATATTCACAGTAGTTATTTACTACATGAAAGATGAAAAACTGGAACACAAAAGTATGGCATTCATATCCGACGATTTAAAACATGATACCGTTGCAGTTTATGAGTACCAGAAGATAATACTAAAATATCTAAAATCCAAATTTACAGTAAAGAAGGTATACTACGTTTCGGACGGAGCTCGTCAACATTTTAAAAACAAAAGTAGCTTGGCAAATCTTATGGCCCATGAAAAAGAGTTTGGAATGCCAACTGAGTGCATTTTCATCCTACTGCTCATGGTAAAGGAGCATGTGATGGTATTGGAGCAAACCTTAAAAGAAATGCAGCGAAGTATAGCCTCCAGTGCTCTCATCAAGATCGCATCTTAGATGCGACTGCTTTATTCCATTGGGCAAACAGTTATTGTAGAGAAACTAAAATAGTTTTTACTAGCAAAGAGGATCATCAGGAAACATTGAAAACACTGAAGAGCAGATTCGATGCTGCGGTAACAATCGATGGCACGCTCAATACCATGCTTTTATACCGCTTGTCGATGGAAGACTCAAGTTAAAAAAGTTTTCTGCCTCTATTCAATGCGATTTCTTTCCAAAGACAACAAATAAACCAGCAGCGAAATCAACAGCTGAACCTAGTAACGCCAAGAAAGGATTGACAAAAAAACGCAGTAAATAAAGGCGACAAAAAAGCTGGATGAAAGACTGGGTATTTAAAAATTTACAAGACTTAAATACTGCATCAGCTACAATAAATTAAGTATAACAAGTAAGAAAACTATAGTCGGTCTAGACCGACTATACGATACCCTATACCATGCGTTTAGAGACCCTATCTCTTAGGCCCAACTAACTAGACATAGAAAATAAGCAAAAACCAAATTTGAGTGGGATTTTTATTAATTTTTTTGGCTGCAGATATGAAAAAGTTCATATCGGATGCTATATCTGAATAGGGACTTGGTCCAAAAATGGACCGATCCTGACTATGTTTGGTAAAGTCTCTTCTATTTTGCAAAAATATATACAAACAAAATTTGAGAAGAATCAGTGCAATATTTTTGTTATACCCTATACCACAATGTGGTTTGGGTATAATGACTTTGTGCTGCTGTTTGTAACAACCAAAAATATTTGACCCAGACCCATATTTAATTATACCGATCGAATCAGAATCACTTTTTGAGTTGATTTAACAATGTCCGTCCGTCCGTCCGTCCGTCCGTCTGTGTGTCCATGTAAACCTTGTAATCAAACTGCAGGTCGCAAATATGAATATATTTAGATGAAATTTGGTATATAAGCTTTTATCGGCCATGGGATGAACGCTATTGAAATTGGTGAAATTCGGTACATGTTCAGACCTAGCCCCCATACAAATTACCCCTATGAAATCGACTTAAATTGCCATAAGATCAAAATTGTCATATAGATCTTACTCAAATTGGGTTTGTATGCGTTCATTAGATCCATTAATGAGTAGTCCAAAAATGATCCCTTTGGTCTCATATAGAGCTGCTTCCCGATATTAACTTAAATCTATTAAAAAACAAAAATATTGCACTGATTCTTCTCAAATTTTGTTTGTATATGTTTCTGCAAAATACAAGAGACGTTACCAACCATGTTCAGGATCGGTTCATTTTTGGACCCAGTCCCCATATAGATATAGCATCCGATATGAACTTTTTCATATCTGCAGCCAAAAAAATTAATAAAAATCCCACTCAAATTTGGTTTTTGCTTATTTTCTATGTCCAGTTAGTTGGGCCTAAGAGATAGGGTTTCCAAACACATGGTATAGGGTATCGTGTAGTCGGTCTAGATCGACTATAATTTTCTTACTTGTTTTTTAATAGATTTAAGTGAAGATCGGGAAGCAGCTCTATATGGGCTCAAAGGGATCATTTTTGGACTACTCATTAATGGATGTAATGAACGCATACAAACCCAATTTGAGTAAGATCTATATGACAATTTGGATCTTATGGCAATTTATGTCGATTTCATATGGGTAATTTGTATGGGGGCTAGGTCTGAACATGGACCGATTCTCATCAATTTCAATAGCGTTCATCCCATGGCATATAAAAGCTTATGTACCAAATTTCATCAAAATACATTCATATTTGCGACCTGCAGTTTGATTACAAGCTTTACATGGACACACAGACGGACGGACGGACGGACGGACGGACGGACATTGTTAAATCAACTCAAAAAGTGATTCTGATTCGATCGGTATAATTAAAGATGGGTCTAGGTCAAATATTTTTGGTTGTTACAAACAGCAGCACAAAGTCATTATACCCAAACCACATAGTGGTATAGGGTATAAAAATAGTTATGATATAAATGGATCTAATGCAATTAAGATTAAATTTTAATAAATTATTTATCTCTTTATTTTTAATATTATTATTATTATACATTAATTTAATTATTATTAAAAATAAATAAAAAATAATAATTTTTCAACATTTCTATAGAAAAAAGCGATTTATTTCCTGAGGTTAACATATTCTGGGTATTACAGTATCGAGGGTATAAAATTTTAGTTAGGTATGTTATATACCTTCGGAAAGTTTAGTTTGTCTAGTTTCTCAGTATAAGTTTTATTTGTAAGGTTTTAGACACAAATAGGAAAAAAATCAAAATAGTGCATTTGTGAAAAATTGAAAAACCGTTGTCTTGAGTTACAAAACATTTATTTTGATAGATATCCCACTCCCATCCCACTAAGAGACCAAAAAGCTCTTAAAGGAAAAATCCTAAGCTTTCTTATGAAAAAAAAAATGCCCCTTTTGAAAAAAGGCACAAAATGCTTTAATTTAGCAAAAAAAAAAAAGTCTACAAAATTTTTTTTTTTTAAGTATTTTTTCCGAAATATTGAAGAAATAGCTATCTAAACTCTTTGGGAGAAAATTTTCTAAGAACAATAGGTAATAAGTTACATGTATGAGAAGAAACACCTGTTTGGCCAAAATGTCAAATTTTGATCCCCTCTACCTCAGAGAGCTCTGGACCGATCTTGTTGAAAAATTGTGTCTAAACTACTATCCAATAGGACTAACCTTGGTGCAAATTTCATCCCGATCGGAAGACATCGGTTTCAAAAGTTGGTGCACTTGACATGAAATCCCCCATATACTAAACATATAAATTTGTTAATGTGTTTGTTAATGAGTTTGTTATAATAATAATAGACTAAACAGGAACAGCATGGAATACAACTGCATTGAAAATTAATTTAAAAATTGGTGTTTTTTATATTGAGGCTAAAATTTCGATTTATTAAAGGATAAAGTAGACGAGTAAGTACATTTATCTTATTTGCTCTATAAGGTACGTGGGCCTTAAATTTCATTTTAGTGCCTAGATACTTAACTTTTTGTTGCCCTTGTGTTGAAGTACTATTTATTATATTAATAGGTAAGGCGATTTCTTGTGACCGATATTTTTTTAAACAGTTTTCAGATTTACCGATTTTTAAATTTTTAAATTTTTTTAGAGTAAAATGTATTTAAAGTTACTACTACACGTACATAAAATTGTACAATGCTATGTGTGTGTTTATTAAATTTGTTAATGTGTTTGTGAGTTTGTTTTCTCGTTCACAATAATTGTGTTGAATTGAAAAATAATTTTGGACATAAATATCGATATTTAAAAAGTGTTGCGAAATGGCAAAAATTGATTAGCATACCTTTAGGGTTTTTATTAAATGAAAAAATTAAATTTCCTAGAATTTGCACTTTAATTTCGAAAGCTGGGATCTGCTAGTTTAGATTATTATATGTCTTTCCGTTTTCTGGTGAAATATATCGCTTGTGTTTTATCATAATTTAACCTTATTTTCCACTTATTAAAATAACAGACTATTACAGCTAAGGCCCTTCGTAAATTAGCTATGATATCAGCGGCTATTACTTCGGAGCTCAAATCGGGGAAAATTAGCTTTATATAAATTATAAAGCACAGGTGACAAGCATGACCCTTGAGTAAACTGGTCTACTATTAGAACAAGATTAGCCAATATGAACTTTAAATATGCGAAGGAGTGAAAACTTTGAACAAGCTTAGTGAGTTGGATAGGGAAGTTTAAATTTATCATTTTAGAAACAAGTCTATCATACCATACAGAATCGAAGGCAGCTTTGACATCGGAAAATACCACACCAGTCGATTTTTATACCTTCCACACCATTGCGAAGTTGTCAATCCATTTGTAACTCATCGAAATAAACTCCAGAGACCCCATGAACTATATATTTTCTTCATTCATATAAAATGAGAAGTCGATCTAGCGATGTCTGTCTGTCTGTCTATTGAAAATGTTCTCCTGTCCCCAATATGCCGGTTAGGTCGCACTAGTTAGGCTTAAAATGTTCGTCATAATCTGCAGCAGTTTTATGTTGCATTTGGAGTCTCTAGGCCGAATAGCCTAGGAATGACGTACGCAAATGTACTCCGATAAAATTTCGTATAAAAAACCAAAATCAGTGAAAAATATTTATACGTAACAGAACATGTGCATATCGATATGTATGAGCGATGTATACAAATTTGTTGCTTTAGTTGTTTATTTTGTACCTGTAACAACAACAAGAAAAAAATATGTATGCATCGCCAATAAACAAACAAACCAACAAAAATGTATTTGTATGTGTTTAAATGTATGCTGATTGCCATTTAATAACTGCTTTCAATTAAAAAAAGCAAGAAAATACCTAAAATTTTTGTAACTATCTTGGTAATTTAAAAATCTAATTTTCAGAGAGTAATCAATTTTTTCTATTGAAGACACTATCATTTTTTTATAAACAAGAAATTATAATAGATACTGGTCAAAAAGAAAATCAATTAACTTAAAATTTTATTGACATTCGAATTTAAAGGTTGATTATCGGTAACCGCATTAAAATGGTAACCGTATCCAACAGTGATTAAAAAAATTAAGTTTAAGACACAGGTGGAGGGTATCAAAGCTTCGGCACGGCCGAATTTTACATTCTTACTTATTATAAATTATCTTTTTGCTGTAAATTTATAACGTAAACTTCGTAAACTTATGAAATTTTGACAGATGATGCAAGTTATAGAAGACTTGCAATTTTCATCAAAAAAATTTTAAACCGAAAATCATATCACATGGAGAAATACTATTCAATTTAAAATCCATTTATCTATTTTGTTTCAGGTTATAAAAAGGGGTAAGAAAAAAATCCAGCTCTGGTTAATTTAAAAATCATTTTGTGATATAGTTTTATTAACACTAATTTCTCAAAAATATTTATCACTTCTTGTTACTACGATATTTTGCTGAGTGTTTATAACATTTGTAAGTATTTACAGTGGTCATTAAATAAAAATTTATTAACACAGTTGGCAGTTCGAACCAAGGAAAAAAATGTATGAAAAACATTTTATTAGTCAAACCATATCCAATGCTCAACTCATGGATTAATTCGTTAATGCAATTGTACTTGTATTGTTTACTGTCACTTAAATATTTAATATTTGCCAGCCTGATGGTGCAAAATTTTTTTTGCTCTCTACTTAATAAAATTTTACATCTCTTAATCTATAAAAATATTTATCCCAGTTTACCAGCCATTGCGTGGCCACCACTTTAATTTGCAATATCAGCAAATGGTTTAACACGAATACGAACACGAGTACATGTGCTGCAACACATGTGGGGCTCAGTAACAACTGGGAATGAATTACTAATGTGCCACAAAACAAGTAACAGTTGTCATGGATATTTTGCTTAAATATTCTTGCAACTGCTATTGTCAATTATCACATTTCGAATGCATGTAGGTTTTCACTATCGACCTGAAAGTACCAATTAAATTTCAAAAATTTGTCAATATGTACGAGAAATTTACTGTACAGCATACAATTAGGAGTTCGAAAATACATTATACATGCATACCGTAGATTACATACTGGATAGTTGATTGAGTGACCAGATTAATCTATAATATTAATAGACTAGGTGATTTTTTGTTACCGATGTTTTGTTCTACCGTTTTATCCCAATTTTGACCAAACGTATATTATTTGAAAGGTATTTGTTTTTAGCTGTTCACCAGATTTACAGATTTTTAAATTTTTTCCTTTATTTTGACTAAATTGCATTTAAAATTGCTACCAACACATACATAAAATTATACATATGCTATGTGTGTATTTATTCATTTTGTTAATGTGTTTGTTAATGAGTTTGTTATCTTCAATCACAATAATAAAACCAAAAAAAGTGTTGGTTTTTGAATTGGCTAACTTGAAAAATAAAGTTGCCTAGAAATTGCACTTGAATTTCGAGTGGTGGAATCAGCTAGTAATAAATAATGCTGAAATATAGAAAAGAATTAAAAAATGGACCTAACCCAAAGTTTATGTATTGCTCATATTCGGTGTCAGACCATTGCGTATTTGTAGGGTTTATTGCATCTTAGAGTTTATTTAATCTTATTTACTATTGTACAATATTACCGTGGAGTAATTTTGATCCACCGTTGGCGGATTCTTTAAATTTTTATACCAAGATGCTTCGCTTTAGAACGAACTTCTCTGTTGAGATAAATCATTGTTATATTCATGAACAAATCAATAATATTTCGAAGAAGTTGATAAAGTTTTTCCGGTCGAAAGGACGGTGGGATGGACGGACATCGATAAATCGACGTGGGTCTTAGTCGGATATTTTTGGTAGTTACAAACATCATTATGCCCTCACCACATAGTGTGGTATAGGGTATAAAAAGTAAATTCGTTTGTTACGGAGTATGCGGATAGCGAGGAACCTCACTTTATTGCTGTTTGTCAATTTAAACTTCGCGGGTTTATCGATTTGGTCAAATATTTTTTCAGGATTGCTTGTACTGTTTTTCAGATCTTTGTAAAATTGCATGTCGATATCTCATTGGTTCAATAGTGATTTTGGCGATTTTGGCAATGTCCAATTTTGTAGAAAAAAAGTTCTATTGAATATTGTTAACGGAATGAAATGTCTGCTGCAGAATTGGCAAGAATGTTGCAGAATAGCTCCGGTGACTGGGTTGCATCAAAAATAAATGTTCAGAAGTGAGTGCCGAAAAGGCAGAGAAAGCATTGAAAGAAAAGAACGCCCCGGACCAGAAAAAAAATTTACTGATAAATAACTCGTCAAGGAAATGAAAGATTTGATTATAAAAAAAAAAGTAGATTAACAATTAGAGATCTTGCTGATACTGTTGATATTTCAAAAGTATTAGACAGCACCATTTTAAAAGAAATTTTGCAAAAAAAAATTTCTGAAAAAGATCGTCGCATTAATATCTCTGAAACAATCCTTTCTGACTACCGCGGTAGTCGGGAACTAAATGAAACGCATCATTACGGGTGCTGAGACTTGTGTCTACGTACATATGACTACGTCCCCGAAACAACCAAGCAATCTAGCAAATATCATGTAAAAGGTAAAACAATACCGAAAAGAGGTCAGAGAATTATGGGCTGACAGCTCCTGTGTTTGCATTACGGCAATGGTTCTTCGAGGCCATAATTTGTTTTATTTTATATTATTTTATTTCATTTTATTTTAATTTATTTTATTTTATTTTATTTTATTTTATGTTTTATTTTATTTTACTTTATTTTAATTTATTTTATTTTATTTTATTTTATTTTATTTTATTTTATTTTATTTTAATTTATTTTATTTTATTTTATTTTATTTTATTTTTTTATTTTATATTAATTTATTTTCTTTTCCTTTATTTTATTTTATTTTATTTTATTTTATTTTATTTTATTTTATTTTATTTTATTTTATTTTATTTTATTTTATTTTATTTTATTTTATTTTATTTTAATTATTTTATTTTATTTTATGTTATCTTATTTTATTTTCTTTTCTTTTCTTTTCTTTTCTTTTCTTTTCTTTTCTTTTCTTTTCTTTTCTTTTCTTTTCTTTTCTTTTCTTTTCTTTTCTTTTCTTTTCTTTTCTTTTCTTTAGTTTTATTTTATTTTATTTTATTTTAATATAATTTATTTTATTTTATTCTATTTGTTTTTTTAATTTTATTTTATTTGTTTTCTTTTTTATATTATTTTTTTATTTTATTTTATTTTATTTTATTTTATTTTATTTTATTTTATTTTACTTTATTTTATTTTATTTTATTTTATTTTATTTTATTTTATTTTATTTTACTTTCTCTTATTTTATTTTATTTTATTTTATATTATTTTATTTTATTTTATCTTATTTTATTTTATTTTATTTTATTTTATTTATTTTATGTTATTTTATTTTATTTTATTTTAAATTATTTTATTTTATTTTACTTGATTTTATTTTATTTTATTTTAAATTATTTTATTTTATTTTATTTATGTTATTTTGTTTTATTTTTTTTATTTTATATTAATTTATTTTAATTTGTTTTATTTTATTTTATTTTATTTTATTTTATTTTATTTTATTTAATTTTATTTTATTTTATTTTATTTTATTTTATTTTATTTTATTTTATTTTATTTTATTTCATGTTATTTTATTTTATGTTATTTTATTTTATTTTAATTATTTTATTTTATTTTATTTAAATTTATTTTCTTTTCTTTTATTTTATTTTATTTTATTTTATTTTATTTTATTTTATTTTATTTTATTTTATTTAATTTTATTTTATTTTATATTATTTTATTTTATTAATTTTACTTAATTTTATTTTATTTTTTTTTTAATTATTATATTTTATTTAATTTTATTTTATTTTATTTTATGTTATCTTATTTTATTTTATTTTATTTTATTTTATTTTATTTTATTTTATTTTATTTTATTTTATTTTATTTTATTTTATTTTATTTTATTTTATTTTATTTTATTTTATATTATTTTGTTTTCTTTTATTTTATTTTATTTTATTTTATTTTATTTTATTTTATTTTATTTTATTAATTTTCTTTTCTTTTATTTTCTTTTCTTTTCTTTTATTTTATTCTATTTTCTTTTCTTTTATTTTATTTTATTTTATTTTATTTTATTTTATTTTATTTTATTTTAATATAATTTATTTTATTTTATTCTATTTGTTTTTTTAATTTTATTTTATTTGTTTTCTTTTTTATATTATTTTTTTATTTTATTTTATTTTATTTTATTTTATTTTACTTTATTTTATTTTATTTTATTTTATTTTATTTTATTTTATTTTATTTTCTCTTATTTTATTTTATTTTATATTATTTTATTTTATTTTATTTTATTTTATTTTATTTTATTTTATCTTATTTTATTTTATTTTATTTTATTTTATTTTATTTTATTTTATTTATTTTATGTTATTTTATTTTATTTTATTTTAAATTATTTTATTTTATTTTACTTGATTTTATTTTATTTTATTTTAAATTATTTTATTTTATTTTATTTTATTTTATTTATGTTATTTTGTTTTATTTTTTTTATTTTATATTAATTTATTTTAATTTGTTTTATTTTATTTTATTTTATTTTATTTTATTTTATTTTATTTTATATTATTTTATTATATTTTATTTTATTTCTTTATTTTATTTCATTTTATTTTCTTTTATTTTATTTTATTTTATTTTATTTTATTTTATGTTATCTTATTTCATTTATATTATTTTTTTATTTTTTTATTTTATATTAATTTATTTTATTTTTTTATTTTATGTTATCTTATTTTATTTATTTTATTTTATTTTTTTTTTGTATTAATTTATTGTATTTCATTTTATTTTATTTTATATTTTATTTAATTTTATTTTATTTTTTGTTATCTTATTTTATTTATTTTACTTTATTATTTTATATAAATTTATTTTATTTTTTTTTTTTATGTTATCTTATTTTATTTAATTTTTTTTATTATATATTAATTTTTTTTTTATATTATATATTAATTTATTTTATTTTATTTTATTTTAAAATAAGCATTGTTTCACTTATTAGCCCCATTCGGGTCGTCCTACAATACATCCACTTTCAGCTCTATACATGCCTCGAAAGTGGATGTCATGCATCTTCATAGTCAGAAGTAATATTTGCAATAAGTCATTAGGTCCAAAGGTGAAACGAAGAGTCTTCAAAAACATACATTGCTCCTGAGCTGTTTTCTTCAACAGACCCTCAAATATTACTCATTATATAAACTCATGGTAATTTTTATACATTTCAACAAAAACAAAAAAATAATATTCATAACTGGTCACCCTTCGTTATAGCTCAATTGTACTTTAATTGCGTGTAACTCTCGTAAGACTAATTAGTATGACATTCGGTTACAAGTATTACTGAACTATATTTGTGTTTAAAAAAAAGGGGGAAAACTATATCTGTAAATGTAAATGAAATACAAGTTAAATATAAAACTGACAGGAATTCATACTGCAATTAACATGGCTAAAAGTTTGTAATAAAAAATTGTAATCTTTTTTATTGTAAATACAAGTATATTGCTGTTTTTCACCGACAAACAAGTAAAAAATTTATAGTCAGTCTACGGTCTAGGTCAATGCCAATATACAAAACTTCTTCCAAATGGGTGGGGGTAGATAAAGAACTTTTTTAGAATTCAAAACATTAGCTTATTATACCCGGACTACAGAGCAGGGTGATAAGAAAATCAACCTTCAATATTAATTTATTGTTAAAAAGGTTAATTGAATATACATTACTATAAATTAAAACAAGTAAGAAAATTATAGTTGGTCTAGAGCGACTATATGATATCCTATACCATGAATTTAGAGACAGGGTCTTAGGGGTCCAACTAATTAGGTATCGAAAATAAACCAAATATGTTTGACGTTGTTTTAAATTTGTTGCCTGACGATATGAAAAAGTTCATACATGCTATTTTTATATGGGGACTAGGTCGAAAAATCGACCGCTTCTGACCATATTTTGTGAAGTCACTTATTTTTTTAAAAAACCTATACAAACAAAATTTCGCAAAAATCAACTATATATGGGTACTATGACTAAAATGGTCCTACAAGGTTCCTTTTTGGCATATTAATGGTTGTAATAAATATAAATCTACAAGAAATTTTTGATCGGTCTTTCTATGAAATTTGGTAGAGGTCATTTGTATGGGAACTAGGTCTGAACATGCACCGATTTCAATAGTATACGTTTGCTGATCGACAGAAGCCTATATCAAAAATTTCAGCTAAATTTATTCATATTTGCGACCTGTAGTTTGATTACAAGGTTTACTTGGATACACAGACGGACAGACAGACATACGGAAGCACGGCCATTGCTAAATCGACTCATAAAGTAATTCTGAGTCACCACATAGTGGTGTAGGGTATAACAAAAATTGTTGTTTTCCATATTTTTAATGGGGGCGTGTGACTTGAGTTCTGAACGTACTCGACAAATTTCGTCTTCTTTTATTTTTGTTTACATTTCTTTTTTATATATTGTTTGTAGGTGATAGCTGGAACTTGTAGAACACACTGCAAATTTTACTCAAAAAATTTCGTGACACTCAACCAACCCAGTATACATTGAAAAATTATTTATCCAATGTTGGAGAAAAGTTAAATTCTCAAATTGATGTCCAATGTAATTCTCTACTTGAGTTGAACAATTTTTCTCCTTGGTTGCCTTCAACTTGATATCAAGTTGAGACTTAAAATTTTTTTCAATCTTTGAGAATTATTTTAACTCTCAATTGGATATCCAACACTTTTCTACACTTGAGACCAAACATTTTTTCAACTTGAATACGTTTTGTGTCAAGTTTGAGATATTATTTAAATATGTCATAAATAATCAATTAAATTAAAAATTGCCAAAAAAAAAAAACGTACAAATAATTAATTGATATATTTTTAATTATTCTAATTTAAATTTTTTAATTTAAATTCTTACTTATGACATATTAATACTAATATTCATAAAATGTACAAATAATAAATTCATTTATTTTTTATTCTAAATTTGAAAAAATATTAACATGTACATAATAATATTAAACTAGCAAATTCCAGCGCTCGAAATTCGAGTGCAATTTCTAGACAACTTTATTTCTCAACTTAGCCAATTCACAAACCCACACTTTTTTGGTGAATTATTATTGTGAATGAAGAAAACAAACTCATTAACAAACACATTAACAAATTTAATAAATGCATACATGGCATATGTATAATTTTATGGATGTGTTAGTAGCAACTTTAAAAGCAATTTACTCAAAATAAAGGAAAAAATTTAAAAATTTGTAAATCTGGTGAACAGCTAAAAAGGAAATACCTATCAAATAATATACGTTTGATCAAAATCGGGATAAAACGGTAGAACAAAACATCGGTAACAAGAAATCGCCTAGGCTATTAATATTATAGATACTAGCGGATCCCAGCCCTCGAAATTCGAGTGCAAATTCAATTTTTTCATTTAATAAATTATTTTATAACACCCTAAAGGTATGCTAACCAATTATAGCCAATTTACAATTCAATACTTTTAAATATCGATTGCGTTATTGGTTTAAATTCAACACAATTATTATTGTGAATGGTTTATGTCCAAAATTTTTTTTCAATTTAACACAATTATTGTTGTGAATGAAGAAAACAAACTCACAAACACATTAACAAATTTACTAAACACACACATAGCATTGCATAATATTATGTATGTGTTAGTAGCAACTTTAAATGCATTTTGCTCCAAAAAGATGTAAAAATTTAAAAATCTGTAACTCTGGTGGACATCTAAAAAGAAATACCTTTCAAATAAGATACATTTGGTCAAAATCGGGAGAAAACTGTGGAACAAATCATCGGTCACTAGAAATCGCCTTACCTATTAATATTATAGATGTAATGAAATTAAATGGAAACATTCAAAAAAAAAGTACATTGTTTTCATTTCTAAAATTAGTATAATACCGTACCTTCCATTTGATACCGATTGGAGAAATTTTTTTGCTATCAAGTTGAGAATCACAAATTTCTCAATTTGATAACTAAGAAAATCAGTATATAAAAAATGTGCCTTTTAAGTTGAGAAGACTATAATCGGACTATTGAGGTGCATTTGAGAATTAGCGTTGGAGATTTGAGAAATGAATTTGATCTCAAATGCACCTAGGCTATTAATATTACAGATATTAGCGGATCGCAGCCCTCAAAATTCGAGTGCAAATTCAATTTTTTCATTTAATAAATTATTTTATAACACCCTAAAGGTATGGTACCCAATTATAGCCAATTTAAATTCAATACTTTTAAATATCGATTGCGTTATTGGTATATATTTAAATCAATTATTATTGTGAATGGTTTATGTCCAAAAATTGTTGTCAATGGAGAAAACAAACTCACAAACACATTAACAAATTTACTAAATACACACGTAGCATTGCATAATATTATGTGTGTGTTAGTAGCAACTTTAAATGCATTCTACTCCAAAAAGCAAACAAAATGATAGCAAACAAAAATGTTGATTGGGAACTATCATTTAAATGTATGTATAGTAAAGTTTCGTGAGTCAAAATTTACCCACACGTAACAACAACAATAACAGTAAACTAGAATATAGAAAATGAAGACGGATATAAAATTCCAAGTGCTTGTGTTTGTTCTGCATATGTTTTTCTTTTATTTTTATGGCTACTTTGAAAAAATTAAAAAAAAATTGTTTTAACTTTTATCTCAACAAAAAACACAGATATGTATGTATGTCTATATTTAAAAAAAAAAAAAAAACTGAAGTTGATGTTTCCATTACATAAGTTTTGAAGAATTGAAATACAAAAATATTAACTTGAAATTTGTTATTGAACTTTCACAAAGCACTGCGGAAAAAGTAACCAAGTTTTAGAGTATAAATCAGAGCTCAGAAAAAAACACACTCTGAATAAAAAAACTTGTATATATACATATGTAAACAAACATAGCTCAGACCAACAAACACATATTTTTATTTTCATATCAATTATGTGTGTTTCTAAATTTTGTACGGTGCCCAACACAATCATGACTGTGTTTCGTTTTAATATTTCGTTATCTACACGAAATTTTTCTATCATGTATTTTTTGTTTCGAACACACATAAACCACACAGATTCGAGTGTAGCTAGTAAAAAAAAACAGAACATATTCTTCAACGCGTACATCTAAAAATTAAAACATCCACTCGCGATGGGAAAAATCTGAAACACCCCTATAATAACGACAACAATTGCTTCAACCAAATTTATTTTAAAAAATCTAAAATAATTCATTATCAGTTATAAAAAAAAAATAAAAAGATAATAAAAAAATAAAAATAGATAGTAATAAAACAGAAAAAAGAGAAATTTTATATTTTGTTTAATTTCGTTTTTTCCGATCGCAAGTGCATAATGTTTTAATTTTAATTTTTAGATGTCGGGTGATTTGTATGGGGGCTAGGTCTAAACATCCACCGATTTTCACCATTTTCAATACCGTTCGTCCTATGGTCGGTAGAAGCTTATGTAATAAATTTCATCAAAATATATTCATATTTGCGAACTGTAGTTTTGGGCAAGGTTTAAATGGACACCCAGACGGACGGAGAGGCAGCCAGAGAGACGGGTGACATCGTTAAACGACTCAGAAAGTGGTTCTGAGTCGAAGGTGGTCAGATAGTTTTGATAGTTACAAACATCAGCACAAACACACTGAGCGCGAAATGTGTAGGGTATAGGGTATCCATATCGTAACATTTGATAGAGAATGACAGTTAAAAAATTAGAATATGAGAAATTACGCAAAGAAAAAATAAATTTTACTTCTAGTAACATTTATGGTAGTCTTATACCATGTTCAGATGGTAATATGAACCACTTGGTTCACTCTCTGAATCACGATTGCGAACCTTGGTGTTTAAACGATTGTTCTTGTTTCATTTTGATGTTTATATATTTTTTTACAAATATTTGCCGCGGCTTTTTTGTTTCTTTTTTTTAATATATATATTTAAATATAAACTTTTTACTTGTTCAATGTTTTTATTTATTGCACACATTAATTTTTTGATTTTTCTTTGTTTATATTTTTTGACAGCTAGTTCAGATAAACTAGCGATAATTTTTGATAAAACTTGGAGATTATAGTAAATTCTTTGTGGTTCGCAACTAGATTCAAAATGAACCAAGATGGTTCGCTCTCAAAATTTTGTATGGCGAAACATGTTGGTTCAATCATGATTGGGGGACGAACCATGAATGAGAGAGCCTCGAATTTGGCTGTCCGTATGAACATAGTATTATATTAAAAACGCTGCAGCAATCTGATTGTGTGTACACTCTTAAGGCAGAATTAGTCCAAAAGCAAAGTGAGGTAAGGTGTCAGCTGTTATTTTAGAGTTTTTGGAGAGAGAGAATATTTTGTTTTACTTAAAGAAAAGTTGGTTGAAGTAAAAATGATAAAATAAAGACTAGCAGATCTGTTTCATCTTTGAAAATTGTAATTTCTTGCGAAAAATATATGGTTTATGTGATAGTTGGCAACCATAAAAATAAAAATATCAATAGACGAAAGAGGAAATTTAACAAAATAATAACAATGTAGTATAAAAATATTTAGTAACCTTGTTCTAAAGTATAGAACAATGGCCTTTAAAAACTTGTCCAATTTTTATCGCAAAAGTGGTTTTGTATTAAAAAAGAAAATCTTTTGCCAACGGTAAACCATGATGGAGGTGGTATTATGGTTTTAGGATGTATGGCAGGCAAGGCAATCGGGAAAATCGTATTTATTCAGTCTATAATGGATCAAATTGGATACATAAACATTATAAAACAAAACTAAAATTAATACGCACAATAATTAGTCCTTGGAGACGATTTTTGGTTCCAACAGGATAATGATACAAAACATACGCCGCTGTGGTTGTTCTACAATACTAAAAGTCAACTGTAATCACCACCCCAATCACCCTATCCTATTCTCATATAGCATTTTTGAGATTTACTGGAGCGCAAAATATGTCAAATATAATGTTACAAAGCTTCATTTTGGATGAGTGCTTTAAAATAAGTGAAGAGGATATTTAATGTTGGTTGAGTAGAAATCAAATCGGTCCAAAAGCGCAAAGGATATATAGAACTTAATAACATAAGCAATATATAACGTTAATTTAGATTTTTTTGTGTTAATACTTCAAATGCACGAATACTTTTACTTATGAATTTTTTCTATTTTTACCTGCATAAAATTATTTAAAAGCAATAATCCTTAAATAACTTAAACTTAAAAATTAAAATATATCTTATTGGAAGAAAAAAAACCATTCAAGTTAGTTAAATTTTTTCTTATTTTTTCATTTTAGGAGTACGGCTAATTTTTCTAGCAAGTGTATGAGATTATTTGAAAATTTAACATAACGCAATAGAAAACATAAGAATCACACAATTTGGTTGATGACTTGTTGTTGGTATTTAAATGTTCTCTTATAAATGTTCTCTTATAATTACAATTTTTAAAGGGTACAACCTGTAATATGGCAACACTGGCTAGTTCAGAACAGAATTAGTGAGGGCGGCGATGTTACAAAAGAATTGTTATTAGCAGATATTTTCATTGACCCAAGCCAATCAAACTTGTCACTATATTTACCACTATGTAATTTTTGTAGATAAATAACTCGAGGAGGACTATATGCGTTCCATAAAAGTGCAAGTTAATTTAATTGGTGCAAGAATCTCTTTTCAATGCATTCTGGAGGACTACGGTGGATACAGTGAATTGCTTTTCAAATAGGTCGAACCATCATCGTGATGTAGGATCATATCTGGACGAGTTTTTTTTTTTAAATAAAACCGCTTGGGCGAAGAGTTCCCATAGAATACACCTATTCAGACCCTACTTGAGAAGCAAGAAAATTTAGCAAAACAAACACTAAAAGTAAAAACTAACCATTTTGAACATTGCACACATTATAATTTTTTTAATATCCCTACAAGAAATGAATGACTGAAACTAACACATAAACAATTTTTGTACTAACACACTTCAGTTTTTTTTTATTTGAAAACATATGACTGCCATTGTTGCTGTTGTAGAGATGTTTTTGTTTAGGTTTAGGAAAGGTAAGTAATTAATTAAATTAAAAGTTCAAGTTAATTTTTGTTGTTTCTTTAGGATTCTTCAAAATATGTCAGTGAATTCGTTAGTGGCATTCTCAATTGTGGTGGCACGTCCCTCCATTATACCCTTCCACAATTTATTTTTTGCTCCTATTCCTGTTGGATCGTTAACTTAAAGATATTGCTGTAGAATCTTCACAAACTTTCAATCTAGAACTTTTATACCTCTTAGGAAACGCATTTGTGTAAAGAATTATATTGTGCGACAATATGTTATATCCTGGATTTCGATTGTGAATGCTGTACCAGAAAATAATATGGTTATCTATTTGATATTATTGATGGACTTTTTATGATGTTGGAAGATAATACACAAGAAATATAATTGTGTGAAACAACGCTGACACAGTTTATTAAATCGATTCGTAATGATTCCAGTTAAGTGCGCATGGAAGACACTATAAATATATTGTTAATACATGCGCAATCACCAAATGAACTTATTAAGGTAATGCACTGACATTTTATTCAAAATTGCAGCTAGAAACAAAGTAAATCTTCCTTGCAGCATTTTACACTAATCCTTATATCTATCTTTCAGTCTGTTGCCATAACATGGATATGGGAGTTTGTTTTAATATTTGAATGTTTTAATTTATGCCATTCTGGAATATGATGATAATATGAAATGAAATTAGTTTCTTCAAAAGAACAAAGATCTCCGAATATTGAACAAATTGATTTATGGAGGTATTATCACAATATCTCACACACCGTTCTGTACAAACAAAGATAGCAGTATTTGAATGGATACATCATTTACTCATCAATTTTCCAAATGAATTGTATCAGGTTTGGCCGAAATTGTAAATTCACAACACTCAAAAGGTAAGCTTTAATATAAATTGTTGATATATATGTAAGTGTTATAATAAATTGTTTTCTTTAAGAAACTACTGATTGCACTAAGGCCCATTACCGGAAATTTCTATTGAGTTTAGGGATGTTTCGAGTGAAAAGTCAGCAAAGTTGTTTAAATATCTGTTTTAAGTTAAGTCCATTGTCCTGTTTCAACATTGTCTCAAAGTTATCACCACGTTTCGGAATTAGTGATATTGTTGTGTTTTTAATATTTAATGTTTATTTTTAATCTTGATACAATAAATCTTAATACAATAAATAAATAAATATAAATAAAATAATAAGTCGTGTTTCATTATAATCAAGCGTGACCGGTCAATGATGATGTATATATCCATCAAATGTGACCGGTCAACGCTGATATATATATGTATCTATATATATATATATATATATATATATATATATATATATATATATATCATCCTTGACTACTAAACAGCGGTAGAGTGAGCAGTTCAGATATATATTATATGGTTTACATACTTTCATAGGTTAGAGTAAGATGCAAAATCACATATACACAAAAGTTTCGGTCAGTTTTGGCATATTTGCCTTAATAAAATGATAGAAACTTTGTTCTACGTGATGACCGACACTTCAGTCAGTAGTGACGGTCATATCACCGGTCAAATGACCGTCACTGTTTTTGTAGGGATTATTTCCAATCATAATCTTTATTTTAAGGGAATAAAAAGAGCGAGTTACAATCATTCAAATTGTATATTCATTTTAGTTTACCACCCTGTATATTTTTAAAACCACAAATTTTGTTTGATACAGTATTAATAATGTTGGCACATAAATGCTCAATTACCAACACTGTTTTATATAAGAAGAGTACAACTCAAAAGAGAATTTCAGTTGAGTTTAATAGCTCTCGAAGTGAACAATAAATATTTGCCGGATGAAAACAGCTGTAGAATTTGTAAATAAAGGCAACTTAAAATCAATTTCGTTTTTAAAATTGTGTAAGTTTTTGTTAATACAATATATTCAATAAAATATAATTCAGTGATTTCTAAATAAATTATGTATACAACAATATTTCTTGTATATATACACTACATAAAATGATATCATCTCACAATCGGTGTGTTCACGCATTCCTGGAGTAAAAATTATATAAAATGAAAGAAATAAAAATGACAAAGTTTGGGTTCCCTTGGTACTTGTAAAATGTTCTTATCAAATCGTAATATTTCCAAAAAATAATCTTATTCTTACAGTTCTTAAGGCCTGGTTAGCAGAGCTAAACATACGGTACCCTTAACTTAGTGTATCAGCTGATCAATATTGTTGTGTGAAAAGCAATTACGGCCTAGTTAGTCACACGTAACCGTAACCAAACGTGTCAGCTGTTTTTTTCTGTTACATGAAAAGCATTTAGAGCAGTTACCGAACTCAACTGCCAAGTAAACGGAACATCCCAATCCGTTGAAAATTGATTTTTGCTACGTTTGTACGTGACATTTGTGGCCAGCTGATATAGTTTGGATAATTTTACACAGCAACATGCTGGTTCGTTTTGTACGTTCAATAAGTGCAGTAAATGCCAACGTTACATTTACGGTACGAATATATTTTAACAAAGTGCGGCTAACTAGGCCTATAGAATGAAATTACAGTTTTAAAATGCAAGCGGAACGACCCATACTGTTTAGGATAGAATTTTGCTACGTCTCTTCGTGACATTTCCCAACAACTGATTAAGTTTGTTTTATTTTACCCAGCAAAATGCTGGTTCGTTGTAAATATTCTAAAACTCCTTTAAGATCCATCTTTACATTTACGGTAAGGTTACATTACATCAACAGTCAGCTTACCAGGCCTTTATATTGACCTAACTAGATTCTAAAATAAATCACAATATCTGATGATAAGTTGGCATGAAAATCAAAATGTTCGCATTTTTCGATCGTGTTGAACAACTTTTTATTTTCATAAGTATTTTAGCTTCCTTGAAAGCAACAATGAAATGAGCGCATATATTTCAACTTCACTCCACTCTATTAGTATTGTAGCTTGCGTGAGTTTAGCAATGGCATGTTCTTTGTTGACAATAAATCGTAATAAAGTAAAATCCAAGAACTATAAATATTTGTTCTAAATGCGTTGCTATTGATTTATGATTATGATTTCGTTAATTACCAAAAGTACTAAGGTGACAGAAATTTTGGGCTATGGTAAATGTTCAACGAAGATACCTTTTGTGAAAATGTGGTACATCTATCAAAAGTAAGTAAATGTGGTACATGTATCAAAATTTCAAAACAGTTTTAATAACACTATGTCACAAAATAGAAAAAATTGCATGCACTTTTGAAGGGACCTAGTGTAGGTTGTAGGCCTTGTTGAGTAGATCATTTGTCCATTTTTAGAATTTTGAATACACCCTCAAAATCTGAAGTTATGTCAAAAAAACGTTTTTTTAGGACTTTATGGACTTAAATATTTTTAACTTTTTCAGTTGTGGGTCGATTTTAAAATTTTAAACGGTTTTGGAAAGATGACTAACTAAGCTTTCCAAATATATATAAATGTTTATACTTTTAACAAACCCATGTGGAAATAATACCCCAAATATTTCAAATTTCCAGTTTTTTGGTGAGCTTTTTCAACTTAGGCGCATTTTTTTTCCTAGACGTTGTTTGGGAACATATGTTTTTATTATTTTTATTTGAAAGCACATTTAGTAATGAATAAATTGACACCTTGTTTTTTAAAATTGGTTAATAATTGTTAATGTTACAATATTTTACACATTTTTAAAATTTCTTTATATTTAACTATACCACGTGTTTTTTTAAGTACAAAATAACTAAAAATGTTTGCATATAAAACAGTTTATATACATAGCATATACTAGGAAAAATTATATCTGCATATTTAAATAAAAATAAATTAAAATCGACCCACAACTGAAAAAGTTAAAAATATTTAAGTCCATAAAGTCCTAAAAAAACGTTTTTTGGACATAACTTCAGATTTTGAGGGTGTATTCAAAATTCTAGAAATGGACAAATGATCTACTCAACAAGGCCTACAACCTACACTAGGTCTCTTCAAAAGTGCATATTGACTGTAACACCGTGTAATTATACCCTCCATATCTCAGTAGCAGAAGTTATATATAGGTTTGTCATTCCGTTTGTAACGCATCGAAAAACTAATTTCTGGCCCTCTAAAGTATACATATTCTTGAACCTTATCACAGCTCGAGTCGATATAGCGATGTCCGTCTGTCTGTTGAAATCACGCTCATTCACAAAAAAAAAAAAACCATTTAACTGGGTAAGGTTACAATAATGTCATTTGCCATAATTCCCAGCAGGTTGGTATTGAAAATGGGCTAAATCGGGCATCATTGTGCTTAGATACGAGCTAAAATATAGATACCTCTAAAAAACATAAAGCCCAGTGTGTTTGTTGTAATATTTAAGTGGTTGAACATAATAGTTGTACAACAACATTCACAGTTCAAAAAAGCCACAAACGATAATGCAATCATACCAACAAACACAACTGCCATGAGCTATGTTATTGGTATTGCCACATATTTTTTATCTTTATTACGTTATAATAAACAAGTAAGAAAATTATAGTCGGTCTAGACCGACTATACGATACCCTATACCATGCGTTTAGAAACCCTATCTCTTAAGCCCAACTAACTGGACATTGAAAATAAGCAAAAACCAAATTTGAGTGGGATTTTTATTAATTTTTTTGGCAGCAGATATGAAAAAGTTCATATGCTATATCTATAAAGGGACTAGGTCCAAAAATGGACCGATCCTGATCATGTTTGGTAAAGTCTCTTGTATTTTGCAAAAATATGTACAAACAAAATTTGAGAAGAATCAGTGCAATATTTTTGTTTTTAATAGATTTAAGTGAAGATCGGGAAGCAGCTCTATATGGGGTCAAAGGGATAATTTTTGGACTACTCATTAGTGGATGTAATGAACGCATACAAACCCAATTTGAGTAAGATCTATATGACAATTTGGATCTTATGGCAATTTATGTCGATTTCATATGGGTAATTTGTATGGGGGCTAGGTCTGAACATGGACCGATTCTCACCAATTTCAATAGCGTTCATCCCATGGCCGATAAAAGCTTATGTACCAAATTTCATCAAAATATATTCATATTTGCGACCTGCAGTTTGATTACAAGCTTTACATGGACACACAGACGGACGGACGGACATTGTTAAATCAACTCAGAAAGTGATTCTGATTCGATCGGTATAATTAAAGATGGGTCTAGGTCAAATATTTTTGGTTGTTACAAACAGCAGCACAAAGTCATTATACCCAAACCACATAGTGGTATAGGGTATAAAAAAATCGCCAATATGAAAGAAAAAATTAAAACAAAAAATGGAAAATGCAAATTGGAAAGTAGAAAATAAAAAGTGGAGAATGGAAAATGAAAAATGGAAAATGAAAAACGGAAAATTGAAAATGAAAAATGGAAAAATGAAAACTGAAAATTGAAAAAAAAAAATAGAGAATGGAAAATGAAAAATTAAAAATGGAAAAAGAAACAAGAAGAATGAAAAATGGAAAATAGAAAATGAAAAATGGAAAACGGTAAATGGAAAATAGAAAATGAAAAAATGGAAAATGAAAACTGGAAAAGAAAAAAATGGAAAATGAGAACTGAAATTTAAAAATGAAAAATGGAAAATGAAAGATGGAAAATGAAAAATGGAAAATTAAAAGTTAAAAATGGAAAATTAAAATTGAAAAAAGGGAGAATGGAAAATGAAAAATGGAAAACGGAAAAATAAAAAAGGAAAATGAAAAATGGGAAATAGAAAATGGAAAATTAAAAAAGGGAGAATGGAAAATGAAAAATGGAAAACAGAAAATTAAAAAAGAAAAATGGAAAATGAAAAATTTAAAATGGAGAATGGAAAATGAAATCGGAAAATGAAAAATTAAAAAATAAAAATTAAACATTAAAAATTAAATTTTGAAAATTAAAAATGGAAAATGAAAAATTGAAAAATTTGAAATTAAAAATTAAAAATAATAAATTAAATATTAAAAAGTTTTAATTTCTATATTTAGTTTCTTACCTGTTATTATGTAGTTCTTTTTTTGTATTAAATGTATCCTTAAATTAACATATTACTAGCTAATTCATATAAAAATATTTTAAAATTCGCTTATTTTAATATTAAATTTTTTTAGCCAAGAATCATTTGCATTGTTTTTTGTAATTATTGTATAAATTCTAAGGTCTCAAAACATTCTTAGAGGGATCCAACTTTTGATATTATAACGTCGGCTGTGTTAAATAATGAATTTCATTAGTGTTCTATGAAGGACTTAGGGAACTTATAGGATTTCTACTCTAGTAATTAAATAGTAATTAATTCTTTCTATAGAACACATGATCATTATTTTTTATAAAAAGAAATTATGATAGAAACTGACTAAAAAGAAAAAAACAATTTTAAATTTAATTGGTATTCGGAATTAATGTTTCAGTATCGAATAGTTTTTAAGTGGTAGCCGTACTCAACATTGCGTGTAATATTGGGTTTAAGACGCAGGTTGGCGGGTATCAAAAAATTCGGCACAGCCAAATTTAACACTCTTGTTTTAGATTAAATAATGCATGCTGGCGATTATTTTTTTTGTATATCAAAAAAAAATTTAATTCTAAATAAGAAAATCATTGTTTTCATACAAATTTAAATTAAGCTTAATCATAATACTTTTAAAATTGCTATAAAATATTGTTTCTTTAAATATAGTTAAAATCGATTGTTTTCTTGTTAATACGACAAAACACTAGTATTATTGTAGGAAAATCGATCAAATAAATACCATGTTAATTATGTTAACATACGGGAAAGCGCCTAATGTAGGCAACAACAAAAATAAAACAACCTGTTATTAAGAGAACATTGTTATATTATAAGTGCTGCCAAGTTATTCTATATTGTTTGTAGTTAAGTAATGCAAAAATACCGAAATAATAAAGAGTTGTACGATTTTAAGTATATTTTTTTAAATAAAAAGCACGTGCATTAACTTATGCTGTTACAACTGGGAATGACAAAAAATATATATACAAATGTGTTTAAAAATATTTCCTGGATCAAAAGTTAACACTGGGTCTCACAAAAAATAAAATTCAATCCAAAAAACTACATACGTATTGTTTTTATATATATATAAAAGTGATGGAAACTCTGTCTGCTTAAAATAATAACAACGAAAAAGTAAGAGCAAATCAGAAAAACTCATTTAGCCGCAAAACACTCTTTAAGATAAGATAATCGAAAATACTTGTTATAGGGATTTTTCTAATATGAGAGCAATTTCTTTAGTACCTTGTGACCTTTGGAGTAATTAAATATACAATGGGTGAAAATAAATTGGCAACTTTTACAAAATTCTGCGTATCAAGTCCTAAAAATATGTTTTTTTGGTGTAACAAATTTGTTACAAGGTATACAACTAAAAAAAAAATATTTCTTTGAGTGATGCCAAAACAATGAAACTTTTAAACTTATTTAGCAAAGTCGATTAAAACAATGAAAATAGAAGATGGAAGAAAATGTGTAAAATCTTAACCGTTATTTAAATATGTATTTTTGGTTACTGGCGTTTTCTTTCAACTGTTTTTTGAACACTATTGAATAAATCCAGAATTTTAAAGGTTGATTTAAAATTGTAGGCCTACATAACTCGTTAACCCTAGAAAGTCATCCATATTTTTTTTATACACTAATGTCATCCTTCTTCATTTTGACTACGACATATTTCGAGTAGCTATAAAAAATTTTGTCAGCAAAAGTGTTGACCAAAATTTATTTAATTTTTATATATAGGTAATTTTTAATTAATATTAAAAGAAATTCAAATCATTTTATTATTGTTTCAATTTAAAATTGAGATAAAAACAAACAATATAAATATCAATCAACTGGAAAAAAAGATCTCGCATCGTCGTTTTGACGAAGGATGACTCCACTGCTGCCTAACATTTTAAGTGAGTTAAAAGTAATATTGTAGTTTAAATTCTGGCATAAAAGTCAAGCAAACCATACGTGAAACTATTAACTTTTTAAGCTTAGTAAAGAGAAACTTAGGTAATTTATCATATTTTGAAGCTGGTCACAATTAAATTCAAAACAAAAAAACATAGTTAACAAAAATTAAAATTCGTTGTATTTACATATGTATATGTAGATGTACCTATTACTTTTTGAACATGGTAGTTTTTATTGATTTAAACAAAAATGCTTTTGACGTCATAATTTATACACGTTTTTAGATGACATTTTTTTTGTGTAGCGTTCAATGGCAGCAAAACTAAAATAATTATCAATTAAGGCTTGCGTGTGATAAAATTAGTGCACACATATTTGCTTGTAAAATTTAATTTTTTTTTTTTTAAATCACGTTGCCTTTGCTAATTGTGTACAAATCCTACGTCAAGTTTGTAAATTATTGTATTTTTGGCTTTAAAATGAGTTGTGAAATAAAAATACGTTAAAAAATTATTTGATTGATTAAATAAAATCCAAATTGGACTTTCAAAACAATTGCTAGAATTTCCAAAGCTTCGAGAAATACCGTTTCGCATATTATTAAAAACTATGCTGAGAGTTTAACTATTGATAGGAAAAAAGGGTTAGGTAAAAAAAAGGTTTTAATAACCCAAATGCTGTCAAGAAGGTAGTCGCTCTTTTTAAGAAAATCCCAATTTATCGGGTAGAAAAGTAGCCGAAAAAGTACAATGCTCTGAGGCTTTTATTAGAAAAGTTAAAAGGATAGAAGGGCGAAAGTCATACAAAGCCCAGAAAGTTCCGGACAGAAATTCCAAAAAGAATAGTGATGCTTTTGCAGAGCCAAAATACTTTACAAAGATTTCTTTAAGAAATTTGTTTGCTGCATTATATACGAATTTTCGCAGCTTCCAGGTGTCGACTTTTATGTTGCAGATCGTAGGGGGATATGTCCAAGAAGAGTATAAGACACAAAAAGAGGTTAAAATTCCCCAAGAAAATTTTGGTATGGCAGGCAATCTGTAGCTGCGGCAGACGAAGCAATTGGTTTGTTACAACTGGGACAATTGACACCGAATTATATATAAAGGAGTGTTTGCAAACCCGTCTTTTATCAATCTCGAAATTTTTTCTTGGCCTGATTTGGCTTCGTGTCATTACAGCAAATCGGCAATTGAATGGTATCAAAATAATATTGTAATCGTACCCAGATATGTAAATCCACCTAACTGCCCCGAGCTAAGACCCATTGAGAGATATTGGGCTCTGCTAATAAGGATCATGAAGGGCACAAAATAGGTTTGCTGAAAACACTTCAACTTTTTCAAGAATGTGGTTATCTTCAAAAATGGAAAAAAGAAAATGAAAAATGGAGAAAAACGGAAAATGGAATGGAAAATAGAAAATGAAAAATGGAAAATGAAAACTGGAAAAAAAATTGAAATGAAAAATGAAAACTTAAAAGTGAAAAATGGGGAATAGAAAATGAAAATTGGAGAATGGAAAATGAAAAATTAAAAATGGAAAATGGAGAATGAAAAATGGAAAATGAAAACTGAAAAAAAATTTTTTAAATGAAAAATGAAAACTGAAAATTGAAAAATGGAGAATAGAAAATGAAAAATGGAAAAAGAAACATGAAAAATGCAAAATGGAAAATAGAAACTGAAAAATGGAGAATGGAAAATGGAAAATGAAAAATAAAAACCGGAAAATGAAAAATTAAAAATGGAAAATAGAAAATGAGAAATGGCGAATGGAAAATGAAAAATTAAAAATGGAAAATGAAATTTGGAAAATGAAAAATGGAAAATGTAAATTGAAAAATTAAAAACTAAAAATGAAAAACGAATAATGAAAAATGGAAAATGAGAAATGAAAAATGAATAATGAAAAACGAAAAATGAAAATTGCTGAAAACACTAACTTTTTCAAAGAAGTGGTTAACTTCAAGCAAAAAAATCACTGAAGGCAATATTAAAAGTTACATGGGAGGTATTCTAGAAAAAATTAAAAATTTCAATAAAACTCATTAATGTATATTTTATTTATTAAATGTAAACATAAATTGGCTTAAGTCTAGTTTAGGGGCAACTCCCCGATCGGTTCCAAATTCTCACCACTTATAAAACATTTTATTGCGGTTCTAGGGAAATATTTTTTTTTCGTCGGTCGAGCCTATTTTCCGAGTTATGGGCCTCCAAAGTTTTGACATGGACTTGTATATAACTCTGTTATTTACTATCGGATTTCACCAATATATATATCATTATTTTTAAATTTGAAATCCATTAACCCATTATGAACCTATTTCAAATTTTGTATTTTTCAAATAGAGTTTTTTCTTCAAAACGGGATTATCTCGTAAACAGACATATTTCATGTGTAGTTTTACGTTAACTGAATTAAAGCTGGGTTCAGTACCTTCATTTTCGTATATTTTTCGACCTCTTAACCCTTTCAGGACCCTAAAAAAAAAATCGGAGAGTTGCCCCTAAAGTAGACTTGTTCCCATAAATTTGATTTCTGTTCATAAAACGTATTTGTCAGTATTTTTTTTTTTGAATTAGTTCAAAAGTTACTTCAAGCGATAAAATTGAAAATAGTACTATTGAAGAAAATTTTCCTCCCCTGGTTATAATTTTGAGAACAAACGACACTATTTAAAATCGAAGAGTAAAGCAGTGCTCTTTTTTTAAACTAACGTATTATATGACCAGAATGTATTGAAATTCTTTTAGTAGTGGAATAGTGGATATTTTTCGAAGTAACTCTAAACAGAATGGGAAATAACCGTGAACGTTATCTTAAAATAGCAATTACTTTTTTATATGTATACAGTTGACCAGTGAAAAGTTTTTGTGATATATTAAAATGTATGCACACGTGGAGTATCAGACTGTTGGTATTTATGGATGATTAAAGTTCACAATCTAAATTATGCTCCATAAATCTAAACGTATTGTAATACGTTGTAATATTTTAAATAATTTAGGTAATTATGTACTGGTTTTCGGCCACTTTCATGTTTCGACTTGAATAATAAGAAATAAACATCAACAAGTGTGAACCTTTGTATAAAAGAACCTTTATAAAACGTTATTATATCGATAGAAAAATTCTCTCATCTGTACATGTGTTAGTAAGTTCACAAATTGAGTCTCAGTTGGCCGACATTTGTCAAAGAAGTAACATCGTGAGTTTTACTAAAATATAATTAGTGGTACGAGATTTTTAATATAATTTACATATATTTTTTTTTAACTGGAAACAGTAGTTTTAAATATAATTTTTAGACATTAAAAAATTAATTTTTTTTTTAGTTTTATTAGCAAAAATTTGCTCGGCCGGATACTAGTACACAATTTTGCCTTAAATTTTGTTTTCGGCCATGGTGGCTGAAAAAACATGTAATGTTGTATATTGGCTTGAAATTTCGAAGCAACATTCTTGCAAGGTATCTTAACGAAAAATAAAATTTCTCTCTCGTTTACTCCCAAAATTTGAGTTTTCGGCCTAGGTAAAATGAAACAATATTTCAACTGGCCGACTTCTAATTTTTTCGTTCCAATAGTCGGCTGCCAATTTTTATACCCTCCACACCTCAGTGTCAGGGGGTATATATAGGTTTGTCATTCCGTTTGTAACGCATCGAAATAAATTCCGAAGAACACAAAACCATATATTTTCTTGATCATTATAACAAGGGAAGTTAATTTAGCGATGACCCTCTGTCCGTCTGTCTGTGGAAATCACGATCACGCCGTCAATATCCAAGCTAGACCGTTCGTTTTTGTATAAAATCGTTTATTAACATCCCAAAGGAGTTGCTATTTAAAATCGTCAAAATCGGTTTAAGGGGTCTCGAGATATGAATGAAACTTGGAAAAACTCTTCAAAAAATAAAATTTCTCTCGTTTGTTATTTTTCTTAAGATATGTTGTAATTCTTCTTATTGTTGAAGTCATTGCAGTTGTGTGTATATTAATACTGCGCGTGTCCATTGGCCTAAACAAGTATCACCACATATTTTTTTTATCGTTAAAATTAAAAATTAAAAATGAATAAAAATAAAAAATAAAAATAAAAGTTAAATATTAAAAATAAAAAATTAAAAATGAAAAAAGAAAAATGGAAAATGAAAAATGGAAAAAGACAAATGAAAAATTAAAATTGAAAAATGAAAAATTAGAAATTAAAAATGAATAATGAAAAATTAAAAACGAAAAATGAAAAACAAAAAAAATTAAAAATGAAAACCGAAAAATTCAAAATGAAAAATGAAAACCGAGAAATTAAAAATGAAAAATAAAAAATTAAAAAATTAACAATAAAAATTTAAAATTAAAAATTTAAAATTAAAAATTTTAATTTCTGAATTTAGTTTCTTGCCTGTTATTACGTATTTTTTTGTATTAAATATATCCTTAAATTAACATATTACTAGCTAATTCAGATGAAATTTGCTGATTTTTAATATAATAATTTTTAGCCAAGAATCATTTGAATTTTTTTTTAATTATCGTATAACTTTTAACATTCTAATAGGGGTCAAACTTTGGGTATTATAACGCCGGCTGCGTTAAATAATGAATTGCATTAGTGTTCTATGAAAGTATGTAGTACTTAGGGAACTTATGGGATTTCTACTCTAGTAATTAAATAGTAATTATTTATTTCTATCAAAGACACTGTCGTTATTTTCTATAAAAAGAAATTATAATAGAAAAACAATTGACTTTAAATTTAATTGGTATTCGGAATTAATATTTCAGTATCGGCAATAGTTTTAAAGTGGTAGACGTAAGCTTAAGACGCAGGTGGAGAGTATCAAAAAATTCTGCACAACTGAATTTAACACTCTTACATGTTTTTGTTATAAATTTCATATTTTCTGATGACCCAAACACGGTGGCTGAAAACTAAAAATTTTATTGGCCGAATTATAATTAAACATAGAATGGAACTACTTTTAATCTTTCTGGACGGTAGCTGTTAAAAAAAAAATTTATACATTTTTGGTATTTACTTAAGTTTTTCCACGAACGTACTTAGTAAATTTAATATTAATTGCGATGATGTGTGAGTCACTTTTTTGCCAGTTACAAATAACGAAACCGACTCAAGCATACATACTTACATATGTATACATTTTAAAATGATATTGAAACCTCCCCTTATTTAAAGTCGAATATAAATACGTATTTCAATATCACATTGAATGCGCATCAAAGTAAAAACTATATATGTTTTCAATAAAAGCAACTTGCTCGTTATGTAACCTTAACGAGCCTGAAAATATACATTTGCTAGTCTAATGCCCCATACTTCGGAACATACGATATCAATGCTTCAGGAAAATATGTTTAACAGAACATGAACTTATTAATCTTTTAAACAATTGCAGTATAACTTATAGAGAACTGAGTCGTTACATTAGCTGCATTAGATTATAGAAAGGATAATAACAGCATTTAAATTTAAATAATTTATACATATTTAAAAATACTATCGACTGATGACAATACGTCATAGTCGTATGTTAGTCTTCCTGTTAAAATTTATTTTATCTTTAAAATTGTTAAAAGAAAAATTAATTGGAAATAAAGAACAAATAACTGACTAACTATTGTCTTAATGAAAATTATTAACCCCGTCTTATGTACTGTGAGCGTTAAAATAAAGTAAACACCTAGTTACTCAGATTAAAAGCTTGATTAAAATGAAGTAATTATCACAAAATCAAAAATAAATACAAGGAAGTCAAGATATTTAATAATAGGTGAACTCAATAAAAACATTAAACAAAAGTAATACAAAACAGGAAACATGTACTTTAATTAGAAAATGACCAAATTTTACGGCAAATAAAAGGCAACTTCAATAATAAAGTAAACTTTAAAAATTTTTTTAATATTTGGTTTATTTTTATTTGGCCTTAAGCACCTCGTTTAGTCTTCTAGGCATCGACTCGACAATTTTTTTTTGTTATATCGGGAGAGATTTTGTTCCATTCTTCTGGGTTCAGGCCAAATGACTGCGGCAGATGATCAAGTACCTTTGGAGTCCGGTACAGTAACCATTCTTTCACAATTTTAAAAGTAGGCTTCGGGTCGTTGTTAAGTAAACTGTTTTGTGGAGTCAACAAAAACATGATTATCAATATCTGTTGCTGTCCTACAGCTCCAAGCCTTAACTGGGGGCCTTTTCGCTCCAAAAAATTTCGAATTTACTCTTATCTGTATATAAGTGTCGAAAAATATGGGCTGGCTCAGTTTCGCCTGGGATATATATGGTTTCTTGCGTGCTATTCTTCCATATATGCCGTTATTGTAAGCGATCTCCTTACTTCACTCGAACTTACTAGTTTGCCTGATGTCTACGTTGTTTTCAGATAATTTTACTGGATATGTCTACTTCTCTTACTGCAGCTCTAACTTCAGTACCACTAAGCCGCTTTGGGCATCCAGATTTCGGCATTGATGTGTTTATCATCTATTTTTTTCTATTGCAAAGTGGTTCTTACCCACAATTTCGCCAATTTCACGCAAGGAAATCAGAAAATGTTTGCTTTCCAATAATGAGATTTTTTTTCTTTTCATCTTTTTAAATATTATTAATTAGTATAAATCTACTTAAAATGTTTTTTTTTTTTAGTAAAGTAAAACACGTGATCAGTACAAATGTTTCAAAAAAAGTTTAGGTTCTTCCCTAAAATATAAAAAAGCGAAGTAAGTGTTACCAATGTTTACTTTACTTCGACACGTAAAATCTAGGGTCGAATTTTTTTGATCGAAACTATTTTTTTATTTTCCAAAATAAAATACTAAGAGTAATTTTACTCTGCCATAGCTAACGAGTTATGGTCCATAGTTAATAGTAAAAGTGAAACGAGGTCTGATGATTATCCGTCTTCTTTAAATAATAAACCAAAATATGGAATTTCGATTGATTTTACTCGATATCGAATGCGACGATTTGCCCCCTGATGCACTTTCATCTTCGTGATATTTGTGTAATGTTGCCACTTGATTTCATGTTTTATACAAGGTGGCGCAAAATTAATCACCCTGTCGGAAGATGTTCTAACTTTTGCAAATGGCATCGTACGTCAATCATATATGTATGACATTTGTGATCTAGACAGCTGCGCTATACTCGGCAAGGGCGTGGAATAATTGTGTCGATTTTTTTTAACAATCGTGAATTTCGTCGTCGATTTCCTAATCGTGTCGCGCGAACTGGACAAACATTACGCCGCTTAGCTGCACGACTTGAACAGACTGGAACCACAAGAGATCTTCTAGGGCGCGGCCGCCACCGGACTGCTCGTTCTGTCGAGAATATCGCGGCTGTGGCTGCTGATGTTGTTGAGAACGAAGAAACATCAACCAGACGACGTGCCATGCAATTGGGCGTCGAAAAAATTTATTTCTTCTATCGTTAAGCCCTAAACACATTCACTACGAGTTGCGAGTGCGAGAAAAAACGAGAATGAGACAGTATAATTTTTTCTATATGTGGAAGCGAGATCGAGAGTAAAGCTGGCAACGCCACACAAAAAAGTTTTACTCTCGATCTCGCTTCCACATTAGAAAAAATCATACTGTCTCATTCTCGTTTTTTCTCGCAGTCGCAACTCGCAGTGAAGGTGTTTAGGGTTTTAATTTCCTCAGAATTATTATTTAAAATTTTTTCACAAAAATAGAATTGTAGTAGCAAGTTTTCAAAAAATGAACTGTCACTTCTGTGGTTTTCTGGAATAACCGCGTATGTCCATTTTTGTCAGTTTTGAGTTAACGATGCCAAATATAATAATTTTTAACGCTCTTTACATGTGTTTAATTCAAAAAAAAAAAATATTGTCCATTTCTGAGTTTTTTCTTTAAATAACGACGTAACTTAAATGTTTATTAAATTAATTTGCAGCGCTATCGACGTATGTCAACCTACGAAAACGACACATAGCGACATAGGTTGTTATTAATGAAAAAAAATGCAAAATAATTTTGGATTATTTTTCAGTTTATAACCACTTATAAAAACTTTTGTTTTTATTTCTGTTATTTTTTGTCACTATTTTTCTTGATACGTTGTTATATTCTTATCCCATCCCGTTAACTTTTTGTTGACGAACAAAAAAATCCAGTTTTCAAGCAACAACAACTTATGTCTACATGGGTGGTTGCATTGGTAGTTTTCTTTTTCAAAGAAAACGACGTTTGTCGACATAAGTTGTTTTATCTGCACACACTTTAAGTGTTATTTACATATTGTTATTTCGTCCTTCTCTAGGACCTATTCCTCTGAAGATTTTTGACTCAAAATTTTATATAAAGTATTTATTGCCCATATCTACAGGACTGTTAAATAAAAAGCTCTAAAAACTTTATATCGAGCCCATAATTTCAAATATAACGTTTTTTGGCTCTCCTGAACATTTTGATTTTATGACATACGCGGTTATTCTAGAAAACCACAGACTTTACGCTCTCTCTTTTCTTTTACTGGGTTTTTGTAGTAAACGAACAGGATCCAGTAAATTTTGTGATAATTTGTACAAATTAACACGTAAACGAACAGAGCTATTATCTCAGCAAATTATAAAAATTGTACTGTAGGAGCCTTTGACTCTATTGCTTTTCTAATTTATGGGATAGTATCGGGAAAAGTTTGATAACCTAAGAATAAACCGAAAATACTCTCACAGGGACGCAAAATATGTACAAAAGTATGGGAATGCGAAAATCAAAAAAAAAAAAATATAAATCAAATCTAAACAAGTTTTTGATAGTTGTTCCTTTTTTTTGTGCCCTATACCACTATGTGGTCGGGGTATAATGACTTTATGCTTGCTGACTACCAATAATATTTGACCTAGATCCACCTTTTATTCAGGCATATCACAGAATTAAATCGAAATCGATTTGATTCCGTATTACCAAATCTATCGATTTCGTTTTAGCTTCTTCAGAAATTTGTCGCTTTCATTAAATCGAAAAAAATAATTAAAAGTTATATTTGTGCATTAAACGTAACGATAACCACACATCTGATTGTTGTAAAGAAAAAGAAAAAGCGAAATTTTAAATTTTGGTTGTAACCACCTCCACCAGTTTTTTTGGATTTCTTTTGTGTTGTGGCTCATCTTTTTTCTAACATGACATTTCCAATCGGCCAAGGATTTCTTCCTACCATTAATATCTTTATATGGTGGGCCAGAAGAATTTAATTTACCTGCCAAGTCTGCCCAATGACTTTCCACAACAGCCCGATCTCCCTTCATGAACCCCCAGTTATATCTTGATGGCACTTCATGAATTCAAGAAAGTTCCCTCTTGTGCGGAACTACGATGTTTTCCCCCTTTAACAATAAAAAAAATTGAAACAAATTTTAAATTTAAATCTAATACATGTTTTCTCAATTTTTGTTCTTTTTCGTTTGTTTTGCTGCCAGTGTTGTATTTTGTTATAAAAAACTTAATATTTTGCACTAACAAAAAGTGGTTTTTGTATGAAATATAAAGGTGTCAATAATATGTTTACGACGTTTTGTATATTTCGTCATTTAAAAATGATTTTCTCTTAAATTGGTGATAAAATTTATTTTAAAGATTGAAAGGTTTATATTTTCCAAAAATAAATAAACCAATATTATTTTTAAAGTTGCTCAGGATAGTTTTTTAGTATCTATGCTACTCAAAATATCAATTTCACTTAAGAAATTGAAAGTGGTTTCATATCGATAAAAATAAACCCTAGTCATAGCCCCCATATCAAGCTGCTTCCCGATCTTCACTTAAATCTATCAAAAAACAAAAATATTGCACAGATTTTTCTTAAATCTGGTTTGTATATGTTTTTGCAAAAATAAGTGAACTTACTAAATATAGTCAGGATGGGTCCATTTTTCGACCTAGTCTCCATGTAAATATAGTATCCGATATGAACTTTTTCATATCCGAAGGCAAAAAATGAATAACAATGCCACTCAAATTTGGTTTATACTTATTTTCTATATCTTATTAGTTGGACCTAAGAGATAGAGTGTCTAAACGAATGGTATAGGGGGTATCGTATAGTCGGTCTAGACCGAATATAATTTTCTTATTTGTTTTATTGTTTATTAGTACAAAACATATCATAGTTCTAAGAGCATTCTAATGGTGTTTTCTTTTCTGAAATAAAATGTTACACCTTTATTATGTACATTTTTTTAATGTTTACCCCACACTTTTAAGATGTCGCATTTTAAATGGTCAGAATAGAACATAAAATCACAACTTTGTAAAACTTTTTTCAATGAACAGCTGTTTTTTGTTGACATTTTTCTTGAATATATTTCAACAAATACAAGAAGCCAAAGCCAAAAGTAAAAATATAAATAATAACAATAAAAATGGAAATAGAAATGGAAAATTTCGAATATTTAATGTTTAACAATGAAAGTGATGAGAGCCCAAGTAATAGTAAAACAGTGCAGTGTAAGTATATGAAGAAAACCATATAAAAATTATAATAATGTACATATAAATATAACAATTTTTTTTAGTTTGGACTATACGGAAACTATTTGCCAGCAATTGGGCCAATGAAAAAACAAAAAATGAGAATAGGGATATGTTATGAAACATCTTTCAAAATTTTGTTACTCAATTTGCGGGTTTAAAATTACTGTCGAAGTTAAATATTGCTAACTAATTTCTTAATAAAAAGTCATCGACAGGCATTAATTCTAAATTTTTATCGATTTTAAAAAAATTAATTAATAACATCATATCAATATTTAACTACGACAGTAACTTTAAACCCGCTCTTCGATGCACAAAATTACACATTTTGAAAGATGTTATTTATGAAAATAATTCGTTTCTATTTCATGCAGTACATTTTGTATCAAAATTTATTGAAAACTTTTTAAATATATAATTATTTTTATGAATTTTTTTATAAATAAATAATTATATACATTAATTTGTTATTGAATTAAAAAAAATTTAATTTGATTTCTTCATTGCTGCATTTAACCAATATCTTCAAGAAAATTTGCATCCCTATCGACACACATGTTGTGAAGAACACAACATTTTAATACACCAAATGCATTCTCGGCACGTGTTCTGAAAAATCTTAAATTATAATTTTTAGTCAAATCGCTCATGTTGCCATAATTACGAAATGGTGTCAAAAGATATTCCATTAAGGGGTATGCAGAATCTCCCAGTAAATGATAATCAGGAAAGCATAAACGCTGCAAATCTTTTCCTATAAACGATAAATTTAATATCCTAGAGTCGTGGATTTTGCTGGGGATTCCAATGTATACGTCTAGGAATCGTAACTTCGAATCACAAATACCCTGCATGGTTATTAAAACACCATCATGCCTGTTCGCATATGTTGAGCGAATTTTATCTTTTGGTGCCCTTACTGAAATGTAAATATAAATGTAAAACAGTTATTAAAACTGTTTTAATAAATTTTTTTCATAGCAATAGAGATTATCATACTTTTTCAAACTCTTTCGCAACAGTTCTTTTTCATCGTCTGATTGAGGACACTTTATTGCTTCCGGCGCTATATCTTCCATAATGAATTGTAAAACCTTGTTGAAGGAATTGTGAAGGTTTGAAAATGAAATGTCGAAAAGGTTTGCCACTTTTCTAAAGGTGGTTTTATTCCCGCTAAACATACAAACAACATTTTTACTTCTTGTATTTTATGAATTTGGCCAATCTTATCACAAAAATGACCAGATATGGGTTTCAACAGTTGACTGTTGTCTTCCTCCCTGGTAGGATCGTTTGAAATAACACTATGAATATCTCTCAAAAAGAACAATGGCACCTTCCCGTCTAATACGCAAATTCTTCTTAAACTATAAAAATAAGTATATGTATATACATATATTAGAAAAAGGAGTTATTGTCCTATGAAATTAAAATACATCAACTTCAGAGCATTCATTAATTACGTTCTCCACAAATCATTTCACTCGCGGTTGTGGATTTCTTCCCATGATCATATCATATATTTCATCATCAGATGATGATAAAGATGAATCTAACAACTAATCTAAAAAATTTTTTAGCACATAAAAGCGTAGTGATATTTTCCATGTTAATTTATTTTAAACAAAATAAAAATTGAACTTTTTTCATTTCTTCACACAAATACACATTAATAAACAAAACAAATGGCAGCTGTTTTAAGTGCAATTCTCACCCTCTGTATTTTTAAAGTGCGAAAGATGCAACATTTTCACATATTTATAGTGCGACATTTTTAGAAAAGAACACGCTACCCTTTCGAAAGGTTGACACTTGTTTAGAAAAGAACACAATAAGAGAAAAAAGTGCGAAATGGGAAAAACATGCAACATATTTTGTCAGAAAAGAAAACGCCATAAGTATAAAAATATTGTGATACTGAAGTTATATCTAAACATAAGTTTGAAAAGAGTCACTAAAGTTTTTCTTACTTGGTTAAGAGTACCGAATTTATAATCTTAATAAATGCACTCATTTACCCAATTTACAATAAAGGGAATATTTTTGGATAACGTACGGAAATGTAGCCGAACAAATATCGAAAATAAATCATTGCCCGACATATTTTTATTATAGTCTCGCCTGTTAGAAATACGAGGGCGAAAAAACTCATCCGTATTGCGGTTGAAAAACACCACTGTTTTAAAGTTGTGTTACGATTACGTTTATTGTTATATGTGGCCAAACGTGGCACCCATCTTCCTTTCAGACTGCTTTAATTTTAAATCGAAATCACAGAGCCATTATGTCATAAATGATCTCGTGCGCTTTAACTTTGCTATCGGCCAACTAGATATGGTGTATTTTTTTTTAGATATTTTTGGTGATTATGCGACTTCAACGAAACTCAGTAAACCACTTTCGACCATAGAATTAAATGGTGTAGAGTCTCGATGCTAATTATCGTAGTTTGACAAACTATGTTTTATGAGAATTCAGAATTCACTTTTTTCCTTTTCTTTTTGCAAAAATTGTTGATGTTGTATGCTTAAAATTTTACAGTTGTCTATATTGTTGTCAGTCTCAATTTTTTCATTAGCTACGAATGAACTTCAAGAATTCACGGACTTATTATTTAAAATTCAAAAAATATCAAATGTGTCCTTCAAACGAAAATATTTAATAATTTCAATAAGACACTATAAAATATACGATTTATTAGTGTTTAAGAGTAAAAATACATATAAAATATACATATGTGTGTACATATATTCATCAAAGGACATAAAAAATATTTAAAAGCATTTAATTTTAAATACAAAAAGTTACTAAAATTTAGCAACGTGACCAGCAAAATATACAGCGGTTTTACTGCGTATAGCAAATACAAATGGATGATCAGCACGGAATGTTTTCTGATTTAAATTCAAACTCATCGGTACAATTTTCAAATCTATAGAAATTGTGAAATTAATATAAAAGTTTAAAATTATAATTTTTTTTTTAAACAAAAACTTACAAGTTGCTGCTGCGGCCTCCGAGCCGGCCTCATTTACATCTAAAAATGCCTTATGTTTAACATCAGATATTTGCTGAGGCACAGACGATTCAAAAAGACCACTAAAGTTGGCAGTGTTGGAAAACATGGATGATAAACCCATCTTAAAGAGAAGAGGAAATAAAATATAGTAGGAATATGCAATAAACTATCATCGTATCGTATCAGAAAAAAAAAATTTAAATTAAATTTGATATCCTTTGCTTTTCCAACAAATAGTTTTTGTAAGAATATTTTTTTTTTTATAGAAAACTAACATAAGCTCTCACCTTTTTTAATGGTTCCTTTAAATCAATATCGAACTCAATGTGAAATTTAGGCAAAAGCACTTCAACATCAGTCACCAACATCTTCGAATTGATTTCATTCAAATCCACGCTCTTCAATTTTGTTTCCAGTTGCTGTAAACCATCTATTTGTTTGGGTAAAATGATCAGCATTGAAAGATCGGAATTCTCATAAGGCATTTCCAAAGCAGTAGCATCCAATTCCGGTAAATCGGCATAACCAAAACGATCATCCGTGTACATGGTATCCACTTGTACTTGTTGTTTGGAGCTAACATGAAAACCCAATTTACTGGTAGATGATGCACTAAATGGATGCAACCATTTGCCCTTGAAGTATATGGCATTGACCAGAACAGCGCTGGTATCACCATTAACAGCATCCGGTTGTAGAAGATTTTTTATTTTATTTTCTGTCTGCTGTTCCACCCAATTGTTGATTTTCTCTACACTTGATTGGGCATTTGCAAAATCAACATTTTCCGCTAATGAATCAAAATCATCTTTAGCAATTTTATTAAATTGTTCAGATACTTTAAGTTTATTGTTAACATATATACGAGTGGCCATCTTTAACTGGGGTGCTTTGTCCGATGTTGATTTGAAGGCCGATTTCAAAAATTCTCCATAGTTTTGAAGAATATCTGTTTTAGCACTTTGCCCGAACTTGAGAACTTTTCGCATTTCTGTGTCTGTCTCACCTTCAGCACCGGCAAAGGCTAAAGCTAAACTGGTTTGTATGGAGGCCGGAGAATAGACCACATTTTCAGAGGTTCTTTTGTCAGCAATCACTGAGAAAAGATCTGCAGCAAACAAATTACGACTTGCTGATTGTGAAGTTGCTACAGTACCAGCCATTATAAGGTGTTGTAATGTAAAAATCACACCTAACGTAAAGACTAGAACAAAAAAAAAAAAAAAGATTATTTATCTATTTAAATATGTTAATGGGGGTTTTGTTTGTAATTAATTTTGTTGTTTTTTTTTTTTTTTTGGAAATACCCTGTTATTATTTATGGGGGTTTTCCTAAATCGTTCTAAGTTGATATATGAATGTCATTATTTCTAAGTTTTATTATCTCGCGTCACCCTTAAATTTTATTTACATATTTATTAGTCCAAATGCGAGTAAACAAACTTTGATATATCGAAAATTATAATTTTTTCAACGTACAGTCGCTTCAAAAACTGAATGCTCACCACCCACTATAATTTTCAAATGAATTTTAATACTACAATTTAATATATATATTTTTTTAACATAAAATATGCATTTTTATTCTTTAAAATATACAGTTTCATATCTATAATATTAATAGGCTAGTCGATTTCTTGTGACCGATGTAAGTTTCACAGTTTTACCCAGATTTTGACAAAAAATTTATCATTTGAAAGGTATTTCTTTTTAGCTGTTACCCAGATTTAGAGATTTTCATCGTCTGGAATATTTTTTTTGAAGTTATGATCGTTTAAAGTTGCTACTAACACAGACATAAATGCTATATGTGTGTGTTTATTAAATTTGTTAATATGTTGAGTTTGTTTTCTTCATTTAAAATGAGTTGAATTGTGCAGCATACCTTTAATGTCTTTATTAAATGAAAAAATAAAATTTCCTAGAATTTGCACTCGAATTTCGAGTGCTGGAATCTGCTAGTTATGCATTAGAAAACTAAAAATGATTTTCATAATCTTATATACTATAACAAAAACAGTACTTATTTTTAACAATAAAAACTGAGTGCTCACTTTGGTTGTTCTTAAAAAATCACTTAGAACACAGAAATTTGTATAATTTAATACTTTGTGTGAGGTGCTTTATTTTTAGTTATGGTTTCTAATTTTGGCCCACCTCCGTTGTAATTTCCGCCTATTCTTGCTGTAGAGCTTTGACCAGTTCATTTTTTTTGTGAATTTTTCTTTCTCTTACCTTTTTTTCACCAAATGATACCACAGATATTCGATGGGGTTAATGTCCGGAGACTAGGGATGTGTGTCTATCCTTTTTCGGAGTATTATAGAGAAGCCATAACTTACTATTGGCGACCGTATGTTTTGGGTCGTTGTCCTGGGTGAAGATATAATTTGGCGGCACACCAATTTTTTGTACACTGGGGCTGGAATGGGTTTTTTTAATGCCGATATATTCTAATATTCCATCGATCATATGGAAGTCCACTACCAGCACTCATACATTTCACACCAATACTGAGCCACCCCCATGTTTAAAATGGAAGGATTTTATCTAATAATTTTTCATTGGCCTTTCTCCGCACTTTACACCTTCCGTCATTACCATACATGTTACATTCGCTTTCGTCTGTGAAAATACATTCGGGCCTATTCCTGTTGGCGTTGTCGTTTTTATTGTAGTTTCTATGTCGTTGTATTCATTCTTGAAATATATTGACACGATGAAGAGAAGTTATCGGACAGAAGTTGTTTCGGACACTAATTTTTCAAATTAATTTTTTGTAGTCGTTTTAATTTTGATACTAACAATGGCGACGACAGAAAAAAAACGTTTCTTTGTAGTTATTATCTTCGTTTCAAAATGGAGAATACCAATATATTTTCGATACATGTCGATAACGCCAACAGTGATGCCAAACTGTCGTTTTTATTTTGTTTTCAAACGACAACGCCAATGGGAATAGGCCCGATTGATTCCAGAACTCCATCGTCTCATTTTCAGGGATTTTAGCATACTCAAAGCTTTTTTTCTTGTCACCTTGCTTATGAATGGCAGCCCGACCATGATAACCAGCTACATAGAGTACATTGTGGACTGTATTTACAGAAATATTGAGATCAAACTTTATATTTATCGTTTCCGTACGTTTTGTAGTCGGAAGTTTTGGATTTTGTTTAATTTCCCGAACTATATAACGTTTTTGAGCTTCAGACAATAAATGTGGCCGACCAAATCTGGGCTCATACGTCAACTTTTTTTTGTTTCTATTAAACTCTTTTAACTCAATCTCTCTGTCTGTTGAGGGAGAACTCCATTCTCTCTTATCCAATTGATCTGAAACTTGGCCCATAGTCTTGTTGTGACTACAGATTAATTTTGGGGTAGTCACGCACAGTCACGGAGGGATCTAACTGTGATTTCTCCTCATCCGAACTCGATCTGAAACTTGGTCGATATACTTGCTGTGAAAAAAGATTAACTTTGACTTAGTCACGCACAGTCACGGAGTGATCTAAATGTCATTTCCCCTCATCCGATCGATCTCAAACTTGGTCCATACATTTGCTGTGAAAAAAGATTAACTTTGATTTAGTCACGCACAGTCACGCATGGTCACGCACAGACACGGAGTGATCTAAATGCCATTTCCCCTCATCCGATCGATCTGAAATTTGGTCCACACACTTTCTGTGAAAAAAGACTAACTTTGACTTAGTCACACAGTCACGCTTGGTCACGCACAGTCACGGAGTGAACTAAATGTCATTTCTCCTCATCCGATCTCGATCTGAAACATGGTCGATATATTTGCTGTGAAAAAAAATTAACTTTGACGTAGTCACGCATGGTCGCGCACAGTCACGGAGCGATCTAAATGTCACATACCCTCATCCAATCGATCTGAAACTTGGTCGAAATACTTGTTATAAAGAAAGATCAACTTCAACATAGTCACGCACAGTCACGCGTGGTCACGGAGTGATCTAAATGTCATTTCCCCTCATCCGATCGGTCTGAAACTTGGTACATACACTTGCTGTGAAAAAAGATTAACTTTGACTTAGTCACGCATGGTCACGCACAGTCACGGAGTGATCTAAATGTCATTTCCCCTCATCTGATCGATCTGAAATTTGGTCCATACACTTGCTGTGAAAAAATATTAACTTTGACTTAGTCATGCACAGTCACGCATGGTCACGCACAGTCACGGAGTGATTTAAAACCCATTTCCCCTTATCCGATCGATCTGAAACTTGGTCGATAGACTTGCTGTGAAAAAAGATTAACTTTGACATAGTCACGCACAGCCACACAGTCACGCACAGTTACGGAGAGATTACAACCCCACTTCCCATCCGATGGATCTGAAACTTTGTCCATAGACTTGTGGCCAAAGATTAATTTAGTCACGCACAGTCACGGAGATATTCACGGATAAGGAAAGGAAGAGTTTTAATAAAAACTTTTTTTATGGGTTAGATTATATCAATAATTTTTTTTGATGGTGGAATCTGGTTCTTTTACTATTTTTCCAATTTGTCTTATTGATTTGTTGGAATCGCATAAGTTAATAGTCTCGCTTCATTTAGGAGGTATGTCAAAAATTACTCCCGAAATAGTACCATCTGATTCAACGTACATATGACACAAAACTGCTATTAATCTATAATAATAGGCTAGGTGATTTCTTGTTACCGATGTTTTGTTCTACCGTTTTATCCCAACTTGGACAAAACATATATTATTTGAAAGGTATTTCTTTTAGCCGTTTTGCAGATTTACAGATTTTTAAATTTTATTTTGAGTAAATTGCATTTAAAGTTGCTACTAACAACACATACATAAAATTATACATATGCTATGTGTGTTTTATTAAATTTGTTAATGTGTTTGTTAATGAGTTTGTTATCTTCATTCATTCACAATAATAATAAACCATAAATGTGTTGGTTTGTGAATTGGCTAAGTCGAAAAAAAAGTTGCCTAGAAATTGCACTCGAATTTCGAGCGCTGGAATCTGCTAGTTATATTTAAAAAGGTTGTTATTACAATTTTATTATGTTTTGTTTTTAAGTACCGTTATTTTTGTCCAGTAAGTAGCAAAACTAAAATTAAGTACAAGTGAGCACTCACTTTTTGGAGCTAAAATTTTGTTAACTTTATGTTTTTGTTTTAAAATTGAGAACTATGGAATTCTTTTTACATATTAAAGTACATATTGCTAAACGTTACAGTACAGTACATAAGAAAATATAAAAAAAAGTTTCAACAAAATACAAATGTTTAATAAAAATGTTCATTTGAATATTAAAGTTGGTGGTGAGCACTCAGTTTCTGAAGCGACTGTAAATTGTTAAAATGAAAAATAAATTAAAATGTTAAAAAAATAAAATAATATAAAAAAATAAAATAAATAATTTTAGTTTGAAAATTTTTCAGAAAAGATTTCCTGAAAAATCTGTAAATTCTGGGGGCAAATCGTCGCATTCGATATCGAGTAAAATAAATCGAAATCCCATATTTTGGTTTATTATTTAAAGAAGGCGGACAATCGTCAGACCTCGTTTCACATTTTCTATTACTTATGAACTATAACTCGTTAGCTGTGACAGAGTAAAATTACTCGTAGTATTTTATTTTAGAAAATAAAAAAATAATTTCGATCAAAAAATTTCGATAACGAATGCGACGATTCGACCCCTGCATTTTACCTGAAATGGGCTTAGCACTAATTAATTATGAGGATTTTTTTTATATTTTTGTTGCAAAGTTTTCCCCAACGTATTCAACTTCTATGCCAAATTTCAGCTAAGGCGTCTATGACCTCAAAAATTATAAGAAGCTGCCCTTGATTCTGAAGTTGTCATGTGTATATCAAACTTTCCGCGTTTTACAGTTGTTTATTCTTCAACCTGATGGTGGTGGTATTTATTTAAAAGCACAATATAAAAATTCTTTTTAAATATTTATCATTGTAGCCTTAAGCATAGATGACACTAAGTAAAACAACAGCACTTAACTATATTAGTCATCATTGAAAGTGTTTTCAAGTTTCTCAAGTATTAATCAACAATCTGCCTGATTGCAAATACCTTCTATATCAGGTTCCCTTTTTGCAATTTTTTTTATTACTTTCGTAATTGTTTTTATTATCACATATTTTAGTGGTCTTATCTTTAATTAATTCTTTTGAGCAAGGCCTTGATCCCATATAAGGTGTGTTCAAAGTTGTGTATGTTATTCAAATATTTAATGCTTAAAACCAATATTAAGCTTCTTATGATGTTTTTAATATTAAATTTCAATTCATTTCAGCGAATGATAATTGTATTTTTTTTTTTTACAATAACTGTATAATTTCTTTAACAAACAAAGGTGTCATGTTGGGTTCAGCAGATAAGTTTTGGTTCCTATAGCCTGTTCTATGTATTTGATTTGCCATACATGCCTTAAAATCATGATCAAGACATTTTTTATTAAAAGCAGTTTGAAAATGAGAAAAATCACTCTGGATAAATTAAAAGTTTTTAATGAAAAAATAAATAAAATTTTAAAATAGTCCTTAAAAACAGTACTATTTTTAACGATTTTATTTATATCCAGCAAAAAGAGTGAATCTGATGTTTTGAAAATAAATTTACATAGGGCTGTCTTTACAAATACATAAAATTTATCTTTAAAAGGTAATTTTTTATTGCAAATAATAACTCTAAGGGCACTATGTTACACGTTCAGTATATATTGTAATATTTGGATCGCGATCAATATCGAAGAATGGCCTCCTATTCTGAAATCCATTAAGATGGTTCGCGATCCATCAATACTGTATGATACACTTTCAGTATGTATTGTGATATTGTCAATATATATTGAACGTGTAACAGTGCCCTAAAATAATCTGTTGCTACATAAGAAAAACTTAGGTAATTTTTTAAATTCTTTGGAATTTAATCTAATGAAAAAAATTATAAAATCTTTAATTATAAATAACATAAGAAAAATTTAGGTACCTTAACATTTTTTGAAAGTGAATAGAGAAAAACTTATATATTTAAATGTTTTGAAAAACAAGTTAACAAAAATTCAAATGTAAGATAATCATATAAAATTTACGAATTCAAATAGAATGAATAAAATGATAAAATATGTTCTGATAAATTATGTAAGAAAAATTAGGTAACTTAACAATTTTAAAAGTGGTCGCAATGGAATTGGAAAAAAACTTATTTAAGTTAACAAAAATTAAAATTAATTTTGTTTTAAAATTTTGGAATTCATAAATTAAACACTTAAGAAAATTATAGTCAGTTTATGAGGAAAATCTGTGCAATATTTTTGATTTTGATAGCTTCATATGGGGGCTATGACTTAAGATATATCCTATTTATTATAGGGTTTATTTTTGCACTACTGATAAATGGATGTAATAAACATAACCAAACCCAATTTGACCGAGATCTATATGATAATTGGGAGCCGATTTTCACCAATTTCAATAGCATTCATCCTATAGCCGATAAAAGTCACACCTCGCCTGAAATACAAATAGGTTGACCTAAAATGCCAATAAAAATGGAAAGCGTCATTTTGTTGGCAGTACATGAAAACTCCACTTGAATTGAAATCCCAGCTGATCCTTTTTTTTTAAGATAAGTATATTTTCGTACTTTTCCATCATAATATAGCGATATTGTTTCTTGGCGGTGTTATTATTTAAGTATGTACGTATGTGTCTATATACGTGAGAAAGCTCCAAACTCGCTCTTTCGGTTACTCAAATAAAAAAAAATAAGTTATAAAAACCACTGTTATGCAGCGCATGGTACACCGGGCACTCCTACAATAGAACATTTAATCTGTAGGGCATAAATGTTCATTTCATAGCCGATCCACATAATTCTCATTTTTACATTGCTCATCAGTAACGAGTATTCTCTTGAGAGAGATCTCGTCATTTCTGTTCTGCAAGATCATGCAAAAAATATTCTATCAACTCACTTAGATAATAAATGTGATCACGAAGAAAATAGCTTGAAAGTATGTGTAACGTGTGGTAAAAAAATTGATATTGACAATCGTCGAAGATCAGAATTTTCAATTACTGCAAATCTTGCTGGTTTAATTAAAAAGCATATAAACGATCAGTTAGACGCGTCTAATTCTAAATTTCCCATTAGCATTTGCAGTAAATGTCGAAAAACTATAATGGAGCGAGAGAAGGGTAATGCAAAGAGGCCACGTCCAACAATGAGGACATAAAGTTATGAGGACATAAAGCTAGAAAAAGAAACCAGAACAACTTATGATTGCAATTGTTTTATATGTCTAAAGGCACGATTCAAAGGTCTTTATAAAGTAGTTAAGGGTAAAGGTCATGTTCGTACTTTTATTTTATAATAGATGAAAACTGTGGTGATAACTGTGATAAAAAGTATGCAGTAAATATGTCTCTCTTTTTTATGAAAAAGAATCGGAGTATGATGATGTCGTTAATGATGAGGAATAAGAACACATTCGATGTTCGTTCTTCAGAAATGTGTTCTGCTTGAACTTCATCTTTTACAAAGATTTACAAATTAAGAGCAAAAAATTATCAGGGTGAAATTTTTTGGGGTAATGCCTGCCCGAAAACTTCTGCAAGAATCGGATAAATTTCTTGATCCTGAAATTTACGAGCATGTTGGTCCTTTGAAGTTACAGCTATACGTCGCTGCTTTTAAGACAATGAATAAAATTGTACAGAACTGTTTCTTCGCAAAGATCTAGAAAGTACTGGAACATCTCAAACTCTAAAATTACATATTATACTTGATCACTTGAAAGAGGGAATTTCATTATTAAACAACGATGGTTTGGGTTTGTGGTCAGAGCAGGCCGGTGGTGAATCTGTTCACAGAGAATTTTTAAAATTTTGAGAAAGATTCAAAATAAATTTAATAAATTATTGTTGGTACTCCAGCCAAGAAAAAAAGCGGTAGTTATTTCTTCTTCACAGCATTTATAGAAACATGGCATAAATTTTTTTTATTTCATTTTTAATTTTATAATGGAAAGTATTTTCGCAGTGGATTAGCCCTACAGGGGATGATATCACTTAAAAAAAAAAAATGTGCCACGATATTTATCTCGTTAGATGGTGTGGAAACCATATCGCTTAATTATGATGAAAAAGTACGAAAAAGCGAAAATCCATTTATCTTAAAAAAAGGATCAGCAAGGATTTCAATTCAAGTGGACTTTTCATGTACTATTAACTGCCAACAAAACGCGCTTTCCGTTTTTATAGGCATTTTAGGTCGCCAACCTGTTTGTACTTCAGGCGAGGAATGAAGTTTATATACTGTTTAATTACACACAGACGGACGGACAGACGGACGTCGCTAAATCGAATAAGAAAGTGATTCTGAGTCGATTGGTATAATAAAAGATGGGTCTAGGTCAACTATTTTTGGTAGTTACAAACATCAGCACAAAGTCATTATACCCTAACTACAACTAAACTCTAACGCCCGTAAAATTTTATCAAATACAAATTGCGATTAAACAAATAAATATTGGGAATAAAAATTGATATTGTTACGAACTATAAATAAGAACTTTTATACATAAAAATTGTATTAGGTAATTATTTTTTAGATATCAAATAAAAATGTTGTTCTTTTTAGAAATTCAAAGCAAGCGGTTGTTTTTATTTATCCTACGTTACAATATCGAGAAAAATAATAAATGAATTGTAATAAATAATTTGTAAAAATATAAAGGCCTGTTTCCCGACGTTGAATCATTCAATATGTTTAGCAAAATAACAGAAAACAGTGTTGGGGTTTTATAAAGCGAACATCATTTATTTTTGTGTGAAAACATAAAAAAGCTGTCATTTATTTCTTGGGTTTCATGTGGCAAAACAAATCGTCCCAAACGAATTTAACAAAATTGTTAAACATTACAAAAAAGAGCTTTTGTAATATCTTAAATCAAAATAAATTGATGATTTATTTATATCACTATTTCCACTTTTTAGAATCAAAACTGTTTCGTTTTATTTATTACTGAAATTATTTTTTTTATTTGTAAACAAACATCAGCTGATTTTATTTCTGGTTAGGATTACCATCGCAAAAGAGAAAATTGCTTTTTTTTTAAAAAGGGCATACAAAAATAATAAAAAAATAAGTAAGATACCCTATACCAAGCGTTTAGAGACTTTATCTCTTAGGTTCAACTAATTAGATATATGTACAAAATGAGCATAAACCAAATTTGAGTGGCATTGTTATTAATTTTTTTTCCCTTTGAATATGAACATGTAAGAAAATTATAGTCGGTCTAGATCGTCTATACGATACCCTATACCATGCGTTTAGAGACCCTATCTCTCAGGCCCAACTAACTGGTTATAGAAAATAAGCATAAACCAGATTTAAGTGGGATTTTTATTAATTTTTTTGGCTGCAGATATGAAAAAGTTCATATCGGATGCTATATCTATATGGGGACTAGGCCCAAAAATGGACCGATCCTGACCATGTTTGGTAAAGTCTCTTGTATTTTGCAAAAATATATACAAACAAAATTTGAGAAGAATCAGTGCAATATTTTTGTTTTTTGATAGATTTAAGTGAAGATCGGGAAGCAGCTCTATATGAGGCCTATGACTAAGAGTTGTACAATAGGGATCATTTTTGGACTACTGATTAACGGATGTAATAAATACATAATACAAACCCAATTTGACTAAGATTTATATGATAATTTGGATCTTATGGCAATTTAAATCGATTTCATAGGGGTCATTTGTATGGGGGCTAGGTCTGAACATGGACCGATTCTCACCAATTTCAATAGCGTTCATCCTATGGCCGATAAAAGCTTATGTACCAAATTTCATCAAAATAGCAGCACAAAGTCATTATACCCAAACCACATAGTGGTATAGGGTATAAAAAGAGTATATCGGATACTATATTTATATGAGGACTAGGTCTAAAAACTGGACCGATCCTGACCAAATTTGCTGAGGTCAATTATTTTTGCAAAAACATACAAAACAAATTTGAGAAAAATCTCGGCAATATATTTGTTTTTTTTTTTTTATATATTTAAATGAAGATCGGGAATCAGCTTCATGTGGGGGGCTATGACTAAGAATTGTCAAATTGGGTTTTTTTTGGATTACTGACAAACGGATGTTATAAATATACACAAACTCAATTTGACCGAGATCTATATGATAATTTTGATATTATAGCAATTTAAGTCGATTTCATAGGGGTCATTTGTATGGGGACTAGGTCTGAACATGAACCTATTTTCACAAATTTCAATAGCGTTCATCTTATGGCTGACAGAAGCTTATAAACAAAGTTTCATCAAAATATATTCATATTTGCGGCCTGTAGTTTGATTAGAAGGTTTACATGGACACACAGACGGGACGGACGGACGTACATCGTTAAATCGACTCAGAAACTGATTCCGAGTCGATATATTTTATTTTTCGATATATTTTTGGTAGTTACAAATATCAGCACAGTCATTATACCATAACCACATGAGTTTAAAGACCCTATATCTCATGTCCAACTAATAAGATATAGAAAATAAGCATAAACCGAATTCGAGGTCGAAAAATGGATCGATCCTAACCATATTTGCTGAGGTAACTTATTTTTTGCAAAAACACATACAAACCAAATTTGAGAAAAATCTGTACAATATTTTTGTTGTTTGATCGATTTAAGAGAAGATCGGGAATCAGCTTCATATGGGGGATATGACTAAGAATTAGCCTTTAGGGTTCATTTTTGGACTGCTTATTAATGACCGCGATATATATGATAATTGGCATCTTATGGCAATTTAAGTTGATCTCATAGGGGTCATTTTTATGGGGAGTGGTCTGAACATGCACCGATTTTCACCAATTTCAACAGCGTTTATGTTATGGCCGATATACTAAATTTCATCAAAAATTATTCATATTTGCGACCTGTAGTTTGATTACAAGGTTTACATGGACTCACAGACGGACGGACGGAATCAGTGATTCTGATTCGATCGGTATAATAAAAGATGGGTCTAGGTTAAATATTTTTGGTAGTTACAAACATCAGGCTGACCACAGAGTGGAATAGGGTATAACAAAATTTATGTCTATACAAACCAAATTGTTTACGTATTCGTTCGTCTATCATACGTTCGCGTGTCTTTTCAAACGTTTTCTGGAAACAGATTATCGATATTGGTTAGAAGATAATTTGTATTAAAATAGGTAGAGCTGAAATTAAGTTAATAAAAGTTTCTCTCAAATTCAGGGGTCAAATCGTCGTATTCGATATCGAGTAAAATCAATCGAAATTCCATATATTGGTTTATTATTTACGGACGACGGACAATCGTCAGACCTCGTTTCACTTTTACTATTAACAATGGACCGTAACTCGTTAGCTGTGACAGAGTAAAATTACTCTATTTTATTTTGGAAAATAAATTAATTTCGATCGAAAAATTTCGATAACCAATGAAGTGAATAATCATGTCACTCCAAGCTATAGTTAAAATATACTTCACATAATCCATAAAAAACAACTAATTTTTATGATGGTAGTTTTGAAAGTTTTAGCAAAAAAAAAACCCTAATTTAGAACAATAAGATTTTATTGAATGACTTCCATTCTTGTTGTTGGGATGTATTTCTGTATTTTTTTTTTTATTTATTTAAAAATTTGAAACTTTTTCTAAGAAACCGCTTAGAGAAATGACACAACACATCAGAATAACGACACATTCGCTATAATTCAAATTTAAAGACTTGTTTTTTTGTTTTTAAACGACAATGAAAGCCAGCCAAACTAAAATACGTGTTTCAAAATTAAATCATAATGGCTTTTGATGCACTAAATAAGTATGTATTTGTTGTATTTGTTTTTTCAATCAATTATCTTTAAAAATATTCACTTTTGTAAGTAAAATACGGTTTGTTTATTAAATATTCGATAAAAAAAAAAGCAACAAAATCACCTGTCTTCATCAATGGCGTCATTTTATTGTTTAAAAACATTTTCGTTTTGTTCTTTTATCGTTTTTTTCCGGCTTTTTAATTAATTTTTGATTTTGTTATGTATGGAAATACATAAGTACGTGGTTTATTATTGACTGTATTGTGCCGTACACTCGCTTATCTCTCCTTCCACCACTTTTCACTATTAATCAAATCAAATTTGCCGACCATATGGATTTATATAGAATTTTTTATGTAAACATTTCACTAAATATTATATTGTGATTTTACACTCAGATTATTTATTTTTATATTGTGCTATGTAAATAAAACTAGGAATTTCTCACTCCAACTGTATCGCAGCTAAGTTAAAACCGCGAATAAAGTCAACCATAGCATAGCATGCTCTCAACGAGAGCTTAAAACCGTACACGCATACAACAAAAACAAATCTGAGCTAGGAGTTTGTTGTTTATGTTTGCATGTGAATTGCTGTTGGGTTTCATTTAATACGGGTAATTCCATTTCCAATCTTTAAACTTTAAAAACACTTCAGTGTTTTATGATGTAAGCGATTTCTTTGTGTTGCCATTACTCACTTTTTTGTATATATTTTATATTTCAATTTGTTTTGAAGATTATTATTTAATTAAACAATTTCGTTAAACATGTCTGTACAAAAACGCAACTGACTTTTAACTGAATTTATAATAACATTTCGATAAAAAAAATTTTATTCACATGTTTGAGTTTTGAGTGAAATAGATGTGTTACTCATTATTTAAAAAATACACTCTCTTTTCCAGAGAGTTTATAAAAACCCCATGTCAGAGATGGAAGATTGGAATTTTGTGAGATGGTACTTAACATAAACTAACAAGTACTTTTTCATATTCAATGGTACTATGTTGTTGGAAAATAAAAATTTTTAAATGATATTGAGAATAGTATTTTTTCAAAATTTAATCGTACAACATTTTGTTTTTATATATCGAGGTGATTTGTCAGATGTTTTGCCAATGCATGTTTTCGACTGGATTTCGTATAAATTATAAATGGCGAATAAAGCTATATTCATACATGTAAACAACAAATGATTAATTGATATACAGTCGGTCGCAAAACTGAGGACACAGCAACCTTTTTTTTTTACAGGTTTTACTATTTATATTTGTTTCTAACAAAAATGTCAATATAATAAGGGTTTTCACTCTTGGTAGTAAAGTACCCTTGTAACCCTTGTAAATGTTGTAGATATAGTAAAAGTACTATTATTCACAACACCGCAACTACAACATGTATGAAATGAAAATTTACTACGCTGTGGTTAAAGTACAAGGGTAAAAGGTATAGTACATTTGCAAGACTAAACATTTACAAGACTAACCATTTACAAGACTAAAACAGCTGATCGTTGAGCTGCCAAAACAATTGTTTAATTTTATTGTTCATTTTGTGGTCACTATTAAAATAAATAATAAAAAATGGATCAAAATAATAAATAAATTAATAATAAAGATGGACCTATAGGTAAATTAAGCATTTTCGGCATTTTTCTAATCTACGATTGCTTTTTGATATTTTTTATTTTTCAAATTGATGGAAAACAAAACAAAAATCAGCTGATTCATTAATTTACAATACATAATACAATATACACGGAAAAGACGTTCACGCTTTGTAATATAAAATCGTTGTAAATATAACAGGGTTGTAAATTTAACACCAAGAGTGAATACCGCTAATATGTACGCATAGCTATTTATTTTTAATTTAAAGGTTGTCCGTCACTTGGAAATAAAAATTATGAGTAGTCCACTTGCAAAGTCAGCTATGTTAATAGAACGAAAATTTTTAGATAATCGATTGAAACTTCTAGTCCCGAAATGGAGTTATGAAAATTTATATTACTACATATGATGGAAAAGTATTGTCACAGGGCGTCATTTTACTAGAAATCTTTTAATTTGTATTTTTTATATTTTTAAATTACATATAGGCAGTTTTGCAAATTTATTTTTTACATAAGTTTATTATGGTGGCCCTTCATTATATGGAGGGAAAAGTGTTCAAACTCTCGGTCGCACTCCCTAGAAATATGCGAATAGCAAAAAAAAAAAAAAACTGAGAAATACAAAGTTTTGGGCCAATCAAAAATCATCATCAATGGCTCAAGGCGATTGAAAATTTCAAGTGTGTTTATATGGGGAAAATAAGACTTTTTCTTCAGATTTTACGAAAATTTCGTTCCATGGTTTAATTTTTCCGACAAATTGTTATATAATTCGCGATTAGTATTAAATTATCTTTGCAAAAAGCTATAAAATTTCCAAATCGAATAAAAACTCGCCAAGAAATAGCAAATGCCCAAGACCACTTTTGTGCAAAAAAAAAAAAAAAAAACTAGGTCATGAAATTTTGTGGCATTTTTTTTTTTCAACTTTGAGAAATTGATTATTGCTATAAGATATGAAGTATTGTTTTATTACCACGTTTTTAACCTATTGGGAAATGAGACCAAAGAGGGAAAATTTTTTGATAAAATTTTGAAAACTCCTTTTTTAAATTTTAAAAAATTTTTTTAAACAAAATTTCAAAAAATGGATCTCGCACTTTAAGGTTTTATTAAATGTATGTTAGGGATTTACTGTGTGAATTTTTAAGTAAATTCCTCTGTAAAAGATTCAGTCAATGTACTCTTTCTAAATTCTTTATATATATAATATTAATAGGCTAGGCGATTTCTTGTGACTGATGCTTTGTTCTACCGTTTTATCCCGATTTTGACCAAACGTATATTATATGAAAGGTATTTCTTTTTAGCCGATTTGCAGATTTACAGATTTTTAAATTTTTTCCTTTATTTTGAGTCAATTGCATCTAAAGTTGCTACTAACACATACATAAAATTATACAATCCCAGTATGCATTGAAAAATTATTTCTCCAATGTTGGAGAAAAGTTAAGTTCTCAAATTGATATCTAATATAATTCTCAACTTGAGTTGAACAATTTTTCTCCTTGTTTGCTTTCAACTTGATATCAAGTTGAGACTTAAAATTTTTTCCAATCTTTGAGAAATATTTTAACATCAATTGGATAACCAACACTTTTCTCCACTTGAGACCAAACTTTTTCTCAACTTGAGTACGATTTATGTTGAGTTTGAGATATTATTTACAACTTTTGTATTCTCGTATGGCAGCGCTGTTCATTTCTCACAGTAAAGGCCGAGTTAGCCCCACGTAACCGTAACCTAACGTGTCAGCCGTTTTTTTTTCACATGAAAAACAGTTACCGAACAGAACTGCAACGTAACTGGATCATCCCAACCTGCTGAATTTGATTTTCGCTACTTTTGTACGTGACATTTGTGAACAGCTTACAAAGTTTGGTTAATAATTGCACTAAATGCCAACGTTACATTTACGGTACGGTTACATTTTAAAAATGTGTGGCTAACTCTGCCTTAACGTTGCGAATCATATGTTCTAATTTCTAGAAATAATAATAATTGTGAAAGTTTTCAGCTTTGTGGTAAATTTTAATTATCTTGATTTAAAAAGGAATTGTTGCAGAAAAGAAAAATTAAATAAATAAAAGGGAGGTAAAAGTATAAGTTTTATATAATTAATGATATATATCTATAATTAAATTTGTGATATACATTATAGAACAAAAAAGTGAAAAGTGTGTTGTCATCTTGCCAAAAGCACCATTTAAGCAGGCCTCTGAAGAATTCGAGTCCAAAGTACAATCAAGTACAAACAAGTTAAGCGACCTGGTAAGTTTCACAAAAATATGAGCAATATTCAAGGCTAATTACTTAATTTGTTATTAGGTTGCAAACCTACAAAATTTCTAAAAATTGCATGGCGGAAATTGGTCACTGATGAAGTAGCCAACAAATACTGCTGGCAAGGAACAAATTCCAAAGAACCTGTACGAGCTCTCAGCGTAACGGCGGCATTAAAACGTGATTATATTTTTATGTTTTGATTCCAATTGATATTAATTCAATCTAATTAATCTTTCCAGATGCCTACAATCAAAAATTTTGTGCTGCTTCTTCGGACAGCGAGAACGATAATTTAATTTTTCCAGCATGCCAACAACCGCCTACAAAAAAGGTGAACTATTTAAATGAAAAGGACTATTTAAACAAAATTAATTGATATATTTTTAACTATTTCTACTTTTTTTGAATTTTTTAATATTAATTTAATTTAATATTAATTTAAATATTTAACATGCGATTCTTACAAATTTTGTTTAATAGCCACAAATTAGGGCCATAAGTCCGGCAACCTAATAACAAGTTGAGTAATTAGCCTTGAATAATGCTTATATTTTTGTCAAACTTACCTGCTTAAATGGTGCTTTTGCCAATATTGACTTACGTTTTAAGGTTGCCGTACCGTCCCCAAATTTTACCTCTTCCAATACTCTTAATTTATTATTAATTCTATAGTTAAAAAATTTTTAACATGTTATAATATTTAATGTGTCATAAATAATAAATTAAATTAAAAATTGCCGAAAAAAGTTGAAATAATTAATTGATATATTTTTAATTATTTCTCTTTTTTTCCTTTTTCAATTTAAATTCTTATTTATGTCCTATATAATATTAATAGTCAAAAAAAGTACAAATAAGTAATTCATTTACTTTTAATTCTATATTTAAACAATTTTTAACATGTTATACTATTTAGTATGTCATAAATAATAAATTAAATTAAAAATTGCCGAAAAAAGTACGAATAATTGATATATTTTTAATTCTATTTTTTTTTTTGCATTTTTTAATTTAAATTCTTACTTATGTCCTATATAATATTAATATTCAAAAAAGTACAAATAATTATTTAATTTATTTTTAATTCTAAATTAAAAAAAACATGTACATGATAATACATATTAAATATGTAATAAAATTAAATTGAAACATTCAGAAAAAAGTACAATGTTTCCATTTCTAAAATTAATATGATTTTTTTTAATATGGCAATTCCAATTCCATTTGATACCAATTGGAGAAATTTCTTTGCTATCAAGTTGAGAATCACAAATTTCTCAATTTGATAACTAAGAAAATCACCATATAAAAAATGTGCCTTTTAAGTTGAGAAGACTATAATCCGACTATTGAGGTGCATTTGAGAATTAACGTTGGAGATTTGAGAAATGTATTTGATCTCAAATGCACCTCAAGTTGATAGCAAACAATAATGTTTATTGGGATCCTATGTGTGTGCTTATTAAATTTGTTAATGTGTTTGTAATAAAAATGAGTTTGTTTTTTGTGTTGATTTGTTAATTGGCTATAATTGATTAGCATACTTTTAGGGTCTTTATTTAATGAAAAAATAAAATTTCCTAGAATTTGCGCTCGAATTTCGAGGGCTGGAATCTGCTAGTCAAAAATTAATCAGTTCTCTACTTTTAAATACTATATTTTATCTCAATAGCCTAGGGTTTCGGAAAATAATAATATGACCCCATTAACCCTTTTTGGAATTGGGGTCACATATGACCCCAAGCTAATAAAAGACAATTTATTCAAAAAAATCAAATATTACTTTCAAATAGTACTTACTACTGTTGAATTTTTGAAATCGTAATTTAAAATATAACCAAATGTGTAGATCTTCCGTTCCCAAAATTTCGGATAAATCCGAAAACGTTAAGCTATTATATGCCAAGGCTAAACCAAAGCTGGTTAAGATATTTTTAATAAACTATATTTTCCCCATATAAACACAATTGAAATTATCAGTCGCGTTGAGGCACCTCAAAACTTTTTTATTGACTTTGTATTTGTATTTGTATTTCTCAGTTTTTTTTTTTTTGTTATTCGCATATTTCTAGGGGTGAGACCGAACACTTTTTTTATTATGGGCCACCTAATGTACATATTAAACTAATTTGAAGAGTCGCGGAAAAAATGGCCGGGATCGAAACAATGGTCGTGACACCCACCATACAAAGTAAATACTTAATGTCATACATCTAGAGTGCTGCATTAGAGAAAGCCTTGGAACTATGTTCATAAGTTATTAATGTGAGTAGTGTTCCAAAAAATGGGTCGGATCGGACCAATGGCCGTGGCACCTCCGATACAAAAAATATGAGTTCTATAAAAACGATAGTTTTGAAACTTTTGACAAGTACATTAATTACCAATGTGAGTAGTCGTGGAAAATATAGGCGGAATCGTCAAATCGCCAAGACCGAGAATCGCGAATAACAAAAATTGCCTAAATTTAAAACCGCAAAAAACCGAAAATTTCGAATAAAAATCAAAAATCGCAAATTGTAGAAAACAAAATAAGCCAAAATCAAAAACAGCAAAAAACAAAATCGCCAAAGTCAAAAATCACTAAAACCAAAAATCGCGGATAACAAAAATCTCTAAAATGAAAAATTGCCAAAACCAAAAATCGCGAATAACAAAAAACGCCAAAAACAAAAATCGCCAAAACTGAAAATCTTGAATAACAAAAATCGCCAAAATCAAAAAGCGGAAAAAACAAAAATCGACAAAATCAAGAATTGCCAAAAAATAAATAAAATTGTTTTCTAAAAAATATGTATTCCCAGTTTTTGCTTTGGGTTGCAACTAGTTAATTATAAATCTCATGAAGTTTTTTTTATATTACGGCGGCTCTATAAGTATTGCATTGTAGATCTTCCTCACACATAATGTGATTCTAAAGTTTTAAGTCCCTTTATGTACGCCTTAAAAGATTTAAACGGATCAGAATACCTTAAAGATTTCCTATCACCACCTCTTCTCTCTTTCGGGAGTTTCATTGTAGTTAAATGGTTTTTACAAATTCTTTGTAACCGGTCCTTAGACTCCAAAAATAGTAGCAAATGTTTTCTGGCGTTTTTCATTGGATTTCTCAACGTTTTTCGGTGTTCGTGCTGTACAGTATTGCAATATAAATATATGCTGAGTGTTCGCAAAATATTTGATTTTTTTTTGAATAAATTGTCTTTTATTTGCTTGGGGTCATATGTGACCTTAATTCCAAAAGGGTTAATGGGGTCATATTATTTTTTCCAAAATCCTAGACTATTAAGATAAAATATAGCATTTAAAAGTAGAGAACTGATTAATTTTTGTTATAAAGAATTTTGAAAGATTACATATACTGAATATTTCACAAAAATCTTTTATTATCTCGAAATCCGCAAAAATAAAATCCTTGTCAAAAAAATTCTGGCAATAGGTAATTCCCTAAAAATTCACAAAGTTAATCTCTAACATGTATTTAACAAAACCTTAAAAAGCCAGATCCATTTTTAAAAATTTTGTTTAAGAAAATTTTTTAAAACTTGAAAAAGGAGTTTTCAAAATTTTATCAAAAACATTTCCCATTTTCGGTCTCACTGCGCAATAGGTTAACAACTCATATCTGAGTACTTATGGGTATAGAGACCAACAAAAAAAAAATTACGGCTTTAATCAATTTGTTAAAGTTGAAAAAATGTTCATCACATTTCATGACCAAGTGTTTCTTTTTTTTTGGCACAAAAGTGGTCTGGGGCATTTGCTAGTTCTTGGCGAGTTTTTATTAGATTTTGAAGCTATATAGCTTTTTGAAAAGATAATTTAGTAATGATATCGATTCATATAATATTTTGTCGAAAAAATTAAACTATGGAACGCAATTTTCGTAAAATCTGAAAAAAGTCATATTTTCCCCATATTAACACACTTGAAACTTTCAATCGATTTCCGGCGTGACTTTTCTGTATCCGATTGTCCCCAAACTTCACATTTATTAGATTTATATAGAAAGGAAACAAACTGGACCCCGACACTTCCTAAAATCGCAATTTCATTTTTAAAGACGGACGGACATCGCTAATTGACTCAGAAAGTGATTCAGCTCAAAGTCATTATACCCTAACTACATAGTGGTATATAAAATTGACAAATTCGGAATTTTATAAAATTTTCCAATGTATTATCACCCGCTGTACAATTCAGTTTGTCATTCCGTTTGTAACACATCGAAATAAATTCCTGAGTCCCCAAAAAAATTACTTTTCTTATTCCTTATAACAAGGGAAGTTGACTTACCGATGACCGTCTGTCCGTCTGTCTGGAAATCACGATCACGCCGTCAATATCTAAGCTAGACCGTTCTTTTTTGTATAAAATCGTTTATTAATATCCCAAAGGAGTTGTTATTTAAAATCGTCAAAATCGGTCAAAGGGTTCACGAGCTATGAATGAAATTTTGAAAAAACTCTTGAAAAAATAAAAATTTTCAGTGTGTTTGTTGTTTTTCTTAAGATATGTTGTATATGTTGTAATTCTTCGTATTGTTGAAGTCATTACAGTTCTGTGTATATTAATACTGCACGTGTCACATTGGCCTAAGCAAGTTTTACCACATATTTTTTTTATCATTAAAATTAAATATTAAAAATTAAAAATTAATAAAAATGAAAAGCGGAAAATGAAAAATGAAAAATGAAAAATGGAAAATGAAAATGGAAAATGGAAATTGAAAAATGGAAAATGAAAATTGAAAAACTAAAGATGAAAAATGGAAAATGAAAAATTAAAAATGGAAAAGAAAATGAAAAATTGAAAATCGGAAATGAAAAATGTAAAATCGAAAATGAAAAGTGGAAAATGAAAATGGAAAATGGAAAATGAAAAATTAAAAATGGATAATGAGAAATGGAAAATGGAAAATGAAAAATTAAAAATTAAAATTGAAAAATGGAAAATGAAAAATGAAAAACGAAATATGAAAAATGGAAAACGGAAAACGAAAAATTAAAAATGGAAAATGGAAAACTAAAAATGAAAAATGAAAATTGAAAAATGGAAAATGAAAAATGAAAAATGAAAAATGATAAATGGAAAATGAAAAATGGAAAATGGAAAGTGAAAAATGGAAAATGAAAAATGAAAAATGGAAAATGAAAAATTAAAAATGAAAGATGAAAAATGGAAAATGGAAAATGGAAAATTAAAAATTAAAAATGGAAAATGAAAAATTTTAAATTAAAAATGGCAAATGGAAAATGAAAAATGAATAAATTAAAAATAAAAAATGAAAAATCGAAAGTGGAATATGGAAAATGAAAAATGAAAAATGAAAAATTAAAAATTGAAAATGAAAAATGAAAAATGGAAAATGAAAATGGAAAATGAAAAATCGAATATGAAAAATCGAAAATGGGAAATCAAAAATGAAAAATGGAAAATGAGAAACTAAAAACTAAAAATGAAAAACGAAAGATGAAAAGTGAAAAATAGAAAATGATAAATTAAAAATGAAAATTGAAAATGAAAAAGGTGGAGGGTGTCAAAGATTCGACCCAGCCGAATTTAACACTCTTACTTGTTTTACTTAAAATGTTTTTAGAGTTAGAGGTTAGGTGTTTTTATACCCTATGTGGTTTGGGTATAATGACTTTGTGCTGCTGTTTGTAACAACCAAAAATATTTGACCTAGACCCATCTTTAATTATACCGATCGAATCAGAATCACTTTCTGAGTTGATTTAACAATGTCCGTCCGTCCGTCCGTCTGTGTGTCCATGTAAAGCTTGTAATCAAACTGCAGGTCGCAAATATGAATATATTTTGACGAAATTTGGTATATAAGCTTTTATCGGCCATGGGATGAACGCTATTGAAATTGGTGAGAATCGGTCCATGTTCAGACCTAGCCCCCATACAAATTACCCATATGAAATCGACATAAATTGCCATAAGATCCAAATTGTCATATAGATCTTACTCAAATTGGGTTTGTATGCGTTCGTTACATCCACTAATGAGTAGTCCAAAAATGATCCCTTTGACCCCATATAGAGCTGCTTCCCGATCTTCACTTAAATCTATTAAAAAACAAAAATATTGCACTGATTCTTCTCAAATTTTGTTTGTACATATTTTTGCAAAATTCAAGAGGCTTTACCAAACATGATCAGGATCGGTCCATTTTTGGACCTAGTCCCTTAATAGATATAGCATCCGATATGAACTTTTTCATATCTGCAGCCAAAAAAATTAATAAAAATCCCACTCAAATTTGGTTTTTGCTTATTTTCAATGTCCAGTTAGTTGGGCCTAAGAGATAGGGTTTCTAAACGCATGGTATAGGGTATCGTATAGTCGGTCTAGACCGATTATAATTTTCTTACTTGTTTAGTTCTAGGTTTAAAAGTTTTGACAACATCGATATCATAACTTGTTTATATTTGGGCCAATTTTTAATATAAAATTATCTTTTTCAGTAAAGCTTTTCATGATCACTATAATGGGCATAATTAAAGTTAAAGCAATTAAAAAATGTGGTAGGCAAATTGATTTCATTCAGAAGTCTCATCTTCATGCTTATCTTTATATGTTATTGCTTTTGTAATTTTTGTTTTTATAAATATGTTTGTTAATTATTTTTTTTTTCAATAATGCTTTAATCATTTATTATCACTTGAATGTTTGTAGTTTCCTTTTGAAATTAAATCGAATATGTTATCAGTTGATTTTTATTTAAAAATTCTACTTAAAAATATACCATCTCATATTTGATTAATTAGTTGGTAAAAAATCTCTGAGCGCGTTAAAACAATAATTCGTGTGAAGTGATCAATTAACAAAAAATTAAGGGAAATTTACAGATAAAATGGAAATTAAAGGTAAAACTAAAATGCACACGTGTTTGCGAATTGCACAAATATGTATGTATGTATGTATACATATTATGAAATACAGTGTAAAACCACGTAATCCCCTAACTACGGAATAGTCTAGGGTATATTCCTAAAACTGTAATAAAATAATCACTCAATTACATCAGATTCTGAGAAATTCACTATTCTTGCATATTTTTCTGTAGAAAAAAATCCTTTTTTATACCGGTTTGAAATAGATTATTGGCTAATAATTATTATCGATTATTGGCTAATAAGGTCTATATTCAAACAAGAAAATACAAATGAAGTGATTAATAAAAAATACATACATACATACTTACATACTCGTACATATATTTATTGGTGAGCAAATTTATTTTAAAAAATAAGGTAATTTCCCTAAAGAGTCATTTATATTGAAAAAGTATGTACATACTTTTTTGTATTCATTTGCTGCGATCAGTTGTAATTTGCAATTACATTAGTAATGTGGTGGAAGATAAAAATAATACAATTGAATTTAATTTATTTTTTTTACAACAATTTATAATAATCAGAAGCGAAATTGTAAAAGTTCGGATAAGTTTTCAATTTATAAAATATTTAAAAAAATCGCTTTAAATATTGATAATAGGTTTTTGCCAAAAAGAGAAGAAAAAAAATATATGTATGTATATATATACAGTATGTCAAGATTATCTTTGCACAGTAAATAAAGTTGAAAATGTTATTTTGATTTAAGAATTTCAACAACAAATTCTTTATATATGTATACCTATATGTTTTTTACACACATTCCTTTACTGGGCTTGCTCAAAAACGATGTTTACTCAATATGAATGGTGTCAAAAAAAAAAAAAAAAAATCTTTGCATAATGAGTGAAGACTACAATAAATGAGTTAATTTTCCGCGAAGTTGGTGCATTTGGGTTTTTTCATGAATGTATGTGAAAGAGGTTGCATAGCGTTTATGTACAAAATAATTGCCCTACAAAAAATTGGTGTACTTCAATTATTATAATGGCAAATCAGCCTGGGAAATTTTTATTATGTGTGCTCTTAAAATAAGGACTGTAGACATATTCCGTGCTGAAAAAGGAGGAAGGCTCTTTTATTTCGGGCCACTAGGCAAACCAAAAAAAGACGCGGCATGTTGAATGCAAATTAAAACTATTTACGATAAGCCCCAATCCAGCACAAGAGGATTAGCTCTTCAAGTGATTAATGATTATGGGCTGAGTGTTTCATATGAAAACATCCGAAATGTAATACACAAAAACACAAATATTCCTCACGCGCGGCTAGAAAAAAAACCTCTGCGCTCAGTGAAAAATATTAAAAAACGATTCAAATTTGCTACAGAACATATTTAATTTCCTCCAGAGTACTGGGATGACGTTAGATTCTGTGATGAGGCAAAAGTGTTGCTGTACTATTATGATTAACCCCAAAAAGTTTGGAGCATTAGAAAATCAAAACATACTTCCTACAGTAAACTTTGGAAAACTGTCAGTTATGGTAGGGGTTGTATATCAAGCAAGGGAGTTGGTAAAATCGGGATTACCAAAAAAGTTTATCTTAATATTTTAAAAATTTAACTGACCGCTAGTGTTAGACAATTCGGTTTTATTGACCTGGAAAATTCACAAAAGTTCATATACAAATTTTATCAAGATAATGATCCAAAACATAAATCTTAATTGTGTAGGTCCTGGTTATTATACAACTGTACCAAAGTTATTGATACTCCTGTCCAAAGTCCTGCTATGAACCATATCGAAAAAATGTGAGTCCATCTAAAGAAAAAGGTCGGCACTAGGTCACCAACAAATAAAAAAGAATTAAACAGCCCAATTCTAAATAAAAATTCCGCATAAAATTTCTCACTTCTCCCTTCTTTTATTTTTTTTTTTTTTTTGTTAACCAACACTCAGGGGATGCCCCCTACAAATGCAGTGCATTGTGTTGATTTAAGGAAAATAGGTTATGGGAAGGAGGAGAGAGGGAGTAGTGTTTATGGATATTTGACTTAAATTTTATTAGATTATAACTGTCAGGAAAGACCTCTGCGGGGAGTTTATTCCACATACGGCTAGTTCGACTGATAAACGAATTCTCTCTGTAATGCGTTGTGCGGTCAACTGGACAACAGACTACAAACGGATGTGATCTACTAGAGAAGCGGGTAGAGCGAACCGAAAATCGGGCACTTGGAATAAGTTCGCTAATCTCAGAAGAACATTTCCCATGGTAATATCTATAGAACAGTGCTACACAACCCACATTCCGACGGTGTTCCAATGAATCAATAGAATTGGATACCCAACTGTCATTGATGAGCGCCAACGCCCTCCTTTGCACACGGTCCAGTAGCTCCAAAATAGACTTCGAAGCCCCTGCCCATATATGGGAGTTGTATTCCATTTTCGGTCGGATGTAAGTGGTATAGATTTTAAGGAGATCAGGAGTGAAGTAATTTCTACACCGTTTTAGAAAACCAAGACACTTGAATGCTTCTTTCGACACTTGAAAAACATGCTCGTTCCAACGAACATCACATTGAATTCTCATGCCCAGAACATCAAGAGTATCCGATTCTTAAATACCTATACCACCCATATATACAGATGACATTGTTGATTCCATGGCCCTATGGGTCAACATACAACATTGGGTCTTTAGCGCATTAAAATCAACCCTATTCGCTTTACCCCACTCGGAGATTGTTAAGAGGTCTTGATTGAGTGTGTCATTCATTGTCCGCCTTTTGCCCCCAACCTCCAAGAGGCTTGGCCTTCAATTAAAGGAGAATGAATGACAAATGCTGCTGTCATCTGCGAAAGAGTATATAGAGTTAAAAGTTTGGCCAAGAAGGTCGTTCAGGAAGATAAGGAAAAGAGAAGGAGAAAGAACGGAACCTTGGGGTACCCCTGAATTAAGCTGAAACTCATTAGATGAGACCCCATCAATAACAACACGTATTGTTCGGTCTCTGAGAAAACTCGATATGAATCGAGAGAAGTCATTACCGACCCCAAATGCAATAAGCTTTGATATCAATGCACCGTGCCATACACGGTCGAATGCCTTGGAAATATCCAGAGCAACCACTTTACTTTCGCCAAAATTGCGAATGGATCGACTCCAGCGCTCAGAAAGTAGAGCTAACAGGTCTCCCGTGGAACGATTTCTACGGAAGCCATACTGTCGATCATTAAGAAGTGAGTTGGCCTCTAGGTAGTTCACAAGGTGGAAATTGATCATGCTCTCCATCACCTTTGAGAGCGCAGAGCAGATTGCAATTGGACGGTAATTTTCAGGGTTATTAGCCGCACCCTTTTTAGGGATTGGCTGGACATTAGCAACCTTCCAGCAAGAGGGAAAGACTCCCGCACGATACGAAAGGCTGAAAAGGTTGGCCAATGGACTGGCTAGCGTCGAAGAGCACTGTTTCAGCACCAGTGCTGGTATACCATCCGGTCCCGGAGACTTGTTAATGTTGAGATCCGATAGAACCCTTTTAACTGCACGTGCTCGGAAGAATATTTTAGGCATAGTACAAGATACCCTTTCGAGTTCGGGCAGTGGTTGATCGCTATCCAGCAAAAATGAATTTTTTGCAAAAAGTTCAGCTAAAAGGTTAGCCTTATCAACCGGGTCAGTGAATATTTGGTCATTCATTATAAGAGTTGGGATAGCAGAACTAGCATTATTGTTTACTCTTTTAACAAATGACCAAAAGCTGTTGCTGCCCCGAGGAGCAGAAAGAACTTTAGCACGAAGACGCTGATCGTGAAGAAACTTTTCGCGCCTTAGTACTTTGGCACATTCATTTCTCGCCTGTTTGCGTAGCAGTTCAGCGACGGAATTTTTATTTTCACGCCAAAGTCTGAATGCTTCCTCTCTGGATCTGACTGCATCTCTGCAAGTCTGGTTAAACCAAGGTTTTCGATTAGGTTTAGCCGAAATGCGCTTTGATGGAATGAATAATCTCATACCAAGCACTATTATTTTTTCCACCATTATCTCAGCAGCATCAACATTATTATCTAGGAAACAAAGTTTCCAGTTGAAATGCTTGAAGAAATCGTTGATTTCGGCCCAACGAGCCTTTTCGTAAATGAAGACTGAGCGTTTCATAGCTGGTGTTGAAACACTGTGAAGTACAGAGTACGAAAAAGAAGTGGAAATGGTACAGTGATCCGAATTACCAAGAGGTGCAAATATTTTCACTTCATATTTGTCAGGGTGTGAAGTTAGAAAAAGGTCGAGAGTATTCTGTCTTTGCCCTTCAATGCACGGAATGTGCGTTGGTTCATTCACTAGTTGCGCTAAGTGGTTATGCGCGGCGAAAAGCTCAACGTAACGGCCTTCGGGAGTTGTTTGACTCGAATGGTGAAGCCAAGAAGAGTTGTGAATATTAAAATCGCCGGCAACTAAAATTTCGCTATTCGGGCAACTCTCTAGGATTCTAGTTATGGATTCAGAAAGGGCATCGAAGCTATTATAGGTATGCTCCCTTTCTATGTTTGGGCTTCTGTAAAGAAACCCGAAATGTAAAATGTGTGACCTGATTTTGAACTTAACCCAAAGTGAGTTAAATTCTGCATCGTTACAGTTATAATGTTGCTGGAACTGGTACACAACATTGTCACGAATGTACATTGCAAGGCCCCTATGGAAAGAAAAAAGGGATAGAAGGTGATAACCAGGTACATGAAAATCCTGTGGATCAGCATCCTCACTCACCTGGGTCTCACATAAGGCGAAAACATCCGGCCGATGGAAGCGAGTGTGGGCATATACAGAGAAAAAATTCGTCCTCAGTCCACGTATGTTACAGAAGTCTATTCTGAGTTTACCTGACATTACAAAATTAATAAAAATCTAAGTCAATATTCCAAAAAAAAAAAAAAAAAAAAAAACAATAGTATAAGTGACAAGTAATCGTTTTCCTGTTATTCGGATAGTTAGTAACCAGTGCTATGCCTTCATCACTAACATAACCTTTTCCCCTATTATGAATAAAAATTCCTTAGGAAAAAAAATTCTAGGAGAAAAAGTATGTAGCTATTCTTAATGTACTTGAATGTGGTTTTTCCCTGAAAAAATTTCCCTTGTAAAACAGACGGGAGTTTACATCAAAATGTCAGATGTATTTTGATAAAACAAAATTTAAATAAAATTAATATTTTATTGTTCTTGTAGGTTGAAGACCACAAATAAAGCCCAACTTCAACTTTTGTTAACTTTAATGAAAGCCAATTCAGGCAATTATTATGCTTTCATTAGAATCAGCCCGCAATTGACTTCTAGCAATCCTTTATCTATTTCGTTGTTGTTATTCTACAACATCAATTTCGTCAACAAGTGATCGCATCTTAGCTATGCTATTAATTTTTTTTATTTAAAATATAAAATTAATTGTCAATAAGCAAAACAATAGGCTTCGAAATACGATGATGCCACATATTCATTTTTTGTTCACGCGGAATTTATAATTGGAGATTTTTTTCTCGAGAAAAGTATTTTTGTTGAGAGAGAAATTCCTTGAGACTATTCGTAATGGGGCTGAATATGATTTATTAAAGAAGAGTGGACAAAATAAAAAAGTTGGTAATTTTAATTAGAAATCAATATTTCTTTTGAAGTTTTTAATTTTTTCCTTAGGTGTAAAGACTTTATGGACAAACTGTATATAATTCGGTAAAAAACTAGTAATTTAAATTTTAATGTGTAAGAGATATTGAACAAAGACCCATATTTTATTATACCAATCGAATAAGAATGGCTTTCTGAGCCATTTAAACGATGCCCGTCCGTCTGTCTGTCTAAATCCTTATTAAAGAATACTCAATTTATAGACATATGTATAATTTAATTAAAGCTACTAAAAATAAAACAATTGTGTTTAAAGAAAATTATTTTAAAATAATACCAAGGCATAAAAGTTCATTATTATTTAACAACAATTTAAATATTTTTAGTATCTATAATATTAATAGGCAAGGCTATTTCTTGTGACCGATTTTACAACTTTAATTAGTAACCAATTTTGATAAAAAAATATACCATTTGGAAGGTATTTATTTTTAGCTGTCCACCATATTTACAGATTTGCACTGTCTGGAACATTTTTTTTTGGAGTAAAAGTTCCACTAACACATACATAAAACGCATATTTAAGCTTCAAATAAGAAACTATACAATACTGTGTGTGTGTCTATTAAATTTTGGGTTGAATTGTGAATTGGCTAAAATTGATTAGCATACCTTTAGGCTTTTTTTAAATTATTTATTAACAAACCCAGTTATATATCTGCTGTGTGTGTGTTCAACAAATATTTATAATTGAATGAAAAAATAAATTTTCTTAGAATTTGCACTCGAATTTCGAGGGCTGGGCTCTGCTAGTTTTGTTAAATAGCCTTTATTTTTGATGACTGCAGCACATCTTCTAGGCATAGAGTCAATAAGATCCCGACAACGCTGCCACGCATTCCGTCCTGTGTTCCACAGCTCTTCTCTGAAGCACTTCTCTTAACGTCTCCACATAGATGTTCTATAGGGTTACTTGTATATTTCGGGTCATTATCTTGCTAATACACCCATTTGAGAAGCATGTTTTAATCAGCATATTGCAACACACTTCCTCCATTTTTCACATACATTTCCTTATCTATGATTCCTTTTATTTGATGAATGAAATCAACTCCGTTGTATGAGAAGCTTCCCATATCATAATTTTAGCACCACCATGTTTTACAGGTCTTTTTTTGTAATTTATGCTCTGTATTCGGCATTAGGTAGACATTTGACATACTTTATGGAACCAGTTCCATCAAACTAAACAATTTTTCTCTCGTCTGACCACAAAATATTTCTCCATTTTTCTTTTGGCAAATCGATATGTTATTGAGGGAACTTCAAGCGTATAGCTGTTTGTTATTTTTTTTTTCTTGGCAATGGCACTTTTCGTGGACTTCTGGTAGTTAAGTTGTTTTCTATTAAACTCCTCTCACGGCAAGATCACGTACCTTTTGGGTATTTGTTGATGATGCTGAAGGGTCACATTTACTGTATCGTACTATACGGCGATCATCAACACTTGATACTTTAAGTTTTAGCCTACGTGTTCCGGCTTTAATTTTATATAAAAATACATTTGCTATTAATATTTTCCGATGGGGTTTTCCCTGTTTTCGAAGATTTTAAATTAATATTCGCTTTTCTTCCGAACAGTGCTTTTCACGTCTCACAATTAAAAATAGATTCAAACATATTATTTTATAACTTTATAAATCGTCCTTATAATCCATTTTCACACTTACTTATCACACGTTATGATTTACTTTTTTTTCAAAAATCTTTCACAATCCTATTTTTTGATCAATTCAAATCAAGAACCATTATATAAGTGAATGATTTACATCTTATATATTAAAGGTATCTTAAACTTCTCTTTTGTATTTTACTTCTTACATCCCGTTAGAGGTGCCGTTAGAATAAAGTGTGGTTAGCAAGTTGCTACACTGAAAGGGGACACCAGCGCCCCCATTATTTTGAACACAGATGTACATAGTATTCAGCTTTAAGTTTGCCCAGAAAATTTTTGACAACTGCAACAAATGAAGTTGAGGATTTTCGGTCAGCCTCGTTCATCGAATTTATGAAGGCAAGATCCTTAATGAGTTGTCTTATTTGTGGGCCGTCAACTATTCCTTCTTTAATTTTTTCCGTACGCAACTGAGGCAATTTCATTTCCATATATGCAATGATCCGTTCTTATCAACTGCTTCATAAGGCCAACTTGATATGAAATTGAGTAATGATGATTTTCTCTTGTCCAACTAAAGGTTCGTTAATGCTATTCTTTTCCCCAACCTACACGTTTTCTCTCTTGGGCCACTCTTTTCTAACCCAGTGGTGTGTTTTGTTTCTGCTATCCAAGAGGCATAGAAAGCAAGGATATTTGGTGTAGACACTTTGCTGTCCAAGGAGAGAGTCCACACAAATCACCAATTGATGTTCATGATACTTTATCTTCTCCAAGACCAAAGCTATGGTGTTATATTCTTCCTGTAATTTTGTTGGGTGAGTAATTGATATTGAACCAAATATGTTGCCATTGTGTAGAAGAACACATTTCAAACTTGGCTTTGTGCTGTCAATAAATAGGCCCAACAATCTGGATAATATTCACGAGGAGCCATTTTTTCCAAGAGTCTTCCAATTTCGTGACAAAAGACAAGATTCTCATCTTGAGAGAAGAACGGCACCAGATCCTTTTCTCTTGTGTGGTAAAAGTCAATTTTTGTCGTTCAACTTAGAAGAATGAAAATCAGAAGCTTCTTTTGACAGATTGAGATCTCTGATGAGGACATCCTGGCTCATCCTGGCTAAACCATTGAGGAATTGACTGCATTATCTCATAATCATTGTAACCTTCATTATAATCAGAAGGTTGATTAGAGGTAAAATACTCACAGAGGTCTGGTAGCTGGTCAAACTTTGGTATCAGTACTTCCGCTGAATGAAGAGCTGGGCGTCTTGCAGAGGCTAAATCAGGATAAGTCCACTTGCTCCGGTTGTTTTGATTGATTTGAGCAAAATGTACTAGGCAGAATTACCAGTAATTGAAGTGGTTTTTGGGTTCACGGTACGGCAATTTTAAGACTTTTTCTTTTCCCCATAATCCACTGCTTTAAATGTTCTGTACAAGTTCTACAGACATGATGCGATGCAAAAGTATTAAAGATAAGCTTTCTTTCCAAAGTCACTAGCAGTTTTTTTAACATGTATTCTCCGCATATATGTAAAGGGTTTTTCAATAAGAGCGCTACAAAAGTTTTTTAAATAAAACAAAAACGGTTTTGGATATCAATGAAATTCTTTATTCCTGTGCGTTCGTTCGTAGTACGTTCGTTGCCATTATGTATGGAAATCGATTTCTTTTGTATGGCCACCGCGGCCACGCTTGCAGAAGTCCAGACACTGAACCCAATTTTCGACGGTTTTCAAGCATAAATCGGCCGATACTGCTGCAATTTCACGTTCGATATTCGTACGAAGTTCATCAATCGTCGCTGGCTTGTTGGCATAGACCATAGACTTGACGTAGCCCCACAGGAAATAGTCCAACGGCGTCAAATCGCACGACCGAGGCGGCCAATCGACTGGACCATTTCGTGAGATAACACGTTCTCCAAACTTGGTTTCCAATAAATTGATTGTGACATTCGCTTTGTGGCTTGTGGCGCCGTCCTGTTGGAACCACATGTCCTCCAAGTCCATATCATCCAATTGGGGCGAAAAATATTCGGTTATCATTGAACGGTAGCGATTCCCATTCACAGTAACGTGCCGGTCTTGATCATCATGGAAGAAGTACGGCCCAATGACGCCGCCGGCCCATAAACCGCACCAAACCGTAATTTTTTCTGAATGCAATGATAACTCATGGAGTACGTGTGGATTGCTGTCTGACCAATAACGCATATTTTGTTTATTGACGAAGCCATTCAGCCAGAAATGAGCCTCATCGCTGAAGATGATTTTTCGATGAAAATCCGAATCATTTTCAAGTTGTTGCTCAGCCCAATTCACGAACGTACGACGCTTCTGGTGGTCAAGCGGCTTCAGTTCTTGCGTCAATTTGATCTTGTAAGGATGTAGGCCAAGATATTTTCGCAAAATTCGCCACAACGACGTCACAGAGATGCCCAATGCTTGGGAACGACGTATGAGAGACACATTTGGGCTTTCTTCAACTGAAACCTCAGCGGCAGCAATATTCTCGACACTACGGGCACTTCTTTGTTTCACTGGCACGGGAACATTTTGTACTGTGCCTGTAGATTCAAATTTTTCCACTAGACGCTCAATTGTTGATTTGCTAGGACGATTATGACGACCATAAATTGGACGTAGCGTCCTTAACGTTGAGGCCACTGACTCCGATTTTCGGTAGTAAATTTTAATAATTTCGACTCGTTGTTGGCTCGTATATCTTTCCGTCATGAAATGTCAAACCTTACTGAAGAGAAATGTCAAAAGAGCGGCAGGAAATATGGCGTCGTTTGCTGTCCCTGTCTTTCTACTTTTGTAGAAACCCTTTATATGCAGCAAAATACATCACATATTTTTATTTTCATATCAATTATGTGTGTTTCTAAGTTTTGTACTTTGCCGAACACAATCATGAATGTGTTTCGTTTTAATACTTGATTGTGAACACGAACATGTTTCTATCACGTATTGTTTTATTCGAACACACATAAACCACACAGTTTCGAGTGTAGCTATATTTTAAGTTCGTGTTCTCAAAAAAAAAAAAAAAAAACAGAACATAAAAAAATACACAAGTTCGAGTGTAGCTTTATTTTCAGTTCGTTAAAAATTAACTTTATATGAGAGCTGTTGCGCCTTATTGAAATATCTAAAAATAGCCTATTGTTCCTTCAGCATAATCAAAAAACTTTTCTGAAGATTCTAAGAAGATCGGCCCTGAGATGTAACCTTCTAGAAAACACAAACAAACAATTAGACAAAATTCCATTTTTATAATACTCGTATAAGATAAGATTTTCCTTTTTAATCATACACGATCTATTTTTATTTCTTTACAGTCAAAATTCCTTCGACACTTATTACTTTTGCTTTCCTATTTCTGGTCGTTTCCTCACCCATATTTGCTGACCAACATAAATCGCCTAAAAATCTAAATAAAATGACTACTATTGAATTTACTAAGGGTTTGGAAAAATTTGGCGTACAACTTTTCTCGGAATTGGTGCAATCTAATCGCGGTAAAAATATTGTATTTTCACCATTTTCCATACAAACATGCCTTACTATGGCCCGCATGGGAGCCGAGGGCAAAACGGCTTTGGAAATGGACAAAAGTTTGGGTTTAACCTCACCAAATATCGATGAGTTGGCCGAGAATTACCATGCCATCTTAAGTCTATATGAAGATAGCAAAATCTTAAAAATTGCCAACAAAATTTATGTTATGGAAAATTATTCAGTTCAAGATAAATTTAATGATTTGTTAACGAAACAATTCTTTTCAGTAGCTGAATCAATTGATTTTGCTGCTGACACTGCTGCTAAGACTATTAATGTCTGGGTAGAATCTAAGACTAATAATTTGATCAAAGATCTTGTTCCAAAATCGGCCTTAAATGCTGATACTCGTTTGGTATTAATTAATGCTATACACTTTAAAGGTGATTGGGTACATCCTTTCCCCGAACATGCTACTCGCGAAGCTGACTTTTATTTGGATGAAACTAAAACCACCAAAGTGCAAATGATGCATATAAATGAACGTTTCCGATATGGTGATTTCCCCGAATTGGATGCTGCTGCTTTAGAAATGCCCTATAAAAATTCAGATCTTTCGATGTTGATCATTTTGCCAAATTCTCGCACCGGTTTGGCTGATTTGGAAGAAAAATTGAAAACTGTTTCTATACAAGATCTGGTTGAGAAAATGTATTCGACAAAGGTTATAGTTGATATGCCTAAGTTTAAGGCTGAATTTGAAGTTGAATTAAGAGATCCGCTACAAAAGGTAAATTTCCAATCCATAAGTATTCAATAACACAAATTATTACTTTATTTCTCCTTCTACTTTATTAGATGGGAATGATTCGTATGTTTACTGATGATGCTGAATTTGGTAAAATGTTAAAGACGAATGAATCTTTGAAAGTTTCCAAGGTTATTCATAAAGCTTTTATTGAGGTTAATGAAAAGGGTACCGAAGCTGCTGCTGCTACAGGTATGTTGTAATTCACATTTTAAATTGGCGCACTAACACTAGTTGTAACACACTCAATTATGTTAAAACTCATTTTCTTTGTGATCTGTCTTTGGAGCAGCATATTAATATGTAGATTTCGAATAAGATTTAAAAAAAAATCAATACAAAATTATTAAATTTTGAAGGGCAAAAATATGTACCTATGTATTATAAAACAGTAAAAAAAAATATAACAAACCGAAACTTTGGACGTAAGGATAAATATTCAAACTTAAAAAATATTTTAGAAACATTTTTCAGATTTAATCGTGAAAAACGCTAACTTTCACAAAAAAAAAAAAAAAAAAAAAAAAAAAAAATTAAAATGCTAACGATTTTTATTCCGCAAAATTTTACTCTAAATATATCCAACCGAAAATATTAAATTTTTTTTATATAATTAATCACATTATGCAACAAAAAATTTACAAATTGGATAAAAAATATTTCTTTTCTAAAATTGGGGATGTTTGAAGAGGATACTCCACCGATTTTATCATAACTTGAGAACAACTTGACTCGAAACTCGAGTGCAATTTCTAGGCAGCTTTGTTTTTCAACTTAGCTAATTCGCAAACCAACACTTTTATCGTTTATTATTATTGAGAATGAACATAACAAACTCATTAAAAAACACATTAACAAATTTAATAAAACACACATAGCATATGTATAATTTTATGTATGTGTTAGTAGCAACTTTAAATTCAATTTACTCAAAATAAAGGAAAGAATTTAAAAATCTGTAAATCTGCGAAACGGCTAAAAAGAAATACCTTTCAAATAATATACGTTTGGTCAAAAACAGTAGAACAAAACATCGGTCACAAGAAATCGCCTAACCTATTAATATTATAGAAAAGAAAAATAAAAAAATTTAATTTAAATTACCTCTAAGTTATACTAAAAATTCATAACTACACTGTAATCTTAATTGGACCGGTTTCTGGCATTTCAGCCTTCATCAGCGATTTATTGAACATTGTGATAATTGTTATGTTATAGTTGAATAGATTGTTTCTATATGACATTTTTCAACTTACTACTACTTCTTCTTCTCTACCGCGCTCAATTAAAATTTGCATATTAATTACAGTATTAATTGCAACTAGCAGATTTCAGCACTCGAAATTCGAGTGCAAATTCTAGGAAATTTTATTTTTTCATTTGATAAAGAAGAAAACAAACTCAGCACATTAACACAAACACATTAACAAATTTAATAAACATACACATAGCATTGTATAATTTTATGTATTTGTTAGTAGCAACTTTAAACGATCATAACTCCAAAAAAATATTCCAGACGCTGAAAATCTGTAAATCTGGGTAACAGCTAAAAAGAAATACCTTTCAAATGATAAATTTTTTGTCAAAATCGGGGTAAAACTGTGAAACTTACATCGGTCACAAGAAATCGCCTTGACGTCAAATCTAACAAACTATTAAATATTTTTATTTTTTTTAAATTTATAAAAAAATTGAAAACGGCAAAACATGAAATTTTTATTGCTGCTTATACAATGAAACCTAATGGGCAAATATTGATTTTATTCTTAATAAAAATAAGGTACCTGGTTTACAATAAAATTGCGAATTTTTATTTAGTTTAGTTGTTTTTATTAAATAAGTTTTACAAAGTTAAATAAATGATCTAAAAATGATTTTAACTTTTATTTTGTCTGCTGTGAAAATTTATTTTTGATAAAATTTAAAAAAAAAATCAAATTTTGTCTTAAATTTTATAAATATTTTGTATTCAATAGCATGCCACGCCCACAATTTTTATAATTTTGATAAAAATTTTTGGCGGTCTTAGTTTTGATACGTTTGTTATTAAATGGCGGTAAAATTTTTGTAATTGGTGAAACAAAATTTTGGTTTTGGCCAACGAATTCAATTATTGAGCCAATGTGAGGCGTTTGCGTTGTATATTAAATACCTCTTATGGCCATTGTATAGTAAAACTGCTTTAATAGTGCGTTTACATCTAAGCAAAATCTAGTATATACGAGATTTCGAGCAAAATCTAGCTCATTTTTACTAGATTTACCATACAAAACAAAATCTAGCTCGTTACTAGATTTTAGCAAAATCTCATAAAATCTTGGGCACTACCAAATGATACTACTGTGTTTTTTTAATATTGTAGTAGAAAATTATAACGCAGTGACTGAAAAATTGACAAAAAAAAAACAAAAGCAAACTAGTTGAATAAAAAGGAAATAAAATATTAAAATATGACGAATCTATAATAAAAAAAAATAGTAATTGAAAAGTTATAATTTTTTATACTTACATATATGTGTCCATTCCAATCTTCTATATAATAATTGTGCAAAATGCATACGTTTTTGTTGTTCAAACAATACATTAACAAATGCTGATGTTTTTTTTTCGTAAAATTTCTATTTCAGCTTGTGCTTTTTTCATTCTTGATGCATAATATAATAGTAAAATCTGTTCCTTTTTAGAATTTTCCATATTTCCATTTTCCTATTGTTTTGTTTATTTTTGGTATTTCTAGTTACATGTGTTATTTTAATCAGCTATTTATTTTTGTAGAAACAAAATCTCACAATATGTCAAAAAAGTTGATGTAAACGGTACAGATTTTGAAATAGATTTCAACTAAAATCTACTACTCAGATGTAAACGCACTATAAGACTTTATTTGCTACTTTCGACAAATAATCTCCATTCACTTGCATCATATGTTTGGCCAACCTTTTCAAGAAGTTACAAAGCATTCATATTGTCGGTGACGGCAGACCCCGTTGTTTTAAAATTTTTTCTAACAAATTTCTTTTTCTTAAACGTGATGCAAGGAGCCCCGATTTTTCTTTCGTAAGATCGAGGTCTCTCGTGAGATCATTTAATTCTTGTTGCGTCAAAAGCTTCGGATTCGATGCGTCTGAAGTGCATATAGTGAAGTCATTTCACTATATGCCTTTCACTATATGAAATGACTTCACTATATGCATATGCAGCATCCGGATTTTATTTTTACACTTTATTACACTCATTTAATAAGCACAAATTTATTTATTACGCGTTACAACAAAACTAAAATAAAAATTTCAAATTTTTCTCAAAGCCAGTTACCTTAACTTTATTATACCCTCCAAACCACATCAGTTTGTCAATTAGTCTGTCAATCTATAGACCCCATAAACTATATACATATATTCTTGATCTCTATAAAAGGAGAAGTCGATTTGGCGATGTCCGTCTGGCTGTCTGTCTGGCGAAAACATTCTCCTATCCGTAATAGGTCAAGGGGTCGCACTACTTACACTTCAAATGTTCGCCATAATCGGCAGCAGCTTATGTAACATTATTGAATCGACAATAACCAATGTCAAATTCAAAGCAGAGGAAAATATATTGCCAAGAATCACGATGAATCCTACAGATTCTCCAATTGCGTTTAAAGTCTTACAATTTCCAATTCTTCTGGCATATACAATACCAATCATCAAATCTCAATGCCATCCAATACTAGTCTGAGGCTTGGATTTGGAAATTCGCTTTTCGTTTTAGGTCAATTATATGCAGCCTGCTCTCGAGTTGGTGAGTCAAACGATCTGCATGTATGCGCCGAAAATTGAGAAATATATAACATTAATAGGCTAGGCGATTTCTTGTTACCGATATTTTGTTCTACCGTTTTATCCCGATTTTGACCAAACGTATATTATTTGAAAGGTATTTCTTTTTAGCTGTTCACCAGATTTACAGATTTTTAAATTTTTTCCTTTAAAATACTCGTACATAAAATTATACATATGCTATGTGTGTGTTTATTAAATTTGTTAATGTGTTTGTACGAGTTTGTTATCTTCATTTACAAAATAACAAACCAAAAAAGTGTTGGTTTGTGAATTGGCTAAGTTGAAAGATAAAGTTGCCTAGAAATTGCACTCGAATTTCGAGCGCTGGAATCTGCTAGTATTATTTAATAAGATCAGACGAAAATTGTATCATGCGAAATAAAATCAAATTTATTAAATCGAAAATAAAATTTGCATTTAAAATAACATATTGAATTCGATTACATTCTTATTAATAAAATTTCTTCCATAATTGAAATATCAACACAAATCTGGGGATAAAATAATTATTTTATTCAGAACAACGTTTGTTGGGTCACTGAAAAAATTGATCACTGAAAAAATTGCAAAAACAACTACTTTTGTATACTTATTATTCGCAATTCTTTACAATGAAACAACTTTTTTTAAATTTTATAGTAAATATTAAAAAAAACCGTTTTTGCCTCTACTGAAAAATTGTAAATTTTGAGTTGACTCACTTTAGAGGTACAGGTGCGATATGCACAAATTGTAAAGAAATAATCCAACCCATAAAAACAAAGTTTTTATTAAATCTCTTTCTTTCCTTATGCATCTGAGTTTAGAATCTCTCCGTGACTGTGCGTGACTTTGCGTGACTATTTTAAAATTAAGCTTTGGTCACAACAAGTCTATGGACCAAGTTTCAGATTGATTGGATGACATGAAATGGGGCTTAAATCACTCCGTGACTGGGTGTGACTATGCGTGACTATCTTTAAATAAATATTTGGTGACAAGTCTGTTGACCAAGTTTCAGATCGACTGGATAAGGGAAAATGGGTTTTAAAGCACTCCGTGAATGTGCGTGACTATGCGTGACTGTGCGTGACTATGTGAAAATTAATCTTTTTTCACGACAAGTCTATCGCGCAAGTTTCAGATCGATCGTATAAAGGGAAATGGGTTTTAAAGCAGTCCGTGTCTGTGCGTGACTACCCTGAAAGTAATCTATAGTCACAATAAGACTATGGGCCAAGTTTCAGATCAATTGAATGAGGGGAAATGGGGTTGCCCCATGGCAGATAGACATACAGACAGACAGACAGAGAGTATGAGTTAAAAGAAAGAGTTTAAAAAGAGTTAAAACACTAAAAAGGACTAAAAAGCTACAAACATTACAAATTATACGCTTTCGAACAAATTTAATTAAGTCGGGAGAAAATTAGTGTCATTTATATAATAATTTTTGAGTAAATTTATTAAAATAAAAAAAGTGTTATACAGACTGGTCCAGACGGATACAAAAGTATATATAGGGTTAACGAAGATAAAGAAGACACTTTCACTTTTCCTTGATCCCTATTGCCGCTGATAGTTTGTGAGAAGTGATAAATGATTTTTGATTAAATTGAAAAAATCAATTTTTTTTTTCTTAAATGTTATAAAAAAGTAGCATGTCACGCCCACAATTTTCATTATATTGATTCATTTTTTTTTGTCTGCTATAGTTTTGATGTTTGCTATTAAATGGCGATGAAATTTTTGTAATTAGTGACAATAAAAAATGTAGGTTCTGTCCAAATCAATTCTTGAGCCACAGTGCGGCGCGTGCGAAGTGTACTGATGGCCATTGTGTAGTGAAAGTGCTTTAAGACGTTCTTTCTCACTATCATTTAATTCTTGTTCCGTTACAAGCTTAGGATTTGAGGCGTCTAAAAAGCTACACATGCTTGACGGCGAAGGTACAAGGGATGATGGAAGATAGAAATGGAAGATTTTATTTGGTTCCTTATAAGAGACTCAGAACCTGTAGCGCGATTCAGTAACTTCTTTTAACGATAATCGAATCGTTAAAAAAAGAAAACAACAAAATTATCGATTTTGGTATTCAGTACAATTTTTAAACGATATTCGCTATTGTAAAGGTCAGCTGTTGTTGTTATCTAAACGACAACAATTTTTGTGTTGTTTATTCAATCGAAGAAAAATTAAAAAGTTGGAATGTCGTCATACATAAATACAAATCATAAAATAGTGAAAATATTTTCCTTTTATTATGAAAACTTTTTATATAAATAGAAAAATTAAATAGAATATTCAATTCATTACTGAATTTTCAAATAAATAAACAAAAATATTAATAAAAAACTAGGTCAAAAATTGGACCGATCCCGACCATAATTGGTAGTCACTTGTTTTTTGCCAAAACAAATACAAACTACATACGATACCCTATACCATGCGTTTAGAAACTCTATCTCTTAGGCCCAACTAACTGGACATAGAAAATAAGCAAATAATTTGAGTGGGATTTTTATTAATTTTTTTTGGCTGCAGATGTGAAAAAGTTCATATCGGATGATATATCTATATGGGGACTAGATCCAAAAATGGACCGATCCTGATCATGTTTGGTAAAGTCTCTTGTATTTTGCAAAAATATATACAAACAAAATTTGTTTTTATTTTTGTTTTTTAATAGATTTAAGTGAAGATCGGGAAGCAGCTCTATATGGGGCCAAAGGGATCATTTTTGGACTGCTCATTAATGGATGTAATGAACGCATACAAACCCAATTTGAGTAAGATCTATATGACAATTTGGATCTTATGGCAATTTATGTCGATTTCATAGGGGTAATTTGTATGGGGGCTAGGTCTGAACATGGACCGATTCTCACCAATTTCAATAGCATTCATCCCATGGCTGATAAAAGCTTACATACCAAATTTCATCAAAATATATTCATATTTGCGACCTGCAGTTTGATTACAAGGTTTACATGGAGACACAGACGGACGGACGGACGGACATTGTTAAATTAACTCAGAAAGTGATTCTGATTCGATCGGTATAATTAAAGATGGGTCTAGGTCAAATATTTTTGGTTGTTACAAACAGCAACACAAAGTCATTATACCCAAACCACATAGTGGTATAGGGTATAATGAGGATATTAACCATAAACATAAAATCATCCTGTCAAACACGAAATAAATTGTTTTTTCTTCTATTCTTCTTTGTGTTTTTCGCTTATTTTGACAGAGATGCCACTCATTTACAATTTAAACAAATAGAAATATAGATTTGTCGACTGTCGTTAAGGTTTACTTAGTGAATCACTTAATCGTTGTAATTGTAATTGTATAAAGAGGTGTCGAAAGTACTGCGACCAAGTGATCTATTGTACTGCCCTCTGCTAATAATTTGTACCTATAAGATCTCACCCAACCCTGAAGCCCTCAGAAATTCGAGGATGTTGATTGGTTTCAGTGATCTTATTTCTCTCCCTGGTATTTGGAAAGAACCGAGGTGCTTTTTCCTTTTATGCATTAAAACTCCACAATCCCCCAGTATGTGCTGCAGTGATTCTGTCTTCTCATCGCAGAATCTGCACATGGGGTTCGCCTCAATTCCTAACTTGTTCAGATGCTCCCTAATCCCGGTTACTATTCTCAGTCCGTTCTTTGATAATCCGATACATGACCCAAATCTCTTGTTGTTGTAGTTGCCTAACAAGAGTTTGGATTGCATTAAGCCTAAGTGGCTCGAGAAAAGCTCTTGTCTGATATGATTTTCATATTCTCTGAGTATGCCATTCCCATACTACTTTTCCTATTCCACAAAATGGTTCCGGCCCCATTAGCTTTGTGGAAGCTCCCTTTCTGGCAAGCTCATCTGCGTGTTCATTTCCTTGGATCCCAATATGCCCCGGGACCTGACTTTATTGTGTTTGCCTAGTTCGTTCAATCTCTGCAGACAGTCCCATACTAACTTAGAGTTTACTACATAGGAGCCTAATGCTCGAATAGCAGCTTGACTATCTGATAGTATGGTTATGCCCTGTCTTTTGTACTTTCTATTTAAGTTAATCTGCGCACATCTATCGATGGCATAAATTTCTGCCTGGAAAATACTCGTCTGTGTTCCCATTGATTCGTAGTAATTGTTTCTAGGCCCAAAGACTCCCGCCCTGTTCCATTTTCGGTCCTTGACCCGTGCGTGTACCATTTGATCGTATTCTCCTTTAGAGAATATGCTGTACTCAAACTGCTCCATTCCTTCTTATTACTAAGTTTTGTAACAAAGTATTTCTTGAAGTCGTATTTCTTCTAAGTCCTGTCCATTGGACAATACAGGAGAGAGTAATCTTTAGCTTGACTTATTCGGTTCCATTGCGCTTCGTAAAGCCTGGTTATAGGTTTATCCCCCTTTATTCTGATTGCCGTTGCCAGAACTTTCTTTTGCACCACTATATTTAGTGGGCTTTGGTCCAAGAGTACTTCACATCTATCGATGGCATAAATTTCTGCCTGGAAAATACTCGTCTGTGTTCCCATTGATTCGTAGTAATTGTTTCTAGGCCCAAAGACTCCCGCCCTGTTCCATTTTCGGTCCTTGACCCGTGCGTGTACCATTTGATCGTATTCTCCTTTAGAGAATATGCTGTACTCAAACTGCTCCATTCCTTCTTATTACTAAGTTTTGTAACAAAGTATTTCTTGAAGTCGTATTTCTTCTAAGTCCTGTCCATTGGACAATACAGGAGAGAGTAATCTTTAGCTTGACTTATTCGGTTCCATTGCGCTTCGTAAAGCCTGGTTATAGGTTTATCCCCCTTTATTCTGATTGCCGTTGCCAGAACTTTCTTTTGCACCACTATATTTAGTGGGCTTTGGTCCAAGAGTACTTCAAGTGCTGCCGTTGGGCACGTCCTCATAGTCTCCGTTATCCCAATACACGCTAGTCTTTGTATTCTACTTAGCTCCATTGAGTTGATTTTAACTCTGTACTTTTGGACCACGCAATAGCTCCGTAGGTCACGATTGGACGGACCATCATGGAGTCCATCCAGTATAGGATGCTGGGTTTACAACCCCAGGTTTTACCCGCTACCCTTCTACATATCATTGTAGCACGCTTGGCTTTCTCTGTAATATGGTTGTCATGTGCCTTCCATGTCAACTTGCTGTCTAGTACTATGCCCAGATATTTCACCCCTGTGTTTGGTTCGATGACTTCTCATAGAATCTGAATCGACTTCCTTCTTGGAAATTTTTTTCTCTTGATAAATGGTACAATTGTGGTCTCTGTCGGATTGATGTTCAGTCCTGTTGCCCTGCACCATTGATTGATAATTCTCAGCGTCTGCGGAAAATTTCCCGAAAACAATTTCCCGAAAACAATTGCCCAAATACAATTGCCCGAAAACAATTGCCCGAAAAAACAATTCCCCGAAAAAACAATTCCCCGAAAACAATTTCCCCAAATTACAATTTCCCGAAAACAATTTCCCGAAATTACGATTTCCCCAAAAAAAATTTCCCGAAATTACAATTTCCCTGTTTTTAGTTTACAACTTCCCATATATTCTTGATTTCCCCCATAAAAAAAACTTGCTGGATACGATTTCTTGAAAAAACAATTTCCCGAGTATACGACTTCTCGAAAAAACAATTCCCCCACCCCGCACCGCGCCCTTCCTCTTCCACCCTCCCTCGTAATCCGGACCTATTTATTGGAGTGTCATACGCTTTTTTTCATTGTGACTTTGAACACTTCGGTATTCAGACTTCCCGGCGGATAACGCTCACTCCATCACATTCTGCCCATGCAGTAGCTGCTACGGAATCGTTACCATCTTGCATAGCGAAGTTTTTTAGTTATTTATTTGGGTTGTAATACTCAGTTACTATGCCACTCGAATTCCTGGATAGCGAAAAAGGTAAACCGAGGTTGCTTTTGAATGGTTTCTTGTATCATGACGACGGCTAGTCCGTTGATAGTGTTTATTGGCGTTGTATCCTTTATCGAGGAACACATTGTACCGGTAGGGTCATAACAACGATACTATAAAAAAAGGAGGCGTTTCACAATCACTTCCGAAGCGGCTTTCGTTGCTAAAGAAAAAATCGTTAATGAGCTGAAAGATCTTCCCCGGGCCACTACATCAAGTGGTCATGAGCTGATTGCTCGCGCTTCGGCCGGAATTTCTGATGGTATTGTTTCGGAAATGCCATCAACAAGCTCTTTGAGGAAATATTAATTTCGGGAAATTGTAGTTTCGGAAATTGTGTTCGGGAAATTGTAGTTCGGGAAATTGTAATTTAGGGAAATTGTAATTTCGGGAAATTGTGTTCGGGAAATTGTATTTCGGGAAATTGTAATTTAGGGAAATTGTAATTTCGGGAAATTGTGTTCGTGAAATTGTAATTTCGGGAATCAATTCTCAGTTCTCTTTGGACAATGTTACAAAGGGTTTCCTTGAATTTGCCTCTCGCTATTACGACTACATCGTCCGCGTAACCTTGACATTCTATACCTGCCTCCGACAGTTCCATTAATAGGCCATCAACAACCAGGCTCCACATTAGAGACGAAAGAACCCCTCCCTGTGGGCATCCTCTGGTTGTGTTGACTGCTATGTTTTCCCCGTCTGCTGATCTCGTGTTGAGAACTTCTACCATCCCTCTTGATGTCATTGAATCTACCCCTCTTCGGTTTAATCGTTAGTGAAAACTGTCGATATATTTTGCGATTGTCGGATCGTTAAAATTTACAGAATCGCACTACTGGGGCCGAATCGTCGAATTCGTTATCGAAATTTTTCGATCGGAATTATTATTTTATTTTACAAAATAAAATACTAAGAGTAATTTTACTCTGTTACAGCTAACGAGTTATGGCCCAGAGTTAAGAGTAAAAGTGAAACGAGGTCTGACGTTTGTCTGAAGTTCACAGTAGACAAAACAAAAGTCCAAATCACGTTTAGATCATTTATTTAACTTTGTAGAACTTATTTAATTAAAACAACGAAACTAAATAAAAATTCGCAATTTTTGTGAATACCAGGTACCTTAAATTTAATAAAAATAATATCAACATTAACCCATAGGTTTTCATGGTATATGGCTGGTTTTATTAACAGTGTGTGAGTTTTATGATTTAGCAATAGAAAATTTAATGTTTTGGCATATTCGATTTTTTATGAATTTTTAAAAAATAAAAATAATTTTTTTTTCATCATTTCATTCTGAATAACTCCGAAACTGTTAAGTATATATAAAAAATAATATTAGCGAAACTTAGAGGAAATGTAAATTACATTTTTTCTATGTTCTTTATAACAAAATTGGTCCATTTGTTCTCAAGTTATGATAAAATCGGTGGAACATCCTCTTCAAAAAACCCAAATAAAAAAAAAAAAATTAAAAAAACTTATTTATAGAATTTTAAATTTCAACTGTTAACAGGTGTCATAAAAAGCTTTTAATTTTGCTGCATAGTGGTGTTATGTAGCGTACTTTTTTTAAATTTAAAGATCTTAATATTTGGAAAACTATTTTTTTTTTTTAATTTTAAGTATTTAAAAAATAGTTAACAAGAAATACAAAATGAAATTATATATTAATATGCTGCTGTCTACACCGCTATTCTATTACCTTAACACTTTTCGTACTGTCCTCTCACTATACATCTACATCTTTATTTACTTATCTGTTGTATCTGTGTTATATATTTATACATATCTATTTTTCCATCTTACATCTTAGGCATGGCAATAAGAAAGAAACGTGGTATTGTAGACTTTTCCGAACCAGTACACATTTTTATCGATCATCCATTTATGTATCAAATTCAACATAGATCGACATCTGAATCAGCAACTACAAATTTAGCTTTGTTTAAGGGTTTAGTTCAAAAAATTGAAGGAATAAGTTTAGCAAAAACTACAACAACATATGATATTAGAGATGAACTTTAAGAAAAGTGTAGTTTTGCTAAATTATTAAATAAAAATTGTAATATATTTCAAAATTAAAAAAAAAAAAACTATAGAAATATAGCTTTCTTTGTAGTTTGTGTGGTGTTGGCTAAAATAGTTGATAGATTTTTTTTTTTGGTAATTTCAATATGTTTATGGATCTGAAAACAAAAATTATTGACTAATTTCCTCAAACGACTAAAGATCTTAATAACTAACGAACGGATTTTCCTTATCGAAATATTGCATCTTACTAAGCCGAGTTATTATTCAAAAATATGCATTCCCAGAGTGTTATGTCTTGAAAAGTAAAAAAATAATGAAAACCAAATTCACAAAGCTGGGTGTTAACATTGATTGTCATAAAAGAAGTTTTCCTACTCTGAGATGTGTTAAAAACGCCTTTTATATTACATTAGGAATCTTTTTTTTGCCAAAGATCAAAGGTTATTATCAAAGTATTTAAAGTTTAGGAAGGCGTGTCGGTACTTTCTCCATACTTTTTCTTATATTTTTTAATGATCTTAGTCAAACCTTAAATATCTATCAACTCTTTCGAAGATTAAAGCAACATTTGTCACTCATTTTCTTTCGATTGTAGTCTTTTGAGGTTGGGGTGACAATGAGTAAGACACTCAACCAATACCTGTTAATAATCTCTCAGTGGGGTAAATCGAATAGGGTTGATTTTAATGCGCGGAAGACTCCAATGTTGTTGCTGACCCATAGGACCTTGGATTCAATAACATCATCTGTATATGTGGGTTTTGAAGGTATGGATGGTATAGGTAGGAATCGGATACTCTTGATGTTCTGGGCGTCAGAATTCATTGCGATGTCCATTAGAACGAACTTTTTTTCAAGTGTCTTCTAAAAAGCGGTGCAAAAATTACCACACCCCTTCTGATCTCCTTGAAATCTAAGACCCTTCCATCCGACCGAAAATGGAATGCAACTCCCATAGATGGACAGGTGCATAAAAGTCAATTTTGGAGCTACTGGGCCGTGTACAATGCTCATTAATGACAATAAGGTATCCGACTCTATATTTACTCCTTAGAACAACGTCGAGATGTGTGTTGTGTAACACTGGGGAATGTTCTTCTGATCTCATTCCTGATCTCATGCCCGTTTCTGTAGTTGATCACATCCGTCTGTACTTTATTGCCCAGTTGACCGCACAATGCATTGCAGAGAAAATTTGTTTATCAGTCGAACTAATCCCCACATAAATCTTTCCTGACATTTACAATCTAATAAAATGTAAGTCAAATATCCACAGACACTACTCCCTCTTTGCTTTTTCGCACAACCTAATTTTTTTGTGAGATCAGCACAATGCACTGCATTTGTAGGGGGCACCTTCTGAGTGTTGATTTATAATAGAAAAAAAGTACGTGTCTTTTAAACTTCCCTCATAATTAATTAAAAATTAACACTACTCCCATCAAATCGCATCAAATTTTGATCCCGCTCCGCCATTATGTTCAAAATACACAACCTTTATAATTTTAGCAAATTTTGATAAAGTGAATTTCGAATGCTCATAAATAATTTTTTTTGTGGAAAACCCATCACTCAAACCGAGGAAAAACCCGATAAATACTTCGAGACTCTGCACCATTAATTTCTATGGTTTATAACGTTGCACTATGGGGTATTTGTACTGGCTGGCAATAAATAAACGGCTCTTCCGATCCGCGTAAATATGTATACTATTTCGTTTTCGGGGTCGTTGATTTCAAATCTGAAGTCAAAACTTCAAAAATCAAAATGACGAACACAAAATGGCGGACCATATTTTTTAACTAAGCGCATTTCCACTAAATTTTGTCTTAAGTGGTTTTCGGGGTCGCTGATCTCAAATCTGAAGTGAACATTTCAAAAATCAAAATGGCGGATACAAAATCGTGGACCCATTTTCTCAAAACCAAGCGCATTTCCACTAAACTTTGTCTTAAGGGGTTTTCGGGGTCACTGATCTCAAATCTGAAGTCAAACTGATTTCACGGATGCCAATTATGCATAAAATTCTAATGCATTTGGGAATTGTTATATCCCACGCACTATTACCAATGGGTCAACTGTCAGAGGAAGCCGCTGAGGCGAGCAACAAACATTTTCGCTTATACAGACTAAATTTTTCTAGAAAAACGTCAAAAGAATCGTGCAACCGATTCGTGCTAAACAGACTTTTGTTAACATCTGACCCATTAATATCTAGCTCTAGGCCAAAACCGCAAAAGAAAAGCAAACCATTTCAAGCAAACCAGAAACAATAAAACTTTTTTTATATGAAGAAGAGCATCGAGAAGAAAATGAAGAGGAAGAACATAATGATGTTATTTATGATAATTATCGCGATGTGGATGATAATTATGGTTATTTTGATGAGGAAGACGATGAAGTAGACGATCAGGAAGGCGATGAAGAAGTGCAGTTTTAAATTTCCTTAGTAATTTTTAACAAAAAAAATATCCGCGCTTCCACGAGCATAAATTTGTGTATTTTTCTCGAAATGAAAGGTCAGGAACCCCAAAAAATTAGAAAATTCAAATTTGCGACCACATAATCTCAAATTCAGTTTAAAAAGCAGCTAGCTACCCCGAAACCCGTAAAGACAAGATTTGAAGTGAATGCGTTTAATTTTGGTTTTAAGAAAAATAGTCTACCATTTTGTATCCGCTATTTTGATTTTTGAAATGTTGACTTCAGATTCGAGATGATGGGTCATAAATAGGTGTGTAGTCGCCATGATAAAATTTCGTGAATTGAACTATGAATTGCTCCCTCATCCGCCATATTCTGTAGGCCCCAGTTAATTATTTTCTATATACAAATCTAAATAAATGGTTTGGCGGAAAAAGATTTAGTCTCAACAATGAAATGCTTGATCAAACACATGCCAATTTTGTGGAGTTTGAGAAACTCTTTCATTTGAAAGGGATAAAACAATTGGAGAAACTCTGGACAGTGTATCTTCAGAAAAAATATTTTTTGTTAAAAATGTCTTCCTTTCATCCCTGGCAATTACATTTCTGCAAAATTGTTAAAAATAAAAATTAAAAGTAATTTTTTTAGATTTTTTTTAAACAAAACAGCGTCCAAATAACCGCATTCGATATCGAGTAAAATCAAACGAAATTCCATATTTTGGTTTATTATTTTCAGAAGACGGACAAACATCAGCCCTAGTTTCACTTTTATTCTTAACTAGGGTCCATAATTCGTTAACTGTAACATAGTTAAGTTATTCTAAGTATATTATTTTGGAAAATAAAAAAATAATTTCGATCGAAAAATTTCGATATCGAATGCGGTGATTTGCCCTCAGATAAATTTATTAAAATTATTTTTAAATATCTTTTCCATACTCATATTCAACACTAAACTATTATAAGTTGCAAAACGAAATGTTCAATTAAAAAATACAAAATGCGCTTTTTTGTTTATAACTCTGATACCAATACGAATTCACTAATGAAATTTAGAAAAAGATTAAAGAGAACAAATACAAAAATATCGGTTTTTTCACTTCTTCCTTTACAACATCATTTATAAAAATTTGTAGCAATACCTTTTAAATGTCGTTTCCTAGACTAATTGAGTTTTTAAAGATTTTTCAAACAAATTTTAATATTTCTTGTTGTAGTACAATAGAACATTTCCTTCCAAATTTTACCAACTTCAAGGTAAGGGCGAGTTCTAACAAGCTTATGTTCTTTGATTTCCATGAAAAATAACTCTCTTTTTGCTATTAATTATAAAGAAATTTGTTTTGTTTCGTTTATAGTGCATAAAATATTGTGAAATATTACACATATCTAATTGCAGATCTTATATTATGTGTGTAATGAAAGATCACATGACCGATAATATTTGCCAATTCATTTTTTATTAATTTTAATTAATTGAGTGTGAAAAAAAATTCCAGTTCAAATTTGAGATGGTTATGAATTGGCTGGTCAATTAAATCTATAATATTAATAGGCTAGGCGACCGATGTTTTGTTCTACCGTTTATCCCGATTTTGGACCAAACGTATATTATTTGAAAGGTATTTCTTTTTAGCCGTTTTGCAGATTTACAGATTTTTAAATTTCTTCCTTTATTTTGAGTAAATTGTATTTAAAGTTGCTACTAACACACACATAAAATTATACAATGCTATGTGTGTGTTAATGAGTTTGTTATCTTGATTCACAATAATAATAAACCATAAAAGTGTTGGTTTGTGAATTGGCTAAGTTGAAAAATAAAGCCGCCTAGAAATTGCACTCGAATTTCGAGCGCTGGAATCTGATAGTTGAAATTAATAAACTATCAGTCGAGTAAATATTGAGCTGAAGTTAAAGATTGGTGCATTTAAAATTATAAATCTCTTTGAACTCCATAGAAACACTGTTATTTTAACAAAAGAATTAAGCATTTGTTTCATACATAATTTCATCGTTGGAGCTGAATTCCTTTTTGTCGAGCCATTTCTTTAGGCTTGGATATAGAAAATAGCAACAGCCGTTAAATTTGGCGGATGAGGTAGCCATTCGTAGTTCAACTCATGTAAAATTGCCAGGGCCATGTGCACTAGCAGCTTGTATGAGATTTTTTTAAATTCTTAATATTTGCATTGTCTAAAATATGAGGTTTGCTGTCATAAATACGGTCTTCACTTTTTAGCTCGATCGACGGTGCCTTCCGGTGCATAGTTGGGCCCAAAGTACCCGAATTGTTTTTATATGGGGAAAATATGACAGTTTAATTTTTTCGACAAGTTGTTGCATAAATCGATATCAGTACTAAATTATCTTTCCAAAAAGCTATATAACTTCAAAATCGAATAAAAACTCGCCAAGAAATAACAAATGCTTCCCCACATAAACACACTTGAAATTTTCAGTCGCGTTGAGGCACCTCTAAATTTTTTTGATTCACCCATAACTTTGTATTTCTCAGTTTTTTGCTATTCGCATATTTCTAGGGGGTGAGACCGAGAGTTTGAACACTTTTTTTATTTTAATTTTTTTTTATTTATCCATCATTATAAAACGGTGCAAAAAAACTTATTCGTATTGCGGTCGAACAACGTCAAAACAGTCATTTGAAATTGTCACACGATTGCGCTTATGGTTAGTTGTGAGCCAACATAACACCCATCTTTTTGGCGGACAGCTTTCTAAAATTCAACTAATCGTTTTTGAAACCGAAAACACAGAGACATATGATATGCCCATGGCATCAACAATTCCGCACACTACCATTCTCCGATCGGCCAACATCCTCTCGTGAATTTTACATTTTCTATTGATTCAGGGTCATATTTTTTCTATTTCCTGATTCTAAAAGAAGTTGATACGTTTTCCAGGCCTTAATTCGTCGCAACCACTTTTTGGTTGAACGAAGCCGGCGAAAGTCCTCTTTCTTGTTTAAAACTTTTAACACGATATTGGTTAAATAAGCCTAAACCTATAGACAAATTTTTTCTTCAGTTTCTTACTACATCCACCATTTATTATGCCTATCGACTCTGTTTGTATGTGAGTTCTTGGTAATCTGGTAATTAAACTACAGATTGCATGTGTGCGGTATTCGAAGCTAGCAGAACCTCATTTGGGTTTTGGGTAAAAACATATGAAATCAACCGAAAATATTAACATTTGTGACCTCATCACCTCCAAATTTGATAAGATTTTGTACACATGATCTATGGATCGGCACAATAATATTTGCCAACTTTCAGACATATAGCCTTCGAACTTTCAGAATTATGGCCATTCCAAGTTGGCAAAAATCAATAAAAATGCACTCAGATGCCTTAACACAATTTTTAATATCTCGAAAAGTATTCATTGCACGTTAATAATCAAGGGCTCATATTACAGACTAAAACATGCGCCATTCCAAAAAATTTTTTTTTCAAATTTTCGATCAAGGATAATGTAAATAAAAAAGGACTAAAATTTCCAAAGGATATTTCTCGAAAATCAATATTTTTAAAAATTTCAAAAAAATATATGTTAATTCTTATTATGTTTTGTACAAGTCTGTCAAATTTCAATGTGGAGTCTTTATTACAACATGAGTTATTAAGAAAAAAGCAGGCGAAGGTTTATGTATTTCATGAAATGTACCAAAATACAAAAAGGTGACAAATTACAAAAAGAAGGACAAATCAAATGTAACGGAACTTTTTCGACTTTTCTTTGCTTAAACTCTTTTTCTCCATTGCTAAACCTTTAATAAAAAGTACAACATAATGTATTATCATTATTAAACACTTTATTACAGCATATTGTAGTGAATATCCCATCACTAGTACTAAAAATATAAGTACAACCAGCTGATAATAATGTCAACACAAAACAGCTGTAGATTTAGGATATAACTTATGATTAGATTTAAGTAGCTTTAAGTACTGTTATTTTTATTTATAAGCCGAACAATTTAGGTAAATAAAATCAATCATTGATCGAACTCAAGCCGAGCAATTGGCTGACTCTATTTTGATTCACTTAGCGCTTCACTTTGGCCAGTGGCATACAAACGCCGGCAAAGCATTTTTATTAAAAACACCATAAAAATCCTTATTCTTTTTTTTATAACACTTTATGGCGATCTTACCATAAAAATCCTCACTCTCTTTTTTTATAACACTTTATGGCGATCTTGCCATAAAAATCCTCATTCTCTTTTTTTATAACACTTTAATATTTATTTATTTCTGAAGGATTTCAATTAAAAAATCTGCATCTGCCGCGTATCGCTTGACTTTAATTTTTTTTTTATCTACAGGTTCAATAGAATGCAGCTTTTGAGTTCCAGGAATAGTACGCAAATCTTTAAAACGAATTTGAAGGAACCGTGCTTCTTCTTCGTGGTCTTCTAGAGTTAAAAACTCGAAATTACAGTTCAAAAGATTTTGCAGGCACCATTCATATAATTGTTTTGGAGTAGTTATTTGACTTTGTAATGGACGCTGTAAACTAGCTCGACGTGCCTCTCTCTTTACGGTACCTCCAAGACCGTCACTTGGGCCCTTTCCATGTGCCACTCAGCATTACATCCAAAATCTTCCATATGATAACATAAATTGATAAAGTTCTTTTTATTTTTAAACTGGGCAGCACTACCGTCTGAAAAATACGTGATTTTCTTCGGGGTTATTTTAAACTTTTTTCTCAAAAATATATTCAGGTGGCGATGGAACAGGTGAACAGCTACAGAATCGTGTACAAGACAATCAGATATTATTATGAAGTTTGTATGTTCTGTTTTTCCATCTGATTTAAAATAAATAGCAATTGGGTATAAAGTGGCCTGAGAGTTGTTCCAGTGAAATCCCTGGACTGCATCCTGAATAGTAAAAGAAGCATTTTCTGAAAAATCGCAAACTGCTATATACTCATTTTCTTCCAAATTTGATTTTCTTTCGCTCAGATATGCTGCCTGCTGTTTTGCAATAAATGAATGAGGTAATAGAATTTCAAGTTTTTCACATAGGGAATCCATAAAAACGTCGGCTTGGCCAATCATGGTCTCCAAATTATCCCTATCTACACTTACCCATTGTTTATATGTTATTTCATCAATATCATTTTGCTCTAGTAATTGATTTAGTTTTGCTTTTAAATTTTCAATTCCTGGACACTTGTTACATTTACGTAGGTGGCACTTTGAAGAAGATGGAATGCATGTCATTTGTTTCAAACAATCTTTGTAACATTCAAGCTGATAATTCGGAACACCAGCAGTTAATTTTTTTAAATTTATGGCATCAATCATCAGCTTCACATTTTGATGCTTTGTACAAACACACACGTTATGAGATCCACTCGCATTTGCTAGAATTATATTCCTCGGACGAAGTTGGCAAAACTTGGAAATACCTATTTTTATTCCATCATGTCGTTCCTTGAATATGGCGTACATTTCTCTTAAGTTTCCAAGCAAAAGTCTTTTATTTTTCCCGACTTTTGTACCATTTTCAAAAAAAGACACGAAATCTTTCTGTCCGGGCATACACCTGCTGACGTCATCGGATTCATAAAAGGATTTTACTAAATTGCTTGTCACTGGTGAAATTGGACTTCCCAGTTTTGGGTTAGGCGTACTCATCACACCCTTTGTTTCAACCAAATGCTTAACTTTTCGCGCGATATAGTTTGTAACCAGGAATTCTTCCTCAATTTTATGTATTGCCCAGCTTTTTGGTAAAATTGTTAGCAGTTGGATTTTCTCGCTATTTTTTGTTAATGTTTTAAACTTTTCTTTTAATTGTTCTATTATTTCGGATTGTGGGCACATATGCGAAGTTGATTGTGCTGAACCGTGGAAAATTTTGTCTTGAATCGAATCACTTATTTTCCTGAATTTTCCATCTCTGTACCGGTTTTGATGTAACTTCTTCTTTTTTATCGGAGATTGTTCCAGATACGGTAAAGATTGGTTTAATTTTGAAATAGCAACTTCTTCCGTGCCTGACGCAATGTCATCTTCTTCCGTGCCTGACGCAATGTCATCGAAAGTATCTACATTTTCGTTTATGTCTGAACCTTCTTCCAAATTAGATTTATTAGATTTCTTCAGATGCGAAAATTTTATTCTACATGTCCCACAAATTTTATTTGAGATCGTAATGTTTTTATCCTTAGTATACTGTAGCATCCATTCTTGGACTTGTCTTAAACTTTTATTGCACCCAGTGTGACCGGATTTTTTTAAAAGGATTACAGCAAAATGTTGAATGGAATGGCATATTTTTTTTTTTAAATACTACAACCGAATGAATTGTGCACGACTTTTTTGTATTGACAATAATTATAATTTATTTAAATATTTAGTCTCTTTTTTTTGTTTTTTCAAACGATCAAGTCACTTTAACACTATAACACTTTGACGTTTAGCACTTATGAAATCTAGTATTCAACTGAAGTTTGACTTACAGTCTCTGAACGATTTATACTGCTTTTTTTTGGTACAAAAAATAGATTACAGGTAAAAAAATACACGCCTTGCTTTTCTTGAATTGGAAAATTTGCGTGAACTACGGGTCATAAAATGTTTTTTAAATAGGGACTGAATTTGCTACTGCCAATAAGCCGACCACAGGTCATAAAATATTTGTAAATTTTTTGTGTGAACAGGCAATAAATATTTCGTCTAGGTTGTAAAGTCGAAAAAGTTCCGTTACATTTGATATGTCCTTCTTTTTGTAATTTGTCACCTTTTTGTATTTTGGTACATTTCATGAAATACATAAACCTTCGCCTGCTTTTTTCTTAATAACTCATGTTGTAATAAAGACTCCACATTGAAATTTGACAGACTTGTACAAAACATAATAAGAATTAACATATATTTTTTTGAAATTTTTAAAAATATCGATTTTCGAGAAATATCCTTTGGAAATTTTAGTCCTTTTTTATTTACATTATCCTTGATCGAAAATTTGAAAAAAAAAATTTATTTTGGAATGGCGCATGTTTTAGTCTGTAAAATGAGCCCTTGATTATTAACGTACAATGAATACTTTTCGAGATATTAAAAATTGTGTTAAGGTATCTGAGTGCATTTTTATTGATTTTTGCCAACTTGGAATGGCCATAATTCTGAAAATACGAGAGCTACGACACTGAAAGTTGGCAAACGCTATTATTATGTTTAACTTTCCCTTCGTACCAAAATTCATCCAATTCGAAATCGGTGCGGTCAACTCATTGGTTGATTTCATATGTTTTTACCCTTTTGCTAGTTTAGCTGCTGTTCGGATTTTATGGCCTCATGTATAGTTTGACAAAAACTTAATTTTTCCAACGAACAATTTTTCTCAAGGCTATATCTCACAAACCAATTGGAATTTTGTTTTCCTGTCTTCGCAAAAATTGTAGCTATAGACTAGGAGAAAAAAGGGTAAAATAAACTAATCCGAAAAAACTGCATCTAGTACCGCAAAAATGCTAAAAATTTGTATATTTGTATAATTGTAAAACTTTTTATTTCATCTCAAATTTGATTCTACACTTCATTTAGTTATTAGTTGCTCTTTGAGAATTAAACTCGCTACTTTTATTCTGTACATATATGTTTAAGGGGAGCACCCGGTTTAGAACCTTCAAAAATATACTTTCGTTATTTTGCTCAAACGTCAATAAAAATAAGATGCCGGTGATCAATTTTGTTAAACACATTTTCTCTATGGAAAATTTTTTGAAACTGTGTAAAAAATTATCTTCAATATGAAATCCAACAAACTGAAATTGGATTTTTTCGCATTTTTTTTTTAAATTGCTTTAATTCAGATTTAAGAGAAGTTTACCAGCTTTCGGATAAAAAAAAATTAAATTAATTAAAATTAAGAAATGATGAAACTTAGATAAGAGTTACTACCGTAATCGTGTACACTAGGGTTCACCAACATATATATATATATATATATATATATTAGACTGGCCCTTCGTTGTATGGGCGATTTTAAACTTGCTCCGAATCCCGCTCCCCGGGGCTCATTTTTTGAGGTCAATGGAAAAACTAATCCAGAAAAAATTTCAGCTCATTTGAAGAATTTTTGAGCTATCCCTGGCCCTTCAAAGTTTTGAATTTTTGGTATTTTTGCCAAAATTTTCCGTTGTAAACACCCTAGTGTATAAACTATAAACCCAAATACAAAATGGGTTTTTTTTCCTACAAAGACGCTTTTATTACCTTTCCAAAATGCCCAAAATCTCTAAATTCTGATTAAAAACAACGACAATATAGGGGTTTATATACAGATTTATTGTAAGTAATGAATAAATTAAAAGCAACACGTTACAATAAAAATTAGTTCGTCATTCGTTTTGCAACAGTGTACTTTTCAAATGACTTGAGTATTGTTGACGATACTTATCAACTGTTAATAACAAGAACTGCTTCTGCTCTTCATCGCGAGTGAGGAGCTGGTTGAATTCTTCCATTAGTTTTACCTTGCGTTCAGAGACGTCATTGACTACCTGCATTTTTTGAACAACTTGCAAGCCTTCAATGTACGAATGATGTTGTGGCCAAGTAGAAGGTTCATAAGCCATGAATTCAGTAGAGATATTGAATCTTTTAAAAAATTCCGCGGTTCTCTTTGTAACGAAAAACGCTAAAGTTTTGTTTTTAAATGAAGGTACATCTTTCGGTTGTATAATATTTCGATTTTGAAATATGTTGTCATGTTCAGATGGATCACCTCGGAGAGACTGTACCATTTTTGCTTTTACATCAACATTTATGCTGTTGTCAAAAAATGCTAAGCCAACTGCTTCATCAGAAAGATACCACAAATGGCCACACATTTTTTTTAATGCTGCATTCGAAATATCCTTGTCCACTATACCATAATTGTGCAAATCAATTAAAAAAGCCAAATCAACATTGGGAGCTGCGGCGGCAAACGGTGCGTAAAACCAGGCTTTAACATATAATGTTACGACAAATAAACATATATCGCGTATTCCTTTGAGCTCGCGCGCTTTTAGTTCAAATTGTCCGCGAAACAAATTAATTTTCAAGCAATATATTACTTTCGCCATCCACCTGGCGTGGTGAAATGCTCCAGGCGAGCGGAATGAGACTCCAGATGGCGGTGTTTTTCCCAAGAAAATCAGAACAAGCTTAAGAAACTCAGCATAGTCGGCTCTGCTGTGTTTTTCGTTCAATTGGTCAATGCAAAAGCTCCCGATTTCGTCTGATATGTTCGACAAGTCGACATTATCATCATCCAAAGCCGTTTTATATTCAGCAACATCTAGTTCTTCTACAATAAAAGTAAAAGCATTGAAAAGTAATTAGTTTCAAGTTACATTGAAATACATGCTTCGTATATGTTATACAACAAGAACATACCCCATTTAGCTTGAAATCTCTTGAATAAAAGCACATCCGGCGCAGATGTTGCCCCCATTTTTATATCAAAGACCGCTTTAACAACAATTTCATAAATATGATGACGACAGGCCAAAATCATCAAGCTTCGCCCGAGCCCCTGCTGAAGTAGCGTGCACGCGCCATTTAACCGTCCTGTATTCGATGCTGTTGTGTCGCAACAAATCGCTTGAATATTTTGTTCCAAACCCCATTCAGTAATAACATTAATTACCGCGGCCGATATCTGATGGCCAGTTCCATTTCGTATAGATGGGATGCCAAGCAGTTGATCGCCATTCTTATTGGAGACGATAACGGGAAGACGGTCAATCTTTGATTTTCCATGTATACTGGGTAATAATTTGCCATCAAAATGAACAGTGCATGGCATATCCGGATTCAATTTGTAATTATCTTTTATTTTGGTAGCAATTGATTCGCGTTGTAATTGTCGTACTCGCTGTAGAGTGGTCCGAGTGATTATCAATTTTTGAACGTCGTGGCCTAGCGACTCAGCAACTGCGACCAGTAGATGAACAGCATATCTATCTGAGACCTTGCATTTATCGAGAGCAGACACAATTCTTTCATTGATAAAATTAAATGTGCCTCTTTTAGAAGATGGCACTGTATTCACAGCAAAGTCCACATCCATTTCGGAGTCGGTTTCAACAAGTTCGTTCATTTCAATAGTAGTATCATTTGAATCGATATCATCAAGATTACTTGTATCTGAAATAGATGCCAACTGTTCCTCCTCCCTTCTTCTCCGCTCTGCTTCAGCTTGTATGCGATCCAATCTTGCCTTCTCCTTTCGCATGGCGACTGTATCAATGCCTAATATGACGCCATGCCGACCCTTTCTTTGATTTATTAAAAATTGCTTGTCGGCTTTGTTAGTCATAACGTCCATGGCATTTGCTGCTGCGATATCGAACAATTCTTCCAACTTCTTTAGAAATGCCTTTTCACTCTTCTTGTGTGCTGCACTTTCGCGGCTTCTATTTTTAAATAATTTATGCCACTTACCATGCAACAATAACAATTTGTCAATGCACTTATCTTTGCGTTGTGTTGGAATGTAAGCTTTATCCCAAAAACCGCACGCCTCATTTACAACTATAGCTGCACTAGCACGCAACGAAAGTCTTTGGTCGTTATAGATACTGAATAAAAGCGATAAAACTTGCCCTTTGGATGGTAACTTAGCGCCTAATATTTGTGTACAAGGTTCACCGATTAAATAAACACGAGTTTTAGAACGAGTTGAAAACATTTTGAATAAAACTGTGCTGTTCAAAATAACGTAACAGCTGTACACTGCTATTGTGAATGAACATTAGAGTGGTGCAAATAAATGAAAATGATTTCTGAAGCCACGAATGGCCTTATTTTTTCCTTTGGATATGAAAATACCTCTTGTGAAATCTGGTGCCGATTGAATAAAGAAAAGTCGGCGCGGAAATCGATTGAAAATTGGATTTGAAAATACATGTCAAAAAAATGACTTTTTTAAGAAATATTTGGGTCATTTTGACCCCAAGTGCATAAAAGGATTAATTTTGAATTTTTTGTCTTTAGATATTTATAACTAACAATATTTTATAGTCAAGTCAAATTTAACTTATATATGAAGATAAACCAAGTAATTTCGTTATAAATTGATACTTAATCAAAAAAAGATAATCTTAAATAACAATTTTTTCTAAAAAACTGTTAAAAATTTCCGTTTTCCGCGCCGACTACTCTGTTATCAAATCTGCATCAAATTTCATACTATTATTTTTATATTCAAAGGAAAAAAATAAGCCCATTTGTGGGCTTTAGAACTCATTTTGAAAAATGGCCATACAAACGTGAACGACTCTAATGAACATATATAAATAGACAATTCACAATGAAATAAGGTACGTTCACGTTGACTATAACAGCAATACCTTTGTCATTTTTAATCAGAATTTAGAGATTTTGGGCATTTTGGAAAGGTAATAAAAGCGTCTTTGTAGGAAAAAAACCCATTTTGTATTTGGGTTTATAGTTTATACACTAGGGTGTTTACAACGGAAAATTTTGGCAAAAATACCAAAAATTCAAAACTTTGAAGGGCCAGGGATAGCTCAAAAATTCATCAAATGAGCTGAAATTTTTTCTGGATTAGTTTTTCCATTAACCTCAAAAAATGAGCCCCGGGGAGCGGGATTCGGAGCAACTTCAAAAATAAGGCAATTTCTTGTGACCTCTACCTTGTGACCTTCTACACTTTTATTTACTAACCGATTTTGACAAAAAATATACCATTCGAAAGGTATTTCTTTGCAGATGTCCACCATATTTATAGATGTGCACCATCTGGTACATTTTTTGGGAGTAAAATTCATATAAAGTTGCTATTGCCACATACATAAAAATTGCCACATACATAAAAATTGCCACATACATAAAATTGCCACATAAAATTGTTTAGCATAGCTTTAGGCTGTTATAAAATTATTTATTAACAAACCCAGATATATATCTTCTGTGTATTCAAGAAATATTTATGTATTTTATTTAAAAATTCACAATTTAATGAATTTTATAAAATATTCATACATTTTTTATACATATTTGATTAAAAAAATATTGTAAGAAAAAAATTTAATGTGAAAATAAATTTCCCTAGAATTTGCACTCGAATTTTGAGGGCTGGGCCCTGCTAGTATATATTTATTGGTTTTAAATTGCCCTAAAAATTTAGTTAAAGTGTAAAAATTCGTTTAAGAAAAAATGTGCTGCATTGGACCCTAAGTTTGGAAATGAGACTGCAAGAGGGAAATTTTTTTTTTTAAATTTTCTTTTGTACAAAAATTTTTGATTAATAAATTGATTTTCAATTAAAGTTATAAATAAATAAATATTTTGCAGTAAATTTTCTTTCTAAAATAACAATCGCAAATAAAATCGGTTGAAAAACAGCCAAGTTATTACAAGTACCCCAGACCACCAATTTGATTAAGGCCACTTGAGAAATTCGAATATACATATCTATCGATTTTCAGAATAGAGTCAAATTGACCCTATGACTATGAAGGGTTAATTTCAGAAATTAAGTTCAGCATATAATTTAACAGTAAAATCTCAACAAGTTTTATCAAAATCCTTACACAAATATCTATTATCCATAATATTAATAGGCCAGGCGATTTCTTGTTACCGATGCTACTCTGTCAGTTTTAGTCCTATTTTGACCACACATACCTCATTTAAAAGGTATTTCTTTTTAGCTGTCTATCAGATTTTTATATTTTTACAATTTTTTTGGAGTATTTAAAGTTGCTACTAACACATAAAATTATACAATGTGTTTATTAAATTTGGTAATGTGTTTGTAATAAAAATGAGTTTGTTTTTTTTTGTGTTGATTTGTGAATTTGCTATAATTGATTAGCATACCTTCAGGGTTTTTATTTAATGAAAAAATAAAATTTCCTAGAAATATAACTGAACTCGAACCTGTTTATTGTACATGTTTTGTTTTTTCTTACTACACGAGACACAACACGACTTAAAATATAACTGAACTCGAACCTGTTTATTGTACATGTTCTGTTTTTTTTTCAGTACACGTACCAGAACATGAACTTCAAATAAAGCAACACTCAAATATGTGTGCTTTATGTGTGATTGAAACAAAAAGTACGTGATACAAAAATGTTCATGTAAATAACGAAATATTAAAACGAACACAGTCATGGTTGTGTTGGGCACCGTAGAAAATTTAGAAACGCACATAATTGATATGAAAATAAAGATATGTGTTGGCTGCTTTTGAACAGAACATTGTGTGTTTCATGTGTGTATTTTCTGAACCTTGGTAAAAAGATGTTTACACATCTCCCCTGTGATCGGACTCACATAGTTTTTTTTATTTATTTTAAATTTATACAAATGTAAAAATATTATTTTTGTTCTCTTCGTTGATTGAGATTGAAAAGTTTGTTCACCTTGTAATGTCGTTTCAAAACTATAGGACCGAAGCGGCATGTCTACGAAACGTGTTTCTACTTTTAAGCGTTCTAAATTCTAAATTTAATTTTTTTGGTGAACCCACTAGAATAATGGAACCACTCCAAAAGGGAGGCATTGCAACATTTGTTTTAATAAATTCGAGTAAAACTTTTGAGGTTTCTGGAAATATTAAGCCTTACCACATTTAAGGTACAATAAATGTAAACAAAATATTTAAAAAAGTAAACAATTTAATAAACTTAATAAATTATGACACTGAATTCTTAGAACTTTTTAAAGGTGTCTCGATATTCTAGGTCATATCTTGGCACAATGATGCCCGATATACCCCATTTTCAATATCAACCTGCTCGAAATATTGGCAAACAATATTATCCTTAGCTTACCTAGGGAAATAGTTTATTTTGTGCATGAACGTGATTCCAACAGACAGACGATAGACATACCAACAGATGGACATCGCTATATCGACTCGAGTTGTTATAGCGATTAAGAATATATCTTTTTATGGGGGTCGCAAATTCTATTGTTGATGGGTTACATTTTTTGGAGGGTATGAAAACAAAAAATTAATGAAATCGGCTTTTTATTACCGGGTGCTCTCTTTTAATAACTATCACCTCAATAACTTGTCACTGAAATAATATTTTGTCCTTTTAATGAATATTTGTGTAATTTATTTGTTGTATTTTTATTTTTATTTTTATTTTATTTTCTTAGTTATAAGTTATGACTGCATTATGCCAGCATTTCAAGTCAATAAAGCATATATAATGCAAATAGTTTCCAAAAAAGCCTTGCATATAATATATTTTATGGCATCTATAACGAATCCAAGTTAAAGAGAGAACATTTTCGACGATGAAACAAGTAAGAAAGCGTTGAAAATAAATAAATTAAAAAAAATGCTATAAATGAGAATTGAATCCACTCCAATGTATGAATGTACGAATCAGGCTTTGGATTTTTTTTTTGTTTTTTTATCGAAAGAAATTTTATAAATTTCTTATTGTTGCCTTCTAATTTAAGGGCCGTATGCACAAAAATTGAAGTGTACTTCAAGTAGACTTTATTGTATGTTTTTCATACAAAATTTGTTGATAAAGTCTACTTGAAGTACACTTTTATTTTTTTGCATACGGCCCTTAGACCTTTCGAATTTTAAACTTTAAGTTTCTCTTCGCTAATTTGTTTTATTATTATTATTTTTTTGAAATAAATATAAATTTTATATAATTTTCTGTTTTTTTTTTTTTAATTATTGTAATTTTCTTAAGTTCCGAGTGTATTTATATATGTATATCATGAGAAAGATTGCCAAGTTTTGTTTTCTGCCTTACAATTTACACAATCTTAACTTCTAGAACTTTAGCCAATTCTACATTGAGAAAGCATTTGGAAAGAGTCGAATTTTTCTGATTTTTCTTATTTTTCAAACTTATCAATTGGTTTTGGTTCTCTTCTCTATAAAAATATATAGATTTCTTTAATTTTGAGATTTTTCATGCTCCAATTTCTTTAAAAAAAAAAAATAAAATAAATAAACTCTTTTGCAGGCATATTACCAGTGGCCTATTGTTTAATCATCGAGCCAGAGCCTGAGAGGTTTAATGCAGATCATGGTTTTTACTATATTATTCGTACAAATAAGAAATTTATATTGTTTAAGGGATCACAAGTAAATTTTAAATAAATTATTGAATTATATGTGTTTTAACATGTAAAAAGTTTCATATTTTTTTTTACAGTAATAGTGCGTTTACATCTAAGCAATATCTAGTATATACGAGATTTCGAGCACAATCTAGCTAATTTTTACTAGATTTTCCATACAAAACAAAATCTAGCTCGCTACTAGATTTTAGCAAAATCTCACAAAATCTTGTCAAACTTGGGCACTACCAAATGATACTACCGTGTTTTTTTAATATTGTAGTAGAAAATTACAACGCAGTGACTGAAAAATTGGCATTTAAAAACAAAAATAAAAGCAATATTAATTATTAATAAAAATGACGAGTCTATAATAAAAAAATAGTAATTGAAAAGTTATAATTTTTCATACTTGTGCAAAATGCATTTGTTTTTGTTGTTCAAACCATACATTTAACAATTCATAATGTTTTTTTTTTCTCAAAATTTCTATTTCAGCTTGTACTTTTTTCATTCTTGATACAGCCCTGTTCTTGAAACGTTGTTATTTGAATAAGAATGAATTTGAAATAACATGGAATTGAAATTTTGGGTTTCTTGAAAACACAAATTTTATATTTTCGAAGTATTTTTCGAAATCATATTTTTTATTATCAAATGACATGAAACATATGGTTTAGCTTCAGAGCCATATGTTATCTAGAAACCGAGGTGCCATATGGTTCTTTAGTCACTTTCACAAAAAAACCTTAAGTAATTTTTGCATGTCTTTCCTTAAGATTATAAAGAAAGTGAAAAAAAAAATATATTTTCTTTAAAAATAACAATTTACTTGTTCATGTAATTGTTTTTATTCTTCAATTTCATTCAATTAAGAGTGACTTCTCTTTTTGAAATAAGTTAGGCATCACCAAAGAAAATTCGAAATTCAAATAAATTGGATTTGACTGGCATCACTTCTGTTTCGAACATAAACAAAGTTGTGTCAGTCGTATGCAAAAAAAAAATAAAAATATGTGATTTGAGTGAAATATTATTTTAAATTCCTTTATTCGTAATAATTAGTACATAAAGAATCTATGTTATAATTGAAAAAATTATAAAGGAAAATAGATTATGCAAATAAAAAGTTTTTATTATAGTTATAGAACAACATCATCTCCAAAAGTGTGTTTTATTAACATTGACTACTGATTACGAGTTTTTTTTAAATCAATGAAAAATGTAGACGTTTTTTAAAATCGTTTTTTTTTGTCATAAAATTAATGTCTAATTTTTTAAAATAATGACAAGGTTCAATAAAAAACATGTTAGAGTTTAAATATCAATTAGTTTTTTTTATCTCTTAAGACCTGCTTAGTAGAAAAAAAGGGCATTTGTTTTGATTTCACAAAGCCTTTTCTATGTGAATTAAAACGAGAAAAAATATTCTTATTGAAATTAGAGAACAGCAAAAAACTCGTAGATTTAAGAATTTTTTCATTTACGAGTTTTTTTTTGTGATAGTGGTTTCAAGAACAGGGGTGATTGAAATTAGAGAACAGCAAAAAACTCGTAGATTTAAGAATTTTTTCATTTACGAGTTTTTTTTTTGTGATAGTGGTTTCAAGAACAGGGGTGAATATAATAAAAAAATTCATATTTCCATTTCCTATTGCTTTCAATATTTTTGGTATTTCTGGTTCATATGATATATTTTAATCAGCTGTTTATTGTTGTGGAAACAAAATCTCACAAAATGTCAAAAAAGTTAGATGTAAACGGTATAGATTTTGAAATAGATTTCAACTAAAATCTACTAGATTTTCCTCAGATGTAAACGCACTCTAAGATAGTTACAATTAAGAAAATTACGGGGGCCGATCACTGTATTCACGACTTTTTGAATACAGAAAAAAAAAATTTTTACCAAAAAAAAAAAAATATCTTAAAATAGTCTTCTTCTAGTCAAGTCTTCTAGTCTTCTTCTAGCTCAAAACACTTTGTTAAATTTTTCTTTATGTCTTCTTAATAACAAGATTTCTCAAAATAGTCAGGCGAATTTGTCTACTGAAGAACATTTCAGAGCCCAATTCCTGAAATTTTTTCCTGGCTACAGCACTTTTTTCTTTGTGGTCGTTTTTACACCGTATTCCAATATATGGTCAGTGTATAATGATTTTGTGCTGATGTTTGTAACTACCGAAAATACTTGATATAGACCTGTCTTTAATTTTACCGATCGACTGAGAATCACTTTCAGTCGGTCCGTCCGTTCGTCCGTCCGCCTCTATGTCCATGTAAACCTTGTAATTAAACTACAGGTCGAAAACATATGAATACATTTTGATGAAATTTAGTATATAAGCTTCCATCGGCCATAGGATGAAAGCTATGTAAATTGGTGAAAATTGGTTCATGTTCAGATCTAGTCCCCATACAAATTACCCCTACGAGATCGACTTAAATTGCCATAATATCCAAATTATCACATAGATCTCGGTCAAACTAGGTTTGTGTATGTTTATTAGATCCCTTTATCGGTAGTCCAAAAATAAACCCTATATGACAATTCTTAGTCATGGCCCCCATATGAAGCTGATTCCCGATCTTCACTTAAATCTATCCAAATCTATCTATCTATCTCAAAATCTGTCCCAAAAAATAAGTGCCCTTACTAAATATGGGCAGGATCGGTTCATTTTTCGACCTAGTCCCATATAAATACTCGTATTGTATTCGATATGAATTTTTTCATAACCGAAGGCAAAAAAATTAATAACAATGCCACTCAAATTTGGTTTATGCCTATTTTCTATATCTAGTAAGTTGGACCTAAGAGATGGGGTATCGTATAGTCGGTCTAGACCGACGATAATTTTCTTTCTTGGCATAATATTTCTCTTTTGAAGGTAATCAATGTGGATTATAAAGCGTACATCCAAAAAAGAGAAACTGTTGCCATTACCTCGTTGGCCGATAAGCTCACCTTAAATTTCTTCGGCGCCGCACAGTGGTGCAAATAGCCACAGTTCCACTCAAATTACTCTACACCTCACATAGTTCAACGATTTGAATTTACCCATCCATCCCTCTTTTGGTATTTTTGATTTCGGCTCATATTTTTCTGGAAATTGCCTCCAAAACTTGGTTTTTACGAAAAAAAAAAAAAAATAATTGGTTTTTGTTGATACTCTGGCTTATGGTCAAAAAAAAAATAATTTTTGGCGCAAATGTGACCCCACGGAACGCAAGAATGGGTTTTGATAAATACTAAAAAACTGTTTGCGTGAAACTGCGGAGAAAATTTGTCACTTTCGAAAGTGATTCTTATAAGGAGACTAGGTTTAAAAATTGGTTCTATCGTGTCCATTTTTAGTAACATCACTTAAGCTGCGTTCACACTACGTGTTTTGCTGGTGTTTTTCTTAGTTTTTTAGCACGTGTAATTTGTACACATAGTGTGAACCCTTTCAAACATTGTTTATGTACAACACATTTTGCAAGACATATGTAAATTTTTCAATTAGAGCAGGTTCTATTTTGGCAAGACAAACATATGAAAATACAACACTGCTTGTGGCGAAAGAAAAAAAGAGTAAATATTGAGTTAATATTGAAAGAAAAATAAATTGTTTAATATTAATTAACAATTTAAAAATATATAAAATATATAACTTTATTTTTAACAATAAATTTTTGTAAATTCACAAATTAAATCAGCTGTTGTTTACATTTAGAGGTTATGTTATACGGAAATACATATGTATGTTTGAACGCAAAAATTATGAATCGTATGTAAAACGCTAATTTTGACACACACACGGAATTACGTATGGATCGTAAAACTGAATTTACATATGGAAAATACACATAGTGTAAACACACCTTTAAGTGTATTTGTATATGCAGATTTGGGTAAACAAATGAAATTGAAGTAAAAACTTTCCGTAAGTTTTTTGAAAAAAAGTAAAATTCCCAAAATATTTTATTAAAATTTATTAAATTATATTATATTTTGTAGCATGAATAAAGTACGGCGTACAATTTCTATTACTAAGTTGCCCAACCCACTAATCTATAATATTAATAGCCGAGGCAATTTTTGTGACAGATAAAAAATTTTTAGTTACGAACCGATTTTGACCAAAAATACCCCATTTGAAAGCTATTTATTTTTAGCTGTTCACCATATTTACAGATTTGCACCATCTGGAACAGATGTAAAGTACTTCCTACCAACACATACATAAAACACATATTTGAGGTTCAAATAAAAAACTATACAAAGCTTTGTGTGTGTTTATTAAATTTGTGTTGAATTGTGAATTGGCTAAAATTTATTAGCATACCTTTAGACTCTTATAAAATTATATCTATATATTAATACGTGAAGGTAAATTTTTAGCTCCCTTTTTAAGCAATATGCGGGCACGGAGGAGTGTGAAAATTGGCATAGTTATAGTTCATATGGAGGAGAAGCTGAGAATGATAAAATTTATGTTTAATTTGTCTTAAAAATATATTAAATGAAATAAAATAAAATATTTATAATAATTCGTTATACACTGTAAATGCGAATGGTTTAAATTATATATTAGACGCTCTGTGTCGAATTGTGAATTGCTAAAATTGTTTAACATACCTTTAGGCTCATTTAAATATTCATAAATTTTTTGTATGTTTATATAGATTAAAAAAACATTCGAAGACAAAAATTGAATGAAAAAATAATATCTCCTAGAATTTGCACTCGAATTTCGAGTGCTAGGCTCTACTAAATAATATTATTAAAATTTTTATTAACATGAATTTTTGTTCATTCCAAAAAAAAATAAAAAAAAATTATCTCTTATAATTATTTCAGAACGACAAAAAATTTATGTTTAAATTTCTGTTAGGTTAGGTTGGGGAGTCTAAAGTCTTAACATGGACTGTATAGACCATAGCGACACCACTAATCTCATATTTTCAGCGTCGTTGATTAAACACAGCAGTTTTCATAGCGAATAGTTTTAATAGCGTCAAAATATTCACAATTTCATTCAGGTTCTCGAACTGAGTTTTACATAGAATACAATAGCCAATCCGTGGCAAAGCGGGACATCGACAAAAAATGTTTTCTATTGTCTTCTGCAAAATAAGGGTTTGCACTCTTCGCGAATTCTCACAAAAATGCGAAAGGAAGTTAAGATCTTTTGGTAGCCAATCTGTGAATTTTTGAAGAAAAGCCAAGCCGATTTTCGTTTTTTCTTCGGTGATAGAAGTGAAACCCTCTATCTAACTGATAATAAGTGGACGTTATTTCAGAATTCTTATTTATAGGTACATTTTAATGTCTAATGCATGTTTTTGTTGACGTCTTGTCTTCTTCTTTTTTTTCTTTATTTCATATACATATACTCGTAAGGTGTATTGGTAATGATAAGTTGTTCAATATCCATGATCCCGGAATCTCCAATAACATTCACCATAGACAGACAATATTATTACGAGGAATGGCATGGTTTTATTTAAAGTAAATGTTGTATTTATAATGAAGAGATATATCCATTGCATGTGTTTTAAAATTGCAAAAGTGGACTTAAAATTAATTAAATGCACTCGTACATACATACACTTGTTTTGTCATTTGTTATCATAATGCGTTGTTTTTGTTTTTTCATATTTCATATTTAACAAGTCTTGTTAAAGACACGTTGCACTACAATGGAGCCACCAAACACATTCCTTATCACCAGATCATTTTACTACATACTACAGAATAAGAATGGAATTGTTTTATTTCAAGGAAATGTTGAGAAAATCGGAAATTTTTGAATTTTAATATTCAAGTATATCAAAATGTTAATAACAAATTAAATAAATGTCTTGTCCAAAAATGAATATTTAATTCAATCTTATATAGTACTTTATGGCAAAAAAAAATAAAAATATTTTTTATATATAATATAAATCTATAATATTAATAGGCTAGGTTATTTCTTGTGACCGATATTTTGTTCTACCGTTTTATCCCGATTTTGACCAAACGAATACTATCTGAAAGGTATTTCTTTTTAGCCGTTTTGCAGATTTACAGATTTTTAAATTTTTTCCTTTATTTTGAGTAAATTGCATTTAAAGTTGCTACTAACTACAGAATAGGAATGGTAAAAAATTCCAAATGAATTTCCTTGCACCACAACAAGAGGGTGGTTAGTAATCTGGAACCGAAAACTAGGAAAAATCCAGTAAGAAAAAACATACAAAAGAGTGTTGATTCTTTCATAAAATGTGAAGTAAACATATACTTTCCTTTATTACAATGTGCAAATTCCAAAACAATTCGTCTTATAAAATATGACGCGAAATTACGGCCAAGCTTCAGCGCCACAAGCAAAAAAAAACGAACTCAATTTGGTTACGAATTCACAACGAAAGCCAAAATACGACAAAATTCTTTCGTTAAATATAATATTAAAAAGTAATATATAATGAAGGTGGAGTCCTCTATGTGTCAGCTTCAAAATAAGCATTAGTGTTACCATCCCAATTTGAACAATGAAATTGTTTTATTTCAAGGAAATATTGAGAAAATCGAAAATTTTTGAATTTTAATATTCAAGTATATCAAAATGTTAATAACAAATTAAATAAATCTCTTGTCCAAAAATGTATATTTAATTAAATCTTATATAGTACTTTATGGCAAAAAAAAAATAAAAATATTTTTTATATATAATAATAATGTTGAAACACTTTATAAATCTATAATATTAATAGGCTAGGTTATTTCTTGTGACCGATATTTTGTTCTACCGTTTTATCCCGATTTTGACCAAACGAATATTATCTGAAAGGTATTTCTTTTTAGCCGTTTTGCAGATTTACAGATTTTTAAATTTTTCCTTTATTTTGAGGAAATTGCATTTAAAGTTGCTACTAACACATACATAAAATTTTACAATGCTACGTGTGTGTTTATTAAATTTGTTAATGTGCTTGTAATAAAAATGAGTTTGTTTTTTGTGTTGATTTGTGAATTTGCTATAATTGATTAGCATACCTTTAGGGTCTTTATTTAATGAAAAAATAAAATTTCCTACAATTTGCACTCGAATTTCGAGGGCTGGAATCTGCTAGTAATGATAAATGTATAATTACCGTACAATATTTAATTTTTTTTTTCTATATTTATATGTAAATCAAAGTTGTCCTTAATAACCAAATACGATAGTGTTTTCTAATACACTGCCGAATCATAAATACCGATTATATCGAGCGAAATGTCAAATCAAATATTCCATCAAATAAAGTGGTCGAGTTAATATTATTGCTATCGCTATCAAACACAACCTACAACACAAACAAATGTTCGAACGCAATAATTCTATATATTGGCATTAAAAAGTACAACAAATGAATATTAGTTAGCTCTAAGTCCTCTCTACATTTGGAACACATCCATCTGCTGTTATGGCTGTATTTAAGCAGTTTTTGGGAAATTCGAATACAATTTATGATTGCTGCAAAGTTCTATTACGTATATTATTCATTTTAGGCTGCAATGGCTTTATTAAAAAAAATGATCGATTGATGTGTAGTCGCAAATCATTTCTATACACTTGGCTTGTTGCGTTTTGTATTATATGCATCTTAACTGGAAGTGTGTACATTAAACTGCAAGATCCTCAAGTTGAGAAACTGGATAGTCTTGTAAAGTCGATAATTTATATGGAAATTGGCATGTCGATGTTTATGTACCTGGCTATCGTCGTAGCAATGTTGTCCAATGTCAAAACACATATGGAATTGTTTCAAAGTTTGCATGCTTTGGATCAAAAGTTGATTTGGCAATTTTCGTGCAAATTAAATTATGAGAAATTAATATTTAAACACATTGTCCTTGTGTCATCTGTTGCTATAATCTATGTTACGGTCATTAGTGCAGCAGTTTCCCAATCATCTTCACATGGCCAAGAATTCGTTGTAAACGTTTTGGCTGGTTTGGCTTATGCAGTGGTGACAGGTGGTCCGCATTTAACTGGTTATGCTCAAATAAATATGGCCGAAGTATTGAGTATACGCTTTCGTCTTCTACAAAACTTATTGCAAAAGCGAGTGGTATGTTCCGTTAAACTGAATGTGCAACAACAAATTGATTATCTACGCTGTCTCATCGATATGGTGCAAGAATATCATAATTGTGTACGCAAAATAAATAAGGTTTATTCCGTGGCACTAACGTCAACAATGTTGCATGACTTCTCATTAACGACAAGTGAATTTTATTTAATTTTTGGCGGTTTAGTAGCGGCCAACAACTCCGACAACGCATTAATATTTTATGTAGTTCTTTGTATGTTCTTGCCAATGTATAAGATGACCATAGCACCGATATATTGTGATAAAGCAATGAGGGAGGTAATTTAAATATCATCATACATAAATTATAATTTTTGTTACAATACAACAATAGAAGGCTTCTTAGTTACAAACACATTTCACGCTCATGAGGAGACCACTAATTTCAAAAGAAATATAAAGTTTATGTTATAAATTCAATAGCAGTATTGCAAGCGAGTTACAAAAAAGCAATCGCCATTGAAAATTATGAATACATATATAAAATTAAACTAAACAAGTAAGAGTGTCAAATTCAGTTGGGCCGAATCTTTGATACCCTCCACCTGCATCTTAAACTCAATATTACAACAAATATTGGCTACGGCTACCACCTTAAAACTGTTGTCGGTACAGAAATTTAAATTTCGAATACCAATTAAATTTAAAGTTAATTGCTTTTCTTGTTGGTCAGTTTCTATTATAATTCCTTGTTATAAAAAACAATTATCGCGTCTTCCATAGAAAGAATTCGTTACTATTTGAAAAATGGCATTATTTTTCATTTACTAGAGTAGAAAACCCCTAATGAAATTCATTATATAACGCAGCCAGTGTTATAACACCCAAAGTTTGATCCCTATAAGAAAGTTTTGAGATAATTCAAGGTAATCCAATAAAAAAAAAAAATTAATTAACTGATTCTTGGCTAAAAATTTCCAGATATTAATAATAAAAAAGCAAATTTTAAAATATTTTAATTTTTAATTTTTAATTTTTAATTTTTAATTTTTAATTTTTAATTTTTAATTTTTAATTTTTAATTTTTAATTTTTAATTTTTAATTTTTAATTTTTAATTTTTAATTTTTAATTTTTAATTTTTAATTTTTAATTTTTAATTTTTAATTTTTAATTTTTAATTTTTAATTTTTAATTTTTAATTTTTAATTTTTAATTTTTAATTTTTAATTTTTAATTTTTAATTTTTAATTTTTAATTTTTAATTTTTAATTTTTAATTTTTAATTTTTAATTTTTAATTTTTAATTTTTAATTTTTAATTTTTAATTTTTAATTTTTAATTTTTAATTTTTAATTTTTAATTTTTAATTTTTAATTTTTAATTTTTAATTTTTAATTTTTAATTTTTAATTTTTAATTTTTAATTTTTAATTTTTAATTTTTAATTTTTAATTTTTAATTTTTAATTTTTAATTTTTAATTTTTAATTTTTAATTTTTAATTTTTAATTTTTAATTTTTAATTTTTAATTTTTAATTTTTAATTTTTAATTTTTAATTTTTAATTTTTAATTTTTAATTTTTAATTTTTAATTTTTAATTTTTAATTTTTAATTTTTAATTTTTAATTTTTAATTTTTTATTTTTAATTTTTAATTTTTAATTTTTAATTTTTAATATTTAATTTTTAATTTTTAATTTTTAATTTTTAATTTTTAATTTTTAATTTTTAATTTTTAATTTTTAATTTTTAATTTTTAATTTTTAATTTTTAATTTTTAATTTTTAATTTTTAATTTTTAATTTTTAATTTTTAATTTTTAATTTTTAATTTTTAATTTTTAATTTTTAATTTTTAATTTTTAATTTTTAATTTTTAATTTTTAATTTTTAATTTTTAATTTTTAATTTTTAATTTTTAATTTTTAATTTTTAATTTTTAATTTTTAATTTTTAATTTTTAATTTTTAATTTTTAATTTTTAATTTTTAATTTTTAATTTTTAATTTTTAATTTTTAATTTTTAATTTTTAATTTTTAATTTTTAATTTTTAATTTTTAATTTTTAATTTTTAATTTTTAATATTTAATTTTTAATTTTTAATTTTTAATTTTTAATTTTTAATTTTTAATTTTTAATTTTTATTTTTTAATTTTTAATTTTTAATTTTGAATTTTTAATTTTTCTTTTTTCAATTATTATTTTTCATTTTCCATTATCCATTTTTCATTTTTCGTTTTTCTTTTTCATTTTCCATTTTCCAAATTCCATTTTTCATTTTCACTTTTCATTTTCCATTTTTCGTTTTTCATTTTTAATTTTTAGTTTTTAATTTTTAATTTTTAATTTTTAATTTTTAATTTTTAATTTTTAATTTTTAATTTTTAATTTTTAATTTTTAATTTTTAATTTTTAATTTTTAATTTTTAATTTTTAATTTTTAATTTTTAATTTTTAATTTTTAATTTTTAATTTTTAATTTTTAATTTTTAATTTTTAATTTTTAATTTTTAATTTTTAATTTTTAATTTTTAATTTTTAATTTTTAATTTTTAATTTTTAATTTTTAATTTTTAATTTTTATTTTTAAATTTTTAATTTTTAATTTTTAATTTTTAATTTTTAATTTTTAATTTTTATTTTTTTGTTTTTAATTTTTAATATTTAATTTTTAATTTTTAATTTTTAATTTTTAATTTTTAATTTTTAATTTTTAATTTTTAATTTTTAATTTTTAATTTTTAATTTTTAATTTTTAATTTTTAATTTTTAATTTTTAATTTTTAATTTTTAATTTTTAATTTTTAATTTTTAATTTTTAATTTTTAATTTTTAATTTTTAATTTTTAATTTTTAATTTTTAATTTTTAATTTTTAATTTTTAATTTTTAATTTTTAATTTTTAATTTTTAATTTTTAATTTTTAATTTTTAATTTTTAATTTTTAATTTTTAATTTTTAATTTTTAATTTTTAATTTTTAATTTTTAATTTTTAATTTTTAATTTTTAATTTTTAATTTTTAATTTTTAATTTTTAATTTTTAATTTTTAATTTTTAATTTTTAATTTTTAATTTTTAATTTTTAATTTTTAATTTTTATTTTTTAATTTTTATTTTTAAATTTTTAATTTTTAATTTTTAATTTTTAATTTTTAATTTTTAATTTTTAATTTTTATTTTTTTGTTTTTAATTTTTAATATTTAATTTTTAATTTTTAATTTTTAATTTTTAATTTTTAATTTTGAATTTTTAATTTTTCTTTTTTCAATTATTATTTTTCATTTTCCATTATCCATTTTTCATTTTTCGTTTTTCTTTTTCATTTTCCATTTTCCAAATTCCATTTTTCATTTTCACTTTTCATTTTCCATTTTTCGTTTTTCATTTTTAATTTTTAGTTTTTCATTTTTCAATTTTCATTTGTCATTTTGAATTTTTCAATTTTCAATTTTCATTTTTCGTTTTTCATTTTCGATTTTTAATTTTTCATTTGTTATTTTCCATTTTTCATTTTTCTTTTTTCATTTATCATTTGTCATTTTTCGTTTTAATTTTTACTTTCATATTGGCGATTTTTTTACAATACTAATAACATAGCTCATGTTAATTGTGTTTCTTGGTATGATTGCATCATTTTTGCGGCTTTTTTGAACTGTGTTGTTGTACAACTATTATGTTCAACCACTAAAATATTACAACAAACACACTGGGTTTTATGTTTTGTTTAGAGATATCTACATATTTTTGCTCGTATCTACGCACAATGATGCCCTATTTAGCCCATTTTCAATACCAAGCTACTGGAAATTACGGCAAATGATATTGTTTTAACCTGAATGAGCGTGATTTCAACAGACAGACGGACAGACGGACATGGCTATATCGACTCGAGCTGTGATAATGATACATAATATATATACTTTATGACGTCGGAAATTAGTTCTTCGATGAGTTACAAACGGAATGACAAACCTATATATACCCTCTGCCACTGAGTTGTGGAGGGTATAAAAATAATTGTTGATTTATACCAAAAAGGTGATAATATTCAGTTCTCGATTAGAGGACTACAAATCCCGCAATAAAACCGACTTGTTAGTTCTCAAACGTTTATTTTAAGTGTTTAGAGAATAAAGAAAAGGGCTTGATAAATCCTCTATAATCAGCTGTACCCATTTGAATTTGATCAAATTTGACATAAATTTAAGAAATATTTGGCACGAAAGTGAAAATTAAAAAAAGACTCAATGTAGAGGTCGCGAATAATTGTGTTCATCGTCAAAACTTATTAAATTATAACTCTAATGCAATCTTAATTTAAAGGTATTGAGACATCATTTCCAATGAGATGTGAACAAATTTTATTTGGGAAACGTCAAAGGTCATTATTAGTCCGAGTTCACACAAGGCAACTTTTGTTGCGCAATTCTTGAGTTTGTCGGAGAGAGGGGAAAGAAGAGTGGTATTTGGTACGGAGTTACTTGTACTCGGCAACTCGTTTTGTTGTGCAATTTGTAATTATAAACACGAAGTTAGCTGCAACTTATTATTTGACATTTATTTTTATTCTTTGCTTCGCTGTGAAAAATTATTATTATTATTTCATTTATTTTATTATTTTTTTATTGTTTCATTTTTTCTTTGACTTCCATTTTTTCACACAAATATATTTTTCACTTTGGACCAATAATAAATTCTTTTTACACAAGTGAACTGTCTAAAATGTAAGAATTTGAAAGTAAAAGAAAACGAAAAGTTGCGACAATAAATTTCTCTGTATGAACATTAAGGCAACTTTAAAAGAGAATTGAAAAAAAGTTGCGCAACAAAAATTGCCTTGTGTGAATCCAGACTTACATGATCAAAATTTTGTGATGAATAGGCTAGTTACTGGAGCTTTTCAAACTTTAAGTTTTTCCAATACAAATATCAGTTGCCTCAGCCTAGATTTCACCTGAAAAAAAACCCCTTTATTCGGCGTGTATAAGAAACCTTGTGCAAATTAATTTTTCGTGAGGTGTTGACATCTCTGTTACGTGGCTGCACTGTTTTTATCCCTTCTCATTCCATATTTATGTGCAATTTTGTAACAACATATTGTTGTTAATTAATGTAAATCAAATTCTAGCTGCGTACTCGTTTAAACGCACATAAATTGAGTGCAAAATTTTCAATTCAAATTACGAAATATATGCAAAATATATAAAATATATAAAACTAAAAGACCATCAACATCAACAAATTGACGTTACATATCAATAAATCAATTTTAAAACGGTATGTTTTTTATACTGAAAACGATAACAATTTGATTTCTATATTTTGTTAAGGGTTTAAAATGTTTCCAAATAATCAAGGATTCGGATTTATGGTTCCCGGGCAACTGTGAAGTACAACAAATGATTTCAACATGTCTCTTATGGCGCTGCGAAAATAAAATTCAATTTTCAGGCAGTAGTTTGATATTTAATAAAAAAATTATAACAACGGTAAGCAAAGTGCAAGTACTAACTAGTATGGAATTTAGTTATTCGTTAACTTAATACCGAAAAACGTTCTTATTTTTTTAGGTTTATTCACAGATTATTAATTATCTGTTAATTTTAATACAATTTCGTATGACCCAAGAAATGGGCAATCAAATTGAGAAACAAAAGTCTACAATACAGGATTGGATAGGAGTGGATTACGTTTAAAATTGAATTCAATTTATGTATTTTAAAAATATTATACAAACATATATGAGTAGATATGTATATCCAGATCTCCAATGATAACTACGATGATGGTTACTAAAATTAGCAATATAAGTATGTACATATATGAATGACGAGATATATGCAGATGTTTTTATTGTATGCCAATATGTGGGTACGTTCGTAAATGCAGTAAATTTGTGCATCACTGCGGCAGTTATGCCAAGTTTTGTTGCTGATGCGTGATCAGTTGTTGCAGATGCTTTGTTACTGCTCAACAATTGCACAGAGTTTGCTTTTTAGAACGTTTTGCAAAAGATAAAAAACATGTTCACCACAATAACATTAACAAATAATATTGAAAATCTTGATTCTAAAAATGACAACTTTTTGTTAATAAAAACAGAATTAAAAGAAAGATGAAACGACTTTTGGTTATTAGAAATCAATTAAAACGAAAAAGAAGGCGGATTCCTAATATAAAAAATTACTTTGAAATAATAAAACGATATAATTTAAATTTGTATTAACAATTTTTATATAATGCACTACTTACTCTTCCTTTCTGCACCAATGTTTAATTTTTTTTAAGCTTCGCGATCTATTGCATCAGTAATTAATATTATGCCATAGTTGCAAAAATTTACGGCAGCACTGTCAATTGTTTTGCATAAAAAAATTTTTGACGGAAATCAGTGCTGCTTTTTTTTAAACGTTTTACTTTTATTATGCTGCAGTGATGCATAACTACTGCATTTACGAATGTACCCTGTCTCATGTTGAGCACATAGGGTGCAAGTATAAATGCGATGTTTATGAGTTTCTGTATTTTATAATTTTTTGTTTATACCCTCCACCCCAGTGTGCAGAGGGTATATATAAGTTTGTCATTCCGTTTGTAATAATTAGAACAGGCGGAGTTGATATAGCGATGTCCATCTGTCCGTCTGTGGAAATCACGATGACGGCTTCAATCGGGTGCCAGGGTGCTCGTTGGCATAAAAAATGATTCAGTAACATCCTGAGAAGTTTGCTATTTTAAATCGTCCAAATCGGTTCAATAGGTCCCGAGAATTGAAGAAGTAAAAAAAGTCTTGAATATATATGATTTGTCTATGTTGTTCTTGTCACGATCACGCCCTCAATAGGATAACTGGGGCGCTCGTTTTTAGTGAGAATGATTGACTAACATCATGAGAAGGTATCTGTTTGAAAATCATGAAAATCGTTTGGTCCCGAGAAATCACTGAAGAAGTAAAGAAATTTGAAAAAAATATATGTTTCTGTATTGTTCTTGTTGTTATTCTAAATGTTGTATTGTTGTCATAGTTGTACTTGTTGTTTTTGTGGTCGTTGTGGTAATAATATAAAAAAGTAACCTTTTGTACATTTTTTTTTATCAACTCTGGTATAAAAATTTAAAAGTTTCCATTATTTTGGCATCACTAAAAAAATTTGTTAGGTCATATTTGTCATCGCGACGGGCCCGCCTGCACAGTTTCAGATCGATTGGGTCACGGGAAAGGGGTTAAAAATCGAACCAAAGTGTCGACAAGCAGACAAGCAGACACTAATGCCGTTTTCTTTTGTGACAAAAAATATCGGCCCTTTGTTCCAACTTGGAACCATAGGAATCAATATATATATATATAATTTAGAATATATAAAAAAACACACTTTTCGAAAAAAGTGCAAATAAAATGCGATATTTTTTCACACAAAAGAAAACGGTCCCGTGACCCAATCGATCTGAAACTGCGCAGGCGGGCCCGTCGCGATGACAAATATGATCTAACAAATTTTTTTTTTGTGATGCCAAAACAATGGAAACTTTTAAATTTTTATAAAAGAGTTAATAAAAAAGTACAAACGGTTAATTTTTATTATATTAATACCACAACGACCACACAAAAAAAACAAGTCCAGCTATGACAATAATACAGCATTTAGAATAACAACAAGAACAATACAGAAACATATATTTTTTCAAATTTCTTTACTTCTTCAGTGATTTCTCGGGACCTATTGAAGCGATTTTCATGATTTTCAAACAGATACCTTCTCATGATGTTAGTCAATCATTCTCACTAAAAACGAGCGCCCCAGTTATCCTATTGAGGGCGTGATCATGACAAGAACAATTGTCTTTTATTAGTTTGGGGTCATATGTAACCCCAATTCCAAAAGGGTTAATGGAGTCATATAATTTTTTTCCGAAACCCTAGGCTATTAAGATAAAATATAACATTTAAAAGTAGAAAAGTGATGAATTTTTGATACAAAGTATTTAGAAAGAGTACATTTACAAAATATTTCACAAAAATCCAATTTTTCTCGAAATCCGCAAAAATAAAATCCTTGGTAAAAAAATGCTGGCAGAGGGATTTACTTAAAAATTCACACAGTTAATCTGCAACACATACTTAATAAAACCTTAAAGTGATAGATTCATTTTTTTTTTTAAATTTTGTTTAAGAAAATTTTTTCAAACTTGAAAAAGGAGTTTTAAAAATTTTATCAAAACAATTTCCAATTTTCGGTCTCAATGCGCAATAGGTTAACAACGTGGTAATAAAACAATACTTCATCTCTGAGTACTTATAAGTATAGAAACCAAAAAAGAATGATGGCTTTAATCAATTTCTCAAAGTTGAAAAAATGCCATCAAATTTCATGACCTAGTTTTTCTTGGCGCAAAAGGGGTCTGGGGCATTTGCTATTTCTTGGCGAGTTTTTATTCGATTTTAAAGTTTTATAGCCTTTTGAAGGGATAATTTAATACTGATCCTGAATTATGTAACAGGTTGTCGGAAAAATTAAACTATAGAACGAAATTTTCGTAAAATCTGAAAAAAAGTCATATTTTCCCCATATAAACACGCTTGAAATTTTCAATCGCTTTGCGCCACGACTAAACGTTTTTTGATTGGCCCAAAACTTTGTATTTCTCAGTTTTTTTGCTATTCGCATATTTCTAGGGGGTGAGACCGACAGTTTGAACACTTTTTTTTCCCTCCATATAACCAAGGGCCACCCTAATGTACACTTGTGCTCACACAATTAAGTCACTAGTATGCCACTCGACATTATTGTCAAAAATACGTAAACCCTTTTTTTTAATTCTAATATAATTTTTTTTTATTATTCTTATACGTTAGCAGTCAATTTACAGTGAAACTAAAAATTACAAAATTTTGGTTCTTTTCAAAAAAATTAAAAACGTGGAAATTAGCCAAAAAGAGGTGCTCACATAATTAAGTCATCTAAAAAAAAAAAATGGTTGAAATTGTAGAAATAAGTAATAAATTTTGTCGAGAGTCCCATTTTTTCATTAGCTTACCTCAATATTTAGTAGGATAACCCTTTTGCTTCAATACTGTGCACCATCGCTTTGGCATGCTGGCTACAAGAGAAGCGCACTGTCCTGGAGTGATTTTGTGCCACTCCTCTTGGATAACTTTCCATAACATATCCTTATTTGCCGGTTTTTGTGCTGCAATGGCTCGTTTTATTATGCCACACAAGTTCTCGATAGGGTTTAAGTCCGGACTCTGCGGCGGCCATTCCAGAAGCTCGATGGACTGTGTTGCCAACCACGACTTAACCAGTTTCGACCAATGCTTCGGATCATTGTCGTGTTGGAAAATCCACACAAGCGGTAAATTTTCAGCCTATTCGGTGGCCAAATTTTCCTTTAGTATATTCTTATACATTTCCCCATTAATTATACCGTCAATCTTGACTATAGAACCCACACCGAATGCGGTAAAGCAACCCCACACCATGACTGATGAGCCACCGTGTTTCACAGCTTTTTTGATGTATTTTGGATCCAATTCCTTAAGTGGAGGACGTCGCACATATGGTCTACCATCATTTCCAAAAACATTAAACTTGGATTCGTCGCTCCAAACAATTAAATTCCAAAAATATAGGCCTTTAGCAAGATCGTCAGTCGCAAATCGGAGCCGTTTCGTAGAGTTCTTCAAGGAAACCAACGATTTCTTCCTGGCCATTCGTCCATGCGAATTGTTTTCTTGCAAACATCGTCTTATGGTTTGCGACGAAACATTTACGCCATAATCCGTTTCCATATTAGCTCTGATTTGCGACGAAGTTAAAAAAGGAGCAGTTTTACTCAGGTTTGCAATGCGTCTGTCATCATTTAAAGTCGTTTTTCTCGGTTTTTGGCGCGGAATATTTTCAAAAGTTTCATATTTTTTGTAATGCGTAATGGCATTTGTAATTTTACCACGAGGAAAGTTCAAAATATCCACTACTTTTGGAACATTTTTTGTATCTTTGGAAACAATCCCATAATATTTTCCGTTCAGCCGAATTCGAATTTTTTTGTTTACCCATAGCGTTTCAGCTGATGTTATTTGTTTTTAATTTATTTGTTTTTAATTTATTTATTATTTAAACCGCAAAAAAAATCTTCAACACACTAATTTGCTCACGATACTCGTGGTGACTTAATTATGTGAGCACAGCGCATATGACCTTTTTGGCGTTTTCCAAATTTTTCGGGGAATACCCAAATTTTTAATTTTGCTTCAATCAATGTAAACAGCTGCTAGCATAGCACGTTTCCACAAAATAGTCAGGTTAGAATCGGAAGAAATAAGTTTAAGAGAAAAACTACAAAAACATTTCATTGCATACCCATGACTTAATTATGTGAGCACAAGTGTATATCCATAATAACCACATGTTAGAAATAAATTGGTATATTATTTTATTTATATAAAATTCTGCAATATTATGTTTTAGGGAAAATACATTTATTTTGCATTATCAAACAGTGTCATTTCATTTTGCTCAGTGTGACTATGCCACAGTAGATGGCGCCACAATTTTTGTTATAATTAGCTTGGCAATAGTTATTTCTATATTAAAATGAATGTTAACATTTTCAATTAGATTAGCAGATTCCAGCCCTCGAAACTCGAGTGAAAATTCTAGGAAATTTAATTTTTTCATTAAATAAAGACCCTAAAGGTATGCTAATCAATTATAGCCAATGCACAAATCAACACAAAAAAAACAAACACATTTTTATTACAAACACATTAACAAATTTAATATACACACACGTAGCATTGTATAATTTTATGTATGTGTTACTAGCAACTTTACATGCAATTTACTCAAAATAAAGAAAAAAATTTTAAAATCTCTTAATCTGCAAAACGGCTAAAAAGAAATACATTTCAAATAATATACGCTTGGTCAAAAGCGTGATAAAACGGTAGAACAAAACATCGGTCACAAGAAATCGCCTAGCCTATTAATATTATAGATATCAAACACAACAATGTTAAAAGTATACACAGAGCTTTAAAAACAGTTCTACATAGTTATATAAAATTATTATTCTGCTTTATCTACAAAATATCTGATTGCGATTGCATCTAATTTTTAAAAATTGTTTATAATTACTAAAGCATTATTATTCACATAAATGCAAAATTGCACCGTTTAAATTTCCCATTAAAATTTAAGATAATATCAATTCTAAAAACTGGAATTCAGATTTCCAATTATAAATTAGAAAATATCAATTGAATTTCAGAACATCATATTAAAACGTCGGAAATAATAACTTGAAAATTAGAAGACATCAATTTAATTTTTAAAATATAAATTTTATTCTTTAAATACAAATTGAAATTCAAAAAACATCAAATATGTTTACATTTAAAAAATCAACTGAAATTAAAAAAAAATATATTGCAATTGAGGAGACATTAATAGCATTTCAGGATAAGAAAACATTAATTTAAATTCAATGAAATTTAGAAAACCTCAAATGATATTTAAGAATTGCGAACATAAAAATTGTTGCACAAATAAAGCTCAATTTGATGAGAATATTTATATATAATCTTTTTCACAATTTTTTTGGATGGAAATTTGAAGTTTTTCAGAAAATAAAGGTAGTATTTGGAGTCAGTAAATGAAAATATATTTTATTAACATAATTTAATTCAAAATCAAAAGTTGGCATCACTGGGTTAGATTTTGTATTGTATTGTGTTATTTGGTGTTACCACAAAATCTAATAGTGAAAACTCCCTTTTTATAAGTAAAAAAAAAGATATTTTCCAAAATTGGCAATATTTTAACAAACAAAAAATTCTGAGAGCTTTTTTTTTTTTGGTAATTATTTTGTTACTCCATCCGACCTATACGGCCGCAATGATGAATTATTTATTATTAAAGGAAACTATACAGCCATCTCCAATTAGCACTATTTAATGCGTATAGCCACCCTACATAACCATTACATTCGTTAGGACGAGTTATTTAATTTGCAAAAACTTAATCTAAATTAAACGAGAGGTTATGTCAGCAGTCACGATGACCAAAAAGCATACACCGAAACGTGTTTTCTTTTATCCGAAATAATAGAAACGACGAAAACGATCTTTCCTCGTTGGACCGCGAATTACTAATGTGAGAGAGCTTTATAGACCAACTCTTGAAATAAACAAAAATCCGGATCAAACCAAGAAATTTGCTGAAATAATTTGGTATTAAGTTTACCAATTTGTTTACTTTTTCAAATATTTTGTTTACATTTATTATCAATACTTAAACCGAGGTGGACGGTATCAAAGATTCGTTACAGCCGAATTAAACACTCTAAATTGTTTTTACTCGCAATCTCGACCTCTGTTGTAGAAAGCCGGCGGGATGGTGCGGTTTGGTTTAAGTCCAATACCACAATTAGATAGTTTTTTTTTTTTAAAGCATTATTAGCAGCCTATTTCTATATGACCGATTCTATATGGCCAGTGTTGTTCCTGTAGAATTTTCAGGTTTATAAGGAAGAGTAGAGTTTTCTAACGCTTACTAATCTGCTTACATACGATTCGATTTTTGTTAGATTTATTTTCAGCAACTAACCTGCACTTCTTTCACAGCACCCACCCATGTGTATATAAAACACGCATCTGTAAGTGAACTAAAGGCACATACTTGAAAGCGTAAAATCAATTTGAGAATCTATTTCTTTGAGAAAATTTAAAAACTTTAAATGAACCTAGAGCAGTGGAAACGTTTTTCATCGAAATCAATTTTAAATTCATAAAGCGGTTCTGTTTGAAAATTCATATTTGAATGCCTCATATGGCAAATCGTTTAACTCCACTTTCTGATTTCATATATGTTAATCACAAAGCGTTTGATGGATGCCTAATTGTTTATATTTAAAATAAACTTCCCTAATAAAAAGCTGATTTTAATGGTGTTAATCCTTATTATTAGATACATTTGTTAGCCTTAATAAAAAGCTTTGAAATCGGAAGTGGACTTACTCGAATCAGCTAGTGAGGCATTTGTATATTTAAATGTCTGATACGTACTTTTGTTGATGTTTGTGTTTCTTCTATCTCTATATTTTGTATCCAAACAGCCATGATAATGATGGGTTTTGCGATGACCTTGATCGCGGAATTTTCAAAACCCAAAATATTTAGCATGGATAGACAATTTTATTACCATATACAAGACAATAATGGCCGGGCTTTATTTAATGGAAATATTAAGAAATTGTAAATTGTTTATACGCAATATTCTGAATAAATAAAGAAGACATATATTAAATTTCAAAAGTGGTCTTACACTCGTAATTCCTCTTTCTTATCCTTATGATTTTTAGTTTATTATATATATATATATATATATATATATATATATATATATATATATATTTAAATATTCCGATCTGACCAACGAATATATGGCCGACTATAATTTACTAACGATTATTTGATCATCAAGATTTTTTTTTTTCAATGTGCAACTTGAAGTTCTTACAGCGGTTTTATGGATGAGTCATTTTTAAAAAGCTTATTTATACATTTTAATGTCTGATGCTTGATTTTGTTTATGTCTTGGTTTACTTCTCTTTTTTAAATAGTTTTGGCAATGCTCGAGATTGAGGAAATTCCAGCAATATTTACCGTGGAAAGACAATTTTATTACCATGTACAAAACAGTGATGGGATTGTATTATTTAAAGGAAATGTTAAGGAGTTGTAACTTTTTTGTAAGCAATAATGGACAAAAAAATAAAGAGTTAAATAGGACTTATAAATTGCATGTGTTTTCATTATTTCATTTTTATTGTTATTTTTTTTTTATCAAAATATTTTGTTTTCGTTTTTTCATATTTCATATTCCACACGTGAACCTGTAATTTGATTACGAGGTTTACATGGATACACAGATGGATGGACAGACAGACAAACAGACGGACATAAACTTAGAAAGTGATTACAAGTCGTTTCATATAATAAAAGGTGGGTCAAGGTCAAATATTTCTGGTAGTTATAAACATCAGCCCAAACCCATTATACCCTCACCATATAGTGGTATAGGGTATACAAAAATGTACTATTCCGTTAAGAGTTTGTTTAAGGTGCTATTACACGATCTGTTTTTTGCAATATATACTGTCAAATTTTCCCTCTGCAAAATTTTTACACATCGTGTGATACATATGAAATATTGTTTATGTACAACACACGCGGAAAGACACATGTAAATTTTTCAATTAGTACAAGTTCCATTTTGACATAACAAAATATATGAAAATATAACTGCTTGTGGCGAAAGAAAAACAGAGTAAATTTAAAAAGATTAATATTAAAAGAAAAGTAAATTGTTTAATATTAACTAGCAGATTCCAGCGCTTGAAATTCGAGTGCAAATTCTAGGAAGTTTTATTTTTTTCATTTAATAAAGACCCTAAAGGTATGCTTCACAATTAAACTCATTTTAAAAGAAGAAAACAAACTCAACACATTAAGGCAAACACATTAACAAATTTAATAAACACACACATAGCATTGTATAATTTTATGTATGTTTTAGTAGTAAGTTTAAACGATCATAACTCCAAAAAAATATTCCAGTCGATGGAAATCTGTAAATCTGGGTAACAGCTAAAAAGAAATACCTTTCAAATGATAAATTTTTTGTCAAGATCGGGGTGAAACTGTGAAACTTCATCGGTCACAGGGAATCGCCTAGCCTATTAATATTATAGATTAAAAATTGAAAAATATATAAATTTATTTTTAACAATTAATTTTGTAAGCTCGCAAATTAAAAAATCAGCTGTTGTTTACATTTAGAGGTTATGTCATCCGAAAATACATATGCAAGTGTGATAGCAAAAATTATGAATCGTATATTAAACGACAATTTTGACAGATATACGGAATGACGTATTGATAAAAAAAAAGTGACAGTACATATGTAAAAAACACGTCATCGTGTAGCACCTTTAACACGCTCTAACTAATTACATGTATTGTTCTTCAGAATTTTTCAATGGAACTCTAATAACATACAATAGTGGAAAATACAAAAATATCGGAAAAAACTAAGAACAAATTATGAAGTATGGATTAAAAGTATACTCTTTACAGAAAAAAACATTTTTTAGAAATTGTATAAAACTAATAGGAATCGGTTTCGAAGAACCAATGTATAAAGCTACGTGCACTTACTTCGATTAAACACGTCTTTTAATGTAGAGCAATAGTAAATTACTGATTCGGTTTTATTTACATTTTTTTTTCGAAGGACCAATGTATAAAATACAAACGAATCAGGTTCGAAGGACCAATGTTTAAAATTAAAAACGAATCAGGTTCGGATTTCCAATGTATAAAACTACCCAAATCAGGTTCGAAGGACCACTGTTGAAAGCTATAAACGAATCCGGTTCGAAGGATCAATGTATAAAAAACTGCAAACGAATCAGGTTCGAAGGACCAATGGATAAAAACGACATGAACTTATTTATTAGTTGTTGTAAAATATTAATTATTTATTTCTAAAATCTTTCTACATACAAAAATCTTATAGATAACTAATCTAGAACTAACGTATCATTCTATGAAACCCCTTTAATGTGTGGGAATTTACACATTCGTATTTTCCACCCGTTGTCCTTTTATGACGCTGTCTAACGAGTGTCTATCTAAACCATACAACCTAAGTACACACAGAAGATAAATGTTTTTTTCCTATGTTAATTTATTACATTAGCCTGCAAAACATATACCAAGCTGTTATTTTCAAAATAGATAAACATTTTTAAAACTTATACTTAAAATCATGTTCATATTTGAACAGAAATTTTTATTGGAAATTTCAAACAATTTGACGGGTAAAGTTTTGAAGAGACATCCTTACGTCGTGATATATTGATTTAAATAAATTATGTAAAATTTCAAGGATTATGATCTTGCATTTGACATTAATAGCGGCATCGTCGGCCGAGCATAAGTATTTGAATATATCTTAAAAGCAAACAAGAACACGAAATGAAAATGAAATGAAAGTCTTAAAATGCAGTTTTATTTATTTACATAGCATAAGAAGAAAATATTTACATTGTAATAGTTAAAAAATTTAAGAGTTCAGGCATTTAATTGTCCTCTTCTACTTAGAAATTATTACCAAAAATAAATGATTCCAGCGCTCGAAATTCGAGTGCAATTTCTAGGCAACTTTATTTCTCAACTTAGCCAATTCACAAACCAACACTTTTTTGGTTTGTTATTATTGTGAATGAAGATAATAAACTCATTAACAAACACATCAGCAAATTTAATAAACACACACAAAGCATTTGCATAATTTTTTGTATGTGCTAGTACTTTAAACCCAATTTACTCAAAATGAAGGAAACATTAAAAATCTATAAATGTGGTGAACAGCTAAAAGTAATACCGTTCAAATAATATGCGTTTGGTCAAAATCGGGATAAAACGGTAGAACAAAACATCGGTAACATGAAATAGCCTAGCCTATTAATATTACAGATATAACATTTTTAATTTAGGCAAAAACCTATTAAGAAACAAAAATAAAAAAAAAAAAATTATAATATGATAAAACTTAAGAATACGTGTTAACTTTCAATTCGTTGATACGTACGTATTCAGACAGTTAACATCTGAGATCATAATTATTTGTTAGTTTTAAAATTCGTTTTCGTCGCGTCAATCCGGCTAAAGGGAAAAACGTTCTGGTTTTTTGTTTTGTGAGCCTCGTGGTTGCTGCTTGGCATAAAGTTGGGTTATGTACCTAATTTCATGCTTTCTGCAGTAACTCATCTTTCATCGAATAAATATCGTTTTAGTCGTTTCATTTATTTCCGGTTTAGGGATAACACGTTTCGTTGGTTGTTTTTTTATTCAAGCGATGGCTGATCAGCATGCATTTAGGTTATGTACCGAAATGCATGCTTTCTGGTTATGTTACATAACCAATCGGGTTGATAGTTTTAAGGTTTGAAATCAATTGGCTCTCCCTAACATCACTTGGGACGGCATAGGTTGTGTAGGGATCCATATGTCGTATAACCTGGCATTATGACTAGCTGGAGCTAGCGCCAACCTAATTATGTATATCACAAAAAATAAATAAAATTCTATCTTCAACCATATCAATAAAATTGATCGAGTGTAGTCGTTGATTGGAAAAATGGCATGATAGGTTATAAACAGGCTAACCAGAAATATGCTCTATCATGTTTTTTCCTGTGCGTCGCATAAAGAAATGAGTAAGGTATTTATCTGTGTACATTTGGTGTGGCCAACTTTTTTATAAGGTTAACTTTATTACTTCTGGTTGAAAATTTTTCGGAATATAGAGTGCCATCAGAATCTCTACTTCGCTCGAAATTTATTAAAAGAATGTACACAAATTGTATGGAAAATATACTTAAACACTAGTATTTAAGGATTTCAATAGATGAAACTACAGATGCTATAGGTACCAAACGTCATAGTTGGCATACTGGATTCTAACGAAGATTCGGAAAAGCAAAACATTTTATTAAACAGCGCTGTATTGGATAGGACAAATCATTCGACTATGGCCAGAATATTTGACGACTCGTTAAAAAACTGGAATCCAATTTTAACAAAGATTTAATTAAACTTTCTGTAACAGATGCTGCACCATATATGGTAAAGGCTGCCAAAGCCATTGAAGTGTTTTACCCTAAGATAACACATGTGAACGAATAAGGGAAGCTCCAAGTATTGGACATTTTTAAGGAAACTCATCTAGAACTGCCGCTACCGGCTTAACCAATAAGAACTCGTTGGGGAACATGGGTTGAAGCAATTAAAAATTATATGGAAGTGCTTGATATTCTAAATAATGACGATGCTAAATCAATACAAATTGCTCAAGAAATCTTACGAGATCCTAAAGCTAAGTCAGATTTAATTTTTATTTCCTCAAATTATGGATTTATTGTAAATTTAATACAAAAATTACAAACATGTGGCCTTACACTTCTTCAACAAATGAAAGTGGTAACAGATATGGTTAAAAAAGCAAGGTTCAGAAAATACACACATGAAACATACAATGTTCTGTTCTAAAGCAGCCAACACATATTTTTATTTTCATATCAATTATGTGTGTTTCTAAATTTTATACGGTGCCTAACACAATCATGACCGTATTTCGTTTTAATATTTCGTTATCTACACGAACATTTTTCTATCACGTATTTTTTGTTTCGAGCACACATAAACCACACAGATACGAGTTTTGCTTTATTTTAAGTTCATTTTCTTGCACGTGTACTGCTAAAAACAGAACATGTTCTTCAACGAGTACATCGAAAAACTAAAATATTACCCACTTGCAATCGACATTAAAATGTGATGTAAATGAAGTATTGGCTTTTAAATTCGCTCTCACTGCTTCAGTTGATGTAGATAAATGCTTTTTTATGTACAAAAATATTCTAAGATGTAATAGACAGCATTTCTTATTTGACAATTTAGGTACTATATAGTTTATCGCAACAACAACAATTTAAATTGAAAATGAATTAAGTTCATATCTTAGTAAACACTGCTAAACTTTAAATGCAAATCAAACATATCTTTGGTGCAAATTTTATAGTGAGAATTAAGATTTACTTAAGCAATTTCTTAGTTAAATGCATTAAATGAATTTAAAAAATATTTTTGTTTTTTATATACATATATATTTTTTTTTTTGTAAAAAAAAAAACTCAAAAACGCTTTTTTAATTAATTCCCTAATTTGTTGTCATGTTTTTTATTTTATTTTTTATTTTTAACAAATTCTTGAATTAAATAATAATCTAACCCATAAAAGCAAAGTTTTTATTAAAACTCTTTCTTTCCTCATGCATATGAGTTTTGAATCTCTCTATGGACAAAGTTTCAGATCGATTGGATCAGGGGAAATGGGGTTTAAATGACTCCGTGACTGTGCGTGACTGTGCGTAACTGTGTCAAAGTTAATCTTTTTTTACATCAAGTCTATCGACCAAGTTTCAGATCGATCGGATAAGGGGAAATGGGTTTTAAATCACTCCGTGACTGTGCGTGACTATGCGCGACTGTGCGTGACTGTGCGTGACTATGTCGAATTAATCTCTCTTTACAGCAAGTATATCGACCAAGTTTCAGATTGATTGGACGAGGGAAAGCCGTTTTAAATATCTTCGTGACTGTGCGTGTTTACTAGCAGATTCCAGCGCTCGAAATTCGAGTGCAAATTCTAAGAAATTTTCTTTTTTTAGTAAAGATCCTAAACGTATGCTTCACAATTCAACTCATTTTAAATGAAGAAAACAAACTCAACACATCAACACAAACACATTAACAAATTTAATAAACACACACATAGCATTGTATAATTTTATGTATGTGTTAGTAGCAACTTTAAAGGATCGTAACTCCGAAAAAATGTTCCAGACGATGAAACTCTGCAAATCTGAAAAATAGCTAAAAAGAAATACCTTTCAAACGATAAATTTTTTGTCAAAATCGGGCTAAAACTGTGAAACTTACATCGGTCACAAGAAATCGCCTTGCCTATTAATATTATGGATTACGTAGGAAACATGTTGACTGAAATTTATTTCTGAATCCCGTATGACTCCAAGATACGGGTATTTGACTTTAAATTCCCATTTAATATCCATGTTATTGAAGCAGAGATCCCTTTGTGGTGTAAAACAATGCTTACGCCTTCGAGTATTTTTTGTGTGTTAATAAGGATTTTCCATTTTTTGAAATATCTCCCTAAAGATATTCGAACATTTTGGTGACTGTTGATGATATCTTCAGCAAGTATCGCATGGCAGAAAATCGCAGTGTCATCTGTAAATATAGACGACGAGCAATCAACCAGAGTAGGAAAATCATATGTAGACATGTTTTACAAAACTGGTGACAGGCAAAATCCTTGAGGGAAGCCTGCTGATATGGCAATTTTTGATGAAAACATACCTCCTATATAAACTTTGTACGATCTATTAGTCAAAAAGCTTTGAATTAGATTAATGATTTCCGATGCAAAAATTAAAGTTTATTATTTTGTCATGAGTCGAAGGCAGATTTAATCTCAACGCAATTTTACTGCATTTGGTCCCTAGTTTCAGACCCCTATATCATCTGGTTCGTATGTGTCGAATCGTAAAGTGCTATTTATACCCTACACCACTATGTGGTTTGGGTATAATGACTTTGTGCTGCTGTTTGTAACAACCAAAAATATTTGACCTAGACCCATCTTTAATTATACCGATCGAATCAGAATCTCTTTCTGAGTTGATTTAACAATGTCCGTCCGTCCGTCCGTCCGTCCATGTAAACCTTGTAATCAAACTGCAGGTCGCAAATATGAATATATTTTGATGAACTTTGGTATATAGGCTTTTATCGGCCATTAAAATTGGTGAGAATCGGTCCATGTTCAGACCTAGCCCCCATACAAATTACCCATATGAAATCGACATAAATTGCAATAAGATCCAAATTGTCATATAGTTCTTACTCAAATTGGGTTTGTATGCGTTCATTACATCCATTAATGAGTAGTCCAAAAATGATCCCTTTGACCCCATATAGAGCTGCTTCCCGATCTTCACTTAAATCTATTAAAAAACAAAAATATTGCACTGATTCTTCTCAAGTTTTGTTTGTATATATTTTTGCAAAATACAAGAGACTTTACCAAACATGATCAGGATCGGTCCATTTTTGGACCAAGTCCCTATATAGATATAGCATCCGATATGAACTTTTTCATATCTGCAGCCAAAAAAATTAATAAAAATCCCACTCAAATTTGGTTTTTGCTTATTTTCTATGTCCAGTTAGTTGGGCCTAAGAGATAGGGTCTCTAAACGTATAGGGTATAGGGTATCGTATAGTCGGTCTAGACCGACTATAATTTTCTTACTTGTTTTTATTTTTATCTTTTTAAGTTCAACTCTATCACACACGTGTTACGATTTGTTTGTATGTGACAAAATGCGAATTATTGGTTTTATTAAAAATCTTCTCAATCAGCATCAAGCTTGAATCCCACATATAATTTGATTCTAAGAAACCGCTTTGTCATGTGTAATAGTTTTTCTGAAATTGAATGCACCGACAACAGTTAAGAATGTGGCTTGAATTCATCCATGTTTACTATTTATTCTTCTGTATTTAATGAACTAACATGAAAATAAGTGTGTGGGATCCAATAAATCTATCGAGTGAATTTAGATCTAGATGCAATACAAATAGTTGAATTTTTACACTTGTGACCGTAGAATGCTCCCTTAGAAGCGGGCATTGGTAGAAATTACAAATACAATAATAACTTAATATTTTTTTTATTTAATTTGTTGAAACTTGAACTATTCCCACACACTACACAAACACATGCAGTACACTACTCGATCATATATACGTAGGAGATATGTCAAAAGTCAATCTATACGACCAAATTTCTGCATCATGCTTCTCTAAACACGATTTAATCTTTACAACATATGAATTTATTCTTCAACGTGAGGATCAGTATTACTCTTTTCGAGATTTTAATAACTTGAATTACAACGTATTGTATGCGAATCTCTCACAAATCAATTGGAGTAGCATTTACTTTATGACCTCGGTTGACGAACAATTGTCTTTTCTAGAAGACAATGTACTACAATTATTTGATGAAACTGTCCCTTTGAAAACAAAAATAATTACGGCGAGAAATAAACCTTGGTTCAACGTAAGGATTTAGCTTATTCCAGGTGGAAACGTTTTAGAATATTAAAACTTAAGGCTGAGTTTCGTTCTGCTAGAAAAGACGTTAATACTCAAATAAGAAATGCAAAATCTGTTTTTTTCTCAAGACGATTTATTTCCGCTATTGATTCTAAATAAACTTGGAAGACTATTCGAGAAATAGGAATTGGTAATGTTGAAAAGAATGATAATTGCCCTATTGATGCTAATGAACTCAATAGGATTTTTACGGATATACCAACAAAGAACCACTTCTACAACAACAATACATTTGTCAACAGTAGCAACTCCTTTTCCGAAGACAATATGTTCGAGTTTTCTTGCGTCAGCCAATCTGAGGTTCTTACCAGCTTCTTGACAGTTAAGTCCAACGCTATTGGATTTGATAACATACACCCAAAATTCGTTAAAATTTTGTTACCATCTCTTTTATCATTTTTTACTCATTTTTTCAACACCATCATTACATCAAGCTGCTTTCCAATGAAATGGAAGCATGCAAAAGTTATTCCACTTCCAAAGTCTACTACAGAATATCGTCCGATTGCGATACTATGCTTCCTTTCAAAAGTTCTAGAAAAGCTTCTGCACTCACAAATAAGCGCATACGTACACAGAAATTGTCTTATTAGTGATATGCAATCTGGTTTCCGTCCCAATTATAGCTGTGTGACTGCCTTGGCTGATGTGTCAGAAAATATAAGACGTGAGTTAGACTGCGGAAAAGTAACCTTTTTGGTGCTTCTTGATCATTCAAAAGCTTCGATACTGTAAACCACTCCACACTATGTATGAAGCTGAATCGTTTTTTCAATTTTGCGCCAACATCAACACATTTAATTTCATCATACATTACAAACCGTACTCAATCAGTGTTCGTTAACAATACATCATCGAATCCGGTGTCACTTATGAGAGGTGTACCACAAGGATCAATATTGGGACCACTTTTGTTCTCCATATATGCAAATGACTTGCCGCAACAAATATCTCATTCCAGCGTACATATGTATGCGGATGATGTACAATTGTATCTAAGTGGCTCAGTTAATTCAATCAACGCAAGCGTGGGAAAACTCAACCAAGATCTGGACACCATATATCGTTGGGCTATTGCTAATGGCTTATGTCTGAATCCTAAAAAATCAAAATGTTTGGTTATACACAAAGGAACCATAACCCTGCATATCGAACCTGAAATTCTTATAAATGGTCAGAAAATTGAAATTGTACAATCAGCGAAAAATCTTAGATTAGTCTTCAACAAAAATTTAACCTGGTCTGATCATATAAATTCACTTATATGTCAAACTTATGTGAAATTAAGAACGCTTTGGGCAACGCAGGTATTTACACCTTTAAGAGTCAGGATACTTCTGGCAAAGACCTATCTTATTCCGGGACTTACCTATGGTTGTAAGCTCTTTTCTAGTTGCGACTCTATAAGCAGAAATAAGCTTGATGTTTTATACAATAACATCATTAGGTATGTTTACGGGTTAAGAAAATACGACCATGTGTCTGCTTTCCCAAAAAGCTTCTATAGAGTATCCTTTGAAAACTTACTTAAGATAAGGGTACTAATACTCATACATAAAGTTATTTATACAAAAAACCCGCAATATATGTATGCCAAAATTCAGTTTGCAAGATCGAATAGGGGCAAACTAATCATCATACCAAGACATCGACATTTAGTTTCGGAATGGCAGTTCTTTATCCATGCCGCTCGTCTTTGGAATACAATTCCACATGAACAACAGCTTAATAGCAATGCATTTTAAAACTTTTTTGTTTAATTTTTCCACTTTACCATTTTCCATAGATTATGTGATATATGTAATTTTTTATTTTTTTTTATTTTTTATTTTTTATTTTTATAGTTTTTGTATCTATGCTATTTCTGTTCGTAAATAATTATACTTACTTTTTATAAAAACTTTATTATTATTACTACTATACATATAAAATTTTTGAGATTGTTGATCCCTTATCCACATATAATCCTGTTCTATAATTAAAAGAATTGGTCTTGTTTTACAGGATATCAATAAATAAATAAATAAATAAATAAATAAATAAATGTTGTGAATAATTAATTGTTAATTATTGTTTATTTAAATGTCTACTGTGCGTGTGCTTAGTTTCATAGTATGACATCGTTTTATTCTTTTCTTTAATTTCATATTCATAAAAGCCATGAGAATGCCACGGAAACTTTCGTCGCACAGGCTCCAGGGGCATCCTAAGACCATCATTATCAATAGGCCCTTCTACTATCTAATACCAAAAGAGAGAAGAATTGTATTGTTCAAAGGAATTATTAAGGAATTATAAATAACCTGTAATTTGATCATTTTGGAAATTAATAAAATAATAAACTGGAGTATATTTTATAATACACCGTAAACTGTATATAATATACGTATACCACTTTGTGGTCAGGACTGATGATTGCAACAGCAAAAAATACTAGGCCTAGAACAATCGACTCGAAATCTCATTCCACCTATAACAAGCATTATTAACAAACTATAGCTTTCAAATGAAAACTGATTTCAATTTAAAATTTGATAACACAATTTCGAATGACAATCGAAAATGGTGAAAGTCTATATATTTTTGGACTTAGCACTCATAAATCAGTTTATCATATAAATTTTGCTTTAATACTGGTTAAAGTTTGTTCATTATATTCATTTAAATTAAGTCTTAGTCCACACATGTCTGTCTCAAGCCATACAAATAAAATATATTTTACTCAAAATTTTTTTGTATGTGTTTATATAATAGATAAGGGAACATTACTGAATATGGTCACGACTGGAACATTTATAGCTAAAGTACTGGAATCCCTTATGATATAAAATCTAATATATATTATATGTATGGAATATGTACGGTTAGTGTCGTACTTTTTTTTATATAAAAAATTTCAGCTAAGTGTTAAAGGAAATGTTTCGATTCTATCTTTATATTCGTTTATTCCTTAATCAATTGCCTAACTGTGTTAATGGGAACGGATTTATAATATTAATAGGCTAGGCGATTTTTTGTTGCCGATGTAAGTTTCACAGATTTACCCCAATTTTGACAAAAAGTTTATCATTTGAAAGGTATTTCGTTTTAGCTGTTACCCAGATTTACAGATTTTCATCGTCTGGAATATTTTTTATACCCTATACCACTATGTGGTTTAAGTATAATGACTTTGTGCTGCTGTTTGTAACAACCAAAAATATTTGACCTAGACCCATCTTTAATTATACAGATCGAATCAGAATCACTTTCTGAGTTGATTTAACAATGTCCGTCCGTCCGTCCGTCTGTGTGTCCATGTAAAGTTTGTAATCAAACTGCAGGTCGCAAATATGAATGTATTTTGATGAAATTTGGTACATAAGCTTTTATCGGCCATGGGATTGAAATTGGTGAGAATCGGTCCATGTTCAGACCTAGCCCCCATACAAATTGCGTATATGAAATCGGCATAAATTGCCATAAGATCCAAATTGTCATATAGATCTTACTCAAATTGGGTTTGTATGCGTTCATTACATCCATTAATGAGTAGTCCAAAAATGATCTCTTTGACCCCATATAGAGCTGCTTCCCGATCTTCACTTAAATCTATTAAAAGCAAAAATATTGCACTGATTCTTCTCAAATTTTGTTTGTATATATTTTTGCAAAATACAAGAGACTTTACCAAACATGATCAGGATCGCTCCATTTTTGGACCAAGTCCCTATATAGATATAGCATCCGATATGAACTTTTTCATATCTGCAGCCAAAAAAATTAATAAAAATCCCACTCAAATTTGGTTTTTGCTTATTTTCTATGTCCAGTTAGTTGGGCCTAAGAGATAGGGTCTCTAAACGCATGGTATAGGGTATCGTATAGTCGGTCTAGACCGACTATAATTTTCTTACTTGTTTTCGAGTTATGGTCGTTTAAAATTGCTACTAACACATACATAAAATTATACAATGCTATGTGTGTGTTTATTAAATTTGTTAATGTGTTAATGTGTTAAGGTTTATTTCTTCTTTTAAAATGATTTAAATTGTGAAGCATACCTTTAGGGTTTTTATTAAATAAAAAATTTAAATTTCCTAGAATTTGTACTTGAATTTCAAGTGCTGGAGTGTGCTAGTTATATATTAATGTTTATAAAAATATCATACGACGGAGCTAAGGTGGTACATCGCAAACTTTTTTGTCAAAATTGAAGAGTAATGTGTGGATAGTTCTGAAAAATGCCGTCTAGAGAGAATAATAATTTTTTCACTGCTTACCGCCTGTGAAGTGGGACGTTTCATCAAAAGCATTTTTATCTACTTTTGCAACTCTTAAAGCGGTTTATGGCCCAAAAGATTTTTGAGAATTTTTAAAGATTTTTTGAAGTAAATGCTACAATCGCAACGACCACAACACAAGAAGAAATACAACACACTAGAAATAAATTAAGAATAGCAATAACATGGAAAAATCATATTTTTTTAAGTTTTTTTTACATCTGCGATGAAATCTCGGGACCAATAGAACTGATTTCGATGATTTTAATTAGCAATCTTCTCAGGATGCCAATGAATCATTTTCATGAAAAACGAGCGACCCAGCTTACCTATTGAGCGCGTTATCGTGATTTCTACAGACAGACAGACGGACATAGCTTGTTGAAGGGATCAATAAAATACACATAAATTTTATGGGGACCAAATTTTTTATTATAATTTTTTCAAACATTACGACATACTTATATATACCCTCTGCACACTAGTATGGTGTGGTATAATGAGGTTATGATACATAAATTTTTTTCCTGGTGTTTATTTTCACAAAACAAGATAAATCACTTTTGAAAAGTTACAGATTTGTAATAAATATTAACCGTCTTAAAAACTATAAGTTTAAGGGACACTTTTTGATGTTCTTAAAAAAAAAATTTCAGAATTTTTCAAGTTCCAACCTCAATAAATACGCAAAATAAGGACATCTATAATATTAATAGGCTGGGCGATTTTTTGTTACCGGTGTTTGGTTTTACCGTTTTATCCCGATTTTTATCAAACTTATATTTTTTGAAAGGTATTTCTTTTTAGCTGTCACCAGATTTACAGATTTTTAAATTTTTTCCTTTATTTTGAGTTGCTACTAACACATACATAAAATTATTATATATGCTATGTGTGTGTTTATTAAATTTGTTAATGTGGTTGTTAATGAGTTTGTTATTTTCAATCACAATAATAATAAACCAAAAAAGTGTTGGTTTGTGAATTGGCTAAGTTGAAAAATAAAGTTTCCTAGAAATTGCATTCGAATTTCGAGCGCTGGAATCTGCTAGTAAAATTAAACACGTTTCATTCAAAACTGATTTTTCTCGATACTTTAGAAGAAATAAAAAAAAAATTAAATTACGATAGCCATATTTTTTTTTTTTTGACCTCATTGCATTCCACCCAGGGACCGCAAATAACGATTATTTTCAAAATTTAAATTAAAAAAATCAAACTAAAAGAGAAGTGCTACGTGAACAAGGAATACACCAAGATAATTCTTTTTGCGTGGACTACCTTTAGATTCATTGATTTTTTTTTTGTTTAAGTTTTATTAGAAAACTCAACTTTACCGATTATTTTGCGAGTTTTATTTATTCCTCAGGAACAAGTTATTTCTTGAGTTTTATTCAGAAAATAAAAGTAATTTCTTGATTTTTATTTTTTCTTCAGAAAATAAAAGTTATTTCTTGATTTTTGTTTATTGCTCAGAAAATAAAAGTTTTTTTTTTTGAGTTTTATTAATTTCTCTGACAATAAAAGTTATTTCTTGAGTTTTATATTTTACTTAGAGAATAACAGTTACTTTTTGAATTTTATTTTTTTGGTTAAGAAAAAAAATTTTTAAACTGAATACATATAAACGAATTAATTTAATTTAACAAATAAGAGTTTTTGCCAGAAACGTCGAAACTGAACCTAATCTCATTGGAAATTTACATATGATGTTCTACAAGTATTTTACACATGACATAATTCAACAAATCAGAAATTATAGTCGGTCTAGACCTACTAGACTATATAGTAGAATTAATGATCTTATTTTTATTAAGGCCACGAGGTCAACTCCGTACAGAGACTTAGAATATAGAGAAGTTCCATCATATCTCTTTATACCATACACATAACAACCATATAGTAACTTCGGCATAATGAAAGCTTTCGCGAGAAGCACACGAATGTTTAAAGGTGTAAGATGTCGTATAGGGTACAACGTTCTTAGCATTACAAATATTTTTCCAGATGCAGAATTAATCTGATTGTTCCACGTGAGCGATTTATTAAAAATAATTCCCAGATTCCTAGCAAATTCCACAATTTCAATATTCTGATTACCTAATGATACTGGAATATCTATAAGGATGGTTTGATTTCTTTGAGTTATAACTAAACATTATGATTTTTTTGGATTTAAGTAAAGTCCATTTGCAGAAGCCCATTCAAATATTATATTGAGATCCTCATTAAGCTTTTCAGTGCATTCACGAATTAATCCTTTTTTCATATATGGCCGCAATGAAGAAATAGTTGGCCAGTTAAAAGCCAAAAAAGCACGATTCAATGCATATAGCCACCCTACACAACCATTACCTTGGCAATGGAGGTTAGGGCGAGCTATTTAATTAGCAAAAACTAAATTAAACGAGAAGTTATGTTATATAACCGGAAACGCATGCATATAGGAAATACATGCATATTTTTCCAATATTTTGTTTACATTTATCATCAATACTCAAACCGAGGTGGAGGGTATCAAAGATTCGGCACAGCCGAATTTAACACTCTTACTTGTTAAGTTTAACTCTATTACACACGTATTACGATTTGTTTGTATGTGATATAATGAGAATTATTAGTTTTATTACAAATTTTCTCCATCAGCAGCAAGCCTGAATCCCACTTATAATTTGATTTTCGGAAACCTTTTTGTCATGTGTAATAATTTTTCTGAAATTGAATGCAACGACACCAGTTAAGAATGTGGGCTGAATCCATCCATGTTTACTTTTTCTTCTTCTGTATTTAATGAACTAATATGAAAATTAGTGTGTAGGATCCAAGAAATCTATCGAATGAATTTAGAGCTAGGTGCAATACAAATAGTTGAATGTTTCCACTTGTGAGCGAAGAATGCTCCCTCAGAAGTGGGCATCGAGAGAATTTACGATAAAAAAATGCAATATTAAGTATGTTTTTTCACTTTATAGATTTTTTTTCTAATTTGTTGAAACTTGAATGTTGTGAATAATTAATTGTTAATTATTGTTTACTTAAATGTCTACTGTGTGTGCGCTTAGTTTCATAGTTTGACATAGTTTTCTTTTTTTTTTTTTCTTTAATTTCATATTCATAAAAGTCATGAGAATGGCACGGAAACATTCGTCACACAGGCTCCAGGGACATCCTAAGACCATCATTATCAATAGGCCCTTCTACTATCTAATACCAAAAGAGAGAGCAATTGTATTGTTCAAAGGAATTATAAATATCCTGTAATTTGATCATTTGGAAATTAATAAAATAATAAACTGGATTATACAACGTACACTGTATATAATCTACGTGTACTACTTTGTGGCCAGGGCTGATGATTGCAACAGCAAAAAATACTAGCCCTAGAACAATCGACTCGAAATCTCATTCTACCTATAACAAAGTTACTCGTATAAATATTATTATCAAACTATATTAAAAACAACTTCGAATAACTCAGTAATAATCGAAAATGGTGAAAATCTATACATATTTGGACTTAGCACTCATAAATCAGTTTATCATACTTTGCTTTAATATTGGTTTAAGTTTGTTCATTATATTCATTTAAATTAAGTCTTAGTCCACATGTGTGTCTCAAGCCATATAAATAAAATATATTTTACTCAAAATTGATTTGCATGTGTTTATATAATAGATAAGGGAACATTACTGAATATGGTCACGACTGGAACATTTATAGCTAAAGTACTAGAATCCCTTATGATATAAAATCTAATATATATTATATGTATGGAATATGTACGGTTAGTGTGGTACTTTTTATACCCTATACCACTATGTGGTTTGGGTATAATGACTTTGTGCTGCTGTTTGTAACAACCAAAAATATTTGACCTAGACCCATCTTTAATTATACCGATCGAATCAGAATCACTTTCTGAGTTGAATTTAACAATGTCCGTCCGTCCGTCCGTCCGTCCGTCTGTGTGTCCATGTAAAGCTTGTAATCAAACTGCAGGTCGCAAATATGAATATATTTTGACGAAATTTGGTATATAAGCTTTTATCGGCCATGGGATGAACGCTATTGAAATTGGTGAGAATCGGTCCATGTTCAGACCTAGCCCCCATACAAATTACCCATATGAAATCGACATAAATGCCATAAGATCCAAATTGTCATATAGATCTTACTCAAATTGGGTTTGTATGCGTTCATTACATCCACTAATGAGTAGTCCAAAAATGATCCCTTTGACCCCATATAGAGCTGCTTCCCGATCTTCACTTAAATCTATTAAAAAACAAAAATATTGCACTGATTCTTCTCAAATTTTGTTTGTACGTATTTTTGCAAAATACAAGAGACTTTACCAAACATGATCAGGATCGGTCCAATTTTGGACCTAGTCCCTTTATAGATATAGCATCCGATATGAACTTTTTCATATCTGCAGCCAAAAAAATTAATAAAAATCCCACTCAAATTTGGTTTTTGCTTATTTTCAATGTCCAGTTAGTTGGGCCTAAGAGATAGGGTTTCTAAACGCATGGTATAGGGTATCGTATAGTCGGTCTAGACCGACTATAATTTTCTTACTTGTTTTTATATAAAAAATTTCAGCTAAGTGTTAAAGGAAATTTTTCGAATTCTATCTTTATATTGGTTTATTCCTTAATCAATTGCCTTACTGTGTTAAGGGGAACGGATTATATATTAATGTTTATAAAAATATCATACAACGGAGCTAAGGTGGTACATCGCAAACTTTTTTTTGTCAAAATTGAAGAGTAATGTGGTATAGAAACTGGGTGGATAGTTTTGAAAAATGCCGTCTAGAGAGAATAATATTTTTTTCACTGCTTACCGCCTGTGAAGTGGGACGTTTCATCAAAAGCATTTTTATCTACTTTTGCAACTCTTAAAGCGGTTTATGGCCCAAAAGATTTTTGAGAATTTTTAAAGATTTTTTGAAGTTTTTTGAAGATTTTTTGCTACAATCGCAACGACCACAACAGATGAAGAAATACAACACACTAGAAATAAAATTAAGAATAACAATAACATGGAAAAATCATATTTTTTTCAAGATTTTTTTTTACATTTGCGATGAAATCTCGGGACCAATTCAACTGATTTCGATGATTTTAATTAGCAATCTTCTCAGGATGTCAATGAATCATTTTCATGAAAAACGAGCGACCCAGCTTACCTATTGAGGGCGTTATCGTGATTTCTACAGATAGACAGACGGACATCGCTTTATTAATTACGCTTGTTGAAGAGATCAATAAAATACACATAAATTTTATGGGACTAATTTTTTTATTATTATTATTTCAAACATTATGACATACTTATATATATCCTCTGCACACTGGTGTGGTGTGGTATAATGAGGTTATGATACATAAATTTTTTCCCTGGTGTTTATTTTCACAAAACAAGATAAATCACTTTTGAAAAGTTACAGATTTGTAATAAATATTAACCGTCTTAAAAAACGTCTTAAAGTTTAAAGTACACTTTTTGATGTTCTTAAAAAAAATTTCAGTATTTTTCAAGTTCCAACCTCAATAAATACGGAAAATAAGGACATCTATAACATTAATAGGCTGGGCGATTTTTTGTTACCGGTGTTTGGTTTTACCGTTTTATCCCGATTTTGACCAGACTTCTATTATTTCAAAAGCATTTCTTTTCAGCCCAATTGCAGATTTACAGATTTTTAATTTTTTTCCTTTATTTTGAGTAAATTGCATTAAAAGTTGCTACTAACACATACATAAAATTATACATATGCTATGTGTGTGTTTATTAAATTTGTTAATGTGTTTGTTAGTAAGTTTGTTATCTTCATTCACAATAATAATAAATCAAAAAAGTGTTGGTTTGTGAATTGGCTAAGTTGAAAAATATAGTTGCCTAGAAATTGCACTCGAATTTCGAGCGCTGGAATCTGCTAGTAAAATTAAACACGTTTCATTCAAACTGATTTTTCTCGATGCTTTAGAAGAAATAAAAAAAAAATTAAATTACGAAAGCCATATATTTTTTTTTACCTCATTGCATTCCACCTAACATGAGAGGTGTACCAAAATATGCAAACTTTGAGATGGGTTTCAAATGAACGGTATTTATAAGAACTAACAAACACATTTAATTTACGCCCAAATGTTACACAATTTCTCGAGTAATTGATGTATGAACTTGAGAAATACTTAATTTTGACTTTTAAGATCATCAAAATGTTCTTTTCGCAAAATTTAAGGTGAAAACTATCGTGTAGGCGGCATAGACCAAGTTTTTATAGTTCACTTGAAATGTTTTTGTCTTGCATATTTATGTCATTTGTGAATAATCTTAATATATTATTAAAAGAGCTTTTAGAGCGTTTATTTTATTTTAATAACGAATAGTATATGTATATAACTATTTCGGCTGCTATCAGACGACATGCATTTGTCTCATGTGATGTCACTTTTTTTGACAGCAGCAGGTGATTTTCTATGTGTAAACAGCTACTTTGCCAGAAACGTCGAAACTGAACCTAATCTAATTGGAAATTTACATATGACGTTGTACAAGTATTTTACACATGACATAATTCAACAAGTCAGAAATTATCTAGACCTACTAGAATATTTATCCTATACCATGCCGTTGGAGAAAGGGTCTTAGGTGCAACTAAATGAATATAGAAAATAAGCATAAACCAAGTTTGAGTTGCACTGTTATTATTTTTTTTGCCTACAGATATGAAAAAGTTCATCTCGGATGCTATATTTATATGGGTACTAGGCTGAAAAATGAAGCGATCATGACCATATTTGGTAATGATTAATTTTTTGCACAGAAAAAAAAAAAAAAAAAAATATACACAAATGAAATTTGAAAACAAATTTAAATCTGAAAATATCGTCTGCGGCGACCAGTCGTACGATAGTATGTGAGAGTTTCTTTTTTTAAACTCTTTCTTTTAACTCATACTTTCTGTCTGTCTGCCATGGGTGGATCCCATTCCCCTTTATCCAATTGATTCGAAACTTAGCCCATAGTCTTATCGTGACTACAGATTAATTTTGGGCAGTCACGCACAGTCACGCGTGGTCACGCACAGTCACGGAGTGATCTAAATGTAATTTTCCCTCATCCGATCGATTTCAAACTTGGTCCATACACTTGCTGTGAAAAAAAGATTAGCTTGGACTTAGTCACGCGCAGTCACGCATGGTCACGCACAGTCACGGAGTGATCTAAATGTCATTTCCCCTTATCCTATCGATCTGAAACTTGGTCCATACACTTGCTCCGAAAAAAGATTAACTATGACTTAGTCACGCATAGTCACGTTTAGTCACGCACAGTCACGGAGTTATTTAAAACCCATTTTCCCTTATCCGGTCGATCTAAAACTAGGACGATAGAGTTGGTGTGAGAAAAGATTTACTTTGACATAGTCACGCATAGTCACGGAGAGATTAAAACCCCACTTCCCCTCATCCGATGGACCTGAAACTTTGTCCAAGACTTGTTGTGGCCAAAGATTAATTTTAAAATAGTCACGCAAAGTCACGTACAGTCATGTAGATATTCAAAACTCATATGCGTAAGGAAAGAAAGAGTTTTAATAAAAACTTTGTTTTTATGGGTTAGATTATTTGAGTTCATAATCCGTTTATATACCCTACACCATTATGTGACCAGGACATAATGGGTTTGTGCTGATATTTGCAACTACCTATATTTGACCTAGATTCATCTCTTATTATACCGATCGACTCAGAATCACTTTATAAGTCGACTTATCTATGTCCGTCCGTCAATCTTTAAACCACGTAAACCTTGTAATTAAACTGCCAAATTATATAAGCTTTGGCCATAGAACGAACGCTGTAAAAATTGGGGTAAATCGGTGCATGTGTAGATCTAGTCCCCATACAAATGACCCCTATGAAATCCACTAAAATTGCCATAAGATCAATGTTGTCATATTGATCTCGGTCAAATTTGGTTTGTGTCTGTTTACTACACCCAGTCATGAGTAGTGCGATTCTTACTCATAACCCGTGCTTCCCGATCTTCACTTAAATCTATCAAAAAGCAAAAATATTGTACAGATTTTTCTTATATTTGGTTTGTATATGGTGAGAATCGGTCCATGTTCAGACCTAGCCCCCATACAAATTGCGTATATGAAATCGGCATAAATTGCCATAAGATCCAAATTGTCATATAGATCTTACTCAAATTGGGTTTGTATGCGTTCATTACATCCATTAATGAGTAGTCCAAAAATGATCTCTTTGACCCCATATAGAGCTGCTTCCCGATCTTCACTTAAATCTATTAAAAGCAAAAATATTGCACTGATTCTTCTCAAATTTTGTTTGTATATATTTTTGCAAAATACAAGAGACTTTACCAAACATGATCAGGATCGCTCCATTTTTGGACCAAGTCCCTATATAGATATAGCATCCGATATGAACTTTTTCATATCTGCAGCCAAAAAAATTAATAAAAATCCCACTCAAATTTGGTTTTTGCTTATTTTCTATGTCCAGTTAGTTGGGCCTAAGAGATAGGGTCTCTAAACGCATGGTATAGGGTATCGTATAGTCGGTCTAGACCGACTATAATTTTCTTACTTGTTTTCGAGTTATGGTCGTTTAAAATTGCTACTAACACATACATAAAATTATACAATGCTATGTGTGCGTTTATTAAATTTGTTAATGTGTTAATGTGTTAAGGTTTATTTCTTCTTTTAAAATGATTTAAATTGTGAAGCATACCTTTAGGGTTTTTATTAAATAAAAAATTTAAATTTCCTAGAATTTGTACTTGAATTTCAAGTGCTGGAGTGTGCTAGTTATATATTAATGTTTATAAAAATATCATACGACGGAGCTAAGGTGGTACATCGCAAACTTTTTTGTCAAAATTGAAGAGTAATGTGTGGATAGTTCTGAAAAATGCCGTCTAGAGAGAATAATAATTTTTTCACTGCTTACCGCCTGTGAAGTGGGACGTTTCATCAAAAGCATTTTTATCTACTTTTGCAACTCTTAAAGCGGTTTATGGCCCAAAAGATTTTTGAGAATTTTTAAAGATTTTTTGAAGTAAATGCTACAATCGCAACGACCACAACACAAGAAGAAATACAACACACTAGAAATAAATTAAGAATAGCAATAACATGGAAAAATCATATTTTTTTAAGTTTTTTTTACATCTGCGATGAAATCTCGGGACCAATAGAACTGATTTCGATGATTTTAATTAGCAATCTTCTCAGGATGCCAATGAATCATTTTCATGAAAAACGAGCGACCCAGCTTACCTATTGAGCGCGTTATCGTGATTTCTACAGACAGACAGACGGACATAGCTTGTTGAAGGGATCAATAAAATACACATAAATTTTATGGGGACCAAATTTTTTATTATAATTTTTTCAAACATTACGACATACTTATATATACCCTCTGCACACTAGTATGGTGTGGTATAATGAGGTTATGATACATAAATTTTTTTCCTGGTGTTTATTTTCACAAAACAAGATAAATCACTTTTGAAAAGTTACAGATTTGTAATAAATATTAACCGTCTTAAAAACTATAAGTTTAAGGGACACTTTTTGATGTTCTTAAAAAAAAAATTTCAGAATTTTTCAAGTTCCAACCTCAATAAATACGCAAAATAAGGACATCTATAATATTAATAGGCTGGGCGATTTTTTGTTACCGGTGTTTGGTTTTACCGTTTTATCCCGATTTTTATCAAACTTATATTTTTTGAAAGGTATTTCTTTTTAGCTGTCACCAGATTTACAGATTTTTAAATTTTTTCCTTTATTTTGAGTTGCTACTAACACATACATAAAATTATTATATATGCTATGTGTGTGTTTATTAAATTTGTTAATGTGGTTGTTAATGAGTTTGTTATTTTCAATCACAATAATAATAAACCAAAAAAGTGTTGGTTTGTGAATTGGCTAAGTTGAAAAATAAAGTTTCCTAGAAATTGCATTCGAATTTCGAGCGCTGGAATCTGCTAGTAAAATTAAACACGTTTCATTCAAAACTGATTTTTCTCGATACTTTAGAAGAAATAAAAAAAAAATTAAATTACGATAGCCATATTTTTTTTTTTTGACCTCATTGCATTCCACCCAGGGACCGCAAATAACGATTATTTTCAAAATTTAAATTAAAAAAATCAAACTAAAAGAGAAGTGCTACGTGAACAAGGAATACACCAAGATAATTCTTTTTGCGTGGACTACCTTTAGATTCATTGATTTTTTTTTTGTTTAAGTTTTATTAGAAAACTCAACTTTACCGATTATTTTGCGAGTTTTATTTATTCCTCAGGAACAAGTTATTTCTTGAGTTTTATTCAGAAAATAAAAGTAATTTCTTGATTTTTATTTTTTCTTCAGAAAATAAAAGTTATTTCTTGATTTTTGTTTATTGCTCAGAAAATAAAAGTTTTTTTTTTTGAGTTTTATTAATTTCTCTGACAATAAAAGTTATTTCTTGAGTTTTATATTTTACTTAGAGAATAACAGTTACTTTTTGAATTTTATTTTTTTGGTTAAGAAAAAAAATTTTTAAACTGAATACATATAAACGAATTAATTTAATTTAACAAATAAGAGTTTTTGCCAGAAACGTCGAAACTGAACCTAATCTCATTGGAAATTTACATATGATGTTCTACAAGTATTTTACACATGACATAATTCAACAAATCAGAAATTATAGTCGGTCTAGACCTACTAGACTATATAGTAGAATTAATGATCTTATTTTTATTAAGGCCACGAGGTCAACTCCGTACAGAGACTTAGAATATAGAGAAGTTCCATCATATCTCTTTATACCATACACATAACAACCATATAGTAACTTCGGCATAATGAAAGCTTTCGCGAGAAGCACACGAATGTTTAAAGGTGTAAGATGTCGTATAGGGTACAACGTTCTTAGCATTACAAATATTTTTCCAGATGCAGAATTAATCTGATTGTTCCACGTGAGCGATTTATTAAAAATAATTCCCAGATTCCTAGCAAATTCCACAATTTCAATATTCTGATTACCTAATGATACTGGAATATCTATAAGGATGGTTTGATTTCTTTGAGTTATAACTAAACATTATGATTTTTTTGGATTTAAGTAAAGTCCATTTGCAGAAGCCCATTCAAATATTATATTGAGATCCTCATTAAGCTTTTCAGTGCATTCACGAATTAATCCTTTTTTCATATATGGCCGCAATGAAGAAATAGTTGGCCAGTTAAAAGCCAAAAAAGCACGATTCAATGCATATAGCCACCCTACACAACCATTACCTTGGCAATGGAGGTTAGGGCGAGCTATTTAATTAGCAAAAACTAAATTAAACGAGAAGTTATGTTATATAACCGGAAACGCATGCATATAGGAAATACATGCATATTTTTCCAATATTTTGTTTACATTTATCATCAATACTCAAACCGAGGTGGAGGGTATCAAAGATTCGGCACAGCCGAATTTAACACTCTTACTTGTTAAGTTTAACTCTATTACACACGTATTACGATTTGTTTGTATGTGATATAATGAGAATTATTAGTTTTATTACAAATTTTCTCCATCAGCAGCAAGCCTGAATCCCACTTATAATTTGATTTTCGGAAACCTTTTTGTCATGTGTAATAATTTTTCTGAAATTGAATGCAACGACACCAGTTAAGAATGTGGGCTGAATCCATCCATGTTTACTTTTTCTTCTTCTGTATTTAATGAACTAATATGAAAATTAGTGTGTAGGATCCAAGAAATCTATCGAATGAATTTAGAGCTAGGTGCAATACAAATAGTTGAATGTTTCCACTTGTGAGCGAAGAATGCTCCCTCAGAAGTGGGCATCGAGAGAATTTACGATAAAAAAATGCAATATTAAGTATGTTTTTTCACTTTATAGATTTTTTTTCTAATTTGTTGAAACTTGAATGTTGTGAATAATTAATTGTTAATTATTGTTTACTTAAATGTCTACTGTGTGTGCGCTTAGTTTCATAGTTTGACATAGTTTTCTTTTTTTTTTTTTCTTTAATTTCATATTCATAAAAGTCATGAGAATGGCACGGAAACATTCGTCACACAGGCTCCAGGGACATCCTAAGACCATCATTATCAATAGGCCCTTCTACTATCTAATACCAAAAGAGAGAGCAATTGTATTGTTCAAAGGAATTATAAATATCCTGTAATTTGATCATTTGGAAATTAATAAAATAATAAACTGGATTATACAACGTACACTGTATATAATCTACGTGTACTACTTTGTGGCCAGGGCTGATGATTGCAACAGCAAAAAATACTAGCCCTAGAACAATCGACTCGAAATCTCATTCTACCTATAACAAAGTTACTCGTATAAATATTATTATCAAACTATATTAAAAACAACTTCGAATAACTCAGTAATAATCGAAAATGGTGAAAATCTATACATATTTGGACTTAGCACTCATAAATCAGTTTATCATACTTTGCTTTAATATTGGTTTAAGTTTGTTCATTATATTCATTTAAATTAAGTCTTAGTCCACATGTGTGTCTCAAGCCATATAAATAAAATATATTTTACTCAAAATTGATTTGCATGTGTTTATATAATAGATAAGGGAACATTACTGAATATGGTCACGACTGGAACATTTATAGCTAAAGTACTAGAATCCCTTATGATATAAAATCTAATATATATTATATGTATGGAATATGTACGGTTAGTGTGGTACTTTTTATACCCTATACCACTATGTGGTTTGGGTATAATGACTTTGTGCTGCTGTTTGTAACAACCAAAAATATTTGACCTAGACCCATCTTTAATTATACCGATCGAATCAGAATCACTTTCTGAGTTGATTTAACAATGTCCGTCCGTCCGTCCGTCCGTCCGTCTGTGTGTCCATGTAAAGCTTGTAATCAAACTGCAGGTCGCAAATATGAATATATTTTGACGAAATTTGGTATATAAGCTTTTATCGGCCATGGGATGAACGCTATTGAAATTGGTGAGAATCGGTCCATGTTCAGACCTAGCCCCCATACAAATTACCCATATGAAATCGACATAAATTGCCATAAGATCCAAATTGTCATATAGATCTTACTCAAATTGGGTTTGTATGCGTTCATTACATCCACTAATGAGTAGTCCAAAAATGATCCCTTTGACCCCATATAGAGCTGCTTCCCGATCTTCACTTAAATCTATTAAAAAACAAAAATATTGCACTGATTCTTCTCAAATTTTGTTTGTACGTATTTTTGCAAAATACAAGAGACTTTACCAAACATGATCAGGATCGGTCCAATTTTGGACCTAGTCCCTTTATAGATATAGCATCCGATATGAACTTTTTCATATCTGCAGCCAAAAAAATTAATAAAAATCCCACTCAAATTTGGTTTTTGCTTATTTTCAATGTCCAGTTAGTTGGGCCTAAGAGATAGGGTTTCTAAACGCATGGTATAGGGTATCGTATAGTCGGTCTAGACCGACTATAATTTTCTTACTTGTTTTTATATAAAAAATTTCAGCTAAGTGTTAAAGGAAATTTTTCGAATTCTATCTTTATATTGGTTTATTCCTTAATCAATTGCCTTACTGTGTTAAGGGGAACGGATTATATATTAATGTTTATAAAAATATCATACAACGGAGCTAAGGTGGTACATCGCAAACTTTTTTTTGTCAAAATTGAAGAGTAATGTGGTATAGAAACTGGGTGGATAGTTTTGAAAAATGCCGTCTAGAGAGAATAATATTTTTTTCACTGCTTACCGCCTGTGAAGTGGGACGTTTCATCAAAAGCATTTTTATCTACTTTTGCAACTCTTAAAGCGGTTTATGGCCCAAAAGATTTTTGAGAATTTTTAAAGATTTTTTGAAGTTTTTTGAAGATTTTTTGCTACAATCGCAACGACCACAACAGATGAAGAAATACAACACACTAGAAATAAAATTAAGAATAACAATAACATGGAAAAATCATATTTTTTTCAAGATTTTTTTTTACATTTGCGATGAAATCTCGGGACCAATTCAACTGATTTCGATGATTTTAATTAGCAATCTTCTCAGGATGTCAATGAATCATTTTCATGAAAAACGAGCGACCCAGCTTACCTATTGAGGGCGTTATCGTGATTTCTACAGATAGACAGACGGACATCGCTTTATTAATTACGCTTGTTGAAGAGATCAATAAAATACACATAAATTTTATGGGACTAATTTTTTTATTATTATTATTTCAAACATTATGACATACTTATATATATCCTCTGCACACTGGTGTGGTGTGGTATAATGAGGTTATGATACATAAATTTTTTCCCTGGTGTTTATTTTCACAAAACAAGATAAATCACTTTTGAAAAGTTACAGATTTGTAATAAATATTAACCGTCTTAAAAAACGTCTTAAAGTTTAAAGTACACTTTTTGATGTTCTTAAAAAAAATTTCAGTATTTTTCAAGTTCCAACCTCAATAAATACGGAAAATAAGGACATCTATAACATTAATAGGCTGGGCGATTTTTTGTTACCGGTGTTTGGTTTTACCGTTTTATCCCGATTTTGACCAGACTTCTATTATTTCAAAAGCATTTCTTTTCAGCCCAATTGCAGATTTACAGATTTTTAATTTTTTTCCTTTATTTTGAGTAAATTGCATTAAAAGTTGCTACTAACACATACATAAAATTATACATATGCTATGTGTGTGTTTATTAAATTTGTTAATGTGTTTGTTAGTAAGTTTGTTATCTTCATTCACAATAATAATAAATCAAAAAAGTGTTGGTTTGTGAATTGGCTAAGTTGAAAAATATAGTTGCCTAGAAATTGCACTCGAATTTCGAGCGCTGGAATCTGCTAGTAAAATTAAACACGTTTCATTCAAACTGATTTTTCTCGATGCTTTAGAAGAAATAAAAAAAAAATTAAATTACGAAAGCCATATATTTTTTTTTACCTCATTGCATTCCACCTAACATGAGAGGTGTACCAAAATATGCAAACTTTGAGATGGGTTTCAAATGAACGGTATTTATAAGAACTAACAAACACATTTAATTTACGCCCAAATGTTACACAATTTCTCGAGTAATTGATGTATGAACTTGAGAAATACTTAATTTTGACTTTTAAGATCATCAAAATGTTCTTTTCGCAAAATTTAAGGTGAAAACTATCGTGTAGGCGGCATAGACCAAGTTTTTATAGTTCACTTGAAATGTTTTTGTCTTGCATATTTATGTCATTTGTGAATAATCTTAATATATTATTAAAAGAGCTTTTAGAGCGTTTATTTTATTTTAATAACGAATAGTATATGTATATAACTATTTCGGCTGCTATCAGACGACATGCATTTGTCTCATGTGATGTCACTTTTTTTGACAGCAGCAGGTGATTTTCTATGTGTAAACAGCTACTTTGCCAGAAACGTCGAAACTGAACCTAATCTAATTGGAAATTTACATATGACGTTGTACAAGTATTTTACACATGACATAATTCAACAAGTCAGAAATTATCTAGACCTACTAGAATATTTATCCTATACCATGCCGTTGGAGAAAGGGTCTTAGGTGCAACTAAATGAATATAGAAAATAAGCATAAACCAAGTTTGAGTTGCACTGTTATTATTTTTTTTGCCTACAGATATGAAAAAGTTCATCTCGGATGCTATATTTATATGGGTACTAGGCTGAAAAATGAAGCGATCATGACCATATTTGGTAATGATTAATTTTTTGCACAGAAAAAAAAAAAAAAAAAAATATACACAAATGAAATTTGAAAACAAATTTAAATCTGAAAATATCGTCTGCGGCGACCAGTCGTACGATAGTATGTGAGAGTTTCTTTTTTTAAACTCTTTCTTTTAACTCATACTTTCTGTCTGTCTGCCATGGGTGGATCCCATTCCCCTTTATCCAATTGATTCGAAACTTAGCCCATAGTCTTATCGTGACTACAGATTAATTTTGGGCAGTCACGCACAGTCACGCGTGGTCACGCACAGTCACGGAGTGATCTAAATGTAATTTTCCCTCATCCGATCGATTTCAAACTTGGTCCATACACTTGCTGTGAAAAAAAGATTAGCTTGGACTTAGTCACGCGCAGTCACGCATGGTCACGCACAGTCACGGAGTGATCTAAATGTCATTTCCCCTTATCCTATCGATCTGAAACTTGGTCCATACACTTGCTCCGAAAAAAGATTAACTATGACTTAGTCACGCATAGTCACGTTTAGTCACGCACAGTCACGGAGTTATTTAAAACCCATTTTCCCTTATCCGGTCGATCTAAAACTAGGACGATAGAGTTGGTGTGAGAAAAGATTTACTTTGACATAGTCACGCATAGTCACGGAGAGATTAAAACCCCACTTCCCCTCATCCGATGGACCTGAAACTTTGTCCAAGACTTGTTGTGGCCAAAGATTAATTTTAAAATAGTCACGCAAAGTCACGTACAGTCATGTAGATATTCAAAACTCATATGCGTAAGGAAAGAAAGAGTTTTAATAAAAACTTTGTTTTTATGGGTTAGATTATTTGAGTTCATAATCCGTTTATATACCCTACACCATTATGTGACCAGGACATAATGGGTTTGTGCTGATATTTGCAACTACCTATATTTGACCTAGATTCATCTCTTATTATACCGATCGACTCAGAATCACTTTATAAGTCGACTTATCTATGTCCGTCCGTCAATCTTTAAACCACGTAAACCTTGTAATTAAACTGCCAAATTATATAAGCTTTGGCCATAGAACGAACGCTGTAAAAATTGGGGTAAATCGGTGCATGTGTAGATCTAGTCCCCATACAAATGACCCCTATGAAATCCACTAAAATTGCCATAAGATCAATGTTGTCATATTGATCTCGGTCAAATTTGGTTTGTGTCTGTTTACTACACCCAGTCATGAGTAGTGCGATTCTTACTCATAACCCGTGCTTCCCGATCTTCACTTAAATCTATCAAAAAGCAAAAATATTGTACAGATTTTTCTTATATTTGGTTTGTATATGTTTTTGCAAAAAATAAGTTACTTTACCACATATAAATATAGCATTCAATATCAGGTTTGTTTTTTTTTTTTTTGCTTATTTTCTATTACCAATTAATTGGACATAACACCCTTTCTCTAAACGTTATAAGTTAAAATTTTCTTACCTATTTTTTTTTTAATTATCGACCATTTAGGCGATGCTATCGCCGACGACCAACTCTCGCAAAAATGTATATACATCATTACAAAGTAAGTGAGTCAGTAATGAGCGTAAATAGATGTTATAAAGATTTCAAAAGATATTTGAAATTATTGAGCTTTTAATGTTACAAATAACTTTGAACTGTAGTTTATTAGAATATCTACACCGTTAATCATAGAATAAAGTCATAGAATGCGTTATATAATGCGCGAACTACGAGGAAGTAGCTGAAAAATTCCAAATAAATAGGCCATTATACTATCTGACATTAAATGTAAACGCATTGAATTTGTTATAAAACGAAATGTTAACGTAAATGGTTTTAAATTTATCAAATATTAAACTGATAAACATACAATTAAAAGTGTATAAAATACACACTTATAGCAATTTGTGTTTCTTATATTGTCATCCATAAGTAATTGCAATATAAACCACCTGAAAATTATTTTTTATTTTATTTCTAAATTTTCATGTGTTTTCATAATCAACTGTTTTTCTTTTCTTTCCTTTAATTTCATATTCATAAAAGGCATGGTAGTGATGTTTGGTTCGATGCCCTTTTTCCAGGATACACCTGAAATATTCATTGTTAATAGGCCATTTTACTATCTCATACTAAATGCGAATGGAATCGTTTTGTTCAAAGGAAATGCTAATATAATGTGAAAACGAAAGTGATTTCAAAAAATAAAATAAATAAACAAGTAACTAAAAGTGATTTACAAACACCCACAAAATATAAAACTATGAAAATATGGCTCATATTTTTTTCTTAATAAAACTTTTCTAATTTTTCTTTTACAAAATAAAAATTTCTTGAAATTGCCAAAATTCTCTTCTTTAATTTGAAACCGAATCGCAGGACAAGTATAAGTATTTAAATCTATCTGTGATTCTTTAAAGTTCTTTAAAATGGAAACAAGACCACGCAATGAGAAACTGTAAATGCGATTTTACTTTATTTGGACGTATACCATCTAATTTATGTGTAAAGAATTTTTTTTTCAGTCGATGTAATGTTTGAAATTTGAGTTCCTAATGTTGGACATACTTGTAGCTTTGATCTTTTGTTTATTTAAATGTCGGCAGCGCTTGCTAGTTGGAACTCTTATTTTGTTTTATATTTACAAAAGCATAGAATGCGTTCTGTGTTTTCCGATTTACGAGGAGCCATCTAAAAAATTCAGGATAAATAGGCCCTATTACCATCTGATAGCAAATGTGAATGGTATTGCTTTTTTTTTAAAGGAAATGTAAAACGAAATTTTAATGAATACATATGACAAATCAATATAGAATTGGTGTTAATTTTAGCAGATAATTAAGTGATATTACAAAATTTGTATCACTTATATTGTAATGCGTTATTATTCTAAACATTTTAATTAAAGGGCCGCGCGAAAAATATAGTTTATACCCTCAACTCCACTATGCAGAAGATATATGTATATCACTTTGTCCTTCCATTTGTAATGCTTCGCAATGAATTTCCGCATATTTTCTAGATCCTTATTATAAGACAAATTGATTTAGTGATGATCGTCTGTCCGTCTGTCTGTGGAAATCACGATCACACGCTCAATAACTAAGCTAGACTCTTCGTTTTTGCATAGTATCATTTATTAGCATCCTTATGGAGTTGCTATTTAAAATCATCAAAATCGGTCCAATGGGCCACGAATTATAAATGAAAATGTGAAATCTTGAAAAATAAAAATGTTCAATGTGTTTGTTGTTTTTCTTAAGATATAAATAAGTTGTAATCTATAATATTAATAGGCTAGGCGATTTCCTGTGACCGATGTTTTGTTTTACCCGATTTTGACCAAACGTATATTATTTGAAAGGTATTTCATATTAGCCGTTTTGCAGATTTACAGATTTTTAAATTTTTTCTTTTGTTTTGAGTAAATTGCATTAAAAGTTGCTACTAACACATACATAAAATTATGCATATGCTATGTGTGTTTTATTAAATTTATTAATGTGTTTGTTAATGAGTTTGTTATATTCATTCACAATAATAATGAACCATAAAAGTGCTGGTTTGTAAATTGGCCAAGTTGGAAAATAAAGCTGTCTAGAAATTGCACTCGAATTTTGAGCGCTGAAATCTGCTTGTTGTTCTTATTGTTTTTAGGGTGTGAGTATTGATTTACTGCACATGTTTTTATTATCGATATCCCCATATAATAAAAAAAATCGCCAAAATGAAAGAACAATTATAATCCTTTTCTTGAGAAAGTACATTTTCTTAAAAAAGTGCATTCTTTAAAAGATAATTTTTTTTTAAAAAAGTACATTTACTTAAAAAAATTCCGTTTTCTTAAATAGCTATTTCTTTAAAAAAGTTTTTTTTTTTAAAGTAAGCTTTTCTTGAAAAAGTACATTTTACAAAAAAGTACCCTTCTTCAAGGAGTACTTTTACAAAAAAAAAAAAAAAAAAAAACTTTTTAAAAGTACCCTTTTTAAAAAAGTACTTAGTTTCAAAAGTACATTTTCTTGTTTAAGGTACTTTCTTAAGAAATTTGCTTTTTACGAAAACGTACTTTTAAAAAAGCACTTTTTTTAAGAAAAGGTGCTTTAAAAAGGTACCTTTTTAAAAAAAGTTCCTTTATTTAAAAAATACCTTTAAAAAAAGTAAAAATATGTGAATAAAAAATAAACTTTAAATCCGTTCTAAAAAGTACATTTCTTAAGAAAAGTACCTTCTTTTTAAATTAGTACCTTTTTTTAAAACAGTACCTTTTCTTAAAAAAGTAAATTTTTTTAAGAAATTAAATTTTCTTAAAAAAGTATTTTTTTTGAAAATGTAGCTGCTTTTAAAAAGGTACCTTTTTTAAAGCAAATTTTCTTAAAAAAGTGCCTTTTTGAAAAGTACGTTTTCGTAAAAAGCAAATTTCTTAAGAAAGTACCTTTTTCTAAAAAATGAGCTTTGTTTAAAAAAGTAAATTTTTTAAAAAAGTCTTTATATAAAAAAAACATTTTTTTAAAGTACTTTTTTTAAAAAACGTACTTATATTTAAGAAATAGCTTTAAAAAAAAAGTAAAAATATATAAATAAAAATAAACTTTAAATTTAATAAACTGATCTATTAGCTTCTTTAGATGGATGGTATTTATATCCTATACCACTCATTGTGGGGACAGGTTATTGTGTGTTTGTGCTGATGTTTATTACTTACCCTTTTTCTAAAAAAGTACACTTTCTTTAAAAAGTACTTTTTTAAAAAAGTCCCTTTTTTAAAACAGTACCTTTTTCTTAAAATGTGAATTTTTCTAAGAAAGAAAATTTTCTTAAAAAAGTCGTTTTTTCTTAAAAAACTGGTTTTAAAAAATTATCTTTTTTATATAAAGTAAAAAAGTAAATTTGTAGGGAAAAGTACCTTTCTTTTTTAAAAAAGTACTTTTGTGTACGAAAAGTACTTTTTGAAAAAAGTACCTTACACAAAAAATACGTTTTTTTAAGTACCTTTTTTAAAAAAAGTAAAAATAAACTGATCTAGTGACTTCTTTAGATGGTCTTTATATCCTATACCACTTATTGTGGGGTCAGGGTATAGTAACTTTGTGCTGATGTTTGTAACTTATATATTTTCTTTAAAAAGTACATTTTCTTTAAAAGTTAAATTTTCTTAAAAAAGTATCTTCGCTTAAAAAATACAACTTTCTTAGAAAAGTATCTTTTTCTAATAGTGCGTTTACATCTAAGGAAAATCTAGTAGATTTTCGTTGAAATCTATTTCAAAATCTATATCGTTACATCAACTTTTTTGACATTTTGTGAGATTTTGTTTCCACAACAATAAACAGCTGATTAAAATAAAACATATAAACTAGAAATATGAAAAATAAACAAAGCAATAGGAAAGTGGAAATATGGAAAATTCTAAAAAGGAAAAGATTTTATTATTATATTATGTATCAAGAATGAAAAAAGTACAAGCTGAAACAGAAATTTTGTGAAAAAACATCAGCATTTGTTAAATGTATTGTTTGAACAACAAAAACAAATGCATTTTCCACAATTATTAAATAGCGGATTGGAATGAGCATATATCTATCTATAATATTAATAGGCTAGGCGATTTCTTGTGACCGATGTTTTGTTCTGCCGTTTGATCCCAATTTTGACCAAACGTATATTATTTGAAAGCTATTTCTTTTTAGCCGATTTGCAGATTTACAGATTTTTAAATTTTTTTCTTTATTTTGAGTAAATTGCATTTAAAGTTGCTACTAACACATACATAAAATTATACAATGCTATGTGTGTGTTTATTAAATTTATTAATGTGTTTGTAATAAAAATGAGTTTGCTTTTTGTGTTGATTTGTGAATTGGCTATAATTGATTAGCATACTTTTAGGGTCTTTACTTAATGAAAAAATAAAATTTCCTAGAATTTGCGCTCGAATTGCGAGAGCTGGAATCAGCTAGTAAGAATTAAACGTTATAACTTTTTAATTACTAAATATCGTTTTATTATAGATTCGTTATTTTTATTATTAATTAATATTTTATTTCCTTTTTATTCTACTTATTTGCTTTTGTTTTTGTTGTTAAATATGTTAAATATCAATTTTTCAATACTGCGTTGAAATTTTCTACTACAATAATAAAAAAACATAGTAGTATCATTTGGTAGTGTCCAAGTTTGACAAGATTTTGTGAGATTTTGCTAAAATATAGTAACGAGCTTGATTTTGTTTTGTAGGGAAATCTAGTAAAAATTAGCTAGATTGTTCTTGAAATCTCGTATATACTAGATTTTGCTTTGATGTAAACGCGCTATAAAAAAAGTAAATTTTCTTAAATTTTACTTATTTTACTTAACAAATTTCATAAAAAAGTACCTTTCTTAAAAAAGTACCTTTCTTAAAAAAGTACGCTTTCAAAAAAAAAAATTAAAAAACATTTTTTTTTTAATTAAATGTTTTTTAAAAATGACCTTTTCTTAAAAAAAGACAATTTCTAACATAAAACATAAATATTCTTAAAATAGGGGCTTTTCAAAAATATTGTTTCTAGCAATGTTTGTATATACAAATTTAACCAAGACAAACTATAATAAATTGTATATAAAAGATCAATTGTATATAAAAGATCAATAGCACAAACATTGTACACATTTCTGTTAAACTATTGCTACTAGTTAAGCCATACATCGGCTTGTATGTAGGGGAGTGGTTAGAATAAAACTCGACAAGCTCTGTGTTTTTTGGTTCAAATCAAACCAGCGCATTTTGACTTAATTTGCAATTTTCTTAAAGAATTAATAATTGTGCAAGAAGGATGTTTTTCTTCAATTATGGCAATATTGGTTTATTTGACAAATTTCGTTTATGGTAAATATAACAAAAAATTAAATTTGTCAAACAAACAGTAATTTCCAAAATGAATAAAATGAGAAATATTTAGTATCTATAATATTAATAGACTAGGCGATTTTGTGTTACCGATTTTTTGTTCTACCGTTTTATCCCAATTTTGACCAAACGTATATTATTTGAAAGGTATTTCTTTTTAGCCGTTTTGCAGATTTACAGATTTTAAAATTTTTGCCTTTTTTTTGAGTAAATTGCATTTAAAGTTGCTACTAACACAAACATAAAATTATACATATGCTATGTGTGAGTTTATTAAATTTGTTAACGATTTTGTTATCTTTATTCACAATAATAATAAACCAAAAAGTGTTGGTTTGTGAATTGGCGAAGTTGAGAAATAAAGTTGCCTAGAAATTGCACTCGAATTTCGAGGGCTGGAATCTACTAGTTTTTATAAATACTGTGGCAAAAATTATCTAAATTTTATTATTTAAAAAAATCTAAGACAAGAATTTCTAATTTTTACTGAATTTTTTAGTTGGCTTTGAATTTTTATTTAAAACTCTGGAACTGATTTTTTAAAATTAGCAAAGTGTAGACAAGGTAATCAGTATGTACAACGCATATGTATGTATATAAATATATATATATTTTTAATTAAAAAAAATTGCTTTTGGCAGTTTGGAAAAAATAATTACTTTCAGATAATATCGAAAAATTATAAGATAACCGTAGTTATGTGGAGCTACCTATGTGAATTCGTAATAATTTTTTTACTTTTCATGTCGTCATGTCAGGGAAACCGTTTGTTGATTATAAATGAAAGTGATAATAACTGAAAATTTCAAATAAATAATATTTTAATTTTTATAAATAATTTAAAGTCTACTGCATGTGAATGTGGTTATAATGTGTTTTTTGTATTCTTATCTTTAATTTCATATTCATAAAAGCTATTACAATGATGATGTGTTCGATGCCCATGTTCCAGGAGCCACCTAAAAGATTCATTATCAATAAGCCCTTTTACTATCTCATATCAAATGAGAACGGAATTGTTTTGTTCAAGGGAAATCTTAATAAACTGTAATTGATGAGGACAATATAAATTAATATGATTTTAATATAAAGTATAAAATAATAAAATGATGTAAGCACATCTGGAATATTAAAAAAAAAAACAATAAATAAATTACATACATTTTTATACCCTACATAAATTTTTGTGCAGGGTATTGGCTTGTGCTTCTATATACTGAAAAAAAAAAAACAAAATAAATTGTATTATCTTGTTTGTACCAAAAAATGCAAAAATGTAACGAAATATTTAATTAAATATTAAAAAGCGCTTTTCGCTTAATTTATTAATTGAGAATTGTTTATATTTCTTAAGATATTGCGGTACAGTGGTTCCAAACATGAAAAATACTAATAAATATACAACTTCTAAACTATTGGTCATATGGGAACATTATGTTTGGGCCGATTGTAGCCAAGGGTATGTTAAAAGGTGTCAGAGTTGACCACTTTGAGTTGAGATGGAAAAGTCTTTCAAAGCTTGTAACCTTTTTAAATATCAATCGATGTAATTTTTGAACTTTGGCCAACGTACATGAAATGGTTACCAAAAAAACATGTTTGTTCCATATTATTATCGCTTATGGTTCAGAAGATATTTGTTTTAAAATTCTAAGTGTTTCATTAAAACTTTGTTTTCTGGAAATAATGGCTTTATTAAAAAATATGTATATCTATAATATTGATAGGCAAGGTGATTTCTTGTGAGCGATGTAGATTTCACAGTTTTACCCCCATTTTTACAAAAAATTTATCATTAGTAAGGAATTTCTTTTTAGCTGTTACCCAGATTTACAGATTTTCATCCTTTGGAATATTTTTGTGGAGTTATGATCGTTTAAAGTTGCTACTAACACATACATAAAATTATACAATGCTATGTGTGTTTTTATTAAATTTGTTAATGTGTTTGCGTTAATGTGTTAAGTTTGTTTTCTTCATTTAAAATGAGTTGAATTGTGAAGCATACCTTTAGGGTCTTTATTAAATGAAAAAATAAAATTTCTTAAAACTTGCACTCGAATTTCGAGTGCTGGAATCTGCTAGTTTATTTTAAATGTGTTAGAATAGCCAATGCTTCAAAAAAAAAATTTAATTAAAAAAATTTTCTTAATTATCTCAAACGATTTATTGGGGAAAATATCTTAAATTCGATCTTTTTAAGCGGGTCGTAAAAAATCTTCCAAAAAATCTTTCGTTCTCTCACTTTTTTCCGAAATTTTTGGAAATAAAAGAATACTTTTTTAAACACAGAACGAATAGGCTTAGTCAAATTTTGAATATTGTAAAATATTATGCTATAGACCCAAGTCATTAAAATTATTTATTTTTAAATTTTGTTTATTGTTTTATAATATCCCTAAAATCATCTCAAATAACCAAGATTTGCATCTATAATATTAATAGGCTAGGCGATTTCTTATGACCGATGTTTTGTTCTACCGTTTTATCCCGATTCTGACCAAACGTTTATTATTTGAAAGGTATTTCTTTTTAACCGTTTTGCAGATTTACAGATTTTTAAATTTTTTCCTTTATTTTGAGTAAACTGCATTTAAAGTTGCTGCACACATAAACATAAAATTATGCATATGCTATGTGTGTGTTTATTAAATTTGTTAATGTGTTTGTTAGTGAGTTTTTTGTCTTTATTCACAATAATAATAAACCAAAAAAGTGTTGGTTTGTGAATTGGCTAAGTTGAGAATTCGAATTTCGAGTGCTGGAATCTACTAGTTTTTATAAAAACTGTGGCACTGGTGGGAAACGAAACAGCAAAGACACTTGCCTACATACGAGTTGGTGAATCTGTTAACTACTCTACAGAAATGTAAACATTGAACATTGAGTCCAGACAATAATACTCAAAACTCATATTTGTAAATCATAAAAATTATCTTAATTTTGTTATTTAAAAAAATCTAAGACAAAAATTTCTAATTTTTACTGAATTTTTACTTGGCTTTGAATTTTTATTTATAACTCTGGAACAAATTTTTTAAATATAGCAAAGTATAAAAATGGTAATCAGTATGTACAACGTATTTGTATGTATATAAATATATATATTTTTTTTATTAAAATAAATCGCTTTTGGCAGTTTGGAAAAAATAATAACTTTCAGATAATATCAAAACCTTATAAGATAACCGTAGTTATGTGGAGCTACCTTTGTGAATTTGTAATAATTTTTTTACTTTTCATGTCGTCATATCAGGGAAACCCGTTCGTTGATTATAAATAAAAGTGATCATAACTGAAAATTTCAAATAAATAATATATTTTAATTTTTATAAATAATTTAAACTTTGCTTAGTTTAAATCTACTGCATATGAATGTGTTTTTAATCTGTTTTTTGTATTCTTATCTCTAATTTCATATTCATAAAAGCTATTACAATGATGATTTGTTCGATGCCCATGTTCCGGGAGCCACCTAAAACATTCATTATCAATAAGCCCTTTTACTATCTTATATCAAATGAGAACGGAATTGTTTTGTTCAAGGGAAATCTTAATAAACTGTAATTGATGAGGACAATATAAATTAATATGATTTTGATATAAAGTATAAAATAATAAAATGATGTAAGCACATCTGGAAAATTAAAAAAAAAAATTAAATTACATACATTTTTATACCCTACATAAATTTTTGTGCAGGGTATTGTGCTTCTATATACTGAAAAATAAAACAAAGTAAATTGTATTATCCTGTTAGTATTAAAAAATGGAAAAATGTAACGAAATATTAAATTAAATATTAAAAAGTGCTTTTCGCTTAATTTATTAATTGAGAATTGTTTATATTTCTTACGATGTAGTGGTACAGTGGTTCCAAACGTAAAAAATGCTAATAAATATATAACTTCTAAACTATTGGTCATATGAGAACACTATTTTTGGGCCGATTGTAGTCAACGGTGTGTTAAAAGGTGTCAGAGTTGACCACTTTGAGATGGAAAAGTCTTTCAATGTTTGTAACACTTTTAAATATCAATCGATTGCATTTTTAAACTTTGTCCAATCTACATGAAATGGTTAAAAAAAACAAGTTTCAATGGTGCGTGTTAGGGAAGAAAAAGAAAGCATATATTTCAAAACATCATAGCTACACTGTATTCTTAATCGGACCGGTTTCTGGCATTTCAGCCTTCATCAGCGATTTACCACGCACCATTGAAACAAAATTAAAATTTGCATATTAATTACAGTATTAATTGCAATATGTCTGAAAAATTACTACAAATCTAACAAAAAACATGTTCGTTCCATATTGTTATCGCTTATGGTTCAGAAGATATTTGTTTTAAAATTCTAAGTTTTTCATTAAAACTTTGTTTTATGGAAATAATGGCTTTATTAAAAAATATATATATTTATTTTAAATATGTTATAATAGCCAATGCTTAAAAAAAAAAAATAATTAAAAAATTTTTCTCATTATCTCGAACGATTTATTGGGGAAAATATCTTAAAGTCGATCTTTTTAAGCGGGTCGTAAAAATTTCAAATGTCTTCCAAAAAATCTTTCGTTCTCTCACTTTCTTCAGAAATTTTTGGAAATAAAAGAATACTTTTTTCAACACTGAACGAATGGGCTTAGTCAAGTTTTGAATATTTTTTGACATTCATCCAACATCCAGCGTTGGACAAAATTAATCCATTTTAAAACAAAATTTTGAGTTTTCGGAGTAATCACCAAAAAGACAAGTCGATTTCTTTAAATTTTTGAAATATTGTGCTATAGACCCAAAGCATTAAAATTATTTATTTTTATATTTTGTTTATTGTTTTATAATATCCCTAAAATGATCTCAAATAACCAGTATGTGCATCTATAATATTAATAGGCTATGCGATTTCTTGTGACCGATGTTTTGTTCTACCGTTTTATCCCGATTTTGACCAAACGTATATTGTTTGGAAGGTATTTCTTTTTAGTTGTTCTCCAGATTTACAGATTTTAAAATTTTTTCCTTTGTTTTGAGTAAATTGCATTTAAAGTTGCTACAAACACAAATATAAAATTATGCATATGCTGTGTGTGTGTTTATTAAATTTGTTAATGTGTTTGTTAATGAGCTTTTTATCTTTATTCACAATAATAATAAACCTAAAAAGTGTTGGTTTGTGAATTGGCTAAGGCGAGAAATAAAATTGCCTTGAATCTACTAGTTTTTATAAATACTGTGGCACTGGTGGGAAACGAAACAGCGAAGACACTTGCCTACATACGAGTTGGTGAATCTGTTAACTACTCTACAGAAATATAAACAATGAACATTTAGTCTAGACAATAATACTCAAAACTCATATTTATAAATCATAAAAATTATCTTAATTTTGTTATTTAAAAAAATCTAAGACAAAAATTTCTAATTTTTACTGAATTTTTTACTTCGCTTTGAATTTTTATTTATAACTCTGGAACAAATTTTTTAAATTTAGCAAAGTATAAAAATGGTAATCAGTATGTACAACGTATATATATGTTTATAAATATATGTGACCTTCTCCGAGAAAAGGGACCTAGAGTGTGAAAATTAAGTTTTGAGAAAAAAACGCATTTAAAGTTTCTACACCCTTTTAGGTACCAGAATCCACCGTCACATATATATATTTTTTTTTTAATTAAAAAAAATCGCTTTTGGCAGTTTGGAAAAAATAATAACTTTCAGACCATATCAAAACTTTACAAGATAACCGTAGTTATTCGTAATAATTTTTTTTCATTTTTAATGTCTTCATATCAGGGAAACCGTTCGTTGATTATAAATAAAAACGATAATAACTGAAAATTTCAAATAAATAATATTTTAATTTTTATAAATAATTTAAACTTTGCTTAGTTAAAATCTACTGCATGTGAATGTGTTTATAATCTGTTTTTTTGTATTCTTATCTTTAATTTCATATTCAAAAAAGTCATTGAAACGATGCCTTGTTCGATGCCCATGTTCCGGGAGCCACCTAAACGATTCATTATCAATAGGCCCTTTTACTATCTCATATCAAATGAGAATGGAATTGTTTTGTTCAAGGGAAATCTTAAAAAACTGTAATTGCCGAGGACAATATAAACAGATAAGATTTTTGTATATAAATTGAGTAATAAAATGATGTAAAAACATCTGAAAAATTTTAAAATATGAGATACATATATTTTTATACCCTACATAAATTTTTGATCAGGGTATCGGATTAGATTTTAATAAGTTGTTTGTAACTAGCAAAAATACTTGATTTGACTTCACCCGTAATAATTTTATAACCAAATAGGTTAAAAGTTGTTTTAATTAAAATTCGCGAGCACTAAACAGATAATTGCACCAAAGATATATTACAATGGATTATTTTGAACCTAGGAGCACTGAAGGGTTAAATAAATAAAAATTAACCAAATTAATTTTCTTAAATTCTAAATAGTGTTTTCATCGAGTTTAATAGAGAAACTCGTTTTCGGTAATTTTTATTTAAAAATATCTTAAAATCCAATGCTGGCCTTAGTAAATAATGGGTTAACGTTCTCGGATTTATCCCAAATTTTAGGGACGAAATTTCAACACATTTGGTTATTATATTTTAAGCATCGCTTTTAAAAATTCGACAGCACTTACAAAATATTTGAATTTTTTAAAATAAATTGTCTTTTATTAGCTTGGGGTCATATGTGACCCCTATTCCAAAAGGGTAAATGGGGTCGTAATATTTATTTCCGAAACCCTAGGCTATTCAGATAAAATATAATAAGTATAAAAGTGATGAATTTTTGATACAAAGTATTTAGAAAGAGTACATTTACAGAATATTTAAAAAAAATCCCATTTTTCTCGAAATCCGCAAAAATAAAATCCTTGTCAAAAAAAAACTCTGGCGTAGGGATTTACTTAAAAATTCACACAATTAATCTCTAGTATATATTTAACAACACCCTAAAGTGCCAGATCCATTTTTTAAATTTTGTTAAAAGAAAATTTTTCAAAACTTGAAAAAGGAGTTTTCAAAATTTTATCAAAAAAATTTTCCATTTTCGGTCTCAATGCTTAATAGGTTAAGAAGGTGGTAATAAAACAATACTTCATATTTGAGTACTTATAAGCACAGAGACAAAAAAAAAAATTATGGCTTTAATCAATTTCTCAAAGTTGAAAAAAATGCCATCAAATCTCATGACCTAGTTTTTTTTTGGCACAAAAGTAGTCTGGGGCATTTGCTATTATTTGGCGAATTTTTATTCGAATTTGAAGTTTTATAGATTTTTGAAAAATTAATTTAATACTGTTGCTGAATTATATAACAATTTTGCGCAAAATTAAACTATAGAGCGAAATTTTCGTAAAATCTGAAAAAAAAGTCATATTTTCCCCATATAAACACACTTGAAATTTTCAATCACGTTGAGCCACCTCTAAATATTTTTTTGATTGGCCCAAAACTTTGTATTTCTCAGTTTTTTTTGTTATTCGCATATTTCTAGGAGGTGCGACAGAGGGTTTGAACACTTTTTTTCGCTCCATATAATGAAGGGCCACCCTGGTATACCTATACAATACTTTGCACCCTCTTGAGATATACTTAAGTCTGCCTATATTCTCTTGGCTTTAATATACTTTTAGAATATATATGATCTCTATCGGATGTTGTGTCCTGAACAGAATTGTAATAATCTATATAAACTTTAATATATCTCTAGGCAACAAGCACGTGACAATTTAATTAGTTTGAACTAACACTCTCACCCCAACGCTCATGGAATTACACCATTTCAGTTAATATTTTTTTTATGGCAATGTTATTAACGTGAATTATATTTTATGGTTTTTCTTACTTTACAACATATTCCATCGACTTAATTGTGTGTTTGTTCTGTTTGTTCGCATTATCTTATGTTTTCCTATTCTATTTTTTTTTTTATCCACATAGGTGTTGTCGTGAGCTTGAGAACGCTACCCATGTTCAAGGATATGCCCATACGTTTCACTGCTAATAAACCATTTTACTATGTTATAATTGCAAACAATGCAATTGCGCTATTTAAAGGAAATGTTCAAACATTCTAAATTGTTGAAAAAAAAAATTATCCATATATATGTATATTTTTTAAAATAAAGTTGATTATTATTTTGATAATGGAATATTAACTTTCCAGTGAAAGAGCAGACTTTTTGATGATTTTTGGTATTAAAAATTTCCATATTAATGCACCGAATTCTCCATTCTTTAGCAACAAACATAGCAACAAACAACAATACCAGCAAAAAACCATTGATCTAGTTTTTTAATTACCATAAGTACTGGTGAGTTTAATATTGTGTTGTCATAGAAGAGAAATACATTTATTTTGACTAATCATCACAACATTTGAACTAGTGGTCACAATGCCATAATAAATTTACTTAAAAGTAAATTCAGTAGAGCAGCCATGAAATAATGGACGATGCAAAAAAATTTTTATATCTTATTTTCGAATATATTGTGAATAAAAATAATATCTTAAAAAAAAAAACTGGATATCGGTAGTGGAAAAAATACTGAAACCTTAAAAAAAATTTTATAACTCTTAAAATAGCTGTTTAAAGCGATTGACCCATCAATATGTTGAATTCCTAGAGAAACAAATTATCCATTCACATTTTTGACCTTAATGTGATCGTTTATAGTATTTTTTTTAATATTTTCGGAGTCGCTATCATTTATTTCTGGATTAAATATTTTCAAAATGATTGACTTTAGTGGACAGAGTATCTTTACTAAAGTTTTATTTAATTTTAAAACAATTTTTTTTTTAAATTTTTAACTTTGATTTGTATGCTGCGCAATTCAGTTATAATACAACACATTTTCTCAAGATATTCTATAAATCTAAGATTCGAGAAGAGATGGGTTCATTTTTTTTACGATTTTTTAGACATTCGAACATAATAAAAAACAGGTTTTCTATCTCATAGTTAAGTTATACACATTGTTTACAAACACAGTTTAAAAATATTGTTTATAAACATTGTTTATGAACATTGCTTATAAATATAGCTTATTAATATTGTTTACAAACATCTTGTATATAAAAATAGAGTTTTGTTTTTGCACGTTTCTTTGTTTGTTTGTGGTTTATAGGAGGCTACACCACTGTACAGATCGTCTTGAAATTTTTACAGTAGGTAACTGCCTATCCAGAAGGAAAAAAATGCTATATTTTGTAGGATTTTTCAAGTGGGCGTAGCACCTCTTATATAAAGTGAATTTTTTACATATCATTTTGACATATAATATCTGGACTATTACGACAGCAAGAGTTCTGAAACTATGTACATTAAGGTGGCCCTTCATTATATGGAGGGGAAAAAAAATTGTTCGTATTTAAAGTCTCACCCCCAAAGAAATATCCGAATAGCAAAAAACTATTAAAAGTTTTGGATCAATCAAAAAACATTTAGAGGTGCCTCAACGCGACTGAAAATTTCAAGTGTGTTTATATGGGGAAATCATAATGAAATCATATTTTCAGAAACCCTAGGCTATTAAGATAAAATATAACATTTGAAAGTAGAAAACTGATAAATTTTTGATACAAAATATTTAGAAAGAGTACATTTACTGAATATTTCACAAAAAACTCATTTTTCTCGAAATCCGCAAAAAAAAATTCTTTGTAAAAAAAATTCTGGCAGAGGAATTTACTTAAAAAATCACACAGTTAATCTCCAACATATATTTAACAAAACTTTTAAGTGACAGACCCATTTTTAGAAATTTTGTTTGAGGAAATATTTTAAAACTTAAAAAAGGAGTTTTCAAAATTTTATCAAAAAACTTTTCCATATTTGGTCTCATTTCGCTATAGGTTAACAACGTGTTAATAAAGCAATACATACTTCATATATGAGTGCTTATAGGTATAGAGACCAAAAAAAATATGGCCTTAATCAATTTGTTAAAGTTGAAAAAATGTTCATCACATTTCATGACCTAGAGTTTTTGGCACAAAAAGGGTCTGGGGCATTTGTTACAACTTGTCGAAAAAACTGAACAATACAACGAAATTTTCGTAAAATATGAAAAAAGTCATATTTTCCCCATATAAACACACTTGAAATTTTCAGTCGGTTGAGGCACCTCTAAATGTTTGAACCAAAACTTTGTATTTCTCAGTTTGTTTGCTATTCCCATATTTCTAGGGGGTTAGACATTAAATTCGAACACTTTTTTTCCTTCCATATAATGAAGGGCCACCCTAATATCCATATTAAACTAATTTGAAGTCATATATCTAGAGTACTGTAATAGAGAAAGCCTTGGAACTTTGTGTGAGTTCATAAGTTATTATTGTGAGTAGTAGGACAAAAAGTGGGCACGGCAACCCTCATACAAAGTAAATATTTAATATCGTATAACTTGAGTACTATAATAGTGAAAGCCGTGTGTGAGTTCACAAGTTATCAATGTTAGTACTCGGAAAAGAAATGAGCGAGATCAGATCAGTGGGCGTGGCACCCCCATACAAAGTATGTGGATAACTGCAATACTGAAAGCTTTGTAACTTTGTCTGAGTTCTTGTGTTATTAATGTGAGTAGTCGGACAAAAAATGGGCGTGGCTGCCCCCACATAAAGTTAATAAAAAATCGTTAAAAAAAATAGCCAAAATCAAAAATTACAAAAAACAAAAATCGTCAAAGTCAAAAATCGCCAAAGCGGAAATCGCTAATAATAAAATTCGGCAGAAACAAAAAATTGTCAAAACCTGAAATCGCGAATAATAAAAATCGTCAAAGTCAAAAATAGCCTAAACCGGAAATCGCTAATAATAGAAATAGCTAAAAACAAAACGCCGAAAAAAAATCGCCAAAAACAAAAATCGCCAAAACCAAAAATCGCTAATAAGAAATATTGCAAACAACAAAAAACGCCAAAATAAAAAATCGCAAAACTGAAAATCACGAGTAACAAAAATCGCCATAATCAAAAAAGCCCAAAATCAAAAATCACAAAAAACAAAAATCGCCAAAGTCAAAAATCGCCAAATCAAAAATCGCCAAAATCAAAAATCACAAAAACAAAAATCGCCAATATAAACAAAATAGTTTTCTAAAAATGTATTCCCAATTTTTCATTTCGTTACGAAAATATGTTTATGTATATTGAATTGATACTATAATAGGGAGAGTTTTGAAACATACAAATGCTTAAATTAATAAAAGAGTTTTTGAATCTAAAAGAAGACACTGACAAAATAAACACCTGCTACAGAGTTGCAATAAATTGATTAAGAAGTACTTAAGCTGTATTGTTGAAAATATTTTTTTTATATTAAATGTTTTATATAAAATTATATGATTTTTAATGTGAAAAATAATATTCATGTTATTACAAAAAAACATTGAAAAAGTCAACAAACCATTGACGAAACGTTGCACAGTGGCGCCCGTAGAGCAAACGAGGTTGCAAAAATCAAAATTTTTATGTGCGCCGACGAAGTTTTGAATAAACCCATGTTATACTACTCTAATAATATCACATTTTTAGTTTAGAAGATATAACCGTTCAAAGTTGACCGACTTTCGATTTTCAAAAAACACACAATTTTTAGTCAATTTGTTGCGATTTCAGGTGTAATATCACGAAAAATAGGTATCGAATCGCCTTATTGTTTGTTTGTATTGATTGATGTATTTATTAAATGTATAATGATAAAAAAAATTAACTGTTTGCTTTGTGTTTCTCCTGGTAAATCACTATTGAAAAACTATCCGTTTTTTCACTATTTTTCAACTTTGACGGAAAATAAAAAAAATCTATATTTTTCTATATTTGCCATATTTGCAAAACATGTTCTTTGGTTATTTCTTTACATAATTCAAAAGGTTTTATCTGCCCTTACGCGCCCGTTTGGCTTCTAGAGGTAAAAAAGGTTAAAAAGACATGGTTGCAGAAATTGTATGGCGTGCATCCCTTACATGTTTTAACTGACAGTAGTTTGATCTAATAGTTTGAAAATTGCATTTTAAGTCGGTTGTCTACCTGTGAGCCTCTGCCAAAGTCTACTCCCAATATTCTGTTACAGACACAGGATGCACAAAAAACTACTCATTGAAATTCGCAGGTACGCACCTCACTTAAAAATTACTTTGGAGTACAAATGGTCCAGAAAAATATTGACTTATGGTCCCTCCAGGTAGGCACATATCTTATTTAGACACGAGCATAATATCAAAATTGCATAATTCAGCCTAAATCCATATGTATGCAGGGAACAGGTAAATTTTTAGGCATGGTAGCATAAGCCTATATATTGCAACATAAGCATAATGCCTGGATTAGTCTACGACTGAAAGTTGGCGCAACAAGTACTGAAACCATGGCGTTAAACAATTTAAAATTATTTGAACTGTTTAGAAGGTCAACCACACCAAAGTTTTTCACGGAAGCTGCTTTAGAAGAACTTGATAGCTTATACGGAAATATTGAGAGAAGCGAAATTATAAAAAATAATTTTTATCTGATATATGCAAATATTAAGGCAAAATCAACTCCAAATACGAGGACTGGCTTAATGAAGACACCATCCTGGATATATTGGCAGTAGATAAACCCACCACATCAACCAGAGGAGCAAAAGGAAGGACAAACAAAAGTATTGAGGAGTGTTCAATTTTCACAAGAAAGAGGAAACTTGCCGATGCCACCAATGACTTGACCACGAAGCATTTATCGGACGCGCTGTCTATTAAATATACAATGGATAGTGAAAGAGTTAGGTCGCAGATTACAAAATCTGTTGCTGATGCAAGCTCACTGCGACTAAAAAGGATTAAGGAAAGCATTCCCACGCTCACAAACACACACATTAAAAAGTATGGTTCCGAAGAAGCCTTGGCCTTGTTTATGGACTTACAACTTTCCAAAGAAAAATATGAGATACTACGGGCATCCTTGATGCGACACGGGGCTGACGTTTTACCAGGATACAAGCATATTACGCAAGCCAAAATAAATTCACGACCACTGCATACGGAGTTTACGGAAGTCTCTGTGAAAGCCAATATGCAGGATCTCATGGGCCATACAGCAAAACGGTTGTTGGAGAGTCTTCCTGAAAATGAGGTGAAAATTCTTCCTGAGAAACTGACATTGATCAGCAAATGGGGCTGCGATGGATCATCCGGACAAAGCGTTTATAAGCAAGGGATATCTTCCGATGACGCTACAATATCGGACGGAAATATGTTTATGGCATCTGTTATTCCTTTCCGGCTAAAATCTGATGTTTCCCTACACTGGAAAAATCCACGCCCGTCATCAGTGCATTATTGCCGACCAATAATGTTTCAGTTTGCAAGGGAATCGGCAGAACTCATAGGGACCACGGTGAAGGACATTGAAGAAGAAATAAGCAAGATTAAGCCTACAAAGCTGCAAATTGGAGAAGGAAAATATATTGAATGCAATTACGAGTTCCACCTGACCATGGTTGATGGAAAAGTCGTAAACGAACTGACAGGAACAACCTCAACATTGTCATGACCGATTTGCAAAAAGAGTCAGAAGAACTTTGGTAATTTAAACGATTCTACAAACGAGGAGAATTACGAATATGGAATGTCACCATTGCACGCAAGGATAAGGTGTATGGAGTTCTTGCTAAAACTGGCGTATATCCTACCACAAGAGGAGGAAAACTTCGATGAAAATATATCAATAAAGGATAAGGAAAAGATCAGAAAGAAACAAATACAGGATGCTTTTTTTAAACAAGTTGGACTAAAAGTAGACTGTCCCAAGCACGGATACGGTAACTGAAACGATGGAAATACTTCTAGGAGTTTTTTTGAAAATGATGAGGCAGTAACTAGAATCACTGGAATTTACAATCAAATTGTGAAAAGATTGGGAACGATCTTGAATGTTTTAAACTGCATATCTTTTAGCAGAAATGTATCCACAGAAGAAGTTGACCCCGACCGTCCATAAAATATTGGCGCATGGCAAAGATATAATTGCATACCAGTCTTTGCCAATTGGAGAGCTTTCTGAAGAAGCACAGGAGTCTCTTAACAAATTTCATAAAAAATATAGATTGCAGAACACATTCAAAGCATCTAGGGTAAAGCAAAATGAGGACCTTTTCAACATATTGGCAGCATCTTCCGATCCACTTATTTCTTCCCTGCGGCATGTGAAGTCACGAATAGAGTTAGAAAATAATTATAGTTTAGAAATGATTAGTCTTTTAGATATACCTTCTCTTACGAATTGTGATGAATATTTGACAGAAAAAATAAATTTAAAAAAGAAGTAATTTTTTTTTAATTTGTTGGGTAACAATTTAAAACATAAAACCCTAAAGAAAAAAAATAAAAACAATCTAAAAATGTAAAAATAATTTTTTTTAGTTACCATAAAATTGATTTTTCTACAAATTTTAAATTTGATAACTCATAAGTAGGCGCCTACAAAGCGTAGCACCCTTTCCAAACGCTCATTTCATAGGCTGAACAGTTATCTATCATTCTATCATATGCTGTTTAAACTGTTCAATTATGTTATTCGGTTCAAAAGATATGATTTTTGCAACGAAAAAACTCAAATGGCGCCACTGTGCGTTGGTTAAATATGTAATTAATTGGTTTTATCTATAATATTAATTGGCTAAGCGCTTTCTTGTGACTGATGTTTTGTTCTACCGTTTTATCCCGATTTTGACCAAACGTATATTATTTGAAAAGTATTTCTTTTTAGCCGATTTTCAGATTTACAGATTTTTAAATTTTTTCCTTTATTTTGAGTAAATTGCATTTAAAGTTGCTACTAACACATACAAAGAATTATACATATGCTATGTGTGTGTTTAGTAAATTTGTTAATGTGTTTGTAATAAAAATGAGTTTGTCTTTTTGTGCTGATTTGTGAATTGGCTATAATTATTTATCATACTTTTAGGGTCTTTATTTAATGAAAAAATAAAATTTCCTAGAATTTGCACTCGAATTTCGAGGGCTGGAATCTGCTAGTTTACATTAAAACGTTAGGCCTTATTAGCTTATGGGAATCATTGAAAGAAAAAAAAAAAGAATTTTTAATTTTATGACGAAATTTTTTGGCATTGACCGTCCAAGTCGTCAAAAATGTATTTTGTTAAAAGTTTCCATTGTATTGTCACTCACACTATTATGGCTTAAATAATTAATATAAGAAATACGCTAACAACGTAGCGGGTATACTGCTAGTAGTTAATATAAGAGCTAGTTTATTAATAAAGCACATAAAAAACATGAATTCTAATATAAGTTATAGTAAAAATAAGTATTTTGTAGTGTGACAGACATGACACTGCCTTTATCTTCAAAATTTCTTAATTACACTTTTCCTTTCTTACTAACAAATGGGGACTATAAAAATATTCAAAATACATCCTCGAAATGGAAATTGGAGCTAAGGTTGACATTTGCTTGGAATAACCCATATACATTTTACTAGCACCAAGTGTGGCTCAATATCCTGTAATCCGCTGCTTACAGCAACCATTATGTTCGCTCCATCAATTCGGTTCAGTCTGATTCCAGTATATTTTGAATAGATTTAAAAATAGCTTCAAGTGTTCCACTTTCAATCTCCATCAATCTATACAGTGTTGTTATGATGGAATCTTTTTGCATATTCAAATATTTAATCATAATACAAAGTATTTTCCTGTTGTCGATTAATGTACTTTCATCAATTATTAACGAGTTATAGCTGTCTCCTAAATCTTCTAAAAGTGCCATAAAGTTCTTTATCAAAGCAGTAGTTCCGTGGAGTCGAATTAGACTTTAGACTTTTTGATTCTTTTCCTAATTGTTTTATTACATCGGCTATATGGTCAGTACTGTTGATAAAACAATGTTTGGATTTAAATGCGATAATTCTTAGCTCTGAAATTAAAAAAAAAATTTTAACTGCTATGAGCAATTCACATTTTTGGGAAACAAAACTTTCGTGTTTATTTTTTTGAAATCTTAGAATATATTTTCGTACACTTTACTCCATAATATATTACCTTTAAAATCATCATCTATTTCCCAATGTTTTTTATATTTTTGATTATATGTTTATCTTTTTGTGCCACATTAGAAATTAAATAATATTAATAGGCTAGACGATTTCTCGTTTTATGCCGATCTTGACCAAACGTATGTTATTTGAAAGGTATTTCTTTTTAGCCGATTTGCAGATTTTCAGATTTTTCCTTTATTTTGAGTAAATTGCATTTAAAATTGCTACTAACACATACGTAAAATTATACATATGCTATGTGTGTTTTATTAAATTTGTTAATGAGTTTGTTATCTTCATTCAAAATGATAATAAACCATAAGAGTGTTGGTTTGTGAATTGGCTAAGTTGAAAACTAAAGCTGCATAGAAATGCACTCGAATTTCGAAATCTGCTAGTTAGAAATTAATACGTTACAACAGAAGCTTCACTTTTCTTTAAATGTCAATTTTTTATTCAAAATTGATTGGTTGCATATTATGGGCGTAAGAAGATATATTTCTAAAAACCAACTGTTCAAAAATTCACCAAAAATACCCTAAATATATTTGTAAGCCCCTATATTTCCCCTAACTAATTTTCCCGAAACGAAAAATTCCCCTAAATCTAGTGGAAAATCCCCTAAACTGGCAACACTGAGACATATTTAAGATTATCTATTAAGAGAAATTGGTTTTATAGTATTATTTCTTTTTAACTAAGCATTATTAAGAAAATTTTGATTTAACATAAAATATTTTTTTTTAATATTAAAATTTAATTATTATTTTTTTTAAATTAGTGATTTAAAAAATTTAAGTTAAACAGCATGTTCAGCAATTTATATAATTGGGTTAAAAAAAAGAACGTCTCATTGGAGTTTGTTTATATCATCCTGGGTTAAAGTTATATATTTTTTTAATCTTCTATTAAAGTCATGCAAATGGTATTTGTAAATTTAATTACAGTTGTACGCATAGTTCCCGTAATGGCCATTAGGCGAAAACGTTTTAATATGAATCGCAAATTCATTTATATTATAAAATCTTCTAACAATTTATCATATTTCTTTGCTAGATATATGGAATAAAGAAGAAATATTTAATAATAAATATTCGAAAATATTGTTTTAATTTTTGCTAAATAACGGTAAGTACGTTGAATTTATTATTATTAAAAAAAAAAAAAATATTGTGAAGGCTGTTTTTTTAAACCCGATAGAACTTGAAATTGTAAAAATAAAACAAAAAATTAAATATTAATCAAAAAATTTTTTATCCGAAAGGTCATTGGCATTATAATTTGACGAAACATATTCTTGACGTCCAATTTTAGGCCACTTTTTCGAGCATTGATGGGCATAAGTCACGAATAACGTGAACAATGTTGGCCTCCAAGGCGTTAATTGTTGCTGCTATATCAGCATAAGCCAGTGACTTCACGTAGCCATACATGAAATAATCGAGAAATGTCAAATCGCACGACCTTGGAGCCCAATTGATATGTCTATTTCTCGAGATCAATTAATCACAAAATTTTGATTTCAATAAGTCGATATTTGCGGTCGCCGTATAGCACGTATCGCCATTTTGTTGAAAACACATCTCGCCTGGATCAATGTTATCCACATTTTCAAACAAAAAATCAGTGATCATTGTGAGGTAACGATCTCTATTGATTGTAACACAAGCTCTGGTTTCATTTTTGAAGAAGTAAGGTCCGATGATGCCACCAGCGTGTGAACCGCACCAAACGGTGCAATTTTCTGGATGTAATGGAGTCTATAGAGCCTGTTGTGGATTGGTTTTACTCCATATATGGCAATTTTGTTAGAAAAAACCCGTTAAACACAATTTTGCGATAAAACATCGGGTCAGTTTCCAACTGCTCTAGAGCGTAATCGGCGAAGAACGACGCATATGATGGTCTCGTGGCTTTAATTCCTAAACCAGCTGGATCTTATGCGGGTGTATTCCAAGATCTTTGCACAAAATTTTCCACGTAGAGGACGGACAGAGCCACAATTCCTGCGACCGATGACGAGTCCATAAATTTCTTCCACACTTTCATTTAAATCGGCGACATTCTTTTCAGTGCGCACATTTCTTCGATGTATTGATGTTATTGCATCATTTAGAGAGTACGTGGTATGAAAGCTACCGAAAGTTCAATGTAAGGCTTGCTGAAATGGACGATTATATGCGCCATAAAATTACGAAGTCGTCTATAAGTTGCGCGAATCAATGACCGATTTTCAAAGTAAATGTGAATAATTTGGTAGCGTTATTTAAGCGTGAATCTTTTCATGGTAATTTGCCAGAGTATAGTGATCATAAGTGTCAAAAAGAAAGTGCAAGATGACAGTTCGTTTGACAGCTAACAGTTTCGTAAGTTCTGTCTAAGCGAAAAAAATACAGATTTTATAGAAACATTTTTTTACTATTTTTATAAGAGAAGAGGTAAGTACCCACTTAAAAAATCCCCTAAACATTTTTATTAAGAAACATTTTTAAGCCCTTCGAATGACCAGATCCCAACCATGCTTGTTGATAACAATATTCGGTATTGAATTTAAAAATCATTTAAATTTTAAATTTTTCAGTGTATACCAGGAGGAAAATTAAATGGCTACAAGGAAAGACGTAGACAAAACGGCGATTAATTCAGGGATCTTGTGAAAATTAAAGCATCCCATGAGGGATGCCATAGGTAAAATTTAGATAGTAGTATTCATTGTCGTTACTTTGAGCAGGTTTAGTGTTGTCAACAGGTCTCTTTTATAGAGAACATGTTCTCTTTTTTAACACTTTTTTTGTTCTCTATCTTTTTCTATATCTATTCAAATTGTTCTCTTTTTCAATTTTGCATTAACATAAGTTTAAAAAACTCGGTACAGTACAGAATTTTAAAAACAAATTAAAATATTTAAAAACAAGGCAGACTATTGCCGAATTGACGTTTTGAAAAGTGTACTATAATTATTAATTTCTATAGTTTGTCGTGTTAATAAGCAAGTAAGTACGTTATTATTGTTAATTAGAGTTATATTTTTTAATTATTAATTTTTAGCTGAAATATGAGCAAGCGAAAGTGTTTGTTTACGGAAAAACTGCAAGCTAAATTTGAATGTTTTTATCAACACCAAATTCTAAATCGGAGGCAATATGCACGGTTTGTAATACAACAGTTTCGGTTGCAAATAAAGGCAAATACGATTTGGAACAACATATTGCCTCCAAAAAACATACAAGTACTATTCGTATAGGAGTTAGTTCTACTTCCATATGCGATTTTTTTACAAAAAAAATTTTCATCTCTGGATCACAAAGTATCGGCTGTCGAAGGAGCTTTAGCTTTTCACACGTTAAAACACCATTATAGTTATAGCTCCACCGTTTGTACAAAGAAACTACTGGCAAAACTGTTTGATGATTCTGAAGTAACTAAAAGGATTTCATCTGGAGAGACAAAAACAAGATGTATTGCAAATAACGCAATCGCTCCATATTGCATAGAAAATATAGTGCTATCATTGTCCCAAATACCGTTTTTATCAGTCTCAACAAATGGAATTAATCATGGGGCAATTCAAATGTTTCCAGTTCTCATTCAGTTTTTTGACAAAAATAATGGCATAAAGACAAAAATGATTGACTTATATTCTTTGCCAAACGAAACAGCAGAGACAATTAGTGATTATTTGAATACATGTTTAAAAAAATACAATATTGTCGAAAAATGTGTTGCTTTTTCTGCTGACAACTGTAACACTAATTTCGGAGGTTTGAAAAGAACTAGGAAAAATAATGTTTACATCCTTTTAAAAACGAAATTAGAAAAAGATTTAATAGGGATTGGTTGCCCTGCTCATATTGTGCATAATACCGCACAGCATGGATTTGATTCGATGACAATAGATTTAGAATCCATAATTCTAGAACTCTATAATTTTTTTTCGATTTATACCATAAGGACAGAATTTTTGAAACATTTTTGCGAATTTGTGGACATTAAGTATAAAGCGCTCTTAAAACATTCAAAAACGCGCTGGTTATCACTTTATCCCGCTGTCAAAAGAGTGTTGGAAGGTTTATCCTGCTTTAAAAGCTTACTTCTTATCAACTGACAACTCTCCTCTTATTTTAAAATCATTTTCTGAAGATAATTTTAGCAAAGCTTATTTGGAATTTGCTGAATCATTAATGCATATTTTTCATGAAAAAATATTAGAAATAGAGGCTGAGCAAAGTTCTGTGTTGGAAGTAATGGCTACAACAAATTCATTAGCAAATACATTGAATCATAGATATGAGGAATCATTTTTTCCAATGAAAGTGAAATCTATTTTGTCTGAAAATATTAAAAATGGATTAGAAAAAGAAATAGATAAATTTAATTTAAATTGCATGAATTGCTATAAGAAATCGTACGAATATTTAAAGTTATGGACTAGTCAACTATCAAATTTTGATAGTATTACTTGGATGAGATTAGAAAGAGTTCCAACATGAAAAGAATTTGAGAATACGATAGCATTTCTTGCCACCAAAAACGTCGTTGTAGATGATGTAAGATGTTTTGACCAATTTTATAATTTAAAGGTATTTGTAGAAAAAAACTATAATTTACAAAATTTTAAAAACTTGAGAACCTGTCTCAAATGGACAGAATATTTTAAAACAAATACTGTTCAGTCTCATTCAGAAATATTAAAAATATGCCAATTTTTTTTCCAATACCTGGTCAAAATGCTAATGTAGAGAGAATATTTTCCATGATTAGCGGACAATGGCCTAAAGAAAGAAATAAGTTGAAAATTTCCACTGTCCGAGGTATTCTGAACGTGGTTTATAATTATAAAAAGATTTCATGTTTAGAATTTTATAAAGAAAGAAAAGAAAATGAAAAATTGTTAAACCAAATTAGCAGTGTAGATAAGTATACTGAAAAAGGTGATCAGGATGATGATGAAGATGATGGAATTTTATTTAGTTAATATTTTTTTAATGCAATTTGAATTATAAGTGCAATTTTATGTTCCTCAATATTGTTTTTATATATTATATATGTATAAAATTTGAATTAAATAAAAAAACTTCACATGTTCCCTTTTTTTTTTTGCTCAACACCAGACAACCCTAAGCAGGTTTGAATTTTAAATGGGCTAAATCGTGCGTCATTGTATCAAGATACGGCACAAAAAATGTAGACACAGCTAAAAATGCTACAAATTCAGTGCGTTTGTTGCGATAGTTTAGTTCATAAAATTGTTTTCAATTTAAAATATTTTGTTTGGATTTGTAATGAACAGCGAAAAAGGTCTACAGATTCGACATTGCCGAAATTAACACTACTGCTAAGCAATGAAAATGTCATTCTTTTTAAATTCCATAAAAATTAAATTTATTTAAAAAGATGAAAGTTCTTTTTTTATTTAACAAATAACTTCTTTTTCATAAAAGGAACTTTTTAAAATAAAAGTATATTTTTTAAGTACATTTTCTTAAAAAAACAAATTTTCTTAAAATTATGTCGTTGCAGTATGTTAATTTATGGCTTCACACCAAAATAGTATTTATTTTTTATACTGTCCGTTTCTCTCCATAATATTTTATACTTTTTCTTTTTGAAAAATGCATTATATCTATAATATTAATAGGTTAGGCGATTTTTTGTGACTGATGTTTTGTTCTACCGTTTTATCCCGATTTTGACCAAACGTATATTCTTTTTAGCCGACTAGCAGATTTACAGATTTTTGAATTTTTTCTTTTGTTTTGAGTAAATTGCATTTAAAGTTGCTACTAACACATATATAAAATTATACAATGCTATGTGTGTGTTTATTAAATTTGTTAATGTGTTTGTAATAAAAATGAGTTTGTTTTTTGTGTTGATTGGTGAATTGGCTATAATTGATTAGCATACTTTTAGGGTCTTTATTTAATGACAAAATAAAATTTCCTAGAATTTGCGCTCGAATTTCGGGGGCTGCAATCTGCTAGTTTATTATGAATATGATATATTTGTTTTCCATTTCTAATTCCGTTTTAAATTAGTTTAACCTCCGTTCGTCATACTAAAACTATAAAAACAACATTTTACGTTTTATATCCCTTATAGCCCAGCACTCTAAATTCGAGAGCAAATTCTAGGAAATATTATTTTTTCATTAAATTTTTGACTTCCAATGTTTTTTTAATCTATATATGATATATAAAAAAAATTATGAATATTTAAATGAGCCTAAAGATATGTTAATCAATTTTAGCTGCTCACAATTCATCAATTCATGATGTAGAACTGTAATCATTCGTATCAACAGGGTGTAACGAATGATTAGAAATATTTTTTTTAATTTAATTTAATATATTTTGAAGACAGATTAAATAAATTTTATCATTCTCAGCTTCTCCTCCATATAGACTATAATTATACCAATTTTCAGACTCCTCCGTGCCCGCATATTGCTTGAAAAGGGAACTAAAAATTTACCTTCACGTATTAATATATAGATTCTAACCAACCATCACAAACACCCTCAGGGAAAACCATGAAACATAAAGATTAGGAGGCCACATATTATTCTGAAAAAAGATCTACAAAAATATTTAACTGATTTTGTTTGAAAGTGTATAACAATTCAGTTATTTTGGTCGTTGCTGTTCCAAACAAAATTACATTATTTATAATATTGTCCGACAAAAGAGAAAAAGGTACTTTTTTAAGAAAATGTACTTTATTAAGAACAAGTACTTTATTAAGAAAGGGATCTTTTTGTCACAAGATATTTTTTTTTTATCAAAAAGCACTTTTTTTATCCTAATCTACCTGATTTTAAAAAGGCACTTTAATAACAAAACATACTTTTTTAACAAGAGGGACTTCAAAAGGCACTTACATATTATTAATTTTTTATCTACAATTTGTTCATTTAACGACAATATCAAATTTAATACTTTTTTTTATCAAAAAACATTTTTTTTATTAAAAATTAATTTTTTATGTACTTTTTTTAAAACGGCACTTTATTAACAAAATATACTTTATAAGGAGGGGTAATTTCTTAATTAAGGTACTTTTTACGAAAAGTTTCTGATTTAAGAAAATGTCTTTTTAAGAAGAGGTACTTTTTTAGAAAAAGTACTTGTTTTATGAAGTGGTACTTTTTTTAACAAAAGTTAATTCCTTAAAAAAAAGCTACTTTTATAAGAAAGGGCGCCATTTCTTTTTAAAGAAAATGTACTTTTTTTAGGAAGGTGGTTTTACATTACATTTATTTTAGAGAGGTTATTTTTTAGATAAGGTACTAGCTTAAGAAAATTTATCTAAATGTACTTCTTTTAAAGTAATAATGTTATTTTTTTTAAGAAAGAAGTACCTTTAGAATTTTCTTAATAAAGTCCATTTTCTTGAAAAGTTCATTTTCTTTGAAGGAATGTATTCTAAAAAAGTACTTATTCTTAAAAGAAGTATCTATTCTTAAAAAATTATATGTTCTTGGAAAAGTATTTCGTATTTAAAAGACAGTATGTTTTCTTAAGGCACCTTTTCTTAAAAAAGTACATTCTCTTTAAAAAGTAAACTTTTTTAAAATTTTCCTAAAAATGAAAATTTTCTTAGAAAAGTAATTTGTTTAAATAGTAAATTTGTTACATAAAGTAGCTTTTCTTTAAAACAAAGCATTTTATTTAAAAAGGACGTTTTCTTAAAAAAGTTCCTTATGTTAAAAAGTACACTTTCTTAAAAAAGTACCTTGTAATAAAAAAAAAAATATGTATGTATATCTTAAAACATTACATTTTTCTCTAAAAGTACAAATTTTACAAAAGTACCTTAAAAAAGGCACTTTTTTTTATTAAAAAGTATCTTTTCTGAAATAAGTAAATTTTCTTAAAAAATCAACTTTTCTTAAAAATGTACCAATACCTGTTCTTAAAAAAATACTTAAAAATTAACGTTTCTTAAGGGATTAAATTTTTAAAAAAATTAAATTTTCTTAAGAAATTGCCGTTTCTTCAAATAGTACCTTGTCTTAAAAAGTACCTTATCTTCAAAAGTATATTCTCTTTAAAAGTACAGCTTTTCTTTAAAACAAAGCATTTTATTGAAAAGGACGTTTTCTTAAAAAAGTTCCTTATCTTAAAGAGTACCGTTTCTCTAAAAAGTACCTTGTCATAGAAAAAAAAAGTTGTATATCTTAAAAAATTAAATTTTTCTCTAAAAGTACAATTTTTTACAAAAGTACCTTAAAAAAAGGTACTTTTTCATTAAAGAGTATCTTTTCTGAAATAAGTAAATTTTCTTAAAAACACGACTTTTCTTTAAAATGTTCCTAAAAAATACTTAAAAATTGACGTTTCTTAAGGGAGTACATTTTTTAAAAAATTTAAATTTCTTAAGAAATTGCCGTTTCTTCAAATAGTACCTTGTCTTAAAAAGTACCTTATCTTAAAAAGTATGTTTTCTTTAAAAATACATTTTCCTGAAAAAAGTTATATTTCTTAAAAACTACATTTTCTTCAAAAAAATTCTGTTCTTTAAGAGGAAACTTTTCTTAAAAAGTGACTTTTCCTGAGAAAGTATCTTTTCTTAAAAAGTACAGTTTCTTAAAAATACAATTTCATAAAAAATTAAGTTTCGTAAAAAAAGTACCTTTTTTGAACAGTAGCTTTTCTTGAAATGGTACCCTTTCTTAAAAAATACCATTATTTTAAAAAGTACCTTTTCTTAAAAAGTAACTTTTTTTCAAAAGGTACCTTTTCTTAAAAGAGTACGTTTTCTTCAAAAATTAAGCTTTCTTAAAAATTTACCTTTTCTCAAAAAAAGATCTTTTCTTAAAAAGTACCATTTCTTAAAGAATTAATTAAGTACTTTTTAGTTGGTACTTTTTCCTAAAAAGTAAATTTAATTTAAAAGTAAATTTTCATAAAAAAGAACCTCCACTTTAAAAAGTTCATTTTCTTAAAAAATTAAATCTTCTTGAAAAAGTATCTTTTTTTAAAAAATAATTTTTTTTTTTTAAATACATTTTCATAAAAAGTATAATTTCTTAAAAAAGTACATTTTCTTAAATAGTAACTTTTCTTTAAACAAGTAAGAGTGTAAAATTCGGCTATGCCGAATCTTTGATACCCTCCACCTAGGTTTTCTTGCACTATTTGTGACAAATTTAGATAAAATATTTGAAAATGTAAACAATTTGATCAATTTAGTAATTTATTACAACAAATACTCTGAATTTTCAGCATTTACGTTTAACAATTTTAAAGTCAATAGAAGATATTAAACAAAATATATTTTTAAATTTCGGATCTTTTTCGGAATACTTGACCATGTCTTATATTTTAAAAGCACTAGCGTTAATCAGTTTTATTTTTTCGATCTTATTATGACATTCCATTTGTAACGCATCGATAAATGGATTTGCGTCTAATGCAAAAGATTTCTTACTTTTGTCGAATTGTAGGGATTTTTTGAAAATTTTTTTTTAACAACTTAATATTATATACGTTTCAATTTTAAACTTTAAAATTAAAAATATCTATCTTTTTAAAATCTGGTAATAACTCTATAATAAGGAGATAGTAAATACGTGGCTTCTTTAATAAGAATGACAAGTAAAAAACACTTTTGTGCAGTTTACTTGTTTTATGCATTTTTTTTAATACATACATAAGTACGCCATCTTTGTAGATCTCTTCGATTATATTAAAGGTGCTATTACAAGATGTGTTTTTTACATATGTACACATCGTGTGATACATATGAAACATTGTTTATGTACAATACATGAAGAAAGTCACATGTACATTTTTCAATTAGAACAGGTTCTATTTTTGCATGACAAACATGAAAATACAACACTGCTTGTGGCGAAAGAAAAACAGAGTAAATTTTAAAGATTAATATTGAAAGAAAAATAAATTGTTTAGTATTGACAATTAAAAAATATATAACCTTTTTTTTAACAATAAATTTTTGTAAATTCACAAATTAAATCAGCTGTTGTTTACACTTAGAGGTTATGTCATACGGAAATACATATGCACGTGTGATAGCAAAAATTATGAATCGTATGTAAAAGACAATTTTGACAGACATGAGGAATTTCATATGGATAAAAAAAGTGACAGTACATATGTAAAAAAACACTTCGTGTAATAGCACCTTAAGTAAGTTTGTAAATAAAAAGAATATTAAAATATTATAAATGTAAACATAATTGATTTTACAAAAATGTCCGATTCGTTTTTCGATGATGCTGAAAACACATCAAAGAAATACAGAAAACAAAGGTTTTACTCAAGTTAGTTGAGAGACGAGAAGCGAATGGGATAGAACAGGTCAAAGATGACGACTTAAAACACAGATGCAAGGCTTGTGAAAAAATATTAAATTGCGATAAATCAGATCTAAGTATACATGCTAATAACCAATGTCTTAAAAAAATATCTTTTAAAATCAACAACCAAAATTCTGTTTACGTTATAAGATCCCATTTGCAAGCCATTTTAATTAATTGTGTAAATTTTAAATGCACATCTAGCCATATAAAAGATGAATTATACAGAATAGTAAAAATATTTTTTTATAATATCTGTTGATTTTTTATACTGTTTTTATGTAATTCTAATGATATTCTTATCTTATTTTTAATGATATTTTTTTCGTTCTTATGTTATTTTTGCATTATTGAAATTGAAAATTAACAAATTAAAAATAATTTTTTTTTTTGAAAAATTGAAAAAAGTAGTGTAGGGAAAAATGTAGAGAGAAAAAAGTGGGTGTAGGGAAAAAAACGAATTTTTTTCATTAGCGTAGAGATTTCTGTAAAAATCTCCTGGCATCACTGGTACCTATTAAAAAACAATGTAAGATTTCACAAAACAATGCGACGTATGTATATCTGCTTTGTTAAAAAGCTTTCATAAGACTACATGAAATTGTTACTTATGCATGAAACACATAGACGACAGAGGCTAGACAAACACACGGATACAAATGCTACTGGCTACAATTGTAGTCGTGTAGTCAACTACTTAATTTTTTTGAAAACGACAGCAACATATAACAACAATATAAACAGCTGTTTTTATACAAAATCAGTTTTATTTCAGTAGTGCCAATTATATATTTTTTTTAACTTTATTAAAATAGAAAAACATGTATGATTCTATATGAAATTGTCTTAAATATATTACTTATTTATAATGCATTATTATAACGTAAAAATAAATAAATAAATTTACTTATTAATAGAATTATTATAGCATTTCATTTTGCGATTAATTTTTTCAACAAAATAAAATATTTCATAGCACTAATATCTTTTACATATTTTGTTATATTGTCAACACTATTTTTATTTTGTAGCCAACAAAAATAGAAATTAGCCTAAGTTGGCTACAGCAGCAAAAGTGGTCATGTAGTCGTGTAGCTGTGTTGGTGTCAAAATAATCGTTTTCATATAAACATGTGTATTTTATTTTTGACAGGCTGTAGTCGTGTAGCCGCTGTCGTCTATGTGTTTCATGAGAGATTTCGGCTAACTGGTGCCATTATGTATATGTGTGTGTAAACAAAAATATACGATATCCCTGTAATCATTTCGAAGATTGTTTTAACAAAAATCATCTTACTGTGTCTTCTTCGAGCACTTTTGATGATTAAAAACTGATTAATCACATGCGGTATTAGAAAAAGATTAAGAAATGATTTTTGCTTACGCTTAAAAAGTGGTTTATAGAAAAATTACATTAAATATGACTCAAAAATAAGTCGAAATTAATCAGAAAATTGGATAAAAAAGGTTCTCAAGATGAGTGGTGGGTAAGGTAATATTTCCTCCCAACAAAAGAATATTTTGTGATCAGCAAAAGAGCGCATTTATGACTGTTTTAATAGCACAGAGGAGTCAAAAAAGACTCCACATGATCACTTATTGCATAAATTGTTTGCTGGGATTTTATTCACTATCTGTAGAAACAGTTTTTTAAGTAAAACAAATCTGCACACAATTTCAATTCTATTTCGTTTACAATGATACGATCACTTTGTTTACTAGCTAGTAGTAAAATAAGAAAATAGTATTATAATACAGCGTAATGTTGAATTGTACTTCTCAATTAGTTTATTTTTAATGTGCCATAAGAAGTTCGGTTTGTGCTAATAAATTAATGAATATATGCTTCCCAGGGCGAAGCTTTATCATTGCACTTTGATTGAGTTGAGCCCGCGACTATTCCTAATGCGGAATAAATCGTGTATTAAATTCTCGGTAGTCCGGGAATGGCGTTTGCCTGCGCCAAACATTAAATAATAAATTTTAAAAATGTATTATAATTAAATATTATTGACATTATATTATTATCATCTGAGAAAAAAAAATTTTTTTAAACACCAATTTGTAACAGGGTAGAATTTTATGGTTTCAATACTACTTTTGAATGCAAGTATGTACTAAAAGTAGAACCCTTAAAATCATACTATTTTTTGCAACCTTAAAAATTGCAATATTTTGTATAAATAAAATAATTTATATTTTATTATTTTTAATATGCGCTTATTATCGAAATACATATACAGAATATATGAATGTTATTTATAGTATTTTGATATTTGCAACAGTAGTCTGTATGTATCAATTTGTAATATTTTGTGATCTTATAAAAATCCCAGAATATTGATATTGATTTTATATAGTTTCTTTTATTAATTAATTAACTTAAATATTACACCATAAAATGTTGATATTGGTGAATTTTTATATTACTACCACAACGACCATAAAAACAACAAGTACAGCTGTGACAAAATACAAAATTTAAAATAACAATATAGGAAAACATCATATTTTTTTTACCTTTTCAGTGATTTCTCGGCACCTATGAAACCTATTGTCACGATTTAAAAAACAGAAACCTTCTCGTAATGTTGCTGTATCATTCGTACTAACAACAAGCGCCCTAGCTGTCCTATTGAGAACGTTATCGTGACAAGAACAACATAGTCAAATCATATTTTTTCAAGACTTTTTTTACTCCATCGTTCAATTCTCGGGACCAGATAAACCGATTTGGACTATTTTAAATAGCAAAGTTTTCAGGATGTTATTGAATCATTTTTTATACCAACGATCAACCTAGTTGCCCGATTGAAGCCGTCATCGTGATTTCCACAGACGGACAGACGGACAGCCGGACAGACGGACAGACGGACAGATGGACATCGCTATATCAACTCCGCTTGTTATAAGGATCACAAATATATATATTTTATGGGGTCGATATTTTTTTTTCTAAATATTACAAACGGAATGACAAACTTATATATACCCTCTGCACACTGGAGTGGAGGGTATAAAAATTACCTCTTCTTAAAAAGTTAAAATTTTTAAAAAAGTGTAGTTTAATAAGTAAATTTTCTTAAAAAGTACCTTTTCTTAAAAAAATACGTTTTCTTAAAAAATTAACTTTTCTTAAAAAATAAAATTTTTGGTGGCAAGTTCATTTTATTATAGGAATTTACACTGCCACTACCTATCCCATAAATAAATAAAAAAAAAACTCTTTGAAACAATATCTTTATTAATAAAATAAATCGTTTTATTACTGTTTGTGGGTATGTAAGTACATTCATAGTAATATTTATAAATATAAATATTTATTGAAAAACAGACATTATTGAAGCATTGTTAATTGTATTTAATAATAATATTAAAAAAAGATGAAATTAAAAATAGAATCATATGCATTACTAAAGCTAAAGTTAGTCACAATTTCTTGATAAAGAAAATTATATTTTTATTTTTTATATTTATAAGTCAAATACTTTCTGCGATTGTAAACAAAATCTTAAAAAAAAAAATTTGTTAAATATTTTTGTAAAAATTAAAGCATATATTTATTAAAATTATTGCATCGTTCGTTTGTGAGTTTGTTTTTTGTTTTTTGTATATTTTCTCTCATATTAAAATCTAAAAATATTTTAAAGATTTCGTTGTTAAAAATATAAAGTTAATTTTATATAAAAAAAAAAAACAAATAATTATAACAATAAAATTGAAGTAAAAATCAGAGAATCAGACATGATGATTCTTGTCTACAACGACGACTCAAACATGTACGTGAGCCAATGTCGTAGGTCAGTTCTTGATTACTGATATACTGATGGCTGGGAGTGCGACTGCTGCGGGCACATCCGGTACTCAAACCACCACTGCCGAAATAGATCGGCGATAGACGCAGCAGTGTTCCTTGGTGATGATGTGAAAATAGTGGCATAATTGTTGTTGCTGTTGGCTGGTGGGATTGTTGGTGTTGGTGTTGCTGTTGGTGTAGTTGTTGTGTTGGACTAAGGGCAGGGTTTGGCAATATTATGGTGCTAATGCTACTTTGGCCTCATATGCCCTGCAAAAACCTTCGCAACTCCTCTTCGGTATCGAAAATCATAACAGGAAACGGTGAACCGGGTACAAATTCACCAGCCCATTTAACCTCTACACGATAATCGCCAGGTTCTGTGGGATCGTACTGTTGAAAGAAAGAGATTAAATTTTTAAAATATTGTTTCAGAATTGTGAAGTGCCAGAAAATTTATCTTACCTTGCATAATATGGTTCTATCCTTTTGAGATTCACGTTGCATTTCTACACGGAATGCTCCTTTGGGACCCCTAACACGTACTGTCAGCTGACCAGCACCAGCACCACGGGTATCGCAAATGAAACGGGATTGGAATGTGGCCAAAACTCCATGTTCTATGCCAGGACCATAAACACGTACCTGAAGCAAAACCCGAAGCACACAAAATTTAAATTACTTGTAAATAATAGTTTTCTTCTTTTATATTTCCATTAATTTATGCTTAATCTTCATTATGAATAGTGTTATCCCACTTACCTTACTGGCATCTGGAGCTCCGGCTACTTTCAGGGCAAACGGCGATCCTGGTACATTTTGTCCACCATATTTGATGGTCAGTAAATGTCTTCCTGGCTCTTGGGGTTTAATATTCAAAGTAAATGTGGCATCACCATGATCGTATAATTCACAGTAAGCCACTTTACGTGGACCAGCACAGTGGGCTGTTAATTCTCCGGGACCCGCACGTCTGGTATCAATCCAAGATTTTATGTCTTTACCCACAATTCCATGACGCAGACCTTCACCAGAACATATGACTTTAGAAGCGTCCATAGAAGAGCCAACGGCTACGGTTAGGGGACAACCTTTAACTAAACGACCATTCCATTTTACTGAGAGGGTTAGTGTGCCTGTAGAAGATTTCTGTGGTGTATAAGAAGCTAGCCATATAGCTTCGTTGGGCCTGGGTTGAGCCATGCTTACGGGCACCGAGGTATTATCTTGATGTACCAAAATAACTTCTGGTCTACCAGCGGGAGCATCTGCAGCATCTATGGTAAAATGAGCCGCCTCACCAGCTTGAGCGGCTGCCAAACCTCTGCCGGTTAAGACAACCTTATCGGCTGCCTGTTGGCCAGTAACAAAGGCACTTCTTGGGCATTGTACAATGGCCAAACTGCTCCAAGTTAAATCTAGATCATGTTCCCCTGGCGTCAGATTATCACCAGTAATGAATAGACGTAATTTACCATCAGGCAATTTATCTACTGGTATTTCAATACCATCAATAGTACAATTCAGTTCACCAGGACCAGCATTCTCAATATCAAATACTATGCGAGCGGGTAATATCAAACGGCCTTCGTGATCCAATAGAGTACCCCAACCGCCCACAGGACTGACTTTAGAAGACTCCACACAGGATATATGCCAAGGAGAACCAGGCAGATTGCCGCGATTTGGACAACTGGCTCTGATCTCGTAACGGCCCACTGATAGAATCGTATAAGAAATACGCCATTCATTATTACCCAATGCTTTAATTTTCGGTTCTACACGTTCGCCAAATTCATCAGTTCTTTCGATTTGTACATTGGGCTGAACCGGGCAGTAAACTATAAATGAGGCTTCCTTGTTGCGGTGACATACCTCTAAGCCATTACCCGAAGCACGAGTATCGTTCTTAGCACCGGTCGTGGCTGCACTAAAGGTATACGGTGAATGTGGCAAGGTCTCACCACCATACATCAAAGTCAATTTATAATTTCCTGGTTGTGTGGGTATAAAGTCTACACTGAAGATACCCTCGGCCGATTCATTGATATGTACGGGAACATTTTGGTTGGTGGGGGAAACTGCAAACGCTTCTAGCTCAGCTAAACCAGCATTTTCGGTACGCACCGATAATGAAATCGGACTGTGTAAAGCCATTGATCCCTTGGGTACTCCTTGAACTGATACTTTACTGACATCGAAAGCCTCACAGGTAAAGGGACTACCCGGTAATGGTTTTGACTGATGAAGAACCTCTGTAAGAATTAATAATAATGAGATTTAATGAGATCTTAAACTAAGTTTCTTAAAGTTTTAAAGTTGTGGTAACAAACAGAGTTTCAAAATCATTCACTTTAATTGGAAGTTGAATAATAATTTCAAAGAAATTTTAATCAATATTCACTACATATGTAGCTTTGTATATATTAGGTCAGGAATGATTTTTGTAACTACTAACATGTTACTAATTGGATAGTTTTTGGTTATTTTCCAGGATTCTTACCTATTATGCATTGGCCTGGCTTATTAATATTGAATTCGGCCTGCAAATGACCGCTTTTTGTTTGGTAACACCTAACTGGAAGAGCCTGGCCGCCTGGTCCCGACACTACAACATCAAACTCGCGGGCTGGACGTTTTATAGTATCAATAGCAAAGTTAGTAGTTTTTCCAACTCGAGCCTGATACAAACCCAAACCACTGACACTTATTTCCTTGCCATTACCAGCCGGTACAACATTAATTTCCAATGGTTTCAGCGAGACGGGTACATCATTAAACATTATAGTGATTTTGTGAGGAGCAACTCTGGTTGGATGGTAAATAATTTCAAAGATACCATTCTTGGAAGGTCCTCTAATTGTATGAGGTACCTCTGAAGCGCCGCATTTAACATAAGCCGATAACTCACCCTGACCGGCCTCGTTGAGTGACACAGAAATACTAGCAGGACGATGACACAAGGCCTCACCCACCTCGGTAATTTTAACCAAAGAAGGATCGAAAACTGTTAAAGTTCTGGTGCCAATATGTTGCCTGGTTTCACGATCTATAAATCTTATCAAATAGTTGCCAGTCATGTGAGTACGGAACTCAGCTGTTTGACGATTGATGGTATAAGGAACCGGTTTGTGATCGGGCCCTACAATTTCAGCAATTTGATCATCCGACGGAAAATCAATCATGGCCAAACTTCCAATTTGAATAATCTGAGCCGTTTGTTGGATATCCACACGGAAGGGACTGCCGTCGACGGGTACTTCATTGAAGGTGATATTTACATAATGTTGTTCGGTAGATTGCGGCACAAATGTAACATCGTATAAACCTCTAGCACAGGCTACTACCTCTGCCTTGACGGTACTTGTGTCGGTGGAGACTACCAATTCCAAAGTACCCTCTCCAGCACCAGCGGCATCCACACTAAAGGTAACTGGAATACCCAAAGCGGCTGGGCCATATTGCTGTTCCAAACCACTTATGGTGACACGTGATACATCGAAAACATTACAAGAGAATGGCGAACCATTGATGTGTTGATCCGAAGCAGTAACACTAATCAAATGACGACCCACTACAGTAGGTCGGAAAGTAGCGCTAAATGAATCATTGTGACCCTCAACATGGGCAGAAACATTGTCTCCCGAAGGTGATGTTACGAATACCTGTGGTTCAATGTCCTCAAAGCCATCTAAATCAAAGGTATTGTCTACGTTAATGGCAGCTTGTTTTAAAGCTTCTCCCGAAGCTACAGCCCTAGGCAAACTGATGGGTGCCGAACCAATATGACAAGTAAACGGTGATCCCGGTACTGGATGACCATTAAAACGTACAGACAGAGAATGAGAAGCCGCCTCAGTCGGTTTAAAATTAACTTTAAAACGTGCATTACCCTCCGATTGTACAAAATTGGGTACATTTTTGCCATTTACGGCTACAATAATTTCTAAATTACCAGCACCCGCTTGGCTAGCATTGATACCAAAACTAACGCTTTTACCCACCACTCCGGGCCGGATATCTGTAACCACTACCTTTTCGGCTGAATAAGCCTTCAGTAGAAAAGGACTTCCTTCCACATGGCCACCCTCAGGCAAACGTACTTCCACAGAATGATCACCCACTTCTACCGGTTCGAATTTTACATTGTAGCCCATGTGAATATCATCCACCTTTACGGGAACACTGCGTCTAGCTGGACCTAATACCTCTACGCTTGGTTTCGTATCCGATTCCACTACAAATTCAAACATACGACCCACACTTACTTTATCCATTGTTTCGGGTGATTGTATGCGAGCTGCAGCGGATACACGACAGGTGAATGGTGAACCTGGTACATCTTGACCATTGAATCGCAATTCTACGGTATGATTTTGAGCTTCCCGTGGCGTAAAACTGATGGCATATGTATGTTGACCCTGTGCTTGTGCAGAGGTTGGTACACGACCGCCATTGACGGTGACTTCAAGATTACCCGGACCGGCTTGTGATGTTTCGACCAGGAATGTAACCGGTTTGCCGACAGTTCCATTGCTAACATTTTTAACTTTTATAGCACCGACATCATAAACCTAGGAGAGACATAAAAGAAGAAAAATAAGGTAATTGACAAACTACTAAAAATGAAGATATTTTCATGTGGAAACTGAAGTTTTACGTTTGTGGACGCCACTCTGTCTAGGAATTCATTTTTTGTGATACAATTTTTGACAATATTTCAATTTGAAAGGACTCAGTCCAGTCAATATAAAAACCGAGCTAGATTCTACTCTGCGGATATCTACTCTTTCGTTTATACCAGAAAAATGTTATGTGGTAGTGTTTAAATGGGGCCTTACGATCTCCTAAACCGATTATTACAGTGGTCGACCAATTGAAATGAACACACCTTAATGACCATACCATAAAATATTATTGAATAACTGTCGACTGAAATTAGGCTAGTTAAAAAGTGCTGTCCGTTAAATGTTGACTCAAAATTTGGAGCTGTGTGCAATATAGATGGAGATTGCTCACAATGGAAGAAGTAAGGTTATGAAAATGTTTGCGTTGAGTGTTTGGCAATGTATTAGAGCAATAAAGAGGAATTTTTGTGCCGAATTATTTTTGAAACTTGGGTCTATTACTTCGCACCTGATATGCATGATCAAGCAAAACAATGGACTGCCAAAGGGAAAATCAATTCCAAAGAAGGCGTGTGTCATAATTTTCATTGAATATATCCAGAAAGGCAAGCAATTAACGGCGAGTATTATACAATTTTTTTTACAGGGTTTGAGTATGAAATCTAGAAAAATTGCCTGGCGAAAATGAAAAGACAGTTCACACATCCGCTATTGCAATGCCAAAAGTCGAATTCGTTGAAGTTCGAATTGCTAAATCTCATACCCTTAGGTTGAGCTGCAATTAGCCTCTTAGGATTATTTTCTATATTCAAACTTCAAAGAATGGCATGCGTTATCATTCTAGGAACCGAGTTCTGTAGACGAGGAGGAGTCAGTGCAAAATCTACTTTGTAAGTACCCAGGACGGAAGGACGGTGCCTTAGATATGTAGAGCAAAGATTTTTCATAATCTGGCATACATAGTAGATGTTCCACTTGACAATCTTGCGGACCTCATAAAGAAATTCTGCTGGTTTTCAAAATCCAATCTTCTAAAGGGTATCAGAATGACCCATAAGTTTTGCGAGTGCATCGCTTTCAAGTAGGCTGTCCACCTACCTCAACCTAAATACAACAAAGGCGGAAAATGAAGTGAATTTCGAAATACTAAAAAGGCGAGAAAACTTTCTCAAAAATTTTACTACTTCGCATAAAGCATGGGTTTTCCTAAAATTTTAAACAGCCCTAAATCGCGAAGAATAAAGCAATAAAGCATTGAGAGAAGTGGAGCATGAAAATTGCTAAGTAAAATTAAACAACTTTAAGGAATGTATGATCAGACCTGGGGCCAAATCACCGCAATCGTAATCGAAATTTTTCGATAGAAATTATTTTTTTATTTTCCACAATAACATACTAATAATAATTTTACTACGTCACAGTTAACGAATTATGGCTCCTAATTAAGAGTAAAAGTGAAACGAGTTCTGATGTTTGTCCGTCTTCTCTAAATAATAAACCGAAATATGAAATTTCGATCGATTTTACTCGATATCGAATGCGGTGATTTAGCCCCTGTTGCAAAGCTAACTTTTTAAGGCTTAATATCTAAAACTTTCAATATTGGTCTGGGAAGCAATTTGATATCTAGAGTTACTGACGGGACAGTAGTAGTAATATAAATATTGTACTGTGAATTTTATAGTAAAAATTCATCTAAGCCCTTTAAGCAAGGTTCAGAAAATACACACATGAAACACACAATGTTCTGTTCAAAAGCAGCCAACACATGTCTTTATTTTCATATCAATTATGTGCGTTTCTAAATTTTCTACGGTGCCCAACACAACCATGACTAAAATATAACTGAACTCGAACCTGTTTATTGTACATGTTCTGTTTTTTCTTACTACACGAGCCACAACACGACTTAAAATATAACTGAACTCGAACCTGTTTATTGTACATGTTTTGTTTTTTTTTCAGTACACGTACCAGAACATGAACTTCAAATAAAGCAACACTCAAAAATGTGTGCTTTATGTGTGATTGAAACAAAAAGTACGTCATACAAAAATGTTCGTGTAAATAACGAAATATTAAAACGAACACAGTCATAGTTGTGTTGGGCACCGAAGAAAATTTAAAAACAAACATAATTGATATGAAAATAAAAATATGTGTGTGTTGGTCTAAGTTATATTTGTTTACATATATGTACGAGTTTTTTATTCAGAGTGTGTTTTTTTTCTGAACTCTGCCTTTAAGTAAACATGTAATGATATAAAGCCAATAACATCATACATCATATTTCTACCTAAAGGAATGAATTGTCCAAATTATCCACAACCAAGGAATTTCTAGAAATTTAAAAAAAACAAGTAAAAAAATTATAGTCGGTCTAGCATGGTTTAGAGACCCTATCTCTTGGGTCCAACTAATTGGATATAGAAAATAAGCATGAACCAAATTTGAGTGGCATTAATTAATTTTTTTGGATGCAGATATGAAAAAGTTCATATCGGGTGCTATATTTATATGGGGTCTAGGTCTAAAAATGGACCGATCCTCACCATATTTGGTAAAGTCATTTATATTTTGAAAAAATATATACAAACCAAATTTGAAAAAAATTTGTGCAATATTTTTGTTTTTTGATAGATTTAAGTGAAGATCGGGAAGAAGCTTTATAGGGATTATTTTTGGACTACTGATTTATGGATATAAGAAATATATACAAACCCAATTTGACTGAGATCTATATGATAGTTTGGATCTTATGGCAATTTATGTCGATTTTATAGGGTCTGAACATGGACCGAATTTCACCAATGTCAATAGCGTTCATTGCATGGCCGATAAAAGCTTATATACCAAATTTTATCAAAATAAATTCATATTTGCGACCTGTAGTTTATTTACAGGGTTTACATGCACACACAGAGGGACAGACGGATGGACGGACGGACATTGCTAAATCGACTCAGAAAGAGATTCTGAAAAAGTGATTCTGAGTCGATCGGTATAAGGAAAGATAGGTCTAGGTCAAATATATTTGTAGATACAAACAGCACCATGAAGTCCTTATACCCAAACCACATAGTCGTATAGGGTATAATGAATAGGCTAGGCGATTTCTTATGACCGATGTTTTGTTCTACCACTTTATGCCGATTTTGACAAAACGTATTTTTTTTAAAGGTATTTCTTTTTAGCTGTCCACCAGATTTTTAAATTTTTGCCTTTATTTTGAGAAAATTGCACTTAAAGTTGCTACTAACACACACATGTAAGTTTGTTTTCTTCATTCACAGTAATAATAAACCAAAAAAGTTTTGATTTGTGAATTGGCTAAGTTGAAAAAAAGTTGCGTAGAAGTTGACTTGAATTTCGAACGCTGCAATCTGCTAGTAGGGTATAAAAATCTGTCAATCATAAAGCTACCAGAACTGGTTCCTTAAAGTCTATGCAGCATATAGATCGGAAGATTCGAAAATTCGAAAATACTGTGTCAAAATGAACGGGTGACTTTTAAATTTCAACTTTGAGGGTTAATCGATTTGAGAAACCAGCAATAAGTTGCCTGCATTCTTACGTGTCTCTTTCCATCGAAGCGCTTTTCCATTTGTAAAATTTCTTGGTTTTCGGGAAAAAATTCTAAATACGCATGCAGAAAATGAATTTTTATTTACCACTTCAACGTAGTTAGAACTTTTTTATTTTCCCACATAAGGAAACAACACTATTCCATGCTCTCTTTTCTATCTCATTAAGCTTTTCATCAAGCATTATTTTTCTTTTATTTTGCCATTACTTATTTGTGAGAAAACAGATTTCAACAAATACAAAATAAGAATCGCCTTCTACTTACAATCGCTTTACAAACTTTTTCATTTTAAGATGCAGTGGCAGTAAAATGATTTTAATCTGAATGCACAAGAGGAATTTTCTGAACGTTTTCTAGCCTATTTTAAAAGATGTCCTTGCAGGAAAATTTTACACTTGTATTATCTCCTTGCATTCCAAACAATATTGTCAGAACTTTTAAATCTGTAACAATTTGTCACTGATATTTTCTATAATTTATTAAATATACTATTTTTTCCATTGTAGCATATGACTCTTTTATAAATATTTGTAGCGTAAGCTAGTGGCATTTCTATTGTACAATTACACTGCCTTAAGGCCTTCAAAATATTTTAGTTGGTTGTAAATTAAAAATATCATTAATACCTACTTTTACATGATCTGTTCAGCCTCCAATAATTCGGTTCATGTCGGTAATTAAGTTAACAAAACAACTCTTTTATATTTGAACAGTATTCAAGGTCATCACTACCATCACTGGCTTTAAAAATTTCCTCAAAACTCGATTGGGGATTATCTCTTGGATATGTAACTCTAAAGTCACTCTGTGTGATAATCCATTGATTTAGATATTTTTTAAATAAAGACGGATTGACAATAAAGAAGGGTATATATAATTCTGCATTACCGAATATAATAACGTCACTTACTAAGTAAATACCAAAAAGTTACTGGAAAATTACAACAAACAAAACACTGTGCATAATTAAGTTGATCAATTTGTTTGTTTAGTTAAGTGCGATTTTTTTATTTTAAATTTTTGGGGCTGAGGGAGAAAATACTTAAAAAGATGTTTGTGAAAAGTTCAACAATTTTCACGATTTTCACCCAACTTTCAGATTCCAGCCCTCGAAATTCGAGTGCAATTTCTAGGCAGCTGTATTTTTCATCTTAGCCAAATCACAAACCAACACTTTTATGGCTTATTATTATTGTAAATAAAGATAACAAACTCATTAACAAACACATTAACAAATTTAATAAAACACACAGCGCATATGTGAAATTTTATGTATGTGTTAGTAGCAACTTTAAATGCAATTTACTCAAAATAAAGGAAAAAATTTAAAAATCTGTAAATCTGCAAAACGGCTAAAAAGAATTACCTTTCAAATAATATAAGTTTGGTCAAAATCGGGAAAAAACGGTAGAACAAAACATCGGTCACAAGAAATCGCCTAGCTTATTAATATTATAAATTAAAGAAATTAAAACCATATTTTGTCAAGAACTAAATTTTTTTATACATTGGTAGAAATTTTTGTAAGCTTTCGTATCAAAAAAAGTGATGAAAAGCTATTAAAATCAAAAAAGTTGATAAATTTTGCTTTTTTTTTTTTTTTTTAGATATTCTTAACAAAAACGATACTCTTAACTAGCAAATGTATCAAAATATGCACGTCATTTTAAAGCATAATGAGTTTTCTTCCCAAAGCCGTTAAAAAAATTAAAATCGAACAAAAACTGATTGAGTTATAGGTCGATAAGGAGACGGACATCACTGAAACGGTTTTTTTAGAATAACTTCTGACTTTGAGGGTGTTTCTGAAATTTTTTTACACAATTTGTAATTTACTCAACGAAACCTATAACAGACGCTAAGTTGTTTTCCAAGTTATTTTTCACTGTAGCACCGTGTAATTAATTTTCATTTTAGTTTAAGTACTTTTGTTATCCAGCACGAACCGATAGGGTTGACCACTGAGTATTGTAGGGTATAACAAAAATTCAGAGTATAAAAAATTCGTATTTTCAGCAATGAACCGACTGAATGGTATAAGAACTGAATTTTCGATTGCATCAACAGAAATTTTGTAGCGACAAACCATTTTCTATTGTGATAAAATATTTACTTTTCAGACATTAGAATTGTAAATGAAATCAATTCAAAAACGTCGGCTATTAACGTCAGCGCAATTTAGTTGGCAATAAATTTGGTTTCTGACGAACCACTTCAAGTTTTTTTTCACTAACAGAGGTAGTTGGAAAGAACATAAAGTTAGACGATATGCAGGATTTCCCCCCCATTGATTCCAAAAATATAAATTCAGCTGTAACTAAAAAAGTTAGCATAATCTGCTTCGTCTTTGCAACATTTGATAGAGGCAAATTGAAAAATTAAATTGAGTCTTAAGATGATTGTTCTACTTACCTTGGCCGCATAAGGACTACCAGCTGTTGCTAGGCCACAGACAGTGACATGGACACGATGTTCACCCACTACACGGGGTACAAATTCAGCCTTGAAGACACCCTCTGCTGACTGATGAACCTGTGCTGGCACAGATTGTCCAGCGGGTCCTGTTGATTTGTGTAAGTATGTGTGTGTTTGTCGTTGTTGTTGTTGTTGTTAAGATTTATATAATTTTTCATTTTTTTATAATAATTATTTTATTTAAACACATTTGTTTTTTTTTGTAATTTATTTTGATACGACGATTTCCGATATGAAATTTTTTGCAAAAATAGTTTTTTGTTGATTTTCGTTTTTTTAGTTAATTATTCAAACTCATAATTATGTTTAAGGTTTTTTTTTTGATAGTTAAAATTTGTATGTTAAATTTATTAGTAAATTGTAGTTTGTTTTTAGTTTTTGCAACGAATTTGGAAAAAAATATTAGATTTTTTAATTAGTTAATGAGCAAATGTAAAATGTTTATGGGGGGTAACTAAAGATCAAGGGGGGTTAATGGAAAAGAAGTCAAATAGAGAAGGTTTGCAGAGTTATTGAAAGTTACCGAATTTTGTTAAGATTAATTATGAAAACTTAATGTTTTAGCTAAATGTGAAAAAAAATCTCAAAAGTCTAGAATTTATCTACAAAATGTTAGTTACTATTTTATGTACAATTGGGAATTTTTTTACACTAAAAACCTAAAATAAAAAAGAAAAAGAAAATACTGTGGCCCACACCTTTTTACTTTTTATCTAGCTAATTTCTCTTTTAAAAAAATATACATTTATAAGAGCATTTGTTTTTTTTTGAGGGTGTTTTGTGATTTTATTTTTATTTATTTAAAAAACTATTAATTTTGTTCGATAACATTATTAAATTTTTTAAAAAATTATTTTTATATATATATAAAAAAAAAAACAATTAGTAAATATAAAACTGTGGCTTAGTTGCTGTTTAGAAAAACAAGAACATCCGTTTTTACTTGTCTTAAAATTAGTAAATAATATTTGAATTTTTTTATTTACTCCATCCAGCCGTTAGTCACATGTTTTCATGTTTAAGTTTTTTTTCTTTCTTCTAAATAACTTAAAACTAAATGGTTAATTAACGATAAAAAAATATTTATATATAAGTATTTATATTTTCTCTTTTTTTAGAATTAGTTCAAGAAGAAGAAACAAGTGTATTCTTTATAATTATATTATTTTGAATTTGTTTTTTTCGGGGCAATTCTTATTTATATAAAGTGGTTACTAGTACAATAATTTTCGCCGTCCTGCAATATAACACAGATGTAAAGAGAAGAGAAGAAAATATATATTTTTTTATAATAAAACAAATTACATATTTAACAATAGAGTGGGAGAAAACATTCAATTAATTCATTAATACATAAATTTATACATTCTATACAATAAGTCACAAGAAATGTTAATAACTTAATGTAAAAAGTATATAATTTTTTGTGACTCACTGTATAGCTTAAACATCTATACAACACAAAACACGGTTGAAAGTCTAGCAAGAGGTCTAAATGAACTGATTGGCGTTAAGGTAATGATTCAGAAAAGTACTCTATACAAAATTTTCATATCGGAAACTATAGATTTGCTACCCAGCAAACAAAAAGAGTAAAATTATTTTAAAATAATCACTTGTTTATTGCCTCCGAAGAAGTAGCAAGTGCAAAGGTAATACTGTGACCAAATGGAAATATGACTTTTTATATCCTATACCACAACCACTATGTGGTATGGGTATAATGACATTGTGCTGATGTTGGTGACTACAAAAAATATTTGACCAAGATCCATCTTTTAGAATCACTTTCTGAATAGATTTAGCGATGTCAATCAATCCGTTCGTCTGTCTGTCTAACTCTCTGTGTGTCCATGTAAAACCTGTAATCAAACCACATTTCACAAATCGTTGCATATTCAAATCTAGCCCTTATACAAATAACTCCTATCACACCAACGAAAATAGTTGTAAGATCGAGATTATCATATCGATAAAACTTCCTGTATGTGTGTCTATTATATCTACTATGAAGTAGTTCAAAAAGAAACCCTATATTACCATTTTTAGTCATATTCCCCAAACAAAACTGATTTCCGATTTTCACTTAATCTATCTAAAAACAAAATATATTCAGCCCTGTTCTTGAAACGTTTTTATTTGAATAAGAGTGAATTTAAAATCACATGAAATTGAAATTTTGGGTTTCTTGAAACCACTTTTTTTTATTTATTTAATGGAAACATATGTTTGAGTTAAGAACCATGTGTTTGAGTTAAGAACATATGTTATCTAGAAACCGAGGTGCCATATGGTTCTTTATTCAGTTTCACAAAAAACTTTTAAGTATTTTGTGCATGTTTTTTCTTTAGTTTATAGAAAAGGTATAAAGAAAAATATTATCTTTTAAAATAACAACTTATTTGTTCATTTAATTGTTTTTGTTCTTCAATTTCATTCAATTAAAAATGACTTTTCTATTTTTAAAAAGTTAGGCATCACCAAAAATATTTCGACATTCAAATAAATTGGATTTGACTGGCATCACTTCTGTTTCTAACATATGCAAAAAAATAAAAATATGTGATTTGATGAAAAATTTTTTTTTAATTCCTTTATTTGCAATAATTAGTGCATAAAGAATCTATGTTATAATTGAAAAAATTATAATGGAAAATAGATTGTGTAAATAAAAAGTTTTTATTATAGTTATAGAACAGCATCATCGCAAAAAGTGTGTTCTATTAACATCGACCACTTATTACGAGTTTTTTTTTTAATCAGCGCAAAATGTAGACGTTTTTTAAAATCGTTTTTTTTTTCATAAAATTAATGTCTAATTTTCTAAAATAATGACAAGGTTCAATAAAAAACATGTTAGGGTTTAAATATCAATTAGTTTTTTTTATCTCTTAAGACCTGCTTAGTAGAAAAAAGGGCATTTGTTTTGATTTCACAAAGCCTTTTCTATGTGAATTAAAACGAGAAAAAATATTTTTATTGAAATTAGAGAACAGCAAAAAACTCGCAGATTTAAGAATTTTTCATTTACGAGTTTTTTTTTTTTGTGATAGTGGTTTCAAGAACAGGGGTGATTGCATGGATTTTTTTCAAATTTGGTTTATATATGTTTTTTTTTTAGAAAAGTAAGAGACTTTACCAAACGATCGGTTCAGTTATATGATCTAGCCTCCATATAAAAATAATATCAGATATGATTTTTTTTAATATATGTACGCCACAAATTAATAATAATAGCAACGACAAGTAAGAGTGTTAAATTCATTTTTCATTTCACATTTTTCGCTTTTCATTTTTCATTTTTCTTTTCTCATTTTTAATTTTTCATTTTTCTTTTTTCATTTTTTATTTTTAATTTTTTATTTTTAATTTTTAATTTTTAATTTTTAATTTTTAATTTTTAATTTTTAATTTTTAATTTTTAATTTTTAATTTTTAATTTTTAATTTTTAATTTTTAATTTTTAATTTTTAATTTTTAATTTATAATTTTTAATTTTTAATTTTTAATTTTTAATTTTTAATTTTTAATTTTTAATTTTTAATTTTTAATTTTTAATTTTTAATTTTTATTTTTAATTTTTAATTTTTAATTTTTAATTTTTAATTTTTAATTTTTAATTTTTAATTTTTAATTTTTAATTTTTAATTTTTAATTTTTAATTTTTAATTTTTAATTTTTAATTTTTAATTTTTAATTTTTAATTTTTAATTTTTAATTTTTAATTTTTAATTTTTAATTTTTAATTTTTAATTTTTAATTTTTAATTTTTAATTTTTAATTTTTAATTTTTAATTTTTAATTTTTAATTTTTAATTTTTAATTATTAATTTTTAATTTTTAATTTTTAATTTTTAATTTTTAATTTTTAATTTTTAATTTTTAATTTTTAATTTTTAATTTTTAATTTATAATTTTTAATTTTTAATTTTTAATTTTAAATTTTAAATTTTTAATTTTTAATTTTTAATTTTTAATTTTTAATTTTTAATTTTTAATTTTTAATTTTTAATTTTTAATTTTTAATTTTTAATTTTTAATTTTTAATTTTTAATTTTTAATTTTTAATTTTTAATTTTTAATTTTTAATTTTTAATTTTTAATTTTTAATTTTTAATTTTTAATTTTTAATTTTTAATTTTTAATTTTTAATTTTTAATTTTTAATTTTTAATTTTTAATTTTTAATTTTTAATTTTTAATTTTTAATTTTTAATTTTTAATTTTTAATTTTTAATTTTTAATTTTTAATTTTTAATTTTTAATTTTTAATTTTTAATTTTTAATTTTTAATTTTTAATTTTTAATTTTTAATTTTTAATTTTTAATTTTTAATTTTTAATTTTTAATTTTTAATTTTTAATTTTTAATTTTTAATTTTTAATTTTTAATTTTTAATTTTTAATTTTTAATTTTTAATTTTTAATTTTTAATTTTTAATTTTTAATTTTTAATTTTTAATTTTTCATTTCTCATTTTTCATTTTTCGTTTTTCATTTTTAATTTTTTAATTTTAATTTTTCATTTTTCATTTTTAATTTTTAATTTTTAATTTTTAATGTTTAATTTTTAATTTTTAATTTTTAATTTTTAATTTTTAATTTTTAATTTTTAATTTTTAATTTTTAATTTTTAATTTTTAATTTTTAATTTTTAATTTTTAATTTTTAATTTTTAATTTTTAATTTTTAATTTTTAATTTTTAATTTTTAATTTTTAATTTTTAATTTTTAATTTTTAATTTTTAATTTTTAATTTTTAATTTTTAATTTTTAATTTTTAATTTTTAATTTTTAATTTTTAATTTTTAATTTTTAATTTTTAATTTTTAATTTTTAATTTTTAATTTTTAATTTTTAATTTTTAATTTTTAATTTATAATTTTTAATTTTTAATTTTTAATTTTTAATTTTTAATTTTTAATTTTTAATTTTTAATTTTTAATTTTTAATTTTTAATTTTTAATTTTTAATTTTTAATTTTTAATTTTTAATTTTTAATTTTTAATTTTTAATTTTTAATTTTTAATTTTTAATTTTTAATTTTTAATTTTTAATTTTTAATTTTTAATTTTTAATTTTTAATTTTTAATTTTTAATTTTTAATTTTTAATTTTTAATTTTTAATTTTTAATTTTTAATTTTTAATTTTTAATTTTTAATTTTTAATTTTTAATTTTTAATTTTTAATTTTTAATTTTTAATTTTTAATTTTTGATTTTTAATTTTTAATTTTTAATTTTTAATTTTTAATTTTTAATTTTTAATTTTTAATTTTTAATTTTTAATTTTTAATTTTTAATATTTAATTTTTAATTTTTAATTTTTAATTTTTAATTTTTAATTTTTAAATTTTAAAATTTAATTTTTAATTTTTAATTTTTAATTTTTAATTTTTAATTTTTAATTTTTAATTTTTAATTTTTAATTTTTAATTTTTAATTTTTAATTTTTAATTTTTAATTTTTAATTTTTAATTTTTAATTTTTAATTTTTAATTTTTAATTTTTAATTTTTAATTTTTAATTTTTAATTTTTAATTTTTAATTTTTAATTTTTAATTTTTAATTTTTAATTTTTAATTTTTAATTTTTAATTTTTAATTTTTAATTTTTAATTTTTAATTTTTAATTTTTAATTTTTAATTTTTAATTTTTAATTTTTAATTTTTAATTTTTAATTTTTAACTTTTAATTTTTAATTTTTAATTTTTAATTTTTAATTTTTAATTTTTAATTTTTAATTTTTAATTTTTAATTTTTAATTTTTAATTTTTAATTTTTAATTTTTAATTTTTAATTTTTAATTTTTAATTTTTAATTTTTAATTTTTAATTTTTAATTTTTAATTTTTAATTTTTAATTTTTAATTTTTAATTTTTAATTTTTAATTTTTAATTTTTAATTTTTAATTTTTAATTTTTAATTTTTAATTTTTAATTTTTAATTTTTAATTTTTAATTTTTAATTTTTAATTTTTAATTTTTAATTTTTAATTTTTAATTTTTAATTTTTAATTTTTAATTTTTAATTTTTAATTTTTGATTTTTAATTTTTAATTTTTAATTTTTAATTTTTAATTTTTAATTTTTAATTTTTATTTTTTAATTTTTAATTTTTAATTTTTAATTTTTAATTTTTAATTTTTAATTTTTAATTTTTAATTTTTAATTTTTCATTTTTATACCCTATACCACTATGTGGTTTGGGTATAATAACTTTGTGCTGCTGTCTGTAACAACCAAAAATATTTGACGTAGACCCATCTTTAATTATACGGATCGAAGCAGAATCACTTTCTGAGTTGATTAAACAAAGTCCGTCCGTCCGTCCGTCCGTCTGTGTGTCCATGTAAACCTTTTAATCAAACTGCAGGTCGCAAATATGAATATATTTTGATGAAATTTGGTATATAAGCTTCTATCGGCCATGGGATGAACGCTATTGAAATTGGTGAGAATCAGTCCATGTTCAGACCTAGCCCCCATAGAAATTACCCTATGAAATCGACATAAATTGCCATAAGATCCAAATTGTCATATAGATCTTACTTAAATTGGGTTTTGTATGCGTTCATTACGTCCATTAATGAGTAGTCCAAAAATGATCCCTTTGGCCCCATATAGAGCTGCTTCCCGATCTTCACTTAAATCTATTAAAAAAACAAAAATATTGCACTGATTCTTCTCAGATTTTGTTTGTATATATTTTTGCAAAATACAAGAGACTTTACCAAACATGATCAGGATCGATCCATTTTTGGACCTAGTCCCCATATAGATATAGCATCCGATATGAACTTTTTCATATCTGCAGCCAAAAAAATTAATAAAAATCCCACTCAAATTTGGTTTTGCTTATTTTCTATGTCCAGTTAGTTGGGCCTAAGAGATAGGGTTTCTAAACGCATGGTATAGGGTATCGTATAGTCGGTCTAGACCGACTATAATTTTCTTACTTGTTCATTTTTCATTTTTCAATTTTCATTTTTATTTTTTTTTTGTTTGACTTTTTTATCGTGATAACAAAAAAAAAATATGTGGCAACCTAGCTCATGGTAGTTGTGTTGTTGGTATTGTTAATATATATGCATACATTTTTTCTGGCTTTTTTTATGTTGTTGTGCAACTGTTATCTTCAACTACTAAACTAATACAACAAACACACTAGGTTTTTTGTTTTTTTAGAGGTGTCTACAAATTTTTACTCATATCTCAGCACAATGACTCCCGATTTACTCCAATTTAAATATTAACCTAGGGAGAATAACGGCAAATAATATTTTTTTTTAAGTTTTTTCGTAAATGATTTTTTTTATGGATGAGCATGATTTCAGCAGACACACGGACAGACGGACATCGCTATATCGACTCGAGCTGTGATAAGGATCAAGAATATATATACTTTAAGGGGTTCGGAAATAAGTTTTTCGATGCGTTACAAAGGGAATGAAAAACGTATATGAACCCTCTGCCGCTGTGGTGTGGAGGGTATAAAAATGGATTTATGCTTATTTCCTATACCCAGTTATTGCCCCAACAAAGATGGATCCAAGATCCTCACTCGATACGCATAGTATTGTATAGTCCGTCTAGACCGACTGTAATTTTCTTACTTGTTGCATATTTTTTTTTTTTCAAAATAAAGAATTTTTTTTTTAAAGCCTAGTTCCGCGAAGCCGAGTGGCTTGTCTGCAGAGTCTAATTTGGCTAGTTTTTTTTTTGCAGCGACAGACCAAAGCCTCTGGTGGGAATCGAACCCACGACTCCCGCATGATAGGCGAGCACGCTACCTACTGACCTACCGGGGCGCTTTAATTAGAGAACTGGATCGACAGATAGACTGGCTACGATCATATTTCTCAAAAACATATACAATAAAATGCATGCCATTTATTAATAGAATTAAATGAAGATCGGTAAGCAGCTTTATGTGGAGACTATGGCTAAAAAAATAGTCCCAGAGCATTTGTGTTTGGATTGCTGCGTTAAGAAACGATATATGAGAAGATATCAATGAAAATCAGGACCTTATAGACGTACCATAGGAGACACTAGCATTTCGGCTCGATCTGAACATGATCCTATTTTACCAATAGTGATCGTCCAATGCCCATTCTGAGCGTATATGTATATTTTCATGAAAATATGTTTGTATTTGCGACCCAAACCCAAAATCGCGGTAAGAGCACAACTCGATGTGGAGTTGCATTCAACCGGGCGTTCTGACCCTTAGAACATCAGAGATGTGTTAGGTAGGCCTCGACTCCCCACCAAGGAGTGGGATTTGTTGCCCAAATGCACAAATCTTGAATTGGTACCTGAGTGTAGTTGTCCCACACAAGGGGGCGGTGGTGCATATTCCGAACCAGTGTTCAGAGCGCCGTGAGGTTATGTCAACGAGACAGGTATTCATGTAAAATACAAGAGACTTCTGTATTTGCGACCTGTAATTTCATTATAAGGTATGAACATACAGACGGACGGACGGACGGACAGACGGACGGACATAGCTTAGTCGACTTAGAAAGTGAAAGTTACAAATACAAGCATACACTCATTATACTCCGACCGCTGAGTGGTGGATGGTACAAAAATTCCCCGAGAAGATTTTACAAATGTGGGGCATAGGTTTCCTGGATTCCTAAAAACTCCAGCTACTCTTTGTTGTCCAGAAATAAGTTTAATTTAGATGAGATTGAGATGCAAGTATGACCATCGATCTAAATATATTACAAAGCAGAGTTTTATCAAGTAATTTAGGCTTCCTAGGCATATTCACCTTTTGGAGTTTGATTTTTGCATCTCTATATCAAAGCGATTTTAAGTGTTTATCTGTTTTGGAGCTCTAAATCGTAGAACATACAAAAATGCTTTTACTCTGGTAATAGCTAGGACTGGTGTATCAGGGGTCCTCCTTGTCAATATACTAGTCGTTAGAGTATCCACTAGATAGGAAAATAAATATTTTAACATGGAGTAGGCCAGTGATCGGAAAACTATGATTCTCTAAATGCCATCCAAGTTCTCAAGTGCTTAATGTTGAAGGAAATTAGACATTTAGATTACTAACTGTATGTAGGCTAGAGTATTTCCTCCTTAAATGAATCGAATATTTTCTTCTATTTTCATTCTGTCTAAACTTTATCTTATCACTGATTTGACCTGGTTTCGACTGTATAAGTGTATGAAGGGGCTTCACTGTAGGCTCGTTGGTTTCCTCTTCTCTTCTAAACAATAATCCCGGTCACAGTTGTTGACTAAACCAAGTGACTCCCGATGCAGTCGCCGGTTTTAGACAATCTGCCCTCGACTTGGATGGCTAAGTATAGGAAACTAGCACCATGAATGAATGTCCTGTATTTAAAATCATTTCTATTGGGCCCGCAGAACTTTGTTTTTGAAATTTGGGGACATTGTTCGTGATCCCTAATATTTTCCAATATATTTCACAGGCCGAAAATTTTTAGACCTGGACACAGGAGACTGTTTTATAAATCCAAATTCTCAGCATTTTACCATTAGAGTTTTCATCTATTACTAGCAGATTCCAGCCCTCGAAATTCGAGTACAAATTCAAGGAAATTTTATTTTTTCATTATATAAAGACCCTAAAAGTATGCTAATCAATTATAGCAAATTCACAATTCAACAAAAAAAAAAACGAACTAATTTTTATTACAAACACATTAACAAATTTAATAAACACACACATAGCATTGTATAATTTTATGTATGTGTTAGTAGCAATTTTAAATGCAATTTACTCAAAATAAAGGAAAAAATTTAAAAATCTGTAAATCTGCAAATCGGCTAAAAAGAAGTACCTTTCAAATAATATACGTTTGGGTAAAATTGGAATAAAACGGTAGAACAAAACATCAGTCACAAGAAATCGCCTAGCCTATTAATATTATAGATGTCGTCCTGTGTTATAATTTTAAAGTTTTATTTGAAAAGGTAAATGTTATTGTATTTAAGAAGGTCTTCCATGATAAGTTTTTCAACTCTCATATGACTCTTAATGGTATGCCCTTTAATTCTCCCAAGCTTTTGGTTACGAAGAACGTCTATACGGAAAATATTACATCCAATCTAAACTCTCTTAGACAAATCTTAAGTATTTATAAAATTACAAAAAGTTATTTGAAATAAAATAATTAATCTATAGCTTCCATCAAAATTCCCTAATCAGTACTTTTCCGAATCAAAAGCCTAACAATTCAAGCATAAACAATAAACTGTAAGTGGAAATATGCAAACGAGATTCATGCGGATTTTGATGAAAAGGAAATTAGAGGAAAGAGCAGAAATGAAATTTAAACAGGTGCTTTGAAACAGGTGATTGGAATTATTAGAGATATACGACTTCAAATGAAAAGTGATTGCATTGAATTAATAAAACACTGAAATCATGCTTAAATAAAATCCGAAAAATTTGCAATTAATCTGATTATGATCAATAAAAACAAAAAAAAAAAAAAATCAATTTAAGAACATAAACTGTTAACCGTTAAATTTCAATATTAGTAAAGAAAGACTAACACATACAGATAAATTTAACATATACATAAATAACCAATTAATCGTTTGTTAACAATACTTTACCTTCAACATTAACTTCAATATCCTCTAAACGACCGCCGTTGTGATTGATAACAAAAGAATTCGATTGATGTACGGGGCCTGGGCCACCCAAAGACACTTGAGGGCCGGCCATGCCGCCACTTATATTAACGGTAATGGGGCATCCGGGTACAGGCATTTTATTGAACGATACATTGATAGTGTGTTCACAAGCCTCAGTGGGCACAAACGAAACGGAGAATCTAAAAAATTAAGAGAAAGAAAGAAATAAATATATTCAAGAAATTTTTAAAGGATCTTAAAAATTAAAAATAATCACCTTGCACTACCCTGGGGATGAACTTGTGTGGGTATATTTTGACCCTTGGCTGAAATGGTTATTTCCAAATTACCTTCACCAGCATCGCCGGCGTCGACGGTAAACTGCACGGGACGACCGACTGTACCACGCGATACACTACCCACTACAACTTTGGTAGCATCATAAGATTTGGCCAAAAATGGTGTACCCTGAACGGGGAAGCCGTTATATTCAACATTTATGGAGTGACCACCCACTGTAGTGGGTGTGAATTCAGCCGTAAAACCAGCATGTATGTCGCCAGTAACTCTTACCGGCAATTCACCATGTGGACCTCGTACACTAACGGCCAATTCAGCAGCACCACCACCACTTACAGTGATATGAAATGAAGCTGGCCTAGTAACAGGAACCAATTCCAAATTTGATAAATTCAACATAACTCTTGAAGTATCGGCAACTTGGCAGACAAATGGACAACCGCGAACCGTTTCACCATTAAATTTGATATCGATCATGTGCGGCTTGGCCTGTTCGGGAGTAAATGAAACTAAACATCGGCCACCGCCTACAACTTGAACGTGATTGGGCACCTCGCCCTCATTAATGGATATTTCCAATTGTCCTTCGCCAGCAGCACTAGCATCTACACGAAACTGGCAGGGTTGTCCAACCACACCGCCATTAACGTCGGTCACTTGTATCAAACTGGAATCATAAACTTTGGCCACCAAGGGGCCACCGGATATTTTCGTACCATTTATGGAGGCCTCAATGATGTGCGTACCCACCTCGGTGGGTACGAATTCGATGCGAGCGGCACCATTTGCCGCCTCGTGGGTGACTCTGGCATTCAGTTTGGTCTTGTTAGGACCCAAAACTGTTGCCACGCACTCGCCTTTCGCAAGGCTTTGACCAGGAGGCGGCAGTATATCAAAAACCGCCGGTGTATTGGCGGGTACAAGACGAGTCGATTCGCCCAATGCAGTTATACCGGGTGTCGACATGATTTCAACGTGCCAGGGTGAACCTAAAAGGAAACAAATGAGAAATTATTTAATGGAGTTTTGTTGAAATTGTATGTATTACTATTTTAAAGAAAAAATTTAAGATTATTTAGTGATTTTTTAAAATAACTAGAGGACCCCTGCTGTTCCGCAGCATTATATTATATTATATTAATTTTTATAATATAATACCAAAATTTGCCAAGAGAAGTTAACGTACAGTAATGCCAAAATATGCCAAGATAAGTTAACGTACAGTAAAAGTAAAGTTGATTCTCCACGCATAACTTTCCTCAAACCCAACGAATTTAAGCAGTTAATAGCTCAAAAGAAGGAGCTTGATCCACTGAGTGTTCTTAGACCTATGTCAGGAGCCTACGTTAATCAGAACTCTAGTTATAGAGGTTTGAGAGAAGAAAAATATTGAAAAAATCTTGAATGGAAAGTTTATTCAAAAATTATTTTAATATATAAGATTATATGTTTTTCTACAATCTAAAAAAAATTTTTTTTATACCCTCCATACCTCAGTGGCAGATGGTATATATAGGTTTGTCATTCCGTTTGTAGCGCATCGAAAAGCTAATTTCCGACCTCATAAAGTATATATATTCTTGATCCTTATCACAGCTCGAGTCGATATAGCAATGCCCGTCTGTTCGTCAGTCTGTTCGAATCACGCTCGTTCACAAAAAGAACCATTTAACTGGATAAAGTTACGATAATATCATTTGCCATTATTCCCACCAGGCTGGTAATTATAATGGGGAAAATCGAGCATCAGTGTGCATAGATACGAGCAAAAATATGTAGATACCTCTAATAACAGCATAAAACCCAGTGTGTTTGTTGTAATATTTTATTGGTTGAACATAATAGTTGTACAACAACACTCATAGTTCAAAAAAGCCACAAAAAAATGATGCAATTATACCAACAAACACAACTGCCACTAGCTATGTTAGTATTGACACATATTTTTTTTTATCGTTATCACGATATAATAAAAAAAATCGCCAATATGAAAGAAAAAATTAATTTTTAATTTTCATTTAAAATTTTTCATTGTTAACTTTTCATTTTTCATATTTCGTATATAATTTTTCATTTTTAATTTTTCGTTTTTCATTTATCGTTTTTTATTTTTCATTTTTCATTTTGTATTTTTTATATTTCATTTTTTATTTTTTTTATTTTTCATATTTCATTTTTAATATTTTATTTTCTATTTTTAATATGTAATATTATATTTTTCATTTTTCATATTTCGTTTTTTGGTTATTAATTTTTTATTTTTAATTTTTTATTTTTCATTTTCTATTTTTCATTTTTCATTTTTCATTTTTAATTTTTGATTTTTAGTTTTTTCGTTGTTTGTTTTTCATTTTTAATTTTTTTTTTAAATTTTTCATTTTTCATTTTTAACTTTTCATTTTTGATTTAAAATTTTTTATTTTTCATTTTTCGTTTTCAATTTTTCGTTTCTAATTTTTACTTTTTCATTTGTTATTTTTCATTTTTAATTTTTCACTTTTAATTTGTTTTATTTTTCATTTCTTATATTTCATTCTTAATTTTTCATTTTTCATTCTGTATTTTTAATTTTTCATTTTTCGTTTTTAATTTTTTACTTTTGATTTTTTATTTTTAATTTTTTACTTTTGATTTTTTATTTTTAATTTTTCACTTTTCATTTTTAATTTTTTATTTTTAGTTTTTTATTTTTCATTTTTTATTTAGTATTTTTCAATTTTCATTTTTTGTTTTTCATTTTTCAATTTTCATTTTTCATCTCTCATTTTTCATTTTTAATTTTAAATTTTTTTTTTATTTTTCATTTTTTATTTTTCATTTTTCGTTATAAATTTTTTATTTTTTATTTTTAATTTTCTACTTTTTATTTCTCTTTTTTAATTTTTCATTTTTAATTTTTAGTTTTTTCGTTTTTTGTTTTTAATTTTTTTTAAAATTTTTCATTTTTCATTTTTGATTTTAAATTTTTCATTTTTTATTTTTCATTTTTCATTTTTAATTTTTCACTTTCATTTTTTTTTTTTATTTTTCATTTCTTATATTTCATTCTTAATTTTTCATTTTCTATTTTTCATTTTTCATTCTATATTTTTAATTTTTCATTTTTCGTTTTTAATTTTTTACTTTTGATTTTTTATTTTTAATTTTTTCTTTTTCACTTTTATTTTTTATTTTTTTTAATTTTTTATTTTTCACTTTTTATTTATTATTTTTCGTTTTTTGTTTCTCATTTTTCAATTTTCATTTTTCATCTTTAATTTTTCATTTTTAATTCTTCATTTTTTATTTTTCTTTTTTCATTTTTTATTTTTAATTTTTCGTTATTAATTTTTTATTTTTTATTTTTCATTTTCTATTTTTAATTTCTCATTTTTCATTTTTAATTTTTCATTTTTAATTTTTGATTTTTAGTTTTTTCGTTTTTTGTTTTTCATTTTTCATTTTTTTTAAAATTTTTCATTATTCATTTTTGATTTTAAATTTTTTATTTTTCATTTTTCGTTTTTAATTTTTACTTTTTCATTTTTTATTTTTCATTTTTAATTTTTCACTTTTAACTTGTTTTATTTTTCATTTCTTATATTTCATTCTTAATTTTTCATTTTCTATTTTCCATTTTTAATTTTTCATTCTATATTTTTAATATTTAATTTTTTTTTTCGTTTTTAATTTTTTACTTTTGATTTTTTATTTTTCATTTTTCACTTTTAATTTTTAATTTTAATTTTTTATTTTTCATTTTTTATTTATTATTTTTCATTTTTTGTTTTTCATTTTTCAATTTTCATTTTTCATCTTTCATTTTTCATTTTTAATTTTTAATTTTTTTTTATTTTTCATTTTTTATTTTTCATTTTTCGTTATTAATTTATTATTTTTTATTTTTAATTTTCTACTTTTTATATCTCATTTTTAATTTTTAATTTTTAGTTTTTTCGTTTTTTGTTTTTCATTTTTTTTTAAATTTTTCATTTTTAATTTTTGATTTAAAATTTTTTATTTTTAATTTTTCTTTTTTAATTTGTACTTTTTCATTTTTCATTTTTAATTTTTCACTTTTGTTTTTTTTTTTATTTTTCATTTCTTATATTTCATTCTTAATTTTTCTTTTTCTATTTTTCATTCTATATTTTTAATTTTTCATTTTTCGTTTTTAATTTTTTACTTTTGATTTTTTATTTTTCATTTTTCCCTTTTAATTTTTTATTTTTTTTTAGTTTTTTATTTTTCACTTTTTATTTATTATTTTTCATTTTTCATTTTTAATTTTTCATTTTCTATTTTTCATTTTTTATTTTTCATTTTTCGTTATTAATTTTTTATTTTTTATTTTTCATTTTCTATTTTTTATTTCTCATTTTTCGTTATTAATTTTTTATTTTTTATTTTTCATTTTCTATTTTTTATTTCTCATTTTTCATTTTTAATTTTTCATTTAAAACTTTTGATTTTTAGTTTTTTCGTTTTTTGTTTTTCATTTTTGATTTTTTTTAAAATTTTTCATTTTTCATTTTTGATTTTAAATTTTTTATTTTTCATTTTTCGTTTTTAATTTTTACTTTTTCATTTTTTATTTTTCATTTTCATTTTTTATTTTTTACTTTTATTTTTCATTTTCTATTTTTAATTTTTCATTTTTCAGTCGTTATTTCATTTTTCATTCTTAATTTTTCGTTTTTAGTTTTTTACTTTTGATATTTTAGTTTTCATTTTTCACTTTTAATTTTTAGTTTTTTATTTTTCATTTTTTATTTATTGTTTTTCATTTTTCATTTTTTATTTTTAATTTTTCATGTTTAATTTTTCATTTTTTATTTTTCATTTTATCTTTTGTATTTTTCATTTTTTATTTATTGTTTTTCACTTTTCATTTTTCATGTTTAACTTTTCATTTTTTATTTTGTATTTTTAATTTTTGTTATTTTTCATATTTCATTTTTAGTTTTTCATTTTCTATTTTCCATTTTACAGTTTTCGTTTTTCATTTTCCATTTTTCAATTTTCATTTTAAATTTTTTATTTTTTTTTAATTTTTATTTATCATTTTTTAATTTTTAATTTTTGAAAACGTGTTTATACCGCTATTCGCTCCCTCATTTTATCTCCAAACACTTCCGAATGAAATCGTTCTTTGATTTTATCTCTAAAATTTCCTAATGTTTTCACCAAAACAATCGTACCTCACAGCATTTTTGTCTTACTCTGTTTTTGTGATTATATTGTGAAATAGATTTTTACCCTCCCTTCATGTCTACACATTAAAAAATTTTTAGTTAAACTTATTTCAGCCCTTTTAACAATAACTTTAAAGAAAAATTTCAAAAAAAAACGTATTTTTAAAGAAAGAAAACGGTTAAAATTATTGGGTATTACTGATCATTCCATAAGGTGATCATTCATAAAGGTGGTGTTGAATGCAAATATTTGTGTTGAGCAATAATGTATTAAGTTAAAGAAATCAAAATTAAACACATTTCAGTCTAAAGCAACGATTTTAAATCTATCGAGCCCCATTTGTTATTGTATAATTAAATAAACTAAATAAATAAGTCTTTGTGCTATTTCTGTAGCTCCATCTGTTTCAACTTATGACGTTCGTACTATTTAATAATATGATTAAATATATAAAATAACTCTACTTAAATTTGGTTTCATTGCGTCTGTTTAAACCATTCATGTTTGACTAAAAAGGAAATTGCATTATTCTAGGTGAATAGCATGGAATGATGTCCCCTCCTAAGTTTTTTTTTTTTTTTAAATAAGAACAATGAAGACAGGAAAGTCGCTTAAAAAGAAGCACAGCAAACTAAAGTTTCAATTGTGAGTGGTGATCGTCAAGTTGAGTATAGAACTATAAAATGTTATACAAACTCATTAAGACACCCCATAATTTAACGCAACTTTAAAGAAATAATTTTTTAACTACCAAGTAAAGGTTTAATAGAGCATTGGTTGGTTAATTTAACTCTAAACCTACAAACGTTTTTACAATCTTCGATAAGCCACCAACCAACTGAAGCAAGTTCACAAATTTTCATAATTTATATAAATAACCTGAAAGTAGAAAATTGAATATTTATTTAAATGAATATAAAAAATTATTTTCAACTGAACTTAAATATTGAAACATGGTGAAAGTGCCCTTATTAAATTTTCTTTGACTGTTACTTCTCCTAACTTAGTGTTAACTGTTGCATTAGGTTAAACATAAGATGATTGAGATCGTAGCCATACTTATGTTGGGCATGTGATTTGATCTACTCCATTTAACCTTAAACAAAAGTTGAGAAACATATTAACATTGAAATTATTTGTTGCTTTGATGGGAGATTGAAAATATCTAAGGTCTCAATGTAATTTGAATACTACTCAAGTAGTTTTAGTCGTTTGTTTTAAGGTTTTGTGCAATTTATTTTCTTGTTTTAAATTGTCTTTTTGTCATAGTGCTGTGAAATTTTTTCCATTTCTGTTTTACGTTTCTCATTGCTGCCTTCGGTAATTGATATGTGAATTTATCATTTCCCCATTGTTGGAGTTTATTGTTAAACAGTGTGTGATTTTAGATTTTTATCATGGTTAGGGCAACATTTTTGCAAAATTACTACCTATTCGTTGAATTCCTAAACGGATGCCGGATATTTTGATTTTAATTATTTAAAAATAGAACAATATTTAAATATTTTCAGAAATAGCAATAGAAGATTAGAAGAGAAGCAAGTTAATAGCCATTTAATCTGTTATAGATGATTTTTAATCTCAAATGCAAAAACTCTAATTAATTCTATCTACGATGACAACATCGTGAAAAAAATCTAATATTTAGACGTGTTTTTCAAAGTTTTTTTTCATAAACGAACAAATCCATGTACCCTTTGGGAAAATGTTAATTGAAAATTCTTATTGTATCATTTCGCTCTAAACTTCGTAAGCTCCTTCTTGCAACTTATACAAAAATGCAGAAACAAGTCAGACATTTTGCTGCAACATTTTTTTATACGTTTGTTGTTTACTGAGATCTAAAAATATATATTTTTTAAACATTTTGCAGACCATTTAGCTGTATATGTTTATAAACAAAAATGTATATAAACAGTGTTGAACAATATTATCTAGTTTTGGTAACTATATTTTTACTCTTTCATACAACTTTGTTATGATATGTTATCGTTTTGTTAATAACTGTAAACTTCACATTTTCCACTTAACAGTAAAAGAACAAAAGCTGGGGCTAAAAGCTGATAACTTAACTTAATTATTGAAGACTTTAAATAAAAATGTTAACTAATTTAACAGACGTTAATAGACAGTTGTATTGGTTGCAGAATTTTACTTATGCCGTTTTCTTTTCTGATAAAAATGCGTATTGTAGTTAAACTTTTTTCAATAGGTTTGTTTTTTTATATATACAAAATAAAATTAAACCATATTTTAGGCATTCGTCTAAAAGTTTAAAAGTGTTACCATTGTAAATTGTACAAAAAATGGGGCTGTTGCATTCTTGCAGCTCATAGGGTAAGAATATTAACCATATATTTCCCAGTTTTGCAATATTCTCACCCTATAAGGAAAGATACATTTTAATTGAAAAAATAATTTATTCTGAAACGATTTTGTCTTAGAAAATTTACATATTTCTATATCAAAGAAATATTTGAGAAATGGACTATGAAGTCTATCTTACTATTTATAACGAGTTAGTTGTAATGCGTCTTAGGCACCCGCTTAGTTTTCGAGATATAAACTGTTTTTCGATCTGGCAACTCTAAAAATAGTTTCTCCAAAGTGCGGTCAAAATTTAAACAATTTTGCTCTATGACTCTTAGTTATCCATTCGAATAATACTCGAAGTGTGCGAAGTTAGCCCCCCATTTTTGGAAATAAAATTTTTTTAATATTGTTCTGAATTGTTCTAGGATTGTTCTACAATGTTCCAAAACGATGACTTTCTAAAATATAATTTGTACCGATGAATCGAAAAAAACAAAGTTTAAACTTTGCCCCCCAGTTTTAGAAAAACAAAATTTGGCGCTTATTCTAGGTTGTTCTAAACATTGTTCCAAAATAGAATATGTCGCAAACCGTAACCTACGTAAATGAGAATGAAAAAGATTTTTTCCGCTATATCAACGTTATTAAACGATATCAATATTTTTATGCAACACGAAAGTTAACGTACAGATTCCAAAATTTCTTTCATACAAGGTATCCTGAATGGCACCCTCAGATCACTCTGAAACTTGGATATGTTATAGAAAGGATGTAAAATTAAGGGACCCGTATATTTATATTTAGGCTTGATTAAAACAGGGTGCAATTCAGGATAGCTTGTATGAAAGAAATTTTGGAATCTGTACGTTAACTTTCGTGTTGCATAAAAATATTGATATTGTTTAATAACGTTGATATCGCGGAAAAATGCTATCATTTGCGTACGTTACGGTTTGCGACATATCTATTTTGGAACAATGTTTAGAACAACTAGAACAACCTAGAACAACCGCCAAATTTTGTTTTACCAAAAAAGGGGGCAAAGTTTAAAATTCGTTTTTTCGATTTACCGGTACAAATTATATTTTAGAAACTCATCGCTTTGGAACATTGTAGAACAATCCTAGAATAATTCAGAACAAATTTCAAAAAATTTTATTTCCAAAAATGGGGGGCTAACTTCGCACACTTTAATACTCGTATACCAAAATTAATTCGCATAGGTATGAGTGATAATTAGTCATACGTACGGCGTTATACATTAATCGAACCAACGAGTCATTGATGAATGTAAATGTGTAATACCCCAGCAAAAAAAAAGAAACATTTAAAAAATTCAATAAGATCCAGAACTTGTGATCCCAAAGAAATGTCAACTCATTTCCAAAGATTTAATATAGACTTGTCATAGGAAGATGTTCTCTTTTATGACGCATATTCATTACATCTAAAGCCAAGTTCGCAATGTTAACAAGAAAGAAAATTATAGTCGATCCAGACTGACTATACGATACCCTATACCATGATTTAGAAACCCTATATTTTCGGTCCAACTAATTCGATATAGAAAATAAGCATAAACCAAATTTGAGTGGCATTGTTATTAATTTTTTTGGCTGCAGCTATGAAAAAGTTCATATTGTATGCTATATTTATATTAAACGTCACTTATTTTTTTTTGAAAAACATATATAAACTAAATTTGAGAAAAATCTGCACAATATTTTCGATTTTTGATAGATATAAGTGAAGATCGGGAATCAGCTTTATATGAGTGCTATCAGTAGCAATTATCCTATAGTGTTTATTTTTGGACTACTGATTAATGGGTGTAATAAACACACATAAACGCAATTTGACGGAGATCTATATGATAATCTGGATCATATGACAATTTAAGTGGATTTCATAGGTGTCATTTGTATGGGGACTATGTCTGAACATGCATCGATTTTTGCCAACTTCAATAACGTTCATGCTATGCTTAATAGAAGCCTACCTACCAAATTTCATCAAAATATGTTCACATTTGCAATCTGTGGTTTGATTACAAAGTTTACATGGACACACAGACGGACAGACGGACAGACAATGCTAAATCGACTCAGAAAGTGATTCTGTGTCGATCGGTAAACTAAAAGATGCGTCTAGGTCAGTGAAGGCTGTACCAAACACGCTGGTGCTCGGCTTCTTATATGTATACAGCCGAACGAAAACAGAAATACTCATCAAAGAGTAAAACTAAACAACAATTTCATTCAGTCTTATGAAAGCTTTTGAACAGCGCAGGTCTATGTCACATTGCCTTTTGAAATTCATATATATATTTTTTTTAATAGGTACACAGAGAATATTTGTTTAAAAGAAACCAAAAATGTTGAGAAAATTCGAAGACTTGATAAACTAAATCACGTAAAGCAGTTGAATCTGCTATATATTAAACATTTTCTATAAATTACATACGTCGCCTCCATTTGACAACACTATAGCTGTCTTTTATGCATTTTTTTTTTAATTTTAAAAAATATCCTGTAACTGCAAGCTGTTAAGTTTTTTTAGTTTTTGGTAACATATCACTTATTAACCTTTGAAATTTCTTATCTTTTTAAGTTTTGCTATTTTTTTTTTCTGTTTTTTAAAGAAATGAATAATTTATTATTACTTATTTGATTTAATAAACTTCAAACTTATGGATAAAAGAGAATGTTCTTCACATTTTTTTTTTACATTTGCAGAATTAAAATTTTAAAACAACAAAATATATTTAATATTTTACCATATTCTTCGTGAACTCAACTACATATTTTCCCTTTTAGTCATTCATAAAAACATTCATACAAAATCTACACAAACCCATTTAATATCGGCATTGTGTTACGTCCATGGATTTCGATCAGTGTAGTACAACTAACACATGCTCATAAACACTATTACTAACTCAATTCTCTCGATGGCCACCACTGGTATAGGTCAAACATTTTTGGTAGTTACAAACATCAGCATAATTCATTATTCATTATACCCTGAATAAACTGATTCTTCTTCTTGAACTTATAACAATTTTAACTTTTTGACATTCACATATCAATGCAGAGAGTATGTATAAGATTATCATCCCGTTTGTAATAATGATCCCTATAAGAAGCGAAGTTGATGTATCAATGTCCGTCTGTCCGTCTGTCCATCCTCAATAGGTCATCTGGATTGATTATTTTGCCTGAAAATGATTCCTTGGCATCTTGAGCAGGTATCTGTTTAATATCATCAAAATCGGTTCAATAAAAATTTGAAAAAAATCGCGAAAAATACGATTTTTCTTTGTTGTTCTTGTTATTGTTGTTATTAAAGAATCATTTGAGTTCGCCTGATAGTTATTTATGTGCCGAATTGATAATCTTAGTCTATTTTTAAATAGTAGTATAAAGAAAACGATTGAAAAAAAATCATGTGAGTCCGATCACAAGGGAGATGTGTAAACATCTAATACTTAAAGAAAACATCAACATCATATTTTCCAGTGCATAAAAAATAAGTCGATTATGCTGTTTTCTGAAATTCAATTGATGTTTTCTGAAATGCAATCGATGTTTTCTGAAATTCAATTGATGTTTTCTGATACACAATTAATGTTTTCAGCAATTCAAATGATGCTTTTTGAAATTCTATTGACGTTTTCTGAAATACAATTAATGTTCTCAGCAATTCAAATAATGCTTTTTGAAATTCAATTGATGTTTTCTGAAATTCTATTTATGTTTTCTGAAATTCAAATGATGTTTTCTGAAATACAATTGCTGTTTTCTGAAATACAATTGATGTTTTCTGAAATTCTATTGATGTTTTCTGAAATTTAATTGATGTTTTCTGAAACTCGAATGATGTTTTTTGAAATTATATTGATGTTTTCTGAAATTCTATTTATGTTTTCTGAAATTCAAATTATGTTTTCTGAAACTCGAATGATGTTTTCTGAAATTCTATTTATGTTTTCTGAAATTCAATTGATGTTTTCTGAAATAAAATTGATGTTTTCTGAAATACAATTGATTTTTTCTGAAATTCTATTGATGTTTTCTAAAATTCTATTTATGTTTTCTGAAATTCAATTGACGTTTTTTGAAACTCGAATGATGTTTTCTGAAATTATATTGATGTTTTCTGAAATTCTATTTATGTTTTCTGAAATTCAAATGATGTTTTCTGAAACTCGAATGATGTTTTCTGAAATTATATTGATGTTTTCTGAAATTCTATTGATGTTTTCTGAAATTCAATTGATGTTTTCTGAAACTCGAATGATGTTTTCTGAAATTATATTGATGTTTTCTGAAATTCTATTTATGTTTTCTGAAATGATGTTTTCTGAAATTCTATTTATGTTTTCTGAAATTCAATTGATGTTTTCTGAAATTATATTGATGTTTTCTGAAATTATATTGATGTTTTCTGAAATTCAATTTATGTTTTCTGAAATGATGTTTTCTGAAATTCTATTTATGTTTTCTGAAATTCAAATGATGTTTTCTGAAATTATATTGATGTTTTCTGAAATTCTATTTATGTTTTCTGAAATGATGTTTTCTGAAATTCTATTTATGTTTTCTGAAATTCAATTGATGTTTTCTGAAATTTTATAGATGTTTTCTGAAATTCTATTTATGTTTTCTGCATTCAAATGATGTTTTCTGAAATTATATTGATGGTTTCTGAAATACAATTGATCGAATGATGTTTTCTGAAATTATATTGATGTTTTCTGAAATTCAATTTATGTTTTCTGAAATTCAAATGATGTTTTCTGAAATTATATTGATGGTTTCTGAAATACAATTGATGTTTTCTGAAATTCTATTGATGCTTTCTGAAATTCAATTGATGTTTTCTGAAACTCGAATGATGTTTTCTGAAATTATATTGATGTTTTCTGAAATTCTATTTATGTTTTTTGAAATTCAAATGATGTTTTCTGAAATTATATTGATGGTTTCTGAAATACAATTGATGTTTTCTGAAATTCTATTGATGTTTTCTGAAATTCAATTGATGTTTTCTGAAACTCAAATGATGTTTTCTGAAATTATATTGATGTTTTCTGAAATTCTGTTTATGTTTTCTGAAATTCAAGTGATGTTTTCTGAAATTCTATTGATGTTTTCTGAAATTCAATTGATGTTTTCTGAAATTATATTGATGGTTTCTGAAATACAATTGATGTTTTCTGAAATACAATTGATGTTTTTTGAAAGACAATTGGAAAATGTTTAGAAAAGAACATATCATAATTTTTTCACATATATAATCAGATAAAGTCACACCGATTTACACTTCAGCTCACACCGATGTGTTACGCTGTTTTTGCGATTGTATTGTGAAATACAAATTTACTCCCCTGCGCGTATAGATGTTTACACATCAAAAATATTCAAAGGCTAGAATTCTTATTAAATGATGAACTCATTTATAATATTAATAGGCTAGGCGATTTCTTGTGACCGATGTTTTCTTCCACCGTTTTAGCCCGATTTTGATCAAACTATATTATTTGAAAGGTATTTCTTTTTAGCCGTTTTGCAGATTTACAGATTTTTAAATTTTTTCCTTTATTTTGAGTAAATTGCATTTATATTTGCTACTAACACATACATAAAATTATACAATGCTATGTGTGTGTTTATTAAATTTGTTAATGTGTTTGTAATAAAAATGAGTTTGTTTTTTTTTTGTGTTGATTTGTGAATTGGCTTTAATTGATTAGCATACCTTTAGGGTCTTCATTTAATGAAAAAATAAAATTTCCTAGAATTTGCATTCGAATTTCGAGGGCTGGAATCTGCTTGTTTAAATTATTAGAAGAAATCTAAACTATTCAATTTTCTATATGAAGAAAAAATAGTTTTTAAATAAAACACAATATAATCATATAGGCATAATTAATTTTTGCAAACATTAACCAGAATCTAAAATATTATAAAAAAAATTTAATTTAAATTTACGAATTGTTCTATACTATTTTCAGCAGTTCACTTCATTTGAAAGCTCTGGTATCCCTGGTTTAACAATCTGGCTACAAAGTTAACATCTGTTTTATTTTTTGAAGTTGGCAACTCGAAATCAGATGTTTGTATAAATTTGTATGATTTTGTGAGATTTGTGAGATTTTTTGAGTGGTATAAAAATAATAAAAGTGAAATTTATTAAAATAGAATGTTACAAACAATAAAAAAAGTGTTAAAAACACGAGTTACTTAGGTTGGTCTCTCCTACCACAATTCCAATTTCGAATGCATTGGGTAATTGCCCATGAACAGTTTCTCCTGAAAATATTTTTTCACCAATACAATCATAAGTCACACAGCGTTATCTCCTTCAGCTCACACCGATATAAGTTACGCTGTTTTTGTGATTGTATTGTGAAATAGAAATTTACCCCCCTGCGCGTATAGATGTTTACACATCAAAAAAACAAGTAAGAAATTTATAGTCGGTTTAGGCAATGCGTTTAGAGACCCTATCTGTTAGATCCAACTAACTAGATATAGAAAATAAGCATATACTAAATTTGAGTGGCATTGTTATTAACTTTTTTTCCTTCGGATATGAAAAAGTGCATATCAGGTGATATTGCAAAATTGCAATATTTTTGTTTTGTTGATAGATTTAAGAGAAGATCGAGATTCAGCTTCACGTGGGAGTTATGACTAAGAATTGCTCTATAGGGATTGTTTTTGGACTACTAATAAATGGATGTAATAGACATACACAAATCCCATTTGGCCGAGATCTATATGATAATTTAGATATTATGGCAACTTAAGTTGATCATATAGAGGTCATTTGTATGGGAACTAGGTCTGAACATGGACCGATTTTCTTCAGTTTCAATAGCATTCATGCTACGGCCAATAGAAGCATATGTACAAAATTTCATCAAAATATATTCATATTTGCTACCTGGACTGACGGATATCGCTAAATTGACTCAGAAAGCGATTCTGAATCAATCGGTATAATAAAAGATGGGTCTATGTCAAATATTTATTTTATACCCTGAGCACATAGTGGGGTATAAAAATGTATTTAAATTAAAGCATTCAAGTTAAAAGTACTGCTAGTAAATAAAACAAATAAGAAAATTATAGTCGGTCTAGACCGACCATACGATACCCTATACCTTGGTTTAGAAACCCTATCTCTTCGGTCCAACAACAGGATATGGAAAATAAGCAAAAACCAAATTTGAGTGGCATTGTTGTTAATTTTTTTTGGCTGCAGATATGAAAAAGTTCATATCGGGTGCTATATTTATATGGGGACTAGGTCGAAAAATGGACCGATCCTGACCATATTTGGTAAGGTCTCTTAATTTTTGCAAAAACTTATAAAAACCAAATTTGAGAAAAATCTGTGCAATATTTTTGGTTTTTGATAGATTTAAGTGAAGATCGGAAAGCAGCTATATATGGGGCCTATGACTAAGAATTGTCCTATAGGGATTATTTTCGGACTACTGATTAATGATACAATATAATAACACAAACCCAATTTGATTGAGATCTATATGATAATTTGGATCTTATGGTAATTTATGTCGATTTCATAGGGTCATTTGTATGGGGACTAGGTCTGAACATGGACCGAATTTCACCAATTTCAATAGCGTTCATCCTATGGCCGATATAAGCTTATATACCAAATTTCATTTAAAATATAGTCATATTTGCGACCTGTAGTTGGGTTAAAAAGTTTACATGGACACACAGACGGACGGACGGACGGACATCGCTAAAACGACTCAGAAAGTGATGAAAGGGTTAAAAATCGATCCAAAGTTTTGTCGACAAACAAACAAGCAGATACTATGAGTTAATATAAAAGGAGTAAAAAAAGAAGTAAAGTCTTGCGTTTTTCGGAAGCTTTTGATGAGTCAACCAATTTAATATGGTCTGGACAAATATCTGTTTATACCCTATACCACTATGTGGTTTAGGTATAATGACTTTGTGCTGCTGTTTGTAACAACCAAAAATATTTGACCTACACCCATCTTTAATTATACCGATCGAATCAGAATCACTATCTGATTCGATTTAACGATGTCCGTCCGTCCGTCCGTCTGTGTGTCCATGTAAAGCTTGTAATCGAACTGCAGGTCGCAAATATGAATATATTTTGATAAAATTTGGTATTTGATCTTTTATCGGCCATGGGATGAACGCTATTAAAATTGGTGAGAATCGGTACATGTTCAGCCCTAGCCCCCATACAAATGACCCCTATGAAATCAACATATATTGCCATAAGATCCAAATTATCATACAAATCTTAGTCAAATTGGGTTTGTATATATATATTACATCCATTCATCAGTAGTCCAAATATGATCCCTATTGTACAACTCTTAGTCACAGGCCCCATATAGAGCTGCTTCCCGATCTTCACTTAAATCTATCAAAAAACAAAAATACTGCACTGATTCTTTTCAAATTTTGTTTGTATATATTTTTGCAAAATATAAGAGACTTTATCAAACATGGTCAGGATCGGTCCCTTTTTGGGGCCTAGTCCACATATAGATATATCATCCGATATGAACTTTTTCATATCTGCAGCCGAAAAAATTAATAAAAATTCCACTCAAATTTGGTTTATGCTTATTTTCTATATCCAGTTAGTTGGGCCTGAGAGATAGGGCTCTAAACGCATGGTATAGGGTATCGTATAGTCGGTCTAGACCGACCATAATTTTCTTACTTGTTTTTATTTGTAGTAATTTAGGCGATTTCTTTCAACGTTTTTACCATAATTTCTTTACAAAAAACAAAATAATCAATAAGAAATTACTGGTTCGAAAAATTCAGCTCAGTCGAACTAAATACTCTTAATTATACTGTCCAACAGAATTTTTGGAACAGAAGGGTGACCCTATAATTCTGAAAGCCCATATTGAGTAGATCATTTTTGTAGAATAAACTTATAGTCCAGCTGGTCTGAGTTTTTTTTACAGTGGGTCAAAGTCGAAATTTTTTGGTCGAATGGAGCATTATACTAAATGAAAAAATATCGGAGAGAATTTTTATTGTCAGAGTTATATTGTCGAATTTTATGAATATTATTTTTGTTTAAGCTCTTAACCCTCTGGCTCATATGTTTATGGGTCTATTTGACAATTTTTTTGAGAAAATCAAAAAAAGTCCTTTCAAAAAGCTCATTTAAGGATTAAAATATTCTGCGAAAATTTTTTGCGGAAAATTTCAGTAGGGATCACCAAAGACACTGAAGTTGTAAATAAAGCTCTTTACGCTTAATTTTATAACACCCTTTTCGTTATAACACTTTTTAAAATTTTGAAATGTATTACTTCAAAAATCAATAGTGAAGAACGCCCTTAAATAACAACTCAAAAATTGTTATACACCTCTTTTTTTTAAACAAATAATATATATTGATATTGATCATGGCCGTAACGTTAATTGTACATACAACAGTTTCCGTTTAACGTCTACATAGTAAATAAACGTAGACAATGAAAGTTGATTCATAAAAATTATTTAAAAAAAAAAAAAAAAAAAACTTAAAAAGTTATTGACCATTAGACTCCGCAAACGCGTATAAAGTTTATTTCGAAATATATTTTTCTTTTATGGCTTAACACAATAACTGCAACTGTTTTTATTTTAACCAATTATGTTGAGACCCACAGCAAGTGTGACTACTATTTCCTCTATTTGGTGCTTACTCTAAAAATATTTTTAGAAAAAAGAAATATTTTTGGTTTCTAATGCATGTTTTCTTATGTATTTCTATGGTCTTTTTGTTGGTTTTATAAAATGGGTTTTGAATACGATAAAGTATGTCAATTACTTGAAATTTATGCAGACACTATGTACATAAAGTATACAAAAACTTTTTGTTGTTAACAAACCAACGATTTTATAAAAAAAATAATTTTTTTAGAAATATTTCTCGAAAATTGGATAAATGAGGGTGCTTGTGAAGGAGTAAATACGTATCTCTTTTTATCAGAACTTTCCCAACAGGTAAAAGCTTATAATTCGACTATTCAGAATCTTTGATACCCTTCACCTGGGTTTTACGTTTACTTTAATATCTGGACTAACTGCACTGTTTACAATAGATGTTAACAAAATATTTGAAAAAATTAACAATTTGTTAAACTTAATAACGCTAAATTATTACAACAAACACACTGAAGATCTAGCATTTTTTTTTAGAGGTGTCTCTATATTTTGGGCTATATCTTGGCTCATTTATGCCCAATTTACCCCATTTTAAACACCAATCTGCCCGAAATAATGGCAAATAATAGTTGCCTAAGTTTAGCCATGTAAATGGCTTAGTTTGTAAATGAGTGTGATTTCAACAACCCGACAGACATCACTATATCGACTAGAGTTTTTATAAGGATCTGGGAGATATGAGGTTACAAAATAAATTTTTGTAGGCATTACAAATGGAATAACTAACTGATATATATACTCTGCACAATGGTATGTAGGGTATAAAATCATTTCAAAATACTTTATCAATAGTGAAACCATAGACTATAATCTTCTTTCACTTATTGAACGTTGGGTCTATACAGATATATAGTTATAGATTTCTCACTTGCTTACACCAACAAAAGAGATATGAGCCCTGTATACATACAGAACAGAAATTCTTAGAATTAATTTTATAAAACATATCAAAAGTATATAATCTTTTTTACGGATGGCTCTGTCATTAACGAACATCTTATCATGAAAAAACGTACTACGAACTACTAGCAATCAAATCATGTAGGGAAAATCTTGAAAATATCGATATATTATATTATTATTATTATTATATCTGACGGTAAAAGTGCACTACTAGAAGATCTAAATGACCTATTTAGTAAAAACATAATCCAACAACTAAGAACATTAACACATCCGTATTTAAACACAAAATACCATTTCTATGAATTCCGAGCCTTTTAAATATAAATGGAAAAGAAAAAGTAGACCAAATTTGTACAGAATTTAAATAGCAATTCTTAGACTATAGATAATCATCAATCAACAAATATATTTTTACCTCTGGCAAAAAAATAATGAAACGATATGTGTAAAATACAAAAGAAAATGCATGCTAAGCTTAAAACCACTAATTTACCTAATAAAGCTGATTTTATTAAGCTTAGTAGCCATTACTTATTTCCTCATAAACATATTATTGAACAGAGCCCGCTTCCAACTTGTAGGTACAGTAAACTGCTAATGTTATTCATATATTTAATGAGTTTAGATTTCTTTTGGAAAATCGATTAAGATATAAAACACATAAAATAGAAACACTTACAAATGAAGATCTATGTATTAATACGTGAAGGTAAATTTATAGTTCCCTTTTTAAGCAATATACGGGCACGGAGAAGTGTGAAAATTGGCATAGTTATAGTTCATATGGAGGAGAAGCTGAGAATGACAAAATTTGTGTTTAATCTGTCATAAAAATATATTAAATTAAATAAAATAAAATATTCTTAATAATTCGTTACACCCTGTTAATGCGAATGATTTAAATTATATATCAGACGCTCTGTGTTGAATTGTGAATTGCTAAAATTGATTAACATACCTTTAGGCTTATTTAAATATTCATAAATTTCTTATATATAATATATAGATTAAAAAAAAAATTGGAAGACAAAAATTGAATGAAAAAATAATATTTCCTAGAATTTGCACGCGAATTTTGAATGCTAGGCTTTTCTAGTCTCTACAAAAATGTGAAAAAAATTCCTAATTGGAATAGATATTTATAATTCGATTTAAATCAGGAAATAAATTCATATGCATTTATAAATCATATGGTATAAGTACTTAATAATGAAAATAAAATTAAATTAAATAAATTAATTTTGAAATAATTAATTTTTTATCTTTTTGTATTCTCCATATATAATTTTGTCATTCCGTTTGTAATAACACTAGCCAACAAGGTTTTGGACTGGAACAACCAAATATCGTAATTTGGTGGGCTGATATCGAATCTGTAATTGGTTTTTCTCTATCACGTCAGGTTTTTGAGAACAAACAAATGTGTTTATTTGTTTTTGATGTGTAAACATCTATACGCGCAGGGGGGTAAATTTCTATTTCACAATACAATCGCAAAAACAGCGTAACACATCGGTGTGAGCTGAAGTGTAAATCGGTGTGACTTTATCTGATTGTATTTGTGAAAAAATTATGATATGTTCTTTTCTAAATATTTTCCAATTGTCTTTCAAAAAACATCAATTGTATTTCAGAAAATATCAATTGTATTTCAGAAACCATCAATAGAATTTCAGAAAACATCATTTGTATTTCAGAAACCATCAATAGAATTTCAAAAAACATCATTTGTATTTCAGAAAACATCATTTGAATTTCAGAAAACATAAATAGAACTTCAGAAAACATCAATAGAATTTCAGAAAACATCAATTGTATTTCAGAAAACATCAATTGTATTTCAGAAACCATCAATAGAATTTCAGAAAACATCATTTGTATTTCAGAAAACATCAATAGAATTTCAGAAAACATCAATTGTATTTCAGAAAACATCAATTGTATTTCAGAAAACATCAATTGAATTTCAGAAAACATCAACAGAATTTCAGAAAACATCAATTGTATTTCAGAAAACATCAATTGTATTTCAGAAAACATCATTTGAATTTCAGAAAACATAATTAGAATTTCAGAAAACATCAATTGAATTTCAAAAAGCATCATTTGAATTGCTGAAAACATTAATTGTATTTCAGAAAACATCAATTGAATTTCAGAAAACATCAATTGCATTTCAGAAAACATCAATTGAATTTCAGAAAACAGCATAATCGACTTACTTTTTATGCACTGGAAAATATGATGTTCATGTTTTCTTTAATTATTAGATGTTTACACATCTCCCTTGTGATCGGACTCACATGATTTTTTTTTACATAAAAAATCGTTAGTTTATTGAAAAATCAATGAATTTTCAAAAGTGAATGGCGTTATTTGAACATTGTTTGTATTTAGTTGGTTGTCCCAAAATCCTTGATAATTTCTTTCAATTTTCATTCAGTCTTGGTGAGCACGCTCCCCTTGTTCGTCGCTCACCGCACCTAGGTTTTGTGGAAAAAAATCTATATGCGAATGAAGAAAATGCATTTTGATTGATATTCGTGCACCTAATTCGTGATAATTTTTCAACAATTCAGCAACAATTTGTCGGTAGTTATCACTCTTATTGTTTGCAAGTAATGTATCCACGATGCTCTTGAAAGATTTCCAGGCTTCATATTCTTTTTTCCAGTTAACATTGTGAAAAATTATCATCATTCAATAGCTTCCTGATCTGAGGGCCAACAAATATGCCTTCTTTGATTTTAGCATATGAAATTTTAGGAAAAACCGCTAACAATTATTTAAATGCTGCACCACCATCTTTGTCCAGAGCCTTGACAAAGTTCTTAAAAAGGCCCAATTTAATGTGCAGTGGTGGAAGAAGAAAGTCATTTGGATCAATTAATGGATTATTTGAAATGTTTTGTTTTCCTGGTGAATACTCTGTTCTGACGTAATGATGAAATGTAGCGCGACAATCCCATAAATAAAGGAAACACCAATATTTTGTGAAACCTCCTTGGATACCTGTCAACAAACTAATGACATGAAACAGATCAATTTACAGTTATTCACGATGGTCTCTATATATACAAAGAAATTTAAATCACACACCTTAAGGTCGCCACAGATCTTCCATTTATGTCAAAATTTCAGTCATTGATTCGTAATTTTCCTTTGTATTAATGGCATGCGCAATTTGTATGGATAATTTTTCATTCCTATTATGTAAAAAAAGAGCCTTTAAAGTGTACTTAGAGCCATCAATAAATAATCTCCATTCATTTTTTAAAATACACCATCAACATCAGGGACCAAATCACCGCATTCGATATGGAGTAAAATCAATCGAAAATGCATATTTTGATTTAATATTTGAAGAAGACGGACAAACGCTCGACCACGATTCGCTTTTCTTCTTAACAAGGGGCATAAAAATTATTCTTAACATTTTATTTTGGGAAATAAAGAAATGATTTGGATCGAAAAATTTCGATAACGAATGCGGTGATTTGGCCAGTATGGAATAGAGTGTTTCTTTTCAAAAGATGTAGCCAATTCCAAGCTTCTATCTCTATAGATTGTTACTTTTGTCCCATTTGTAAGATGTTTCCACTGCTGCATGCGTGAAGCTGGTAATTCTGCGTCTTGCTTCGTTAAATGTAAATCCCGAATTAGATCATTCAGCTCAGCCTGAGTCATTATATGGCGTTCATCATCAGCCTAATAGAAACTACCACTGCTGGTGGAAGATGTTTCAGACTCCCTACTTGTAACACTGGATCATTTGGTGGACGTTGAACAGGTTTGGAAACCGATGAAACATTCGCGTAAGTAATATTTTTTCGACTTTTCATATTGAATCCAACAACTTTTGTTAAACAGAAATAACATTCGGTTTGGTTGTTACTTGACTCTCTCCAAAGTACTGGAATTGAAAAATCGAAATAGATCTTCTTGCCATTTGACCACTTGTATAAAACAGTTCTGCAACTATTGCAAAATATTGTCGGTATCCACGGGTTTTCCAAGTTTCTGACAGCAAAACCAAAATAATGTAAATATGCATATTTTAATGATTCTGCTATTCTGATATCCTTTTCTTCCAGTCAAATATTCACCACACACAAAGCAAAAATAGCTTGAATCAGTAACACTCGATCTCCCTGACAGGCTTAACCGCTACTATTATGAAGATGTAGAATGAATGAGGGCTTCTGCCAAATTAATTATTGTGAAATTGTAGTGTCAGTATTGACTGTTTTACAGTGTTGCTAGCATGCGATAAAAAATGAACAAGACCTGATAGCCCAGTTTTTATGCCAGATTCGAATTCAGTGCACCCAGATTAGTTAAAAACGTGTCTCGCTTCTGCAGTCAATTTTTTTTTTAAATTTGTAGACCAGTATATTTAGGAAACAAAATATATTTATTCTTGATTCTTATAACAAGCCGACTTGATGTGGCGATGCCCATTCATCCGTCTGTCCGTTTGTGGTAATCACGATCACGAGATCAAAAAGTCAGCTGCATTGACAGATATTATTGAAACTAATTCACTCACATCATGGGAAGGATGCTATTTAACTTCATCAAAATCGGTTCAATAGGTCCCGAGTTATAAATGAAGAAGTAAAAAAGGTTTCAATGTGTTCTTGTTATCGTTGTTATTCTTAACGTAGCGATGTCCATCTGTCTGTCTGTCCGTATGTGGCAATCACTATCACGATATCAAAAGGTCAGTTACATTGATCAGTCTTATTGAAAATAATTCACTCACATCATGGAAAGGTTGCTGTTCAAAATCATTAAAGTCGGTGCAATAGGTCCCGAGATATATATGAAAAAGTATAAAAATGTTGGTAAAATATGATTTTTCTATGTTTTTCTTATTATGTTGTTACTCATTATTTTTTTTTTTTGCCACATCTGTATTTGCTGTTGTTTTTGTAGTGGGTATGTATAGTTATAATGCACGTGTCATATTAGCTTAGATCGGTATTACCACAGTGTGTTTGTTGTAATAGTTTAGTGGATAAACATAACTGTTGTGTGTTTTTGTTTTTTGTAGGTATATCAAAACGTTGATAAGCAAATAACCCAAATTACAATTTTATATATTTACTTTTATGCTCATTTAATAATTGCTTTCAATTAAAAAAAGCACGAAAATACCAAGTTTTTTTTTTATTAATTATCTTATTAATTTTAAACATCATTGTAAAAAAAAAAATGTAATACAGTGTTGATAACCTTGTTATATGATTGTGTTTAGAGCACGTGTGAAGGGTATCAAGTTTGGGGCAAAGCCGAATTTAACGCTCTTACTTTTTTTAATATATTAAAAGTAAATCAAATTTACAAATAATAATAAGAGAAAAAGTGGCCTTAGAGAAGACCCTCTTGAAAAAAAAAATAAATAAAAATTAAAAAAAAAAATGAAAAAGCGGATAAATATCAGAAAACAATTGAAATAATTTTTCCATATTCTGAAATCTTTTTCCCTTTACAGTAGACGTCTATTTGCCGGTTTGGTATATACTTGCATTCCGTAATTTTGTGAATTTTTGTCTATTTGAGAGAAAATTTTACATAAGTAAAAGAGCAAACCTATTATGACTCGCTTTATTCTTTGAAATATAAAGAATGAGGCTCATTGTTGAAAAATTATCAAACATAAATATCAATGACAAAGACTTTAGCCATTTTCAATTAGACTTCGGTCCGGTAAATCGGCAGAGTAAGTTGCATTTTTTTTTTTGAAAAAAATATTAACTGTTAACTTTACAACTAACTGAATTAACCGCTTTAACCAAACAAATTTATAAACTTTAGCGTTATTTTTTACATATTTATTGATCAAAGTTAATGTACGGTTAGATATAACCAGCATGATACCCAAAGTTGTTACCACTTACATACATATGTAAGTACGTATAGACATACTTATGTATATTAAATGGAGAAAGAAAAAGAGCTCTTAACAATAACACACCTGACTTGTGGTTTTTCTTACTTCATTTACTTAAATATTAAGTCAACAATAACTTGTTGGAAAAGTAGCAACAATGAACATAAAAACAGCTGAAAATGCAAAAAATTATGGTTGTTAAACCGTTGCAACGGTTTTTTTTTTCCAATGAATAAAAATAAAAAAAAAAAAACACACACACAAGCATACATTGCAACATGTAAAATGGCATTAAATTATAATTATTCATGTCGCTTTGTTAAATTAACTGGTCTTTAATAATTGGCTTTATTAAATGATCGATAACGTTGAAGATACGAGTGTGTATTAAACAAGATGCAAAACTATTACAACACACGATAAAAACAAAAAAAAAAAAAAAAAGAAAACCAAAAAACCAAAAACAAAACGAAAGTCGAGTTTATGAATAAAATTTATAATTTTGGTACAGGTATGTTGTTTTACAAAATTTATTTTTAATTAAACGAAAATTGTTATTAAAAATTAATTTTCTGAATTCAACTTCATTATGCGCTTTAAAATTTCGCAATTTTAACACGTATTAAAAAAAAGACGTAAAGCTTAAATTTAATAAAAAAAAAACTACTTTTCGTAAGCAGTTTATAATCACATCACCATCTTCTTTTATACCACTTTATGCCACTATGTGGTCAGGGTATAATGACTTTGTGCTGATGTTTGTAACTACCAAAAATATTTGACCTAGACCCATCTTTTATTTTATTGATAGACTCAGAATAATTTTCTGAGCAGATTAGGTGATGTCCGTCTGTCCGTCTATGTGTCCATGTAAACTTTGTAATTAAACTAAAGGTCGTAAATATGAATATATTTTAATGGAATTTAGTACATAAGCTTCTGTTGGACATATGATGCATATCGATTCATGTTCAGACCTAGTCCCCAAACAAATGACCTATATGAAATCGATTAAAATTGCCATAATATCAAAATTTTCATATAGATCTCGGCCAAATTGGGTTTGTGTATGTTTATTATATCCATTTATCAGTAGTCGTAAAATGAACCCTATTTGACAATTCTTAGTCATAGCCCCATATAAAGCTGATTCCCCATCTTCACTTAAATCTATCGAAAAAACACACAGGCACAGGCCTGACTTTAGGTGAGTGTGTTAAATCGCTGACCAAAAAATGCAAGTACGAGTGTATGTGAAGGTTCATGGTTCAAAACCTCACGGCCGCCCTAAGTAGAAAAAATTTTCATATAGAAACAATCTATTCAATTAAAACATAACAATTATCACAATGTTCAATAAATCGCTGATGAAGGCTGAAATGCCAGAAACCGGTCCGATTAAGAATACAGTGCAGTTATGAATTTTTGAAATATATGCTTTCTTCTTCTTTACCACGCACCATTTAAACAAAAATGTTGAAAATATTTTTTCTCAAATTTGGTTCGTATATGTTTTTGCAAAAATTATGTGACCTTACTAAATATGGCCAAGATCGGTCCAATATACATACAATATATATTAGATTGATTCAAAAAAATGAAAGATATTTTTTTTTCAATATCCCCTGTGAAATATGTTCACAGAGTCAAGAGAGAGAAAGTCAGAGCTCTTAATATTAATATTTAGAGGTCGCGCATCGGAAAGTTCCATTTGCCATGTAAATAACATACGAAAAATTATTTTTCAATTTCATAATTTTATAACTTAAGAACTAATGGACGAATTCCAATGACGGAAGCATATTTTTATAGGAAATTGAACGTTCTACAAAAAACGTCTCCTATCATTTTGATGTGTAAACATCTATACGCGCAGGGGGGTAAATTTCTATTTCACAATACAATCACAAAAACAGCGTAATTCATATCGGTGTGAGCTGAAGCAGATAACGTTGTGTGACTTATGATTGTATTGGTGAAAAAATTATGATATGTTCTTTTCTAAACATTTTCCAATTGTCTTTCAAAAAACATCAATTGTATTTCAGAAACCATCAATATAATTTCAGAAAACATCAATATAATTTCAGAAAACATAAACTGTATTTCAGAAAACATTAATAAAATTTCAGAAAACATCAATTGAATTTCAGAAAACATCAATTGTATTTCAGAAACCATCAATATAATTTCAGAAAACATCATTTGAAATTCAGAAAACATAAATAGAATTTCAGAAAACATCAATATAATTTCAGAAAACATCATTCGAGTTTCAGAAAACATCAATTGAATTTCAGAAAACATCAATAGAATTTCAGAAAACATCACTATAATTTCAGAAGACATCATTCGAGTTTCAGAAAACATCATTTGAATTTCAGATAACATAAATAGAATTTCAGAAAACATCAATATAATTTCAGAAAACATCATTTGAAATTCAGAAAACATAAATAGAATTTCAGAAAATATCAATATAATTTCAGAAAACATCAATAGAATTTCAGAAAACATCAATTGTATTTCAGAAAACATCAATTGTATTTCAGAAAACATCATTTGAATTTCAGAAAATATAAATAGGATTTCAGAAAACATCAATATAATTTCAGAAAACATCATTCGAGTTTCAGAAAACATCATTTGAATTTCAGATAACATAAATAGAATTTCAGAAAACATCAATATAATTTCAGAAAACATCATTCGAGTTTCAGAAAACATCAATTGAATTTCAGAAAACATCAATAGAATTTCAGAAAAAATAAATTGTATTTCAGAAAACATAATTGGAATTTCAGAAAACATCAATAGAATTTCAAAAAGCATCATTTGAAGTGCTGAAAACATTAATTGTATTTCAGAAAACATCAATTGAATTTCAGAAAACATCAATAGAATTTCAGAAAACATCAATTGTATTTCAGAAAACATCAATTGTATTTCAGAAAACATCATTTGAATTTCAGAAAATATAAATAGAATTTAAAAAAACATCAATAGAATTTCAAAAAACATCAATTGAATTTCAGAAAACAGCATAATCGACTTATTTTTTATGCACTGGAAAATATGATGTTGATGTTTTCTTTAATTATTTTATGTTTACACATCTCCCTTGTGATCGGACTCACATGATTTTTTTTGATAAACTTACTCATTCAAAAGTTATTCAAATGTAAAGTTAAATTTATGTTATAATTACACTTTTTGAGCAATTTTAGGTAAAAAATAATTAAAGTACCATAAGTCTCACACTATCTTATTAAAGAACGAAAACGACAACTACAAATATTTTATTCCTATATTTCGATCGGAGTCTGACGAAAAACATAAGAATTCAGTTTTTATTTCTTCCTTTTTAAGATTAAATAATTATATATGTGTTAATATTTAGAAAATTCATATACAAAAAAAGTTATCTGAAAAAATATAATTTTGAAAATTCTTACGCCACTGGGACGTCGATAAAAGAATGAAAACACCATTTGCATTCAAAAACCATATCGTAAAGTATAGTTCGGGGAACATGAAACGATTTTTCTGTCAGTTAAAATGTTTAAAAGATTTTACAGCTTGCCGCATATTTTCTGAATCCCATTTTAATATAAAACATTATAATAAACCTCGAAATTCGAGCGCTAATTTTAGGAAATTTTATTTTTACAATAAATAAAGACCCTAAAAGTATACAATTCAATTATAGTCAATTCACAAATCAACACAAAAAACAAACTCATTTTTGTTACAAACACATTAACAAATTTAATAAACACACACATAGCATTGTATAATTTTATGTATGTGTTAGTAGCAACTTTACATGCAATTTACTCAAAATAAAGGATAAAATTTAAAAATCTCTTAATCTGCAAAACGGCTAAAAAGAAATACCTTTCAAATAATATACGTTTGGTCAAAATCGGGATAAAACGGTAGAATAAAACATCGGTCACAAGAAATCGCCTAGCCTATTAATATTATAGATTTTACAATAAGCAAGTATGAAAGTAATATTAGCTCTAGGTTATACGGGTAATGTGTATACCCTATTTTATATTTAAATATTTCCTTCAAAGTAATAACGGAAATTTTATCTCTTCCTATATGAATTGCCTACTTAAGTTGGAATAATAATATTTAGAAAAGCTATATACGAAAAAGCTTAAGTACATTGACATATATCATTCTCAAGGTACCATGCTCCTGCATTGTATTCCACATTACGCAATTACTAACAAAGAGAATAAGACAATATATGATATGTATGAACACACTCAATATGAAAAGTCCAAACCTCCAAAAATGCTTCCGATGCAACTGACACATAACGATTACGATTATTTTCACAACTGCTAATGCAATGTTAATATTTTTCAACATGTCACGTGTATATATACACCCAGATTTGAGAAATAATTGGCTGTTCCACATTATCCGTATATTCCACAATACCCGAACATGCTCGAATATAAAATTTGCAATAATTTATTTTTGTTTGTTTTTTGGAGAAATTATTTTAAACAATGATAAACTACAGTGGTCGAAATAAATATAGGTTCCCCCAAAAATGTTTACCAGAAATCTAAATGTGTTAAAATGTTAATTGTGGTCCATTCGTTTAATTTTTATTTTCACATTTTTCATAAATTTAACAAAAAAATTTATTGTAATTATAATTTTTGTAAGAAGAAAGGACAATACAAATCGAAAAAAAATTAAATATAAATAAAAAATCATAATTTACGTTAATATATTTTAAAACAAGCAAGTGCGTTAAATCCGTCTGTGCCGAACCTTTCATACCCTTCATCTGTGTTTTAAACTCAATATTGTAAGCAATGTTGGGTACGGTTACCATTTTAATATAGTTGCCGATAACTAATCTTTATGTTCTGTAACCATTTACATTATAGTTAATTGTTTTTTCTTCTTATTTATGGTTTTATCACACTATAGCAATAGTTTTATTTAGTTTAAGTTCATTAAGAAAAAGTTTAATCTTTGATATTTTATTTTATATTTATTTATTTTTAATAATTGTGTGTTTAATGTCGTGCTGTTTACTCGTATTTTTACCATGTACTTAAAAGTTTTTAAATGTAAAACTGACAAAAAAAAAGATTATAGTTATATTCAATAAAACAAAATCCCTGAAGATGTTGGAATAATCCCAACGAAACGTCGGATTGGAAAAAAATGGAATAATCTTTTATTCACATTTGAAACACATGATCTTGAAAGCCTGATTAGAGTAATTTCTAATAAAATCTTTTTTAAATAAAAACTCAAAAAAGGTCCATTAGAATTTTATAATTAACAACTAAAGGTGGAAACACAACTGGGACGAATGACGAATTTCGCACAGCTCGACGAATTTGTCGGCAACAATTCGTTGCGTAAATTCGTCGAATGAAATACAATTACAACGAATTCACATAACAGCTGTAACGTCATTTGAAATTGTTTTTAATTTATAATATGTACATTAGGGTTATGATTAATTTTTTACAAAATTTTTACCTATCACCACGTGATAGGCAATACTAAACTAATAATAAAAATCGTGTTTGCAGGTCATTTTGCCGGAAAAATCTTCCGCACCAAATGCAATTTCAAAAAACTAACTGAATTTTTTTTTATTGTTATATTTTTTATTAATTTAATATATACATTGCAAAAAAATTATTTAAACAATGTAGATTTTGATACGAGGTATGATTATTTATTTATTTGAATATTGTATGATATAAATTTAAGATTTAAAGTGCGACTATTTTTGCAGAAACGAAAATGTCCTGAACAACTTTAATAGCACGTTCTGCGAAAATATTACTACGCTGCTGATTTATTATTTACGACTTCTGCATAACCCCATGCCTTATAAAATACTCATTACCTTTTTTAAATTTAATAATTCAAAATTTTCTTCGCGGAAACAATGGTACGTCGTATCATGCACCACATATAAATTGACATATTTTATTTAGTTCTGCTCGGTATTTTGGAATTAGGATAAATGCTAATATTGACAGAATTGTTCTAGAATTCCACCGAGCATTGCTTATTGGTGGTATAGTTTTGAAATTTATGAAGGAAAGGGTTAAGAGGTTAAATGAAGCTAGTGGATCTAGATTTTTTTTATTCAGTTGTTGTAGATATCAACATTGTAGAGACCGTTTTATGAGATAATGACAAGTTTTGGATTTCGAATTTAAAAATATCAAATAAAAGGCACTCATGTGAGCTTCAAAATGATATATATATTACTCAATTTCGATACTAAAAAGTTATATACAAGTCAATGTCCAAACTTTGGAGTTCCATAACACGGAAAATATCTCGACCGTCGAAAAAAAAAATATTTTGCTAGAATCGCAACAAAATGTGTTATAAGTGGTAAAAATTTGAAACCATTCGGGGCATCGCACCTAAAATACACAAAGGTCTTTAAAACGTTGAAGAAATATTTTAAAACAAATAAAAAAATATAGACCAAATTTCAATGCGTTTGGTGCGGAAACTTTTTTTACAGCAGCGAAGAAGTAAGATTGTGTTTCTTAATATTTTTTAATAGCCTTTTTGGCTAGGGCATGTAAAATTTGATATTTGCAAAAAAATAAAAAAGTCATAACCCTAATGTACATAAATAGATATTGGAAAAATATGAATAAAAGAATTTTTAACTTGGTACGAGTTATTCCAATTGTAAACATCATGTTCACGATGATAAAAGCCTTCATTTTTGTACGGCAGCGTTTAATTTTTTAATTCTGAAAAAATTACATAAATTTTCATTAATAAATTAATTTTATGTCATTTTTGTTTACATGTTGTAGCTGATAGTGTGACCATATTTAAAAAAAGAAGCAGTAAACGAAAAAGAATAAATATTAACAAAAAACTATCACCCCAATTCTCAATAACAATTCCCTGGGAATTTTTTTCCCTATTCCCTGTTCCCCTATTCTTAATTTAATCTCCCCGGGAATTTTTTCTCTTTTCACTTTACCCTTATTCTAAAAGAACTTCGAAAATGGGATTAGAATAGGAGGATTTATTCTCGGCAGAAATGAATTACCCGGGAACTCATTTCCCTGGGAATATTTAGAATTGGGCTGATGTAAAAGAAAATTATATAATTAAAAATAGATTTTATTTATCTTATAAGTTATAAATAAAATATAAAACAATTCTTAAAGACAAAAATGACTTTATTTACTGAAACATTTGAAAAACTAAAATAAAATACGGGCACTCTACACCAATTTATTCGTTGTTCGTCGGCGTTAGAAATAGAAATAAACCTATCGCAGAGTTCGTTACGCACTACGTATTTCGTTCGACGCACTGATTGTGTGCATTTTCATATACACAAATGTGTTTTATTTCTGACGACGAATATTCGAAACGAAAAATTCGTCGTCGAAACGAAACGAAAAATTCGTCGTTCGTCCCAGTTGTGTTTTCAACTTAACTCGTATTTGAAAAATTGTATTCTCAGCCTATTACTAGAGTAAGCCTTCCATTGCAAGGTCATGCTTAAAGAAGAAAAGAAATTAAAATACAGATACACAAACTTTAAGTTGGTTGAGCCATTAAAAGCTTCAACAAAATTGAAAAATTTCTTTTAGTTATTTTATTAGCAGAATTTTTAATTTCAATGCTTTAATAAAAATACATTTTCTATTGGCGGCAGCGCAAAGCCAGCTCTAAGCGGCACGACTTGGACCTCTCAACATGTGGAGTATAACTAAACATACACAATAATGAAGCAACTGTTATAAACACAACGACCAGAACAACAAGAACAATTCCAGCTATTATACAAAAGAAACAAAATTTAGAATAACAATAATAACAAGAACAGCAAAAGAAATCATATTTTTTTCAAGGGTTTTTTGATTGAAATCTCGGCACTTATTTAACCGATTTTGATCATTTTAAATAGCAACCTGGTCAAGTTGTCAATGTATAATTTTTACTTAAAATGAGCAACCCAGCTGATCTTTTAAGGAATTGATCGTGATTTTCACACATGGACAGACGGACAGATAGACAACTCCGCTGATTATAAGGATCAAGAATATATATTTATATATAATTGTTACAAACGAAAAGAAAAACCTATATATACCTTCTGCAAACTGGTATGGTGGGTATAAAAAAGATTCGTGAAAATTTTCGTCTTCAGATTAAATGAGGTTAACGATATTATAACAAATAAATATTTCACGTCTGTATATTTATGATCAAGTAGAGTACAACTAGTTAAAAAGATTGTTTTAATTTCATAAATCTTTAGATTGTGATTTTTCTTTTTTCATTATTTGATTTCTTACCAAATGTGCATTGACTGGGGCGACTTTAAAAATGAACTCCGAGCTGCCTAATATTTCGCATATAGTATTTGTACATCTATTTGAATATACATATATTACTTAGAATTGAAGTTAAAGTCGAAAAAAAAATTCCCTTCAACATAACTCCATCCTAGTGTTTAAGTTCACATAGAATATGAACACAAATGGGTCCAAAAATGATGCGATTATGACCATATTTGGTGAGGTTACTTATATGTTCACATCAACAAATCTATGTTGTTTTATTATCTTTAAATGGATTTAGCAACACCAGTAAGCAGCTTTATATGGGGACTATGACTAAAAATTGACCTACATAGTTCATTTTTGGGCTGGTGGTTTAAGGGTGTACCTAAGACATACATATATACTAAATTTGACCAGAAAATATATATCTATATAATAATTTGGATTTACGGAATTTTTAGTCGAACTAAGTAATAGGGAAAATTTATATGGACCTAGGTCTCAATATGCACAAAGTTTTTCCAGTTCTAGCTTATGTTATGAGTTTCATTTATAAAATTTTATTCAATTGAAGCTATCTGTATAATAAAAGGCGAATCTAGGACAAGTTTTTTTTAGTAGTTGTAAATGTCAGCACAAACTCAATATGTGTTCTCTTATATATAAAAATGGAGATTTGTCTGTTTGTTTATTTGTTTGTGGTTTAGAGGAGGCTACAGAACTGGACCGATCGTTTTGAAATTTTTAAAGCAGGTAACTGCCTATCCGGAAGCAACGATAGGCTATATTTTTTTTTTGATATTTCAAGTAGGCGTGGCACCATCCATCTAATTTAACATCTACTTTTCTGAAACTAAGTACATGTACATACTGAACTAATTTGAAGAGTCGCAGAAGAAATGGGCGGGATCGGACCAATGGGCATGGCACTCACCATACAACGTTAATATTTAATGTTGATTATATAGAGTATTGTAATAGAGAAAGCCTTAGAAATTTGTGTGAATTCATAAGTTATTAATGTTGGTACGCGGAAAAGAAATGGGCGGGATCAGATCAGTGGACGTGATACCCCCATACAAAGTAATTATTTAATGTCATGTATGTGGAGTACTGTAGTTTCAAACGCCTTGGGACTTTGTGTGAGTTAATAAGTTTAAAAAAAGTTTAATAAGTTTAAAAAATGGGCGGGATCGGAACTATGAAAAAATATAAAGTACTATGAAAATGACAGTATTGAAACTTTTGACAAGTACATCAATTACCAACTAGCAGATTCCAGCGCCTGAAATTCGAGTGCAATTTTTTGGCAACTTTATTTCTCAACTTAGCCAATTCACACACCACCACTTTTTTTGGTTTAATATTATCGTGAATGAAGATATCCAACTCATTAACAAGCACATTAACAAATTTAAGGTGCTATTACACGAAATGTTTTTTACATATGTACTGTCACTTTTTTATCCATATGAAATTCCTCATGTCTGTCAAAATTGTCTTTTAGATACGATTCATAATTTTTGCTATCACACGTGCATATGCATTTCCGTATGACATAACCTCTAAATGTAAACAACAGCTGATTTAATTTGTGAATTTAAAAAAATTTATTGTTAAAAAAAAGGTTATATATTTTTTAATTATTAAATAATACTAAACAATTTATTTTTCTTTCAATATTAATCTTTAAAATTTACTCTGTTTTTCTTTCGCCACAAGCAGTGTTGTATTTTCATATGTTTGTCATGCAAAAATAGAACCTGTTTTCATTGAAAAATGTACATGTGACTTTCTTCATGTATTGTACATAAACAATGTTTCATATGTATCACACGATGTGTACAACTTTTGTTGTGGGAAAATTTGACAGTACATATGTAAAAAACACATCATGTAATAGCACCTTTAATAAACACACACATAGCATATGTATAATTTTATGTATGTGTTAGTAGCAACTTTAAATGTAATTTACTCAAAATAAAGGAAAAAATTAAAAAATCTGTAAAACTGCAAAATGGCTAAAAATAAATACCTTTCAAATAATATACGTTTGGTCAAAATCGGGATAAAACGGTAGAACAAAATATCGGTAAGAAGAAATCGACTAGCCTATTAATATTATAGATGTGAGGTCATGGAAAATATCGGCGGAATCGCCAAAACCAAAAATCGCGAATAATATAAATCGCCAAAATAAAAATATCGGCTAAATCAAAAACTACCAAAATCGAAAATCGCGAATAGCAAAAATCGCAAAAAATTAAAAACGCCAAAATCAAAAATCGACAATACAGAAAATTGCCACAAAAAAAAAAAATGAATAAAAAATAAATAAATCGCGAATAACAAAAATCGAATAATCGTCAAAACCGAAAATCGCGAATAACAAAAATCGGAAATATCAAAAATCGCCAAAAAAAATTATTTTATTTATTTTTTCGATTTTTGTTATTTGCGATTTTCGGTTTTGGCGATTTTTAGTTTTTTGCGATTTTTGTTATTCGCGATTTTCGATTTTGGTAGTTTTTTAAAAAATGTATTCCCACTCTTTTATTTCGTTACTATAGGTGTAGCGAAGCGCATCGGGTGTTACAGTTAGTATGATATAAAAATTCATATAAAATAATAATTATTTTGTTATTTTAATGAACTCTTATGTCATATTTAATTTTTTGTTTACCCAATTTTTATTTGCATTTAATTTATTTCTGTTTATGTCATGCTAAGTGAGACAGTGACATAAACATAAGCTTAACTTTGATATCAAAATTATAATAATGCATGACAAAACAGAAACGCTTTCTTTGTTTGTTTGAAGATAATTTAAGAAAAACAATAGTTTTGCTGTTAGGAAAGCCAAAATATCTGGGTTTGAAAGCTTGAAATATGTTGCAGATAAAAAGTATACGTATCAAATTAAAGCCAGGTCATGGAACAATTTTTAATCCAAATTTTGCCGTAGAAAAATTTTATATTAACGTGAAACTAGGAATCATATGCAGTAAGACTGCTTTTTTTGTTTTTCATCTTCTACTCTTTTTGCTCCATCTTAAGGTTTTTTTAAAATTTCAAATTACTCGAATTATTTTTATTTTATTATACCCTGCACCACTAAGTTACACTAGTGTGAAGAGGGTATATGTAAGTTTGACATTCCGATTTACTAATTATAAAAAATATGGAACCCCAATATAATATGTATATTGTTGATTATTACAACAAGCGGATTTGATATAGCAATGTCCGTCTGTCCGTCTATAGAAATCCAAATTACGCTCTAAACACCTCAGCTGTGTTGCTCACTTTTAGTGAAAGTGATTCACTGACATCCTGGCCAGCTGGCTATTTAAAAGCATAAAAATTGATTTAACAGATCCAAAGCTTTCAATGAAAATGTAAGAAACTCTTGACAAAATGATTTTTTTAAGTTGTTCTTGTTCTTGTTGTTATTATAAATTTTGTTTCTTGAGTGTGATGTCTGTAAATGTTGTTCTTGTTGTGCTCATTATATTTTCAGCAATTGCTTCATAGGTGTGAATGTACGTCCGTCCAGAGTTTCAAGTCGTGCGGCTTTAAGCCAGCTAGGCGCCGCCGTCAATATTTTCTTTGGTGTTGGAGCCGCCGCCGAAGTATTCATCAGTATTCGTCTAATATTTACTTTCTGAATTAAGCACCGTAGTCAATTTTTCACTTTTAGATATTAGTATAAAAAAATGGTTAGAAAACGAGAGAAAATGCATATATATTCAAGCATTAAACTGCTAATAAAAAATTAAAAAAATAAAATAAAACCCTCAACCAACTTAAAATTGTCATAGACAAATATATATTTTTTTTATTTAACTGGTGTAAAGCCAATTTTTTTTTCTCTTTTACGCATGACCCCGCAATAGGGTTAGATAAAAGTTATTGAAAAACATCATATTTGTCTTTATAAAAAAAATAATAAATAAGATACTGTAAGAAATACTGGTCAAAAAATAAAAGCAACTAACTATAAAGATAAATGGTATTGGAACTTAAAGGTTAATTATCTGTATTTCAATGGTAACCGTACCCAACAAGGGTACAGGTGAAGGGTATCAGAGATTGGAAACATTCAAATTTATAGTACTTGCTTGGACTATGTTTTTATATCTGCTCGAACAAAAATTCAAAACATAACTTTTATTTTGCGACTTTCATGATAAAAGTATAAATATTATTTCAATTTTCTGTTTAACCTAATTTTTCAAAATTGAATAATAATATTACTAGTCAATTCACAAATCAACACAAAACACAAACTCATTTTTAATACAAACACATTAACAAATTTAATAACACACACATAGCATTGTATAATTTTATGTATGTGTAAGTAGCAACTTTAAATGCAATTTACTCAAAATAAAGGAAAAAATTTAAAAATCTGTAAATCTGCAAAACGGCTAAAAAGAAATACCTTTCAAATAATATACGTTTGGTCAAAATCGGGAAAAAACGGTTAAACAAAACATCAGTCACAAGAAATCGCCTAGCCTATTAATATTATAGATGAAATTCGATTGCGTTACTGTCATTATTGTCGTTATTATCGTTATTATCGTTATTGGTTTATGCCCAAAACTATTTTTTAATTCAAACACATTAACAAGTTTAATAAAAACACAAAGCATTGTATAATTTTATATATGTGTTAGTAGCAACTTAAAATGAATTTTACTCAAAAAAATTGTTCATACCTTGCAAATCTGTAAATCTGGTGGACAGCCAAAAAGAAATACCTTTCAAATGAAGTATGTTTGGTCAAAATCGGTTTAAAACTGACAAAGTTACATCGGTCACAAGAAATCGCCTTGCCTATTAATATTATAGATTGTGGACTGGGAAGCGTGCGAAACTTAACTAGGAGTATGTTTCTTCATCCATAGATATGCATTAATGTTTCTTTTCAAAAAAATCATACAAATTTCTTTATCTAGTTTTTATACCCTCCGCACATCTGTGCAAAAGGTATAAATCAGTTCGTCCATACGTTTGAAAAATGAATTTTTGACCCCATAAAATATATATATATTCTTTATGCTTATAACAAATCGGTGCATGGTCAGGGCATAATGACTTTGCGCTGATGTTTGTAACTACCAAAACTATATGACCCATCTTTAAACCAATCGACTCAGAATTACTTCCTGAACCGATTTAGCGATATCCGCCTGTCCGTCCGTCCGTTCGTCTTTCCGTCTGTTTGAATGTCCGTCTCGCAAATATGAATATATTTTTAATGAAACTTTGTTTAGAAGCTTCTATCGGCCATAGGATGAACGCTATTAAAATTGATAAAAATAGTTCATGCTCCGACCTAGTCCCCATACAAAAATTAAACCCTATAGGACAATTTTTAGTCATAGCCCCCCATATAAAGCTGATTCCCGATCTTCACTTAAATCTATCAAAAAACAAAAATATTGCATAGATTTTTCTAAGATTTGATTTGTGTATGTTTTTGCCAAAAAAAATAAGTGACCTTACCAAATATGGTCCGGATTGGTCCCTTTTCCGACCTAGTTACCATATAAATATAGCATCCGATATGACCTTTTTCGAAGGCAAAATAATTATTAACAATGCCACAAAAATTTGGTTTATAGTTGCTTTCTACATCTAATTAATTTGATCTATAAGATATAATCTCTACACCCATGGTATATAGTATCGTGTAGTCGGTCTATACCGACTATAATTTTCTTGCTTGTTTCTTTTTTTTTTGTAACATCTTGATGGACATTCTTGAACTATATTCTATTCTAAATTCTTACTTCGTGGTCATTTTTTTGTTGTTCAGATTATAACATCTATAATATTAATAGGCTAGGCGATTTCTTGTGACTGATGTTTTGTTCTACCGTTTTATCCCGATTTTGACCAAACGTATATTATTTGAAAGGTATATCTTTTTAGCTGTTCACCAGATTTACAGATTCTTAAATTTTTTTTCCTTTATTTTGAGTAAATTTCATTTAAAGTTGCTACTAACACATACATAAAATTATAGAATGCTATGTGTGTGTTTATTAAATTTGTTAATGTGTTTGTAATAAAAATGAACTTATTTATGTGTTGATTTGTGAATTGGCTATAATTGATTAGCATACTTTTGGGGTCTTTATTTAAAGAAAAAATAAAATTTCTTAGAATTTGCGCTCGAATTTCGAGGGCTGGAATCTCCTAGTATATATAATAAGAACTTCTTGCTTTTTTAAAAAGCAAATGTACTGGTCGGTTTGAATGTATCTTCCATTTGTTAACACTGAACCTTCTTCGTTCAAATTGGCGCAATTTTTACTAATTTGGGCCTATGGCCCATTTGTTTGTTTCCATTAAAATAATTTTTCAGCTTAAAAAATTATTTGCCTAAGCCACAAAAAATTTTTGTTTCTTGTAAACAATCAATTCAACCCAATTTAGTTTTTTTTTAATTCATCTAAATTGTTACTCTAAACATTAAACCGTTAAAACTGAAAACGTTTTTTGTTTTGTAAATTTAAAATTTAATTCCTTAAAAAATTTTTTAAAATTTATTGATTCATTAAATATATTTTTTTTAATTCAATATTATAAAATTTAATTGAATTTAATTTAATTTCTTCTTTATAACTTTTCTATATAATTTTAATTAAAAACAATTTTCTCCTCTCTAAAACATTATTTCTTTCATTTATCATAAAACCGTTTCAGTTAAAATGTGAAAAAAAACTTGTCAATAAAAATACTTCTCATTATAACTGTAATAAATAATTAAATTGTTAATTATTTTTTTTGTCTCTTCTTAGATAGTTTTTTGAAAGTAAAAATCAAATTGTCAAACTTAACAGCGTAAGAAAAATGTTGTCTTTCAACATAAATATTTATTTTTTTTATTTTCTTTTGACTTCAGCTTAATTCATTATAACCAGATAATTGTTAAAACATGAATTAATCTAAACTCACATTCATTCATTCACTTTTAGCTATACTACACGTAATGATGATAATGATTTTGAAATAATTATTCTTGTTGATGTTAAATTTTAACTTTTCGTCACTAATGGGGTCATGTTAAGTGAAAAAAAAAACCACAGCTACGAGTAAATCACTGCTAATAATGACCATTTAAAGTATTTTTTATCAAAAAAAAAAAAAAGAAAAAATAAAAGTGTCTGTTTTCTTACAACAGACATTATTTGTAAATTACACTCACAACTAAATCTGTGGATAAATAAATAATGCTGAGACTTAATTGTTATGATCAGTTAATTGTAAAATTTCATATGTTTAATGCAATTTGATATACATGAAGAAGAAAATTATAGTCGGTGTGGACCGACTATATGATACCCCATATATCTACATTATTAATAGGCTAGGCGGTTCCTTGTGATAGATGTTTTGTTCTACCGTTTTATTCTGATTTCGACCAAACTGTTTTGCAGATTTACAGATTTTGAAATTTGTTCCTTTATTTTGAGTAAATTGCATTTAAAGTTGCTACTAATACATACATAATATTATACATATGCTATGCGTGTTTTATTAAATTTGTTAATGACTTTGTTATCTTCATTCACAATAATAATAAACCATCAAAGTGTTGGTTTGTGAATTGGCTAAGTTGAAAAATCGAATTCGAGCGCTGGAATCTGCTTGTTAAAAAATAAATACACGTATTTAAAAATATGAAATTTAAAAAATACTAGCTGAGTCCGGTCCGTGTTGCTGGCCCGAAGAAAACATCTGGATTTTATATTGCATCTAAATTTTAATACCAAGTGTCGGGCAAAAGTAAAGCACGAACTCCCTCGAAAATCCTTAAATACATTGCATTTAATAATATTATGAATATGACTGAAAAAAAATATACGTTTTCTTGAATATTTTAACACCAGCGCCACCTACAGGTGAAAAACTTTATCAACAACTTTAGTTTTATGTACATAATATATGTTGCGAATTTGAGCTAAATTGGACCGTAAATAAATTTTTTGGGAAAATCTCGACCCCAGCGCCACCTATCGGGAAAAAAAGAGTTATGCAAATCGGAGAACCAAAGGAACATATGGTAGGAATACGAAGTCGCTAGCATTAGTGGTTCAACAGTTATTAGAGTACCAACATACGCACCAACGTTTTTATATATTACGATTAGTAAGAAAATAATTAAAAAAATATATTTTTTTCAGTTGAATAAAATGTTGAAGAAAATGAATATTAATCACTATTTTTCCGAAGAGCTAAACATTTGTTCACATATGTTTTCTAACATTAAATTGAAAAAATATAATTAAATTTTTAATGAGGAAAAAAGGTATTAATAAATATAAATCAGCTATTATTTAAGATCAACTTAAAGTGCTTTTCGCATATGTTTTCTAAAATTATAAATTGGAAAAAATTAATAAAATTTTTTATGACGAAATATATTTTAGAAAAAAAAAATTAACAAACAAAGAAGAAAATAAAATTAGTCAGTCATTATTTAAGAAATATTTAAATGAAATCCCAATAAAAATTGTTTTAAGAAATAAACTTTTTCAATAAGACCTTATCTACATCTTATATATAACAAGCAAGAAAATTATAGTCTGGACCGACTATACGATACCATCTAGCATGCGTTTACAGACCATATCCCTTAGGTCCAACTAATTAGATATAGGAAATAAGTACAAACCAAATTTGAGTGGCATTGTTTTTATTTTATTTTTTTCCTTTGAATATGAAAAGTTCATATCGGATGCTATATTTATATGGAGGCTAGGTCGAAAAATGGACCGATCCAGACCATATTTAGTAAGGTCACTTATTTTTTGCAAAAGCATACGTATACAAACCAAATTTGCGAATAAATCTGTGCAATATTTTTGTTTTTTGATAGATTTAAGTGAAGATCAGAAAGCAGCTTTATATGGGGGCTATGAGTAAAAATTGTTCTATTGGGTTTATTTTTGGACTACTGGTTAACGGGTATAATAAACTCCCACAAACCAAATTTGACCGAGATCTATATGATAATTTGGATATTATGACAATTTAAGTCGATTTCATAGGGGTCATTTGTATGGGGAATAGGTCTGAACTCGCACCGATTTTCACAGATTTCAAGAGAGTTTATGCTATGGCCGGTAGGAGCTTACACACCAAATTTCATGAAAATAGGTTCATATTTGCGACCTGTAGTTTGATTACAAAGCTTACATGGACATACAGACGGACGGACGGACATCGCTAAATCGACTCAGAAAGTGATTCGGTATATTAAAAGGTGAGTCTAGGTCAAATATTTTGGGTAGTTACAAACATCAGCACAAAGTCATTATACCCAGACCATATAGTGGTATAGGGTATAAAAATGGAGTTTTGTACGTTTGTGGTTTATAGGAGACCAAAGCCCTGGATCGATCGTCTTGAAATTTTTTAGTAGGAACGTTGTCTGAGTTCATGAGTTATTAATATGAGTAGTGTAATATAAAAAGGGTGGGATCAGACGAGTGGGCGTGGCAGCCCCTCACGAAGTACATATTTAATACCATATAACTGGGGAACTATAATAGTAAAAACCTCGGGACTGTGTAAGTTCATAAGTTATCAACTTTAGTAATCGGTAAAAATATGGCGGCATCAGATTAGTGGGCGCGGCACCTCCCATACAAATTGAATATTAAATATTATATCTAGAGTATTGTAAAAGTGAAAGCCTTGGGACTTTGTCTGACTTCTTGATTTATTAATGTGAGCATATGCCCAAAAAATGGGCGGGATCGGTCTAATGGCACATCCTATACAAAAAAATATAAAGCACTATGAAAATGACAGTCTTGAAATTTTTGACAAGTACATAATTTACCACTGTCATGGAAAATATGGGCGGAGTCGACAAAAATCAAAAATCGCCAAAACCGAAATTCGCGAATAATAAAAATCGCAAAAAACAAAAATCGCCAAATACAAAAATTGCCTGAACCGAAAATCGTGAATAACAAAAATCGCAAAAAGCAAAATCGCCAAAAGCAAAAATCGCTAAAGGCAAAATTCGGAAAACACAAAAATCGCTAAAATCAAAAATCCCCAAAATCAAAAATTGCAAAGAAAAAATCAAAGTCTTCAAGTCAAAAATCGCAAAAAACAAAAATCGTCAAAACTAAAAATCACAAAAAACAAAAATCTCCAAAACCGAAAATCGAGAATAATAAAAATCGCCAAAAACGAAAATTGCGAATACAAAAATTGCAATAAACTAAAAATGCCAAAATTAAAAATCGCCCAAACCGGAAATTGAGTATAACAAAGACCGCCAAAAGCAAAAAATTGCAAAAACCTGAAATCGCGAATAAAAAAATAACCAAAATCAAAAATCGCAAAAAACAAAAATTCTCAAAATCAAAAATTGCCCAAGCCAAAAATCGCGGATAATACAAATCGCGGAAATCAAAAATCTTAAAAATCAAAAATCGCCAAAAAAAAATAAACAAAAATCGCCAAAATCAAAAATCAAGAAAATCAAAAATCGCAAAAAAGAAAAATCGCTAAGGCCATAAATCGCAAAAGCTTAAATCGCCAAAGTCAGAAATCGCCCAAAATATAAAATCGCAAAAACAAAAATCGACAAATTCAAAAATCGCCAAATGTAAATAAAACAGTTTTCCACAAAATGTATTCGCAGTTTTTTATTTCGAGGCGATTGGTGTAGCGAAGCGCATCGGGATACCGCTGGTACATATGTATATAAAATCGAAAGTATGTACGTTTGTTTGTTTCTGTGTAGCTTATGGGAGGCCAAACCATTGGACCGATCTCTCTGAAAATTTTACTGAGCCTTATTGGGTATCCAAAAGGCTATACTTTTTTCATGTTTTTAGTGGGCGTGGCACTTCCTATACAAAGTGAACTTTTAATATCATATTAGGAGAGCTTTACAAATTTGTGTGAGGTCACCTATTATAAATGTTTGTAGTCATGCCTAATATGGACAAGAACGGGTAGTTAACGTGCACCTCTCGAGTACTATGATAGAGACAGCTTTGCTAATTTGTCTGAGGTCATCTATTACTAATGTATATAGTCGCACAAAAAATTGGCGGGATCGAAACACTGGGCGTAGCACGCCCCATACTAAGAAAATATTAAATGTCATATATCTGGTAAACTGTAGTAGTGAGAGCTTTGGCGCGTTGCGTGAGGCCATAAGTTACTCATGTCATATGTCGAACAATAAATGGGCGTGATTATAGAAATTGGCGCGACACCGCCAATTAAAGTAAAAATATAATATCAAATAAGTGGAGTATTCTTAATGGGAAAGCCTTGACACTTTGTACGGGTCCATCAGATATTAACGTGAGTAGTTAGATACAAAGTGTGTGGGGTAGGATTAGTGGGCATGGCAACTTCTATAAAAAAATTTGAAGTACTATGACAGCGACAGTCTTGAAACTTTTTACAAGTACAGTTATATGGTAGGAATCGAAAATCGCCCAAAAAAAAAAGAAAATCGCCGCCATAATCAAAAATCGTCAAAATCAAAAATCGCTAAAATAAAAAATTGCCAAACGATATTCTTAATCCGAGGCCAATTGTTTAGTGTTCCCTGATTTAATTTACAAAATTCATGGTTTTCCCATGTTTTTTGCACCGAAGGTAAAAACAAACAATTTTGTATACTAGCAGATTTAAGCCCTCGAAATTCGAGTGCAAATTGTATAATTTTATATATGTGTTAGTAGCAACTTTAAATACAATCTACTCAAAATAAAGGGAAAAATTTTAAAATCTGTAAATCTGTAAAACGGCTAAAAAGAAATACCTTTCAAATAATATGCGTTTGGTCAAAATCGGGATAAAACGGTAGAACAAAACATCAGTCACAAGAAATCGCCTAGCCTATTAATATTATAGATCAGCAAACATTGAAATAAAAAAAAAATTATAAAATAAATAAGGTAAAATGTTTCAATTGTAAAATACAAACTTCGTTGGAATAAGTCTCAATAAGACCCGGTAAGTCATAGGGAAGCACGACAGGGCATACTGGTTTCATATTAATTCTAATCTATTACTACCTATTAAATATTTAAAAATAGTTTCTTTTAAAAGTAAAAAAAATTCCTATCGGAGGTTTATGTTCAAAAATTGCAATCCACTGTTTCTATGAAAATAAGTTTTTGATATAAAAAACCTTCAGTTATTATATCCGGCATATAAATTTTTTATTTTGTGATCAAAAAGGAAAGCTATTTTGGTTACCCAACAATGGTTTACGATAGCGATAGGGACCATCTAGTTATTTGTCTTTATTTTTTTAAATAAACAAAAATTTAACTACAAAGATATATACAAAATTATATATCAAAACAAAGTGTTGCTAACTGGAAACTCGCTACTTTCAAATAATACCTTCCGTAAACTATAAATTATATGACTCCCTTATAAACCGTTGTAATTGGAACCTCCATTAAGTTCTTGGGAAATTTAAAAATTTTTGTTCTACATGAATACATTTGAAACGATTAAGGTTTCATCTTTCATTTATACTTTAACTACTTTACAAAAAATTAAAAGAAGAAATGTATGTATTAAGGTCACTTAAGAAATGAAGCAAAATAAAAATTATTCCATATCATACTCATACCTTTTGAAATGTATCTAGAAATGCAAAACAGTTACAAAACCATTTGATTGTTACAATAAAGCCTACATTACACATTTAACCACAGTTTTATTTGCTACGACCATAAAAAAAATAACGGTGTTTCTTTATAAAAATAGCGATTGCATACTTGAGATATCATTCAAAATATTGTACGTAATTAAGGTTACCAGACTGCAGAATAACACAAAAAGAAATTAAATTTTAATTTTGTGTCTATATAAATTTTTTTTAACAAAATGGTACTACGTGATTTAAAAAAAATTATTTGTTTTGCAGGCTAAAAAAAATCAATATCTATGAGAGTTTTACAAATTGAATTTGTAATACACATAAATGCTTATAAATTTATAAAAAATATAAATTTATAAAAGTTAAGTTAAAGCGTTTTTGTTGTTTCTCTTTAAATTTTAAAGTTCAACATTAAAAATTTTAAAAATTTCAAAGGACGATGCCCATATGTTAGATAAGAGTCTTGGTAGTTTTGTGCATTTCTCGATTTTACCATATCAGGACAAAACGATGATACTATTCTCCTTTCATAAATGTATCATTCAATATCCCTTGAAAACTCTAATAAAAATTTTTATGAAAAAAATATGGTTTTTTTTAGTTAAAAAATTTTAAGTTTTGTTTACACAAACAAATATTTAATATATCACCCACAAAAACGCAAATTTTTTGTATTACGCATGAAAAAATCAAGAATATTCTAAGAGTATATGTATAAAGTTTTGAAAGGATATTTTTATCATCATTTTGTCGCGATAAGTTAAGATAAAAAAATGGCTAAAATTGTACAGATTCTGTTCTATCATTAAATAAATATTTAAATCAGGGACCGAAAATAACAGTTATTTTCAAATTTTAAAACAAAATAAGCATATAGAAGTAAATGTCAGAAAAGTTTACCATATTCATCATTATGATAAAATTTATTGATTTTTAATATTTTGATTTTTATGTTTTCGGACAAAAATAACAGTTGTTTTTGGATTTTTATTTTTTCGAGCAAATATAACAGTTAAATATTTTCTGATTTTTATTTTTTCAAACAATAATAACTTTTTTGAACTCTTTCTTTTAACTCATACTCTCTGTCTGTCTGTCTATCTGCCCTGGGTGGACCCCATACCCCCTTATCCAATTGATCTGAAACTTGACCCATAGTCTTGTCGTGACTACAGATTAATTCTGGGGTAGTCACGCACAGTCACGCGTGGTCACGCACAGTAACGGAGTGATCTAAATGTCATTTCCCCTCATCCGATCAATCTCAAACTTGGTCCATACACTTGCTGTGAAAAAAAGATTAACTTTGACTTAGTCCCGCACAGTCACGCATGGTCACGCACAGTCACGTAGTGATCTAAAACCCATTTCCTCTTATCCGATCGATCTGAAACTTGGTCGACAGACTTGCTGTGAAAAAAAGATTAACTTTGACATAGTCCCGCACAGTCACGGAGATATTAAAACCCCACTTCCCCTCATCCGATGGATCTGATACTTTGTCCATAGACTTGTTGTGGCCAAAGATTAATTTTAAGATAGTTACACGTAGTCACGCACAGTCACGGAGATATTCAAAACACGTATGCATAAGGAAAGAAAGAGTTTTAATAAAAACTTTGTTTTTATGTGTAAGATTATTTTTGATTTTTATTTTTCGAGCAATAATAACAGTTATTTTTTGATTTTTATTTTTTCGAGCAAAAATAACAGTTATTTTTGGATTTTTAATTTTTTCGAGCAAATATAACAGTTATTTTTTGATTTTTATTTTTTCAAAAAAAATAACTTCTTTTGATTTTTTGAGCAAAAATAACAGTTATTTTTATATTTATTTTTTCAAGCCAATATCAACCCTAATATCAAGCATATTTTAAACATCGGAATTTAGTTTTGCTAACATTAGCGCTTCCAAATTTTCCACTGACAAATTGTACCGCAACACTCCTAAATCAGTTTGAGGGCTGAAAAGGATCTCTCTACACTAACTTGTGGCGCAGGTACAGAATGCACAACATATGCATTCTACGAAGCCAGGGAAATACATATTCATTACTGTTCCAGTATTCCATCAAATCGTCATCGACATCTATTCGTTTTTCTAGTTATAATTATCAATTTCATAAATAGCTTTTCGAACATTCTCATTAATTATCAAACCACTTTTTAGTAAAGAACATGAGCTTTGAACACTACTTTCATCTACTAAAAATAGTGTTAATCTTCACTATTGTTTCAATTTTGTTTATATTCTACAGTGTTTTTGTTAAAGTATATAAATCATACTGGAGAAACCATAACAATATTAACTTTTACTTTTTTCTCGAAAAAATAAAGAAATAAAAATAAAGAAAATAAAGAAAAATAAAGAATTTAATGGTCACATTTTTTTAAATCTTTATTTGAAAAAAAAAATATTTTTCTATTAAAAATTTTATTGTTTCTCCTTCTGTCACTAATTTTTATTAAATATATAAATAATGATATATAAATATGATATACAGTGGGTGACAATACATTGGAAACTTTTACAAAATTCTTAATATGCCAATTTTGTTTGTTAATAATTTCGCGTTAAGTCCTAATATTAGGTATTTTTTTTACGAAATCACTCTTTGGCGTGTTCTCTGTTGAAAGATAACAAATTTGTTACAAAAAAAAAACAACAAAAAATTAAATAATTTTTTTTGTGATGATATGGAAACTTTTAAACTTCTGTACCAGAATTCATTAAAACAATAACAGAAAAATAAAGAAAATGTTAAAAATCTTTTCCGTTATCTAATTATTTATAGTTTCTGACAATTTCTTTTAATTGTTTCTCAACACAATTCTATTGTTCAATATTTTAATCTTATAATTAATTATTACAAAATAATGGAAAGAGTAAAGTTTAGTGAATAGTTAAAAACCGGAATAGTACATGATTTTACTTTTAGTCATAAGCAAAAGAAAATCTGAGAGAAATATTCTATGAATAAATCCATAATTTCAAATATTATCAAAAAATATCGTGAAAGATTTTAAAAAATTTCCAAAAATGCTACATAAAGAGGTCTTTAATAATCTGAAATTAAAACAAATAATATGATACCCTATAACATTGTGTTTAGAGACCCTATCTCTTAGGCCCAACTAATTAGACATAGAAAATAAGCATAAACCAAATTTGAGTGGCATTGTTATTAATTTTATTGCCTTCGAATTTGGAAAAGTTCATACCAGATGCTATATTTATATGGGGACTAGGTCGAAAAATGGACCGTTCCTGACCATATCTGGTAAGGTCACTTATTTTTTGCAAACGAAATTTGAGAAAAATCTGTGCAATATTTTTGTTTTGTTTTTTATAGATTTTAGTGAAGATTGGGGCTATTAGGGCTAAGACTAAGAATTGTCCTATGGAGTTTATTTCTGAACTACAAAGAATTGTCCTATGGAGTTTATTTCTGAACTACTAATAAATGCATGTAATAAACATGCACCGAGATTTGCTGTATATGATAATTTGTATATTATGGCAATTTAAGTCGATCTCATAGGGTTCATTTATATGGGGACTAGGTCTGAACATGAAATGATTTTCACCAATTTCAATAGCGTTCATTCTATGATTTCATTCTAAATTTCATCGAAATATAATATTTGCGACTTACAAGGTATACATGGACACAAAGATGGACGGACGGACGGACGGACATCGCTAAATCGAATCAGAAAGTGGTTCTGAGTCGATCCGTATAATAGAAGATGGGTCTAGCTAAAGTATTTTTGGTAGTTACAAACATCAGCACAAAGTCATTATACCCTGACCACATAGTGCTCGGACTGTTTCCCGAGTAATTGAGGCTGATCTCGACTGTTATCGTCCTGTGAAGAAACCACTGATATCAGAGAAAAATCGTCTGGCTCGCATAAAAGATATCTAACTTGAACTGAATAAGGGAAAATTCTTAGTTCTCCAAGTTCCAATATGACAATGACCCAATCTCTTAATCCCATAGAGAATCTATAGGAAATTGTAGATCGAAAAAATACGGACAAGACAGATTTCATAGAGGCAGTTTATTCAAAGAGGCAAAAAATTCCAACGGGTATCATCAAAAATTGTTGTGAAGTTGTACTAAAAAAATAATATGAAAGTAATGTTTTTTTGATATTTTTCTTTACATTTATTTACAACTAGATGTAACCTGGTGTGCTTCGCTACCCCTTCCGAATTGTTATGAAGGGGCTCACGCAAAGTCCCAAGGCTCTCACTAATACAGTAATTCAGATACATCACATTTAATATTAAGTTTGTGTAGGGGTGCCACGTGCATTTGTCGAATCCCGCCCATTTTTTTGTCTGACTACTCACGTTAATAACAGATGGCCTGAGAAAAATTTGCAAAGCTTTCTCTATCATATTAATATATATGATATTTAAAATTTACTTTGTATGGGAGGTGCCACGCCCGCTAAAAATATTTTAAAAAAATTACAGCCTGTAGCACTCCCATATCCGCAGTAAGACTATGTGAAAATTTCAGGAAGGTCGGATAAGTAGTTATGGAGATTACATCCTACAAACAAACAAACACTCATTACCTCTTTATTATGTTAGTATAGATTATTAGCATAGTTTTTTTTTATTTGAATACTTGCTGATATACAATGTTTTTTGTTTTTTCATTCGGTACAACAATTATCAGATTTTTCGGCGTTCCTACCCTGGAGCAAGGTACATGTAGCTGCCCATGAGAAGAAGATGGATTATCAAAATTAGATCTATTGGCCTTGAACTTAGAATATCAATTGGCAATTTTTCTTATTAGCGATTTTTGATTTTGCCCATTTTTGATTTTGAAGATTTTGTTGGGCGATTTTTATTTTTCGCAATTTTCGGTTTTGGCGAATTTTTGATTTTGGCGATATATTTTCCACAACAAATCACTTTTATAACTAATGTGATGATGGTGTCGTGCAAAGTGTCACGGTGCCACGCCCACTGCTTCGATCACGCCCATATTTTGTCTAACTAATCACATGAATAACTTATGGGCTCACACAAAATCCCAAGACTCTCACTATAACAGTACTCCAGATATATGGCATTTTATATTTAATTTGTATGGCAGGTGCCACGCCTATTGGTCCGATACTGCCCATTATTTGTCCGACTACTCACATTAATAATAGGTGACACCAGACAAATTTGAAAAGCTCTCTCTATCACAGTACTCGAGATATATAATATTGAATTATTACTTGTATGGGAGGTACCACGCCCACTTGTCCGGCCCGCCCATTTCCGGCGTAGCTACTAATATTAACAATAGGTGACCTCACACAAATTTGCAAAGCTCTCCCTATCATAATACTCAATATATGTATATGATATTAAAAATTTACTTTGTGTGGGAGGTGCCACACCCACTAAAAATATTTCAAAAATTATAGCCTATAGCACTTCCCATATCCGCAGTAAGACTCTGTGAAAATTTCAGGAATATCAGATGGGTAGTTACGGAGATTACCTCCTACAAACAAACAAACAAACACACATTACCTCTTTATAATATTAGTATAGATATAAAATACTAAGAAATATTGTATAAATTATTGTAATTATTTTTTAAAAAAATTTTATTAATATATATACTATACTAGAGAGCTCGAATATGGGACTGTGTATTTTAAATTATTGTTCATACTATTTGTTTATTTATAGTTTAAGTTTATAAAATTGAATTAAATAAACGATAAAAAAAAAAATAAAAATTTGTACTAAAAAATAATTGATACCCAACAAAATATTGAAAGCAAAAATAAAGGGAAAGTTTTTCATTATTGTACAGTTAAGGTTTCCAAAGCTTTGTTAATAGTAAAAAAAAAATACTTTTAAGTTTTGTAATTTTTTTCTGAAGTGAAGCTATTTTATATAAACTAGCAGATTCCAGCCCTCGAAATTCGAGTGCAAATTCTAGGAAATTTTATTTATTCATTAAATAAAGACCCTAAAGGTATGCTAATCAATTATATCAAATTCACAAATCAACACAAAAAAACAAACTCATTTTTATCAAACACTTTAACAAATTAAATAAACACACACATAGCATTTTATAATCTTATGTATGTGTAAGTAGCAATTTAAATGCAATTTACTCAAAATAAAATCTGTAAATCTGCAAAACGGCTAAACAGAAATACCTTTCAAATAATATACGTTTGGTCAAAATCGGGATAAAACGGTAGAACAAAACATCGGTCACAAAAAATTGCCTAGCCTATTAATATTATAGATATTTTTTTCTATTTTAAATAAATAATACAAATTTTTAAATTGAAAAAAAGAGTTTTTAGTTTCATGATCCAATTTTTTGTTGCGTCAAAATTATACTAGTTAAACGTTTCCATTGTATTGTCACTCACTGTATATGATATATGTAATCATTTGAACTTTTGGGTAATTTAAGTGGACCTTTAGCTCTGAACTTGCACGAGTTTTCGCTAATTTCAAAAGTGGGTGGTATCATATGGCTGGTAAAAACTTATAAAAGCTTCACCTAAAGATTTGAGTGTTTAAAAAAATAATAAAATAAAATATTAAAAAGTGTAACTTCTGCACTTTTAGTTAATTGGAAATAATTTTTCCCGGTTTTTCCGCATTTTTTAAATTTGAATTTGGTAGAAAATTTAAATTTTTTTAATGTGAATTGGCAACACTTAAATAAATGAATTCTGTTCTACTTGTCGTCACAACTCTCTATACGCTCTTATGTTTAATTTGTTTTTCTTGCCAATAACTAAAAATATAATGTCATTCTTCTTTTTCAACTTTTACTGAATAAACTGTTTTATATCAAACGGACTTCAAATATAATTATTTCCAATAGGTTATGGGCCCAGGTCCCGCAGAAAATAAATAAAATATAAAGTATTTTTTACATAATAATTAAAGCGTGTGTCGCGTATTTTTACTGGAAAGATTTGTTGAATTGTTTTACGTACACAATCAGAGGGAGTCTCATGATGTCGTCATTATTTCAAATTGACAAATTGGAGGAATCGAATTACTCAACATGGAGCATCCAAATGAAAAGCATATTGATCCACAGTGATCTGTGGGGTGTGGTATGTGGACGAGATGTAAAACCAGAGGATACTGCATCCGCGGCATTAACTCTATACGAATCAAAAAATGAAAAAGCTTTAGCTTCAATGTTGTTGAGTGTGAAGTCAACTCAGCTTAACCACATTAAGAGCTGTGTGTCAGCATCGGAAGCATGGCGAATACTACGAGAAGTCCATCAACCCAAGGGACCGGCGAGAAAAATTATGCTGTTTAAAAAATTGTTATACCAATCTATGAAAGAAGGTGTCAGTATGAGTGCTCATATAAATGAATTTTCAAGCTTAATAGACCAGTTGTCTGAAATAGGAGTTGTTGTACCAGACGAGATGCTAGTTATTTTGTTATTGTCAAGCTTGCCAAAACCATATGAAGGATTCGTTATTGCGATGGAGTCTAGGGATTCATTACCTAACTTGTCGGTTTTGAAGGTTAAGTTATTGGAAGAGGGTGCGCGCCAACAAGAAGGTAACGCCAACCATAACAATAACAACAGCCCTGCCGAGGTTTTGAACCAAGCACGAGCGAATGGAAGTTTCAATTACAAACAACCGCATAACGAAAAGAGACAACAATATGACCACGATCGCAACAAAAATAACAACAGTTCTGCTAAAGACAAAAAATGTTACAATTGTGGCCGCAGAGGACATTTTGCATCACAGTGTAAAGCCAAAGATAAACGCGAAAAATTCGAAAATAAAAGAGAATTTAATTGTTTCGTATCATTGGCAGCAATGCAAACTGTAAGTAAAAACAACAATGTACAGTGGTGTGTAGATAGTGGCGCTTCGTCGCATTTCTGTTGTAGTTATGATTTGTTCGAAGAATATGATAAATGCAGCGAGTTGGTATATTTGCCTAACAATAACAGTTTGAAAGTAATTGGCCGTGGTAGTGTTGTAATTAACGACAATAATAATAAAATTTATCTGAGAAACGTTTTACATGTGCCAGAGCTTAAAGGAAATTTTATTTCAATAAGCAAAATTATAGACAGTGGCAAGATTGTTGTATTTAAAGAAAATTTTGTAGAAGTAAAAGACAAAGACAACTTTTCAATATTAAAAGCATTTAACAACAATGGAATTTTTCTGTATGAAGTAAAACAAAATAGATGTATGAACGTAAAGCAGCAAAATAATTTTATGAACTGGCATTTAAAGTATGGACATGTTAATTTTACTTGCTTAAAAGACATGTTTAAAAATAACATAGTTATCGGGCTTAAATTGAAGGATATTGGCAACGACCCCGTATGCGAAACATGTTGTAAATCCAAAATTACTGTGAAACCTTTTGAAAGATCAGAATCTAGAGCAGGAAAATTGCTCGAAATCGTGCATAGTGATATTTGTGGACCAGTTAATGTGCCATCAATTGCTGGCTCCAGATATTTTGCCACATTTATTGATGATAAGTCACGGTATACAGTTGTGTTTTTTATTAAAACAAAGGACCAAGTATTTAACGCCTTCAAAGAGTACAAAACACTGGTTGAAAAACAAACCGGTTGTCAAATAAAATGTTTACGGACAGATAATGGCCGAGAATATGTAAATAAAGATTTCAACAAATATTTGATCGATAATGGTATAAAAAGGCAACTTACTGTGCCCTACACGCCCCAACAAAATGGTGTGGCCGAAAGAGCCAACAGGACGTTAGTTGAGATGAGCCGCAGTATGTTGTTAGAAGCCAGACTCGAGGAGAAATTTTGGGCTGAGGCCGTGTTAACTTCAGTCTATTTACGTAATAGGGCAACAACAAAAGTTTTGATTGACAAAACACCTTTCGAAGTTTGGCATGGATATAAACCATCAGTGGCCCATTTAAAGGTATTTGGTACGAAGGCCATAGTTCTAGACAAAACCCACCACAAAAAGTTTTTACCTAAGGGCAATGAGATGATTATGATCGGATATAGTGAACAAGCTAAGGCATACAGACTATATGATCAAACATCGAGAAAAGTGTACGTAAGTCGTGACGTAATATTCATAGAGGGAAAATATTGTAGCGAAGTAGAGCAACACGAAATCCCGAATGCTGTATTTTTTGGTGAGTTTTTAAATACGACTGATAATGACTCCAATCATAAAAGCAACGACGAACAACAAAGAGCAGAAGTTGAGCCCGTAGATATTCAACAAATTAATAAAAATAGCATCGACTCTGAAGCTGACCAGGCAGAAGAAGCAGAAACCCTTGACGCAAACCCAGAAGAACTGCCGACAAAAATTGGTCCTGGACGCCCTAGATTGATGAGAACTGGCTCTGTGGGTCGCCCTAAAAAGGTCTACAATACTTTGAACACGATTAATGTCGAAATTCCGGACAGTGTCAATGAAGCAATTAACGGTCCGAATGCTGAGGAATGGAAAACTGCAATGAAAAATGAGTACACGTCCCTGATAAAAAATAATACGTGGGAGTTATCTGACCTGCCGAAAGGCCAGAAACCTGTGAGGTGTAAATGGGTTTTTTCAGTGAAAAAAGACAAAGACGGTAATGTCAAAAAGTTTAAGGCGAGACTTGTTGCAAAAGGTTGCAGCCAAAAATATGGAGTGAATTATATGGAGACTTTTTCACCGGTTGTAAGGTACGCCAATATTCGGTTACTAATTGCATTGGCCGTAGAGCACAAACTTTACATGCACCAAATGGATGTGTCGTCCGCCTGAGAGTTTCGTTAATGAGCAGCAACCAGATCGTGTCCTTAGATTAAAAAAATCATTGTACGGTCTAAAGCAAAGTGGGCGTGCATGGAACATCAAGCTAGATAACGTTTTGAAAAGTAAGGGATTTAAAAATTGCATCAGCGAGCAGTGTATGTACACCAGAAATCACGATGGGATGTTTAACATCATCGCTGTTTATGTAGATGACCTAATAATTGCGAGTACATCAAAGGCAGAACTAAATAGTATTAAAGCAGCCATAAGCAACGAATTTGATGTTGTAGATGGAGGTCCGCTGAACCATTTTCTTGGGATGGAGTTTGAGCGCAAAGGCGAAACTGGTGCTGTTGAGGTATGTCAGAGAGAGTATATTAAAAATTTGTTGAATGATTTCAGAATGAACGACTCTAAAGAGGTAGCTACGCCACTAGAGGCTGGTTTTCAGGTTACCTGTACAAATATTGAATGCAGAAAGGTCAATGTCACGGACTATCAATCAGGTATTGGTGCATTAATGTACCTTGCAATTACAACGCGTCCAGATATCTTGCACTCAGTGTGTAAGCTTGCCCAACGGAACAGCGATCCACATGTTGAACACCTATCAGCCGTAAGGCATGTGTTGCGTTACCTCAAAAAAACCATAGACTTCAAGTTACGTTTTGAGAAAACTGAGAAGCCAACAGTTGGATATGCAGACGCCGATTGGGGCAGTGATGCAACTAATAGAAAATCGTATTCAGGATATGCATTTGTGAAGGCGAATTGTGTTTTTTCCTGGGAAGCCAAAAAACAGAATGTGGTTGCACTGAGCAGCACGGAAGCAGAATATATTGCCCTTTCATCTGCAGCAAAAGAGGCAATTTACATAAAAAATTTGCTGGGGGAATTGGGCTTCAATGAAGAGGGACCCTTACGTTTATACGGGGACAATCTCAGTGCGCAATGTTTAGTTAAAAACTCAACATATCATTCCAGAAGCAAACATATTGATTTGAAATATCATCATGTTCGTGATGTCTACAACAAACATGAGATTGATATTGCCTATATTCCAACAGAGGATATGATGTCTGATATCTTCACAAAGAACTTATGTAAAATTAAACATTTAAAGTTTTGTAAAGCTATGAATTTATATTGAAAAATTTGAATTTAATGAAATTGTACAGTGTTGAGAGGGAGTGTGAATTGGCAACACTTAAATAAATGAATTCTGTTCTACTTGTCGTCACAACTCTCTATACGCTCTTATGTTTAATTTGTTTTTCTTGTCAATAACTAAAAATATAATGTCATTCTTCTTTTTCAACTTTTACTGAATAAACTGTTTTATATCAAACGGACTTCAAATATAATTATTTCCAATATTTAATATATCTGCTCATTGCCCTTGTTCACTTGTTTTTATATTACCTTCATAATAAAATTATTAGTATGCAGATTTGTTGTACCTTACTCAGGATGCAGTCCAAATATTCAAACTGCATCCGAAAAAATTATAAAAAAAAATTATAACAAATTTTTTTATTGCTACTTTCGAGTTCAACAAGTTTCAGTTTAGTTGTTGCCTATAGTTATGACGGTCCCTGCTCTTTTTGATAATTTATATAGTAATACGAAATTTGTGACAAAAATAATATTTACTTTATAAATTGGTAGGAGCTTCAGGCTTCATTATGAATGCATCAAAATTCTTATTAAGTGCAAGGAGAATATAATTGTGAAAGAGAGAAGACAGAAATTTTTAGAATTGAATTTCGCGCCATAAATCATAATAATTCATTTAAACTCATTCAATAAGTCTTAAAACTTCATTATCACAATATCTAAAAAAATTAACAAAATTATATTAAATTTTCGCCAACTAAAATTTAAATCTTATTTTTACCAATACTCTTCTCTCTTAAGCATATTTTAGCGAAATTTTAAATTGAACAACTCTAATATCTGGTCACTTAATATTTTGTAACAAAAACATGATTATAAAATTGTTAAATGCAACCTAACTTAAATAATTAACAAAATTGCTAAACATGTTCTATGAATGAACAAAACAAAAAACTAATTGTACATACAAATTTTTAAAAGAAAACCTAAAAGTTTAAGAAAAATCACCATTCGCAGATTTCTTTTTTTTAACTCAGTTTAAAAACAATAATACGTACGAACGAGTACAATACAATTTCAATTCATACACACCTCTTTTTTTTTCTATAAGCAGCAGTAGTTTTCCAACAAATTCACACACACACTCGCACACACCACAAAAAGATGCAAGTTGTTATGCTGAAGCAGAAATAGAGAATACGTGTATTTCCGGTTTTTTGTGTTTCTTTTTTTTTTAGTTGGTGGTGCGATAAAATTCCACAATAACAACAACAACAAAAACTTCAAGTGCAAATAAAAGATAACGGCAGGTAGACATACACACCGCAACAGGTAGATAAATGTGTGTATGTTAAATTAATTAGATGCGAAAAGAGATGTTGGAATTCCGTAGCGACGTTTGCGATGGCAGCAGCAGCACAAAATTGTTGAAATTCTTTTGTATGAAAGCGAAGAAATCACAACGGCGAAATCGCTTAGCAGATATATTAATATTATAATTATTATTATTTTTAAAAAACAATATAAATATATTTTTTTTTATAAAAAAAAAATCAACGAAAAACTATTTCTTGTTTTATATTTTAAATATTTCATGCAAACGCTTGGAGCTTTAACAAAAAAAAAAAACAAAAAATTAAAAAATGAAATCAAAGCATTATAACGTTTTAGGCACAAGTTCAGAACACCGTTAAATTTTTTGTCGGTTTTTATTTAACACTTTAATGATTTATTAACAAGGTTAAAATTATTTGTTTGGTATTAAATTTATTTTATTATTATTTCATGGCTTAATTAAAAAAAATGAAATATATTTTATGAAATATTTCATTAAAAATTTTTATTTTTTTTTATAATTTATTTAGAAAATAATTTTTATTAATATTTTTATATTTATATATATAATATTTTTTGTTATTATTTTTAAGTAGATTTTCACTTGATTTCATTTGTTTTTAAAACCTTTTGTTTGTTTTTATTTATATATTTATTTATTATTTTTTGTATTTTCAATATTTATTTTTTGTAATTAAATTTTTATTTTATTTAAAAATAAATTTATAGTATTTTATTTTTATTAAAATAGTTTAATATTTTATCTATTTATTTTATTTTTATTTGATGTTTCATACACAAGACTTATGTCTCATTACAATATGAAACTGATTTAACTATATATTTTTATAATATATTTTCACATTTTTTTATATATATATTTGTTATTATTTTTAACTAGATTTCCACTTAAATTTGTTTTTTATATTTTCAATATTTTTATTTAATTTAATAAACTTTTTATTTCAATTAAAAAGAAATTTATTTTTATTAGTAAAGTTTAATATTTAATTAAATATTGTTAAATGTATGTAATTATAAAATATTTTTATAATTTTTTTTGTTATATTTTTAACTAGATTTCCACTTGTTTTATATATATATATATATATATATATATATATATATATATATATTTAATTTATTTATTTATATATATTTTCAATATTTATTTTATTAAAATAAAAAATAAATTTTGTTATTATTTTATTTATTTTTTTTTTCAAAAAATTTTTTTTAAATATTTTACTTAAAAGAAGACCGAATTTAAGTTTTTTAAGTAATAAATAGGAGTATAATTTTTTTCTTTATAATTATATTAAATATATTTTTTTAAACAATTTAAAGCAAAATAATACCAACAATCTTAAAAACAATGCAGAAATCTGATTTCTTTAGCCAGACGGTTACGGTTTTAAGGTCAAGTTGTAATGACATATCACAAAAATTATTTTTGTTCTATAACCACTAATTTCAGATTAATGTTTTAGTTGGTTTCTCAACTCAATTCAATTTATTATTTACCATAATATTTGTACAAGGTGTTACATTAGGGTGGCCCTTCATTATATGGAGAAAAAAAGTGATCTAACTCTCTAGAAATATGCCAATAGCAAAAAACTGAGAAATACAAAGTTTTGGACCAATCAAAAAACATTTAGAGGTGGTTCAACGCGATTGAAAATTTCAAGTGGGTTTTATATGGGAAAATATGACTTTCTTTCAGATTTTACGAAAATTTAGTTCTATAGTTTAATTTTTCCGACAAATTGTTATATAATTCGGGATCAGTGCTAAATTATCTTTCAAAAAAGTTATAAAACTTCAAAATCGAATAAAAACTTGCCAAGAAATAGCAAATGCCCCAGACAACTTTTGTGCCAAAAAAACTAGGTCATGAAATTTGATGGCATTTTTTTAAACTTTAAGAAATTAATTAAAGCCAACATTTTGTTTTAGTCTCTATACCTGTAAGTACTCATATATGAAGTGTTATTTGATTACCACCTTGATAACCTATTAAGCATTGTGACCGAAAATGGAAAATTTTTAATTTTTTATTTTTAATTTTTAATTTTTAATTTTTAATTTTTAATTTTTAATTTCTAATTTTTAATTTTTAATTTTTAATTTTTAATTTTTAATTTTTAATTTTTAATTTTTAATTTTTAATTTTTAATTTTTAATTTTTAATTTTTAATTTTTAATTTTTAATTTTTAATTTTTAGTTTTTAATTTTTAATTTTTTATTTTTAATTTTTAATTTTTAATTTTTAATTTTTAATTTTTAATTTTTAATTTTTAATTTTTAATTTTTAATTTTTAATTTTTAATTTTTAATTTTTAATTTTTAATTTTTAATTTTTAATTTTTAATTTTTAATTTTTAATTTTTAATTTTTAATTTTTAATTTTTAATTTTTAATTTCTAATTTTTAATTTTTAATTTTTAATTTTTAATTTTTAATTTTTAATTTTTAATTTTTAATTTTTAATTTTTAATTTTTAATTTTTAATTTTTAATTTTTAATTTTTAATTTTTAATTTTTAATTTTTAATTTTTAATTTTTAATTTTTAATTTTTAATTTTTAATTTTTAATTTTTAATTTTTAATTTTTAATTTTTAATTTTTAATTTTTAATTTTTAATTTTTAATTTTTAATTTTTAATTTTTAATTTTTAATTTTTAATTTTTAATTTTTAATTTTTAATTTTTAATTTTTAATTTTTAATTTTTAATTTTTAATTTTTAATTTTTAATTTTTAATTTTTAATTTTTAATTTTTAATTTTTAATTTTTAATTTTTAATTTTTAATTTTTAATTTTTAATTTTTAATTTTAAACTTTTAATTTTTAATTTTTAATTTTTAATTTTTAATTTTTAATTTTTAATTTTTAATTTTTAATTTTTAATTTTTAATTTTTAATTTTTAATTTTTAATTTTTAATTTTTAATTTTTAATTTTTAATTTTTAATTTTTAATTTTTAATTTTTAATTTTTAATTTTTAATTTTTAATTTTTAATTTTTAATTTTTAATTTTTAATTTTTAATTTTTAATTTTTAATTTTTAATTTTTAATTTTTAATTTTTAATTTTTAATTTTTAATTTTTAATTTTTAATTTTTAATTTTTAATTTTTAATTTTTAATTTTTAATTTTTAATTTTTAATTTTTAATTTTTAATTTTTAATTTTTAATTTTTAATTTTTAATTTTTAATTTTTAATTTTTAATTTTTAATTTTTAATTTTTAATTTTTAATTTTTAATTTTTAATTTTTAATTTTTAATTTTTAATTTTTAATTTTTAATTTTTAATTTTTAATTTAAATTTTAAATTTTTAAAAAGTTTTGAAAAATTTTCTTAAACAAAATTTAAAAAAATTGATCTAGCTCTTTAAGGTCTCATTGAATGCATGTTAGAAATTAACTGTGTGCATTTTTAGGTAAATCCTTGCGTCAGAATTTTTTTGGCAAGGTTTTTATTTTTGCGGATTTCGAGAAAAATGGGATTTTTGTAAAATATTCTGTAAATATACTATTTCTAAATACTTTGTATCAAAAATTCATCACTTTCCTACTTTTAAATGTTATTTTTTATCTTCATAGACTAGAATTTCGGAAAAAATATTATGACTCTATTAAGTCTTTTGGAATTGGGGTCACATATGACCCCAATCTAATAAAAGACAATTTATTCAATAAATTCAAATATTTTGTAAGTTATGTTGAATTTTTAGATGCGATGCTTAAAATATAATAACCAAATGTGTAGGACTTCCGTTTGTAAAATATGGGATAAAGCCGAGAACGCTAACCCATTATTTGCCAAGGCCAGTTTTAGATTTTAAGATATTTTTAAATAAAAATTACCGAAAACAAGTTTTTCTATTAAACTAGATGAAACCACTATTTCAAATTTAAGAAAAATAATTCGGTTATTTTTTTATTTATTTAAGGCTTCAGTGCTCCTGTGATCAAAATAATCCAGTGTGATATATCTTTGGTGCAACTATCAGCTTATTGCTCGCCAATATAAATTAAAACAACTTTTAATCAATTTTGTTATAAAATTATTTTATGTATAAAAACTGTCTATATTTTTTTAAATAACATAAGAAGATCCACAAATGACCCAAAGCTAATAAAAGGTAATTTATTCAAAAGAATATGAAATATAAAATTAATGCTATTTATTTTGATGTATTTAAGGATAATTTAGTGTGCGATTCCAATTGTTTTCTTAATCATTTACGACTTGCAATAAGTATTGCTTTTGTTTAATTTTATATTATTATATTAATTTTATATTTCATATTCATTTATATTTCATATTAATTTACATAAGCAGATAATTGCAGCAAAGATACATCACAATGGATTATTTTGGTCCCGGGAGCACTGAAGGGTTAAATAAATAAAAATTGACCGAATTATTTTTCTTAAATTCTATATGGTGGTTTCATCGAGTTTAACAGAAAAACTCGTTTTAGGTAATTTTTATTTAAAAATAAGCTGGCCTTGGCAAATAATGGGTTAATGTTCTCAGATTTATCCCACATTTTAGGAGCAAAAGTTTTACATATTTGGGTTTTATATTTTAAGCATCGCATCTAAAAATTCAACAGCACTTACAAAATATTTTAATTTTTTGAATAAATTGTTTTTTATTAGCGTGGGGTCATATGTGACCCCAATTACAAAAGGGTTAATGGGGTCATATTATTTTTTTCCGAAACCCTAGACTATTGAGATAAAATATAACATTTAAAAGTAGAAAAGTGATGAATTTTTGATACAAAGTATTTAGAAGGAGTACATGTACAGAATATTTTACCAAAATCCAATTTTTCTCGAAATCTGCAAAAATAAAATCCTTGTCAAAAAAATTCTGGCATAGGGATTTACTTAAAAATTCACACATTTAATCTGTAACATCTATTTAGCAAGAACTTAAAGTTTTAGATCCAGTTTTTTAATTTTTGTTTGAGAAAATTTTTTAAAACTTGAAAAAGGTGTTTTCAAAATTTTATAAAAAATAATTTCCCATTTTCGGTCTCAATGCGCAATATGTTAACAACGTGGTAATAAAATAATACTTCATATCTGAGTTCCTATAAGTATAGAGAACATAAAGAAATTATGGCTTTCATCAATTTCTTAAAATTGAAAAAAATGCCATCAAATTTCATGATCTAGTTTTTTTTTAGCACAAAAGTGGTCTGGGGCATTTGCGATTTCTTGGCGAGGATCGATTCGATTTTGAAGTTTTATAGCTTTTTGAAAGGATAATTTAATACTGATCCCGAATTATATCACAACTTGTTGGAAAAATTGAATTATAGAACGAAATTTTCGTAAAATCTGAAAAAAAAAGTAATATTTTCCCCATATAAACACACTTGAAATTTTCAATCGCGTTGAGGCACGCCTAAATGTGTTTTGATTGGCCCAAAGCTTTCTATTTCTCAGTTTTTTTACTATTCTCACATTTCCAGGGGGTGAGACCGAGAGTTTGAACACTTTTTTTTCCCGCCATATAATGAAGGGCCACCCTACTGACCACATAGTGGTATTGGGTATAAATAGAAAGAAATTCCGCGTTGTGGATGGTTCAAAATCCCTTGGAACTTTCAGAAATTTCACCACGGCCTTCTTTATATCATAAAAAAAAACCTTTGAAAGACAAAAATAGCGGACTTTTAATTCAAATAATAAAAAAAACGTTGTGAATATTTGTAAATAATATTTGTAAATGTGCGTCATTGAGCATATATGTATATACTTATATAGGGGAAGTAACCCTAAAAGGTGTGTTGATCATAAATAAATAATTTTAGAATGTCAAGTTTATAGAAAATGTTTTTGTGAAAATTTCTTTTTCTGTTGTAGCACAGTTTAATTTATGAACAAAAATCAATCTGACCTAGATAAGTTCTGGGTTCATTTGAAGCCGCCAACTTAGAGCGCCCATATGTGTGTAGGCTATTTCTGTATATTAGAGGACCTTATGATCACAACATTTATTTTGATTAACAGTTATTTTTATTTCACCTCTTTTCCTTCTTTTATATATTTATATTATTACTCATGTGGAAAACCAGTTTTAAGCCATTTAAAAATATGTTGCTTGTTTACATATTTTGTTTTTTTTTGTTTTTTATTCAAATATTTATTTTTGAAGCTACGTTTTTTTTTTTTGTTAAATAAATACATTTTGTTGGTTTTTAAAAATTTCACTTTTATTTTATTATATCTGTTTACTCTACAGTCATGATTAGCATCATCAATCTAAATTCCAAAAAAAAAAAAAAAAAAAACGCAAATATAAACAACTTATTGCCATGCAAATATGTACAGACACATGAACATGTTTCATTAACCCTTTGACGACCACAGGCAAACATGCTTGCCCTGGGTAGATTGTGTAAATATATCCATAACTTAATTGTAGCGGAGAGTTGGGGCCATAAAACTGTGGTAGGAGTTAAAGTCCTATCTGACCCCCTTTTCCTGCTAGGAGACCTTAAAGTTGGTTAAAAAGTGATAAGCGTAGCGCGCACCTGCCTAAGATTCGGATATATTTTTGCAAAATATTTGGGGGATATTTGTGTAAATTTCAATTTGCGCACAGTGGCCCCAAATAAGTTTGGCAATTCTGTGGTTTTCTAGAATAACCACGTATGTCATAAAATCAGAATGTTCAGGGGAGCCAAAAAATGCTATATTTTAAATTATGGGCTCGATATAAAGTTTTTAGAGCTTTTTATTTAACAGTCCTGTAGATATGGGCAGTAAATAAAATTTTGAGTCAAAAATCTTCAGAGGAATAGATCCTTGAGAAGGACGAAAAACAATAAGTAAATAACACTTAAACTGTGTGCAGATAAAACAACTTATGTCGACCAACGTCGTTTTCTTTGAAAAAGAAAACTACCAATGCTACCATGTAGACATAAGTTGTTGTTGCTTGAAAAATGGATTTTTTTGTTCGTCAACAAAAAGTTAACGGGACTTTGGATGGGAACATAACAACGTATCAAGAATAATAATGAAATAAAATAACAGAAATAAACACACAAGTTTTTATAAGTGGTTATAAACTGAAAAATAATCCAAAATTATTTTCCATTTGTTTTCATTAATAACAACGTATGTCGCTATGTGTCGTTTTTTGTGAAAATAATTTGTCAGCGATCAAACATAGGTTGACATACGTCGTTAGTGCTGCAAATTAATTTAATAAACATTTAAGTTACGTCGTTATTTAAAGAAAAAACTCAGAAATGGTCAAGATTTAAAAAAAAAAATTTAACACATGTAAAGAGCGTTAAAAACTAATAATTTGGCATCGTTAACTCAAAACTGACAAAAATGGACATACGCGGTTTTTCCAGAAAACCACAGAATTATGTTTGCCTGTGGAGTGAAACGGAAAAAACGCACCTAAAAAGAATCTAAATCTTCATTGATTTTGAAGGTAAGTTTCTACAATTGCAAAATACTAGTTTCTTAGTTTCCATTATTTTTTTTTTGTTTTAAAATTATACAGAATGGTAACGGAGCAGTCCAACCTATATGCCAGGCAAGAGTTGGAAGATTATATTGGTCTAATCATAGGTATGAGCGTGGTAAAACTATCCAGCTTTCGTATATATTGGTTTACAGATCCGACATTTCGTTAAGCAAAAATGGAAGATATCACGCCTCGGCTTCGATTTGAGGAAATTTTTCTAATCTGCACTTTTGCGACAGTGATCAGGTTGATGTCAGCGAAAAATCATTTATGATATGAACAAAGCTATGCCAGACGCATACACGTAATTGAGGGACATAACGCCATAAGCAGTACATGAAGAATAAGCCCGTGTCATGGGGCTTCAAGCTTTGGTGTTTATGTGATACGGACACTGGATACTTGTATAACATGGACATTAGGGTGGCCCTTGATAAAAAAAAAGTGTTCAAACTCTCGGTCGCACCCCCTAGAAATATGCGAATAGAAAAAAAAAGGTGAGAAATACAAAGTTTTGGACCAATCAAAAAACATTTAGAGATGGCTCAAGGCGATTGAAAATTTCAAGTGTGTTTATATGGGGAAAATATGACGTTTTTCAGATTTTACGAAAATTTCGTTCTATAGTTTAATTTTTCCGACAAATTGTTATATAATTCCGGATGAATATTAAATTATCTTTCCAAAAAGCTATAAAACTTCAAAATCGAATAAAAACTCGCCAAGAAGTAGCAATTGCCCCAGACCACTTTTGTGCCAAAAAAAACTAGATCATGAAATTTGATGGTATTTTTTTCAACTTTGAGAAATTGATTAAACCCATAATTTTTTTTGGTCTCTATAATTATAAGTACTCAGATATGAAATATTGTTTTATTACTACGTTTTTAAACTATTGCGCAGTGAGACCGCAAATGGGAAATTTGTTTGATAAAATTTTGAAAACCCCTTTTTCAAGTTTTAAAAAATTTTCTTTACCAAAATTAAAAAAAATGGATCTCGCACTTTAGGCTTTTGTTAAACACATTTTGCAGATTAACTGTATGAATTTCTAAGTAAATCCTTATGCCAGAATTTTTTTGCAAAGGATTTTATTTTTGCGGATTTCGAAAAAAATGGGTTTTTTGTAAAATATTTTGTAAATATACTATTTCTAAATACTTTGTATCAAAAATTCATCACTTTTCTTGTTTTAAATGCTATATTTTATCTTAATAGCCTAGGGTTTCGGCAAAAATAACATGACCCCATTAAACCTTTTGGAATTGGGGTTACATATGACCCCAAGCTAATAAAAGATAATTTATTAAAAGAATTCAAATATTTTGTAAGTGCAGTTGAATTTTTTAGATGTAGAACTTCCGTTCCTAAAATTTGGGATAAATCCGAGAACGTTAACGCAGTATTTGCCAAGGCCAGCTTTGGATTTTAAGATATGTTTAAATAATAATGATGACCGCTAAAAATGAAACCACTATTTCGAATTTAAGAAAAATAGTTCGATTAATTTTTATTTATTTAACCCTTCAGTGCTTCTGGGATCAAAATAATCCATTGTGATGTATCTTTGGTGCAATTATCTGCATATTGCTCGCGAATATAAATTAAAACAACTTTTGACCAATTTTGCTATAAAATTATTTTATGTATAAAAACTGTCTATATTGTTTTAAATAAAATAAGAAGACCCACAAATGACCCAAAGCTAATAAAAGACATTTTATTCCAAAGAATATGAAATATAAAATTAATTCTATACGCTATTTTACATCCGATAGCATTTCTTTAGTCAAATGGATGGATAATCATGCTGTTTACCTGGCTTCAAATTTTATCCACCCAACTGCGTTACTCAAAGTAAGGCGGCATGTAGCTGGGCAAGGTAGTAAAATTGATATCGATTGCCCGTTGGTTGGCCAGCATTATAACAAGAGAATAGGAGAATGGACCAAAAAAGGTTTATGAGCACGAACGTAGAAGCAAATGGCGATTTTATATTCGATTGTTCGTCGGTCTTTTCGCAATATGCGTCCATAAGAGCTACGTGATATACACCAAACTCATGTCGGTCGACACCTTTGTACAGAACGTGACTTCGATGGCTTTTGGCAAAGGAGTTGAAGTCAGAACTGGAAGTCACTTTATAAGCAAACCGAAATCTCTCCATAAAAAGGAAAAATGCAAAATTGGAAACGCTGCATCAATTGTGCCGCCAATAGCAAATACAACCGCACAAAAATATTTTGCACTCTATGCAATGCTTCACTACATCGCGTGATTGCTTTGGCGCATACCACGAATAACATTTATTGTCTTAAATTTGTTCAAAGTCTTTAAAAATTAATTTCCAAAGACTTAAATAAATAAAATACATACATATAAAATATACTTTAAATTAATTTTTTTGGGGTAAAAAATTCCCTTTCAACCCACAGGCAACTATATTTGCCAAGCAAAATCACGGAATAAGGAGAAGACCTGGGGGTCAATTATTTTTTTGTACAATTATTGTTTGGTCTCATATCACGAAAATAAAAACAAAATAAAAATCGCTTCGGCCAAAAATTTATGGTCCTCAAAGAGTTAAACACTCAGACATTCCTGCATGTTATTTTAAAATTTAGAGTTTTGTCGAATTTTTTGGTTTTATATTAAAATAAATGCGATTTTTTTTAATAAATTTACTTTTCAAATATTGTTTAATTTAAATATTACTAGTATAGCCCAGCACTCGAAATTCGAGTGCAAATTCTAGGAAATATTATTTTTTCATTAAATTTTTGTCTTCCATTGTTTTTCTAATCTATTTGTATATGGGGGATTCCATGTCAAGTGCACCAACTTTTGAAACCGATGTCTTCCGATGAAATTAGCACCACGGTTAGTCCTATTGGATAGTAGTTTAGACACAACTTTTCAACAAGATCGGACCAGATCTCTCTGAGTTAGAGGGGATCAAAATTTGACATTTTGGCCAAACAGGTGTTTTTTCTCATCCATGTAACTTATTACCTATTGTTCTTAGAAAATTTTCTCCCAAATAGTTTAGATAGCTATTTCTTCAGTATTTCGGAAAAAATACTCAAAAAAAAAAAAAAATTAGACTTTTTTTTTTTGCTAAATTAAAGCATTTTTTGCCTTTTTTTTCAAAAAGGGTTTTATTTTTATTTTTATTTTTTCATAGGAAAGCTTAGGATTTTTCCTTTAAGAGCTTTTTGGTCGCTTAGTGGGATGGGAGTGGGATATCTATCAAAATAAATGTTTTGTAACTCAAGACAACGGTTTTTCAATTTTTCACAAATGCACTATTTTGAATTTTTTCCTATTTGTGTGTAAAACCTTACAAATAAAACTTATACTGAGAAACTAGACAAATAAACCTTTCCATTATCATTTTTAGCCGTTACCCGGATTTACAGATTTTCATCGTCTAGAATATTTTTTTGGAGTTATGATCGTTTAAAGTTGCTACTAACACATACATAAAGCAATACAATGCTATGTGTGTGTTTATTATATTTGTTAATGTGTTTATGTTATTGTGTTGAGTTTGTTTTCTTCATTTAAAATGAGTTGAATTGTGAAGCATACCTTGAGGGTCTTTTTAAATGAAAAAATTAAATTTCCTATATTTTTAAGGCAGATTAAGCATAAATTTTATCATTCTCGGTTTCTCCTCCATATGAACTATAACTGTGCCAATTTTCACCATCCTCCGTGCCCGCATATTGCTTAAAAAGGGAACTAAAAATTTACCTTCACGTATTAATAATAGATTATTTTCTATATATATAAAAAATCTTATTTTCGATCTTTATAATTTTAATGATTGATGTAGAAATTATTCCGGCTCAAGATTTATATTCTGCAAGACAGGTTATACAGCTGTTTCGGGTCGAGTCACCAACCCTCATCAGTAACCAACAGCAGTAGATAGTTTGTTTGGTAAAAATTTAAATTCATATACATTTGCTGTAAACAACCAAATAAGAATCCAAGCAAAGAGTAAAAATATTTGATCCTGAGCCTGAATAATTTCTAACTCAAATAATAATTTGTTAGTTAAATTTACAGTCATTTTTCAGACATATTGTAATTATTACTGTAATTAATATTAATTTTGTTTAAATGGTGCGTGGTAAAGAAGAAGAAAGCATATATTTCAAGACTTTCAAAAAATAACGATTGCTTGTTTGGACAGAGTTGTATCTTCTGAAATTAATACGAAGTAAAAGCTGTATGGTATGAAAACTGATTCTTAACCACACAGCTCGTAGGCCTGACTTTGTGTGAGTGTGTTAAAGCGCTGACCAAAAAGTGCAAGTACGAGTGTATGAGGAGGTTCATGGTTCAAACCTCACGGCCGCCCCTAAGTAGAAAAATTTTCATATAGAAACAATCTATTCAATTAAAAACATAACAATTATCACAATGTTCAATAAATCGCTGAAGAAGGCTGAAATGCCAGAAACCGGTCCGATTAAGAATACAGTGCAGTTATGAATTTTTGAAATATATGCTTTCTTCTTCTTTACCATGCACCATTTAAACAAATAATAATCTATAATATTAATAGGCTAGGCGATTTCTTGTGATCGATGTTTTGTTCTATCATTTTGTCCCGATTTTGACCAAACGTATATTATTTGAAAGGTATTTTTTTTAGCCATTTTGCAGATTTACAGATTTTTTAATTTTCTCCGTTATTTTGAGTAAATTTCATTTTAAGTTGCTAGTAATACATACATAAAATTATACAATGTTAATGTGTTTGTAATAAAAATGAGTTTGTTTTTTGTGTTGATTTGTGAATTTGATATAATTGATTAGCATACCTTTAGGGTCTTTATTTAATGAAAAAAAAAAATTTACTAGAATTTGCACTCGAATTTCGAGGGCTTAAATCTGCTAGTATTAATAAAACGCCGTTGACGCAAAATGTATGTAAATTTAGCAGCAAATTATTCTTCTTGTTTTTTCAGGACAAAAACAAACATGTATTATTTAGTATGCAATGTGTACTCATATAGAAACATATTTGTTTCAAAGTTGTTTTATATTTAAGTTTGTAATATTCGAGGAGTTTTAAATAGTATAACTCTTTGCTTGGATTCTCACTTAGTTTTTTTCAGCAAACTTTTTACCAGAGAAACTACTACTGTTTTTGGTTACTTCGGCCCGAAACACCGGCAAAGCCTGTCGTGCAAAATATAGATCAATTTTTGAAACAAATGTGCCTATATTTTTTGCCTTATTTAAAGTAAAAACATGCGATCTTGAGACTGAATAATTTTGTACGCAATCATTTTTTCAATTTATTAAAAAGAACAGAAGTTTTTAAGCTTTTCATTTGGAGAGAACATTTTGTTTATCATATCAAGAATAATCTGGTAACGCTTGTTCGTAATAAGTTCTGATAATTCACTACCTGTTCATGATTTAAATTCAAACAACCTACCTCAACATTTACTTAGTCATATTTGTAATCTGAGACATTTAAATGGCAAAGAAACGTCGTGTTTTCTAAAAATACCATCATAAATCTCTAAAACTAAAACTACCTGTAATGAATTTAAAAACATAAATTTTGGGATATGTACTCATATCTACACAAAAACTTATATAAATATAAAAGAAATTTTATAAAAGAAACTAACAACAGCAAAGTATTTTATCTTTACTTGAAAAAAAAACGAAAAAAAAATTCTGCATATGTACGTACGTACGTGCAGCAACTCTAAGTATCTGCGAAATTTTGTTTGAAAAAAATGTGTGAGACTGTGATTACTGAGAAATTTGAAATTATGAAGACACTTTTACTATTTGTGATTTATAAGAAAGAAGATTTATTTAGACGTTAATTATTTTAAAATATTGTGGGAACTACTACAACTCTACAAAAAAAAAAAAATATTTATGAATAGCAGGAAAATGGCTTAGGAATTTAATTTAATTACACTTTCCGGTTATAGATAGAACAAGAGTGTAATATAATGTAGTTTTACTTTTTTCCTTACAGCTTTCATACATACAATTATATAGACAATTGAAAATCCGCATATCAATCAAATGAAATGGGAACATACAGTAGGGTGGAGTGATGTTGTATAGATTTTTTTTCTTTAGAATTTTACGTAGACTTAAATTGATGCAAGAAGACTAAATGTGAAAATTTTCAGCTTCTGATAAATTAAAAAAAAAATGCAAATTGTAAATAATGACAAAATTGCAAATTTTATAAAATCAACAAAAAATTTTACTTTAAAAAATATCAAATTTGGAAATATATCAAATTTATATTGGCAAATTTTATCAGAGACAGTTTTATTTTTGAATTAATACAATATGTGACCTTCTCCGAGAAAAGGGACCTAGTGTGTCAAAAAATGGGTTGTGTTAAATTGGTGGATTCTGTCTGGTACCTAAAAGGGTGTAGAAACTTTAAATGCATTTTTTTCTCAAAACTTAATTTTCACACACTAGGTCCCTTTTCTCGGAGAAAGTCACATATAGTTTTGGGATAAAAACAAACGGGAAAAAATTTTAAAATCCAAATAATAAAAAGTAAGAGTGTTAAATTCGGCTGTGCCAAATCCTTGATACACTTCACCTGTATTCTAAACTTAATATTACAACCAATATTGGATAAGGTTACTATTTTAATACAGTTACTTAACCTTTAAGTTGTAAATCCATTTAAATTTATGGTTTTTCTTTTTTGACCAGCATTTATTATAATTTCTTATTTATTGTTTTTATACCCTATACCACTATGTGGTTTGGGTATAATGACTTTGTGCTGCTGTTTGTAACAACCAATAATATTTGACCTACACCCACCTTTAATTATACCGATCGAATCAGAATCACTATCTGATTCGATTAAACGATGTCCGTCCGTCCGTCCGTCCGTCTGTGTGTCCATGTAAAGCTTGTAATCAAACTGCAGGTCGCAAATATGAATATATTTTGATGAAATTTGGTATATAAGCTTCTATCGGCCATGGGAAGAACGCTATTGAAATTGGTGAGAATCGGTCCATGTTCAGACCTAGCCCCCATACAAATGACCCTTATGAAATCGACTTAAATTGCCATAAGATCCAAATTATCATACAAATCTTAGTCAAATTGGGTTTGTATGTGTTTATTACATCCATTAATCAGTAGTCCAAAAATGATCCCTATGGGACAACTCTTAGTCATAGGCCCCATATAGAGCTGCTTCCCGATCTTCACTTAAATCTATCAAAAAACAAAAATATTGCACTGATTCTTCTAAAATTTTGTTTGTATATATTTTTGGAAAATACAAGAAACCTTACCAAACATGGTCGGGATCGGTCCATTTTTGGGCCTAGTCCCCATATAGATATAGCATACGATATGAACTTTTTCATATCTGCAGACAACAAAATTTATAAAAATCCCACTCAAATTTGGTTTAGCTTATTTTCTATTTCCAGTTAGTTGGGCCTATGGGGTAGGGTCTCTAAACGCATGTTATAGGGTATCCTATAGTCGGTCTAGACCGACTATAATTTTCTTACTTGTTTTTTTTTATAAATGTTTTTTTCATAGAAGAACTGCATTATTTTTCTATTATTAGAGTAGGCTTTCCACTGTTGGGTCATGTGTACACGAGAAAAGAAATTGGGTAAACCCTACAACAACAACAATTGCAGTCATCACACACAAGAAACAAAATTTAGAATAACAACAATAACTACAACATCATAGAAATTTTATACTTTTTCAAGAGTTTTTTTACATTTTCGTTGAAATCTGGGGATCTATTAAATCAAGTTTAATGATTTATCAACGAATCATTTTCACTTATTACGAGCACTCTAGCTGATCTATTGAGGGTCTGATGGTGATTTCCATAGATTGACAGGTGGACATTTATATATCAACTCCGCTTGTTATAAGGAGTATATATATATATATTATGGGGTCCAGTTTTATTTTTTTTTACTAATTATTACAACGGAATGACAAACTTCTATATACTCCTCTGAACACTGGTATGGATGATATAAAATAATAATATAATATATAATTTTATCGAAAATCACCGGAAAAAATCGTTCCATACATTAAAAAAAATTTTTGGTTTTTAAAATTTTTTCCTTCGTAGTAATCTTTGAACTAAATTTTTTTATAAGTGCCAAAAATTATATGTTTCGTAATATTCTTTTACAACATTTTCTATTATCAAAATTTTGCTATTATACAAATACATGGGTCCTTTTCGTCCTCCGATAAAATGCTATTAGCGATGTTCTTACATTTTGGATATCTGTATAACTATCATCAAGTAGAATACAATTAATATAGAAAATGTTTGAATTTGCTATATAAATTTGCAGACCCAGAAAATGAACTCCGATCGGCCTTAAATTTTATTTACAGTTTTTTTACATCTATTTTTACAGATATTCTGACAAGCAAATATTTCATATTTTTACAATTTGTATTAATTAGAATGTTAAAAAGAGCAGATTTAATAAAATATAATTTTTTTTTTAAATTAATTTTTTTAATATATAATGGCTGCGTGGACCCTAATGGCCTGACACTTGACATGTAGTACTTTTGTCTGTTCCAATATACTGTCTCAGCCATAACTTTGAGGCACCCTATATAGTCTCTAATGATCCACTACCCACAATTTTGATATTGACTGTTTAGGTCTTCAAAAATATATTTTGTTTAAAGTTTCCATTGTATTGTAAATCAGGTGAAGCAAGAAAAAAAATGATTTTAAAGTTTTTTTATTTTTCAATATGAATTAGGACCATCTTTTATTATACCGATCGACTCAGAATCACTTTCTGAGTCGTTAGCAATGTCCGTCTGTCCATCCGTACATTTGTGTGCTTATGTAAACTAGTAGCTACCAGCGCTCGAAATTCGAGTGCAATTTCTAGGAAACTTTATTTTTCAACTTAGCCAATTCACAAACCAACACTTTTTTGGTTTATTATTATTGTGAATGAAGATAACAAACCCATTAAAAAACACATTAACAAATTTAATAATCACACACATAGCATATGTATAATTTTATGTATGTGGTAGTAGCAATTTTAAATGCAATTTACTCAAAATAAAGAAAAAAATTTAAAAATCTGTAAATCTGGCGAACAGCTAAAAAGAAATACCTTTCAAATAGTATACATTTGGTCAAAATCGGGATAAAATGGTAGAACAAAACATCGGTAACAAAAAATCGCTTAGCTTATTAATGTTATAGATTTCGTAATCAAACTACATTCGGAAATATGAATATATTTTGATAAATTTAGTATATAAGCTCTCATCGACCATAGAATGAATGCTATTGAAATTAGTGAAAATGGGTTCATGTTTAGACCTAGAGTCCATTCAAATGACCCCTATGAGATCGCCTTAAATCGTCATAGTATCAAAATTATCAAAGAGATTTAGGTCATATTGGGTTTATATATGTTTGTTACATCCATTTATCAGTAATCCAAGAATAGCCGTATGGGACAGTTCTTAGTTATAACCTCTATATGAAGCCGATTCGCGATCCTCACTTAAATCGATCAAAAAAATAAAAATATTGCACAGATTTTTCTCAAATAAGTGACCTTACCAAATATGGTCAGAATCGGTTGATATTTTGACCTATTGCATCCTAATATTGCATCCGATATGAACTTTCTCATATCCGAAGGCAAAAGAAAATAATAACAATTACAGCCAAATTTGGATTATGCTTATTTTTTATATCCAATTAGATGGACCTAAGAGCTAGTGTCTTTAAGAGCGTGGTATAGGGTATCTTATAGTTGGTTTAGACTGACTATAATTTTCTTACTTGGCTTTTCATTAAAATTTATATAAATATCATCAGGTGTCTTAAAAAAAATTTTTTTTTTCAATAAAAAAATTGTATATTCTTAAATTTTTATATCACTCGTCTCTACTCGTTTTGAAAGCATTAATTTGTAGAACGATTTTGTGGTCCTAAAATAAAGATATATATTTTTCACAGGGTTTGCACTTCAATTTCACCCTTTTACAATTCAAATTTACCTTCTTGCAAATCAAATTCATTATTATTATTAATTCCAGCTATGTATTTCAGGCGATTCACTCATTGACAATCTGTATAACATTGTATTAAAACGGTGTTTTATCTCTATTGATATGCATGTTTGCGGGTCGAGGATTAATTTAATTATATGACTACTGGTGGAACTGCCTTCAGATGATTATGAAGTCCTTATTCCTCTCCTACCGGTTCTAATCACACCCACCGAATGTGTTGGGATCATTTGATTCAGAAGATAATGAAAACATTTTTTTTTCTACCAGAAATATTTTTAATTTAAATTTGAGGCTGGTGATTTTTCAAGTTTTGAAGTAAATTAAGTTTAGTAACACTGTACAACAGTGCTTTTGGGCGTCGACGAATCCTATGCCAGAAGAATGTCTATGTTAGTGTAGTAAAACCCGCAAATGATTTGGGGCTGTGTGAGTACAGTCCAGTTTTATGGTCGTCTAAAGATTTAATTTTTTTGACCACCACTGCACAATATAAGACGCAAAAACCAGTATAAACGTTCCTCTGAGCTTAATTCAGAATTCGCATGTCTTCAATGGAATTTCATGGGGATTTTGCTTGTTAACATTCTAACCTTCTGTTGGCCCATTTTAAGGGCCATTTAAAACCTGTTTTTGAATATATACTGAAAAAAGTCCCCTAAAACTGGCGTTTAGAGGGCTAAAATATTCGGCGAATATGTTCATCTGAAAATTTCACTATGGGTTACTGAAGATCAACAATTCATTCAACGATGGTAAATCGTGAAAATGGTAAATTTTATTTTATCACTTTTAGTATCTATAATATTAAGAGGCTAGGCGATTTCTTGTGATCGATGTTTTGTTCTACCGTTTTATACCGATTTTGACCAAACTTATATTATTTGAAAGGCATTTCTTTTTAGCCGATTTGCAGATTTACAGATTTTTAAATGTTTTCCTTTATTTTGAACAAATTACATTTAAAGTTGCTACTAACACATACGTAAACTTACACATATGCTATGTGTGTTTTATTAAATTTGTTAATATGTTTGCTAATGAGTTTGTTATCTTCATTTGCAATAATAATATGCCATAAAAGTGTTGGTTTGTGAATTGGCTAAGTTTAAAAGAGCTTCCTAGAAATTGCACTCGAATTTCGAGCGCTGGAATCTGCTAGTAATCTTAAATGTTAAATAGAATTCCCAAAGGGGTATAGACTGTGTAGGCACAGTAAAGTTTTGTGGCCATTTACATTTTTTTGCTATACTTACTGTATTAAATAATTATTTAATACAATATAATTATTAAATTAAATTTTGTTTTTAATTTCCACTTCTGTACAATTTCTTTGATTTTAAAATTTGAATGAAACGCGATAGACGTTACTTCCCGAAAAATTCGAAATAAAAAAAAAATAATGATATACTTAAGCAATGGCGTAATTTGCTCGAGCAAAAAAATTACATTTTTGTTGAAATTTAAATTATACTAGCAAATTCAAGCCCTCGAAATTCGAGTGCAAATTCTAGCAAATTTTTTTTTTATTAAATAAAGACTCTAAAGGTATGCTAATCAATTATAGACAATTCACAAACCAACACAAAAAACAAACTCATTTTTATTACAAACACTTTAACATTTGTATAATTGTATGTATGTGTTACTAGATGAAATTTACTCAAAATAACGGAAAAAATTAAAAAATCTGTAAATCTGCAAAATGGCTAAAAAGAATTACTTTTCAAATAATATACGTTTGGTCAAAATCGGGATAAAATGATAGAACAAAACATCGGTCACAAGAAATCGCCTAGCCTATTAATATTATAGATACGTCTGGTCAAAATCGGGATAAAGCGGTAGAAAAAAAATGTTGATCACAAGAAATCGCCTAGCCTATTAATATTGTAGATTATTATTTGAGTTAGAAATTATTCAGGCACAAGATCAAATATTTTTACTCTTTGCTTCGATTCCTATTTGGTTGTTTACAGCAAATGTATATGAATTTAACTTTTTACCAAATAAACTAACTACTGCTTTTGGTTACTGATGAGGGTTGGTGACTCGACCCGAAACAGCTGTATAACCTGTCATGCAGAATATAGATCTTGAGCCAGAATAATTTCTAACTCAATCATTAAAATGATAAAAATCGAAAATAAGACCTTTTATATTTATAGAAAATAATCTATATATTAATACGTGAAGGTAAATTTTTAGTTCCCTTTTCAAGCAATATGCGGGCACGGAGGAGTGTTAAAATTGGCATAGTTATAGCTCATATGGAGGAGAAACCGAGAATGATAAAATTTATCTGCCTTAAAAATATATTAAATTAAATAAAATAAGAAATTGATAATACCTAGCAGATTCCCGCACTCGAAATTCGACTGCAAATTCTACGAAATTTAATTTTTTCATTTAAAAAGACCCTAAAGGTATGCTTCACAATTCAACTCATAAATGAAGAAAACAACCCCAACATATTAACACAAATACATTAACAAATTTAATAAGCACATATATAGCATTGTATAATTTTATATACGTGTTAGTAGCAACTTTAGACGATCATAACTCCAAAAAAATATTCCAGACGATGAAAATCTGTAAATCTGGGTAACAGCTAAAAAGAAATACCTTTCAAATGATAATTTTTTGTCGAAATCGGGGTGAAACTGTGAAACTTACATCGGCCACAAGAAATCGCCTTGCCTATTAATATTAAAGAGGTGTATGTGAAGGTTCACGATTCAAAATCTCACGGCCGCCCTAAGTATAAAAAATTTTCATATAGAAACAATCTATTCAATTAAAACATAACAATTATCACAATGTTCAATAAATCGCTGATGAAGGCTGAAATGCCAGAAACCGGTCCGATTAAGAATACAGTGCAGTTATGAATTTTTGAAATATATGCTTTCTTCTTCTTTACCACGCACCATTTAAAAAAAATAATGTTACACAGTAAAGCGATAAAATATATGAATTGAATGAATTTTTCGTCTACAGTATCCCATAGTGAAATTTTCAGCTGAACATATCGCCGAACATTTTAACACTCTAAAGGTCAGTTTTTGAGGGACTTTTTTAGTATATATTCAAAATGGGTCTTAAATGGCCCATAAAATGGGTCAACAGAGGGTTAAAATGTTTTACAAAAAAGTTCCCCATGATATTTCATTATGACATCCGAACTCAGAATTAAGCTCAGAATCAGTCTTATATTGTACAGTGGTGCCAAAAAAATTAAATCTTTAAATGGCCATAAAACTTGACTGTACCCACACAGCCTTAAATCCTTTGGGGATTTTACTATACTTACCAAGTACAATCGTTTGATCTAGGAATCATCGACGTCCAAGATCATAACCCCCCATTTTGTTCCATAGTGTAATATAATAAACAATTTACGCTTATGAAAAAAAAAATCGCCTACTAAAATTATAAATTCTAATGTAAAAGAACAGTATGTTTTTTTTTTTTGGTTGAATTTGATTTGAAAATAGGTGAATTTGATTTGCAAAAAGTTGAATTTTATTTGCAAAAAGGTGAATTTAAAGTGCAAAAGGGTAAATTTGGAGTACAAACCCTGTAAGTTATTTAAATTTTCTTGAAAATAATGTACTAACAATCTTGTAATTAAATTAAACATAAGGTTTCTTGAAATTTTACTATACTACCAATTTCTGAGCCAGTCCTCCTCGAAAAATCAACACCGATGTGATTTTTAACGTAACTCCAAGCATGACAGTACATTAATATTTTTGATTTTATACTCTAACACTTTCTTTCTAGACCTGGGGGGCAAATCGTAGCGTTCGATATCGAGTAAAATCAATCGAAATTCCATATTTTGGTTTATTACTTAAAGAAGGCGGATAATCGCAAGACCTCGTTTCATTTTTACTATTAACTATGGACCATAACTTGTTAGCTGTGACAGAGTAAAATTACTGTTAGAATATTATTTTGGAAATGCGACGATTCGACCCCTGGTACAAAAAACGGATATAAAATTGCAAAACTATTTAAATTAAAAAAAAAATAGAAAAAAATGTACCAAAATTTTTATAATGTTCTAATCCTTCGATTTTGAAAATTTGCCTTCAATTTTTTTTAATAAACTTCTCAAGCCTTTTAGGCAGATTTACACAATAATTTAATAAGCAAAAGAAGAATTCTAGAATTTCTCTAAAATATTTGTTTCTATAATATGACTTTCTAACTTGTTTTCAGTTTTAAAGATATACCATTTTCGAATACAAATAAGGGGTCCTTGCCATTTTTTAACATACATAGGTATAATTATATCATTTGAAAACACCACTGACAACTTAATTGGTTTTTAAAAAACAATATGACTAAAACATTCCTTTCAGATACAAACAAAAATATATTGTGGTTAATAACTGCCCACTGGAAAAGAAGAAATGAGCAAATTGTTGCCATATTCTATTATATAATTTCACTTATTTAGCCAAGTTCAAGAGCTAATTTATATATTAATAATAATTATTTCATTACAAAAAAATATATATGTACACTTATAATTATTTTGAACAAACAACACGCCAACTTTAAAAAACAAAATATTAAAAAAAAAACAAAATTAAAACAAAACAAATTAATACCAAAAGAAGTAGTTGTTGAATAAAAAATATAAAAACAACAACAAATGGTATTTATTGAACATAAACGTAAAGGTTCATTAAACTGGTTTTCAACATCACACACTCCTCGATTGGTTTCATGCAAGAGAACCACAAAATTAAAACAGCATTTCTTGTATAAAAACACCGAGATTTTTTTTTTTTTTTGGAAATTTTATTCAATAGAAATCTATGATTGTTGGTAATATTAGCATAATTGTTCTTTTTTTTATTGACAAAACTATTAACACAATTTTTTTTTTTTGTGTACATTTTATATGACGTTGAATTATGTGCTCATGTTTAAAGAATTTAGTGTTAATTAATTTATTTATTTTTCTTATTTAAGGCGGTTTTATAATAATTTTAATAAGATTATTTTTTTCTTTTCACATTTATTACATTTTATTTGTATCAGCTATCGTTTTGTTAATCACTGATTTATTTATTATTTAAAAAACAGCCTTTGAAGATCTTGTTTTATTATTTATATCGTTTTTTTTTCTTGATCTCTGTATGTCTTATAAAAAAAATTTTCACTTTATATAGATACAAAAAATAAATAAAAAATAGTTTCGTGTTTTAAGTTTTCTTTCCGTTGACGTGTCAGTTTAGTTAAAAACGCGATCTCAGACTGCCGGCTCTTAGTTTTAAGCCTTGTTTAGCATACCAATATAGTTAAGATACTGTTTACAAAAACAACAAAATACAACAACAATAACATACAACGAAACCCTCAATTCTCAATCTGTACTCAACAACAAGTTCTCATATATCTATTTTAAACAGTAATGTCAACTTTCGAGAGTTAAAAAAAGCGCGGATATACAATAACTTATAACTAAACTAAAGATAATCAAAGATAAATGCATAATTGTATAAAATATAATTATGGCCCATCTTATAGAGGCATTTTCAAAATTATATCAAAATTATTCAAAATTATGGTTGGCATTGTAATAACACTAAGCAAAAACAAAAATAAAAGATAGCACAAATAGCTGAATTTTAAGTGTAAAAATTGCGAAAGTCCAATTTTTTACTCTTTAGTCTATATCTCGAGTTAGGAACAACCAGTCTAGTTAGAAGGATATCAGTGTAAAATAATAAAAAGGACTACATAAAATGGCAACATCGTTTTCAAATCAAAATAGTACTTTAACGGCAGTGAACAGCAATTCATATTTGAAGAATTCAGAAAAAATCGAAAACTAGGGCTTTGATTATTTTTCCGCATAGCCTGCACCTCTGTTAATAAAACAAGACAAGACAATTGAAGTCTTTCACAATTATATAAAAGTACTAAGGAGTGAGATCGAAAAAATCATTACACAAGTTTTTTCTCTTAACTTTTTTCACAAGCATTCTTTGATTTTTTTTCTTGATCGAGTTAGTTTTTAAAATTAATTGCACGTGTTAAAATTATTAAATATTTTCTACAAAATCTAATTTGGTCCTACAAAAATGTGGCCGCCAAACTATTTCCAATGTTATTGGATGCTATCAGGACAATTTGAACATTGATAGGAAACATGTTTTGGGAAAAAAGAAAGGTTCAGCACCGTCGTATAACCTTTTGGCGCCCAGTGCAGACACTTAACATTTGTTTTATTTTATATTTTGTTCAATTCATTTTCATAGTTTTAAGCTTCCTATTATCGAAAAGAAACCCAAAAATTTAATTTAAGGAATTATAAGATTCACATTGTTCGTTCTAGGAATGAATCTTTCACAATATAGATTAATTTATTATAGTTAAATTGTTACACTCATCATCAATTTCAGGAATGAGCTCACATATACCAATATTAATAATACTTGGCTTTTAGTTCGCTATTTGAATATACCGGATAATGATGGACAACCAGTCTTTTTTCGAAAATCCGGTGTAGAATCTATCATAACGTAAAAGTACTTTGATGAATTAAAATAATAATTACTATTTTATGTCAGACTAGAAGCTAGTTGTAAGATAATTTCGTTTTACATTTTTTTTCCGTTTCAGTTATTGATTTTAAATGCATTTTCAGTTCTGGAACGAAATCAGAAAGCAATTTAATTACTCCCAAAAAATGTCCATTATTCGGATCCCAAAAATTCCCGTAATACATAAATGGACGACGAAATGTATGTAGTGGCATATTTTTGGTAGTTTCCAGGTCAACATAAAAGCCAATGCTCGAGCAAATGTTTAGCTTCAAATGCAGATGAAAATTTCCAAAAATGATCCTGGTATGGCAAATAATATGCTGTTGTGACAAATGAAGCAACGGATTCTATAAATACCGAAGTTTATATTAAGGAGTGTTTCAAAGAAGACTGCTACCTTTCATAAGCCAACACAGAGTCTCCTCAAATTTTTGACCCTCTTTGGCTTTCTGTCACTACGGTAAGAAAGCTGTTGAGTTGTACAAGAAAAGTAATGTCGTTTTTGTATCAAGTGAGGCAAATCTTTCAAACTGTCCAGAGCTTAGGCCAGTTTAGAGATATTGGACTCTTGTGAAAAGAAAATAGAAGAAAGCAACGAATTACGAGTACACCTTCGTTTGTACCAAAATGTGGAATACTTTAAACGGAGATAGTCTTGCTGATTTTAAAAGGTGACAGAAACCACTATAAAATCTCTAATGGAAGGGTTTCTAGAAAAGGTCCATAAGTTCTTAAGTAGGCTTAATATAAATCCAATTAACGCTGGGCTTACACATGCAAGTAGTGGCATGCAAATATTGTATACGTATTACACAAGGGAACAAAATTGAACTTTTTTTGTGTTGATTTGAAATTTATAGCAAATTTTTACTAATTTGAGGTCGCTGATTTCAAATCTGCACTTGGTTTTTTTCTATCAGCTCGACTTTTCGAGATATACCGTTATGTTCAAAATTAAGGCACTTCCGCTACATATATTGGAATAACTTGAAAACGGTTCACCATATTAAATTAAAAAAAAAAATCCGAAACTCGCAAACAATATTCTCTTAAAGCCGTGCTTACTTTGTTTTTAAATTTTCCAAGTAGTTTTAGAGATATCGTTCAAGTTTTGAGAAAAAAATTAAAATTTTTTTAAAAAAAACATTTTTTTTGTTCTTTAAAAATTCCTAAAAAATAAAAATGGGACAAAAATCACAGTTTTGGTCTACAAACAGTTAGTTAAATATATTTCGAATAAATGAGCTTTATTTCATTGCAATCGGTGCACAACTTTTGATTTTGTTCACGATTTACTGAATTGATATAAATCGCGATTTCCATACAAAAATAACATTTTCTAATGTGTAAGTGTTTGTATGTAATAAGTTAGTTTTTTATGATTCTAAGAATTAAAAAAATTAAGTAATAAAAAAAGATTATTTCATTTTTATGGTCAGCTATACTTTTTAATTTAACACAAAAAGAGAATTTTAAAGAAAAATAAAAAATTTTAATACACAAATATTACAATGTAATTACAACTCATCGAAAAATTTTCTTTTATAAGATTTTCTTATATAACCTTGTTTAGAGGGATTTGTTTTAATGCTCCAGCAATAGTCCGCCATCATATGCTTATCCCAGTGACCCTGGTACCGCTCCTCTATAGTGCGGATATCTTGATGGAAACGTTCACCTTGTTCTTCACTGAAGTCTCCAAGATTTTCAGGGAAACAATCCAAATGACTGTGTAGGTAGTGCACCTTAATGCTCATATTACAACCAAGCTGCTTGAAATGTGACAACATGTTATCCACGTGGTCCGAATAGTGCTCACCCTTTTTGTTTCCCAGGAAATTGCGCACTATCCAAACAAATTCATTCCAAGCATTTCTTTCAATATCTGTCATGGAATTACTAAAATTTTCATCATTGATTAATTTTTTTGATTTGAGGGCCATCAAAAATGCCAGCTTTCAGTTTCTCCGAACTCAAATTGTTGAACTTTTTACTGATATATCTAAAACAATCACCGTCCTTGTTGAGAGCTTTGACAAATTGTTTCATAAGTCCTAGCTTGATATGGAGAGGTGGCAGTATTATGCGATCCCTGGGCACAAGTGGTTGATTAACTATATTGTGGTTTCCTGGAACCATAGCTTCCCTCGAAGGCCAGTCTTTCTTACTCCAGTGTTCAGATCTGGCTCTGCTATCCCATAAACAAATGAAACACGGATATTTTGTGTAGCCACCATGTTGGCCTAGAAGAAAATTCACCATTTTTAGATCCACACAAATTAGCCAGCGGTGTTCGTTGTACTTTATTTTATTTATAACTGAGGCAATTGTAGAATATTCTTCTTTAGCTTTAGTTGAATGTGCAATGGGCAACGAACCCAATTTATTACCGTTATGCAGAAGTACACATTTTAGGCTGCGTTTAGAAGAATCTATAAATAGTCGCCAGTCATTTGGATCATACTCCTCTAATCCCATCGCTGTTACTAAACCAGGAACATCTGAACAATAAACAAATTCATCGTCTTCGGAAAAGAATGGAAGTAAGTTTTTTTCTCTGTTACGGTAGTATGAAATTGTTGTTCCTTGGGTTAACAGATTTTTTTGCTTTAATCGAGAAGCAAGAATTTCAGATGCTTTTTTAGAAAGTCCAAGGTCTCTCACTAAATCACTAAGCTCCTCCTAATTAAATTGCTCGCGTTCAGAAGAAATATCTAAATGCAAGTCATCTGATCCAAATTCAGAAATTGGTGAAGGAACATTTTGTCGTAAGTCGTGGAAATTGTGTGTAGATGTAGATGGTTGTGGTTCTGAATCCTCACTAGAGTACAGGACTGGTTGGGTAATAGACAACACGTTAGGATAAATCCATTTAGACCGGTTTGTTTTATTAATGCCTGTTATGTTGACAGCGCAAAAATAACAATCATCATAATGATTCGAAGGTTCCCGCCAGATCATTGGTGTTTTATACTTGAAGTGGGTCCGTTGCTTGTTTGCCCATAACCTTAAATACTCTACACAGTTTTTACATACAGTATTAGGAATCCAGTACTTGTCACGGGTTTCCATGGTAAATCCGAAGTAGTCAAAATAAATTTTTTTAATAAAATCTGACACACTTTTTCTATTTTTTATAAACGTGTATTCACCACATATGTTACAAAAATAGTTGGGATTGATTTTACGGGTGTTTCTTGACGTAGCCATTGCACAATTTTGAAGTATATATCAAAGTAACACAATTTTAAATAAATAACACACGGGAACAAAATTGAACTTTTTTGTGTTGACTGATTAAATGTTCAATGTAAAATGATTTATATTTTTTGTCGTTATACTTTTCGCTTTCGTAAACACTTGTTGAATGAGAAAAATTGGTTGAATGAACCCATAAAAATACTTAGTAGTTTTTTACTGAAGTACCAAAAAAAATTATATCCACAATTTTATTGACAGTCACTTATGAATGAACACATGTGTTCAGGGGAATTCCTTTAAAAAATCATCCGTTACCAACGGTAAACCACACATCAATAAAAACAAGTGGACTTTTCTTTTTTCTCTTTAATTGACTGTGAACTGACTAGGTGTCATAAAGGGACAATAAAATTTATAGGCGCTATGAGTTTGCTACCGCAACCATAAAAATGAAATAATCTTTTTTTATTACTTAATTTTTTTAATTCTTAGAATCATAAAAAACTAACTTATTACATACAAACACTTACACATTAGAAAATGTTATTTTTGTATGGAAATCGCGATTTATATCAATTCAGTAAATCGTGAACAAAATCAAAAGTTGTGCACCGATTGCAATGAAATAAAGCTCATTTTATTCGAAATATATTTAGCTAACTGTTTGTAGACCAAAACTGTGATTTTTGTCCCATTTTTATTTTTTAGGAATTTTTAAAGAACAAAAAAAATGTTTTTTTTTTAAAAATTTTAATTTTTTTTTCAAAACTTGAACGATATCTCTAAAACTACTTGGAAAATTTAAAAACAAAGTAAGCACGGCTTTAAGAGAATATTGTTTGCGAGTTTCTGATTTTTTTTTTAATTTAATATGGTGAACCGTTTTCAAGTTATTCCAATATATGTAGCGGAAGTGCCTTAATTTTGAACATAACGGTATATCTCGAAAAGTCGAGCTGATAGAAAAAAAACCAAGGGCAGATTTGGATTCAGCGTCCCAAATAACCTTAAAAACAATATTCAGTTCTTAATCAACAGAACCATTGTTCCCTTGTGTTATCAACGAAAAACACCTCGAAATAGTCGAATCTCTGGCCATTTGCATTTCTGTTTACACATGGCACTGCAAGTTCATTTAGAAAATGTCGTCGAATCGTAAACTTGAGAAATTTTTTTACAAACTAGAATTACCGAGTTCATCATATACGCGAATTTTTAGGGAATCGGTTAACGTTTATTATTATTAGTTTTATTTTAATAATATTATTGCTCTATAATTAAAAAAGCATGTGAGTCCCATCACAGGGGAGATATATAAACATTTAGTAATTAGAGATTTTTTTATGGCAATTTTTTAAAATCAAACAGAAAGCGTCATCTATGTATCAATTATAGCAATCAACTGCAGGGGCTCTGCTAATATAAAAATATTTGTTATTATTTATTATTTCACCCGGTTAATTTTTAAGTTTTTGGTTTCTTATTTTTCATTTTCCGTTTTTCATTTTTCATTTTTGATTTCTCATTTTTCATTTTTTTTTTTAAATTTATTTATTTTTAATTTTTTATTTCTCATTATTCATTTTTTATTTTTCAATTTTAATTTTTAATTTTTAATTTCCATTTTTTCTTCTTCAGTTTCACATTTTTAATATTTCAGTTTTTATTTTTCATTTTTATTTTTAATTTTTTAATTTTTAATTTTTAATTTTTAATTTTTCATTTCTCATTTTTCGTTTTTTATTTTTATTTTTTGTTTTTCATTTTTTATTTTTCATTTTTATTTTACATTTTTCGTTTTTCGTTTTTAATTTTTTATTTTCAATTTTTTATATTTCATTTTTCATTTTTTGTTTTTCATTTTTCATTTTTTATTTTTTATTATTCATTTTTCATTTCTCATTTTTTATTTTTCATTTTTAATTTTTCATTCTTTATTTTTAATTTTTTATTTTTAATTTTTCATTCATTATTTTTCATTTTTCATTTATAATTTTCAAACAGGATATTACATATCATAATTTTTCACCAATGTAATCATAAGTCATACCGATTTTGTCTTACGGCTCACATGTTACGCTGTTTTTATGTTTGTATTGTGAAATAGAAATTTTCCTCCCTGCGCGTATACATGTTTATACATCAAAACTTGTGTTTTTTATCTGCGTTGGTTATAGTTTTGACATTTAATGGCATGCAAATGCTAAATTTTTAATACCATGAAAAATTTGCAGCCACTAGAGCTGCCATTGCGAAAAATTTGGCTGTGTATTAGTAAAAAATCGTGAGTGAGCATGCGTAAACGCTTGGTAAATAACAAAACACAAAACTCTAGATTTTCGATCTCACTCCTTAAAATTAAATTTTTTTAAGGGGCATTTAAAAATAATTGTTCGCAAGTGCAAGTCGGATATATGAATATATTTCGATAAAATTCGCTACAAATATAAAAGCTTTTACCTACACCTATTGGATCTGTTTAAAATCGGTGCATGTTCAGACCTAGCGACTATATGAAAGTACACTATTATGTATGGACTCAAATTTACCTAGGAACCGAAAAAAAAAACTTCTTGAGCGAATTTTTCTTCAAAAATAAAATGTAATTTTAGTTATAGTTCCCATATAAAGCAGAGTTCCAATATTAACTTAAATCTATCAATAACTTACTGGTACAACATATATATTTTATACAAGTTTATATATAATATTAATAGGCTAGGCAATTTCTTGTGACCGATGTTTTGTTCTACCGTTTTATCCCGATTTTGACCAAATGTATATCATTTGAAAGGTATTTCTTTTTAGCCGTTTTGAAGATTTACAGATTTTTAAAATTTTTCCTTTATTTTGAGTTAATTGCATTTAAAGTTGCTACTAACACATACATAAAATTATACATATGCTATGTGTGTTTTATTAAATTTGTTAATGTGTTTGTTAATGAGTTTGTTATCTTCATTCACAATAATAATAAACCATAAAAGTGTTGGTTTGTGAATTGGCTAAGTTGAAAAATAAAGCTGTTTAGAAATTGCACTCGAATTTTGAGCGCTGGAATATGCTAGTATAAATAAATAATCAGATATCAATTTTAAGCTGTGTTGTTTAAAAATATTTTTTTTATTTTAAAATTTTAAATTTTAATGTTCAATGTAATTTTTGTTTTATGTTGTGTTTAAATTTAAATTTATTGTAATAAGAAAGTATCATGTTATGTACTACGTCCCTTCAAAAAGTCAATTAAAAATTGACGAAACGTTGGGAAAATGTAATAGGAACAAACCTCTTTAGTTACATTATAAATATGTATGCCTTACTAGCTTAATTTATATATAAAATGCAACTTCACGAATGGCCAAATAACTATATTAGACTTAAAATGTGGTTTTGATCTGACTATTTTTGGACCTAGTCCCCAAAAAATAAACTTCATATCAGATATAATCAAAATATAAAAAACTCAAATTTGTTTTAAATTTTAAAAATACCATTTTTTTATATTTTGGCCAACATCGCGAAAATAAATGACATGATATTCGATTTTTGATGAAACCCTAAATTTACGATCATTTCCTTCATCTAAGAAAATTTCATAATTGTATATATGTAAGTATTGTTACGAATTTACAGCGAAATCAGTTCGACGTAAGTGAACTTTATTGGAATGTTTAAATACTAAATAAAAAGTAATTATACCTATTAGATAATTAAAGTTTTTTTTTAGCACTTAAATTATTTTCGTGGTCATGTGCAACATTTGTACCAACTTTCAATAACTTCTGAAGGGGAGGCAGAAATAATTATTTTCGCTAATAATTCAAATAGAATAACTTATTTTCAAATATCCAAATATTATTAATGAACCTTGAAATTAATGTTTTTGGAATATGTATAATACGTATGTTTTTACCATGAACTTTACTCATGACATTCACTGCTACCTAATGTGGATACACATGGTTACATAAATCAATTATGAAAAATATAAAAATAAGTGAACAGAAAAAAATCATAAACAAAAAAATATAGTTTTCATTTAATTATTCTAGCCCCTTCCTTTTTGTCGGCTATACACGTTTATTTTAAACAAATATTGTCTTTCACAAAAAAAAAAGAACTTAGTAAGCATCTCTGTTTTAAAACTATAAACAATGCTCTAGTCTCTCTTTATTTTTATCTAAAAAAAAGTCTCTTTTCAAAAATACTCACACACCTGCTTAATTTGCACTATTTTGTTTTTTGTATCTCTTGGTTGTTATTTATTTTTTTTTTTTCAAATATCTTTGCGTACGTTATTCTCCAACAATTTACTTATCTTGTTTGAGTGTGTACGGGTATATATTTAAAAAAACAACCGAATAACTCTCTGTTGTGCAATACTATTTGAGATAACATAAATGGTAATGAAAAAAAAAAAACGTTTTTTAGAATGTGTATTTTATAGATACAAATTTACTACAAACAAGTATCTAATGTGAAAGAAACAAAGTGGTAATTTTTTTTGAAATCATACAACTTATATGGTTTTTGCCTCTGATGGTTGTTGTTTAGGCTATATTGTAAATTTACATAGGGTTAACCGAAGCGATTGTCTTACTATTCGGTTGAGCACATTTGTTGGGGAAGCAGTGAATTTCAAACTTATTAAATATATTTTACAGTTAGGATATGATTGATTTATATTTTTGTTCCACAAAATTCTAAAAAAATGAACGCAGATTAGGGATTAAGTGATCAAGGAAAAACAAGCCTTTATGGGGGCTGTGACTAAGAATTGCCTTACAGGGCTTATTAATGGGATCTTATGGGGACAAGGTCTGAGCATTCACTGATTTTCACCATTTTCAATAGCGTTCGTCCAAAATGACCGATAAAGCTTTATATATTTTAAATTTCATCAAAATATATTAAAAGTTGCGACGTGTAGTTTGATTAAAAGGAAAGACGGGCGGACGGATGGACATAGCTAAGTGATCAGAAAGTGATTATGAGTTACGAACATCAGCACAAACTTATACTCTGACCACATAGTAGTTAGGGCGACTATTAATAAAATCGTTTTTAATTAAGATCGAATCTCTCAAAAAGCCAGTTTAAAAACAAATTCTTATTTCAGAAATAAATTCGAATATCAAAATTCTAATTTGAAATCAAAAAAGTACAGAGAATTTTGTAAATTAGTATTAGAAAATATTAACTTCAAATTTAAATTAAGAAAAATTAAAAACATGAAAATTCTTTTTGAATTAAAATGCAATATATCTTAAAAAATTTATTTAAGAAAAAGACAATCCGAATTAATTAGCCATATATCGGTTTCTTACCTGGTACAGTATCACCGTTGAATGTTATTTGTACAGAATGTATGCCAGGTTCATGTGGCGTAAAGCTGGCTATAAAGCGTTGGCCACCCAATGATCGCACCGACGAAGTAACACGACCACCGTTAACTAAAATTTCCAAATTACCGGATCCAGCTTTAGAGCCATCAATTTCAAACTCCACTGGACGGCCAATGGCACCATTGGGAATATCCTGAACTCGAATAGCTCGGGCGCCTGTTACACCCAAAGTAGTGGTACTCTCTATGGGGCGAAATCGAGATAAAGAACTATAGCCGGTATTGCTGTTGCCAACATTGTTGGACGAAGAACTTTCGGTAACAATTTGTTGGCTTGATTCCTTAACAGTGCGAGTAAAACCACCAGATTTATCTGTATAACTGTTATTTGATTGTGACTTAACAGTGATGGCACTGGGTCTGGAAAAAGAAACGACAAAATATATTCTTTATTTATATTCCTTGGCCTTATTGACTTATCTATAAGATAAACTTACTTGTAACGTTCTGGATCATCTACCGAATCTCGTGAACCCCTTCTATCACTATGATATTTTTGTTCGTTTAAGGCAAATTTATTGTACTGCGTATTGCGATGCGTTTCATTATCAATATCGGGTCGTGCATAACTTAAGTCCGTATTCAATTGTGATTCCGTCATATTGGCCAATGATTCGAGTGAGTTATGCGATAATATATTTTTTGTCTTATTAATAACATCCCAGCTATCACGTCGAGCCGAGGCCGGCTTAGTCGATGACACTCGTACATTCGATGAATGATCTATACGTGGTTCGGGTGAGGCAGTGCGTCTCAAACGCTCAACAGTCCCATACAGAGAAGGACTGGCTCGTATATTCGTATCGTTAACAAAATTCGAAGATGATTTATAAGTTGATGATTTCTCAACCGTTCGTGATTCATATCCATTCTAAAGGGGAGAGAAATTTTTATTTGAGAAAATTGTTTGATTAAAAAGGGAATAAATTGTATTGAATTTGAGCTCAAAATGGAACGACTTTTCTTCTTATCTTTAGTGAAATTCTCTAAGCGATATCTTTTACATTTTATTTATTTATTTATATATAAGCGAAAGTATGTTTGTTTGTAGCTTATAGGAGGCGTAATTATTTGACCGATCTTTCTAAAATTTTTACAGAGTTTTACTGTGTATCTGAAAGGAACTATATAAAGTTCCTTTTAATTTCATATAAATTGAATACTTTGACCGGAAGAGCTTTGAAAATTTGTGTGAAATCACCTATTGTTAATGTCAGTAGCCATGCCGAAAATGGACAGGATCGGATAAGAAGGCGTGGAACTCCAATACAAAGTAATTATTTAACATCATATATTTTGACTGCTATAACAGAAACAGCTTTTCAAATGTATGATTAATGTGAGTAGTCGGATAAAAAATTGGCGGGATCGGACCACCCCCATTGAAAGTAAATATATATGGAGTAGTGCAATAGTTATCCCATAAGATATTCATGTGATTAGTTCAGCCAAAAATGGGCGTGATCGCAGCAGTGGTGTAGTACCGCCCATACAAAGTAAATATATAATATCACAAAACTCGACCCTTTGCACGAGTCCATCAAATTTTAATGTGAGTAGTTAGATAAAAAATTGACTTCATAGGATTAGAGGGCGTGTCACCTCCTATACAAATAATATGAAGTACTTGAAGTTTTAAATATTTAGACAATTATATTAATTACCAATGTGAGTAGTCATGGAAAATATGGGTGGAATCGCCAAATTCAAAATCGCCAATATAAAAATAATCACCGAAATCGAAAATCGCAACAAAAATAAGTCGCCAAAAACAAAAACTTCAAAATCAAAAATCGGCAAATTCAAAAATTTACAAAATCAAAAATCGCTAAAACAAGAAATTGCCAAATGATGATTTTCATAAAAAATCAATGAAACATTAAATTGATATATCTTTTCATAAGCATTTCATTAAGTTAATCAATGAAAAATTTTTTCATAAAATTTCATAATTTTACGAAACGAATTTAATAATTTAAAATTTTATTACTTGATACTATAGCATTAATAAAAACTAGTATAGCCGAGCTCTCGAAATTCGAGTGCAAATTCTAGGAAATATTTTTTTTCATTCAATTTTTGTCTTCCAATGTTTTTTAATCTATATAAATAGATAAAATATTTATGAATATTTAATTGAGCCTAAAGGTATGTTAATCAATTTTAGCAGCTCACAATTCAACACAAAGCGTCTGATATATAATTTAAATCATTTGTATTAACAGGGCGTAACGAATTATTATAAATATTTTATTTTATTTTATTTAATTTAATATATTTTTAAGACAGACTAAACATCTATAATATTAATAGGCTAGGCGATTTCTTGTGACCGACGTTTTGTTCTACCGATTTATTCCAATTTTGACCAAACGTATATTATTTGAAAGGTATTTACAGATTTTTAAATTTTTCCTTTATTTTGAGTAAATTGCATTTAAAGTTGCTACTAACACATACATAAAATTAAACATATGATATGTGTGTTTTATTAAATTTGTTAATGTGTTTGTTAATGACTTTGATATCTTCATTCAGAATAATAATAAACCATAAAAGTGTCGGTTTGTGAATTGGCTAAGCTGCCTAGAAATTGCACTCGAATTTCGAGTGCTGGAATCTGCTAGTAAATTTTATCATTCTGATCTTCTCCTCCATAAAAGCTATAACTATGCCAATTTTCACACTCCACCGTACCCACATATTTCGTAAAAAGGGAACTAAAAATTTACCTTCACGTATTAATATAGAGATAATGTATAAAAATCATAAAAGCTCATGAAAGTTTTTAAATTAATGAAATGTTAACTACAATAAGTTTTTCGCATCATTTTCATTGTTCCACGCAATGAAACTTTCATTAAGTTAATGAAATACTTTGTAAAAATATATAAAACTTTTCATTATTTTTAAGAATTAATAATTCATTAATTTCATTGACCGATTTTGTTATATTCTTAAGATGTGTCGTAAAAAAATTCATAAAATATATGAAACTTTTCATCAGTTGAAATAAGATAACAAACAAGAAAGGACGTTTTCAACTCCACGCTTCATTAAAAGATAATTAAAATTTTTCTGGAAGATGAACAGCGAAGCTGTTCGAAATATCGAAAATATAATAAAGATTTAAAAATAAAACATTAAAATTTGAATTTTATTGATGACCTTAAGCCTAACCAAGTAAACTCCATCACTTTTCATTAATTTAAATTTTTTAACAACTACTATTTTAATTTCTTTTTTTTTATTTCTTGTTACACAATATTTATGAATATTGTCATAAATATAGAAAAACTTTTCATTAATTTAATGAAAGAAACTAGAATTCAAAACATTTATTGAACATTAAAAGAAATATGAAAAATAATTAATTTAGTTAAAATTTTATTTACTGATTTTATAGCGCGAGTGAAATGTCTTATAAAAAAATTCATATTTTTAATGAAAATTTTCATTAGATTTTTGAGAGTTATTCATTAAATATTATAGTGCTCATTAAATTCTTAAAAAATGTAAATATATATTAGCGTGGTCTTTCGTCATATGGATGGCGATTTTGGGAAGGTCGGGGTCCTGTTTGTTTCCTTTCTATATAAAACTAACATATTTGAAGTTTGGGGACGATCAGATAAAGAAAAGTCGCGCCGGAAATCGCTTGAAAATTTCAAGTGTGTTAATATGGGGAAAATATGTCTTTTTTTTCAGATTTTACGAAAATTTTGTTCTTTAATTAATTTTTTCGACAAGTTGTTATATGAATCGAGATCTCCATTAAATTGTCTTTTCAAAAACCTATGAAACTTCAAAATCGAATAAAAACTCGGCAAGAAATAACAAATGCCCCAGACCACTTTTGTGCCAAAAAAAAAAAAAACATTAGGTCATGAAATGCGATGAACATTTTTTCAACTTTTACAAATTGATTAAAGCCAAAAAAAGTTTTTTTGTCTCTATACCTATTAGTACTCAGATATGAAGTATTGTTACGTTGTTAACCTATTACGCAATGAGACCGAACATGGGAAATATTTGTGATAAAATTTTGAAAACTCCTTTTTCAAATTTTAAAAATTTTTCTGTAACAGAATTTTAAAAAATGGATCTTAAGGTTTTGTTAAACACATGTTAGAGATTAACTGTGTGAATTTTTAAGTAAATTCCTCTGCCAGAATTTTTTTTACAAAGATTTCTGTTTTGGGGATTTCTGGAAAAATAAGATTTTTTTGAAATATTCAGTAATTGTACTCTTTCTAAATACTTTATATCAAAAATTAATCACTTTTCTACTTTAAAATGTTATGTTTTATCTTAATAGCCTAGGGTTTCGAAAAAGAATAGTATGAACCCTTTTGGAATTGGGGTCACATATGACCCCAAGCTAATAAAATAAATTTATTCAATGTGACCCCAAGTCCGAAAGGGTTAATGGGGTCATATCATTTTTTTCAGAAACCTTATTAAGATTAAACATAACATTTAAAAGTAGAAAACTGATTAAGTTTTGTTACAAAGTATTTAGAAAGAGTACATTTACTGAAAGAGTACATTTACTATATAATTAATTTTTCTCGAAATCCGCAAAACAAAAAACCCTGTAAAACATATTCTGGCAGAGGAATTTATTCAAAAATTGACCCACTTAATCTCCAACATATATATAACGAAACGCTAAAGTGTCTAATCCATTTTTTGGAATTTTGTTTAAGAAATTTTTTTAAAACTTATAAAAGAGTTTTCGAAACTTTATCAAAAAATTAGTCCATCTTTGGTCACATTGCGCAATAAGTTTACAACTTGGTAATAAAACAGAACTTCATATCTGAGTACCTATAGGTATAGAGATAAAAGTTATGGTTTTAGTCAATTTATTAAAGTTAAAAATATGTTCATCACATTTCATGACCTGGAGCTTTTTTTTTGGCACAAAAGTGGTCTGGGGCATTTGCTATTTCTTGGCGAGTTTATATTCGCTTTTGAAGTTATATAGCTTTCTGAATAGATAATTTAGCACTGATATCGATTCATATAACAACTTGTCGAAAAATTCAACTATAGAACGAAATTTTCGTAAAATCTGAGAAAAATCATATTTTCCCCATATAAACACACTTGAAATTTTCAATCGATTTCCGGCGCGTCTTTTCATTAACCGATTATCCACATTTGTTAGTTTTTATAGAAAGGAAACAAACTGGGCACCGATACACCCTAAAGTCGCAATTTCATTTTTAAGGACCACTCTAGTTATATGGTGAATGTTTCCATTATTAAAAAAAAAAAAAAAAAAATCATTTTAATTTCATCGACAGATTTTGTATCATTTAAAAAAAAAAAAATCATAAAATTAGTGAAACTTTTCAATTAAAATTTCATTGTTTGATAAAATATTTATATCATTAATGAAAAGTTTTTGGCAACAGTATTATTTTCATAGCATTTCATTAGTTTTTGACAATGAAATATTCATTATAGTAATGAAATCTTTCATAAAAAAATCATAAAATTAGTGAAACTTTTCAATTAAAATTTCATTGTATGATAAAATATTTATATCATTAATGAAATGTTTTGTCAGCAATATTATTTTCATAGCATTTCATTAATTTTTGTCAATTAAATATTCATTATATTAATGAAATCTTTCATAAAAATCATAAAATTAATGAAACCTTTTAATTAAAATTTCATTGCTTGATATTATATTTATATCATTAATGAGAAGTTTTGTCAACAATTATTATCAAAAATATTATTTTCATAGCAGTTCATTAATTTTTGTCAATTATATATTCATTATAATAATGAAATATTTCATAAAAATGTAGCATTTATGAATTTTTCTGTTTATATTAAAATTTCTCTAAAAAAATTACAACCTTCTTTTAAACAAAACTTGAATGGGTTCTTTTTGGAACCTTTTAGGGTTGGATCTTAATTCTACTCAAAACCTTGTATACTGCTGAATCTTTTATCTGACTTAAATTTGGTTTGGAGTTAAAGACAAATCGCTTAGAAAAACTTACCTTATTCAAATTAACAGCACTGGGACTCATGCGATGCGTAGCTGTTGTTATGTAAGCACTATTTGGTGAATAACGTTGTACCGGCGAAGCCGACATATGCCGGGGACTAGCGTTCAAAGTACGCGTCGAAGTTTCATAAGGTATTGAAGTTTTTATAGTCAAAGGACTTTGTGTACGTATCTCGCTAGATCTTATCTATTTTGAATTAAGAAAAATTACACAATAATTTAGTTAGTTCGTTAGTTAGTTAGCAGCCCTTTCACTATTTAGTAAATAACACATTGTTAGCAAACAAACTTAGTTAAATTAATAACAACAAATATATAAGTAGGCGAGAAAAAAGAAAAAAAATTTCAAAAATAAAATGCATTTTTAGTTACATCATGTGTAGGACTGGACAAAATGGGACTCAGTCGCGAATTGTACGAAACTGAGCCACGTGTGGTAGTGTTTGTTCGTGTTTGTTGTTGTTGCTGTTGTTGCTGGTGGTGATATTGTTGTCTCTGATGTTGCATATGCTCTTCGTAGAGATCTTCACGTTCCTCGCGTGGTGGCGCCAATTTCAAATCAAGTTTCCCCTTACGCGTGCTATAAAATTCATTCTCTTTGTCATAATAATAATCATTTTTGACTGAAGAAGCATTTGAAGATTTTGAATCACGTCTTTGAGCCGTGACGTTATACAAGTCAATCGAGTTCAAGTATTTGGTCGACGGTGAGTCATTGTATTCACGTTCACGTAGTGGCGGTTGTGGTGCCGGTGGTGGCGGCGGTGATGTAGCCAATTTTTCCTAAAATGTGTACATGAATGTTTCGTGTGAGAGAACAAAAAAAGAACAATTTTGAATTTGATGGCTGTCATTGCTGTTGATGATAGGGATGTGTTATGTGTGTGTGTGTATGTGATTGTGGATTTTTTTTCTGATGGAGTTTTTGGGAAACAGTTTTGATGCCTGTTTGTTTTTTTTTTGCTCTACAGAAATTGTTAGTAGAAATTTTTTGTTAATGAAATAATTAAAATGCGAAGATGTGAACACATTTATTACAAGAAAATAAGGATTTGTAAAATTTAACTAGAAAAAAGTAAGAATTAAGAGAGCATAACTATGCTTCAAGCTGGTGTTGCTAAAACGAAAACATATACTGTCTGTCAAAAAAGTTTACATACATCTTATCTCATTAAAACAAAATAAAAATTAAGTACATGTAATCATGTACAATGCTGATCAATGTAATAGACGGTTACTAAGGGAAATGTTTTATTTTTAAATGCTAGCATCTATACGTATTGTATTTCATAATACAATTACAAAAGCATCGTAATATGTGAGACGTAACACAAAATCGGTGTGATTTATCATTGTATTAATGAAAAATTATGATATTGATATTGAAAAAGAAAAATGAAAAAAAAAGAAAAATTAAAAATGAAAAAAGAAAAATAAAAAATGAAAAATAAAAAATGAAAAATGAAAAATGAAAAATGAAAAATGAAAAATGAAAAATGAAAAATAAAAAATGAAAAATAAAAAAATGAAAAATGAAAAAAAAAAAAGAAAAATTGAAATTGAAGAATGAAATAAAAAAAAAAAATTAAAAAAAAAAAAAATAAAAATTAAAGATAAAAAATGAAAAATAAATTATGAAAAATAAGAAATAAAAAATTAAAAATTTAGAATGAAAGATAAAGAATGAAAAATTAAAAATTAAAAAATAAAAAATTTTAAAGTGAAAAATAAACAATGAAAACTGAAAAATTAAAAATCCAAAATGAACAAGTAAGAAAATTATAGTCGGTCTAGACCGAAATAAGCATAAACCAAGTTTGAGTGGGATTTTTATTAATTTTTTCGGCTGCAGAGATGAAAAAGTTCATATCGGATGCTATATCTATATGGGGACTAGGCCCAAAAATGGACCGATCCTGACCATGTTTGGTAAAGTCTCTTGTATTTTGCAATAATATATACAAACAAAATTTGAGAAGAATCAGTGCAATATTTTTGTTTTTTGATAGATTTAAGTGAAGATCGGGAAGCAGCTCTATATGGGGCCTATGACTAAGAGTTGTCCAATAGGGATCATTTTTGGACTACTAATTAATGGATGTAATATGTACATACAAACCCAATTTGACTAAGATTTGTATGATAATTTGGATCTTATGGCAATTTATGTCGATTTCATAGGGGTCATTTGTATGGGGGCTAGGTCTGAACATGGACGGACTCTCACCAATTTCAACAGCGTTCATCCCATGGCCGATAAAAGATCAAATACCAAACTTGATCAAAATATATTCATATTTGCGACCTGCAGTTTGATTACAAGCTTTACATGGACACACAGACGGACGGACGGACGGACATCGTTAAATCGAATCAGATAGTGATTCTGATTCGATCGGTATAATTAAAGAAGGGTGTATGTCAAATATTTTTGGTTGTTACAAACAGCAGCACAAAGTCATTATACCCAAACCACATAGTGGTATATGGTATAATTAGTGTTCCGTCAGATCGTCAAAGATTATTGAAACACAACTGGCCAGGCGGAGTCGCCCGAAAGGTTCTATTATTAAGTACTAAGAACAATATGCTAAAAAATACCAAAACAGCTCTATTGATGATTTCAAGAAAATATGAGACTAAAATAAATTGATTTGGCTCCGACAATCGACGTAATGTCAGAAGACCAAAAGGTAAAGAGCTGGATGATCGGTATACAAAAAAAAAACCGCTAAACATGGTGGAGGTAATATCATGGTTTGGAGCGCATTTTCAAAGTATGGTGTTGGACTTTTACACCAGATCAGCAGATCACAAGGAAATCTTCAGCGATATTTTCCATAAGCAGAAAACAAAATACCCTCCAAAATATTACTGCCAACACGACAATGATCTTAAGCATACGCCAAAATTAGTTAAATCTTGGTTGAGTGAACACGAAGTGTCTATTTTGGAATGGCCTTCTCAAACCTCTAATCTCAAGCCGATTGAGAACTTGTAGATGGAGCTGAATAGAAGCTTGTAGGGAAAAGTTTTTACAATAAAAATCAACTTCGGGAAGCTGCGAAGAGCAGTTGAGAAGGTATTCCCATTGAAAAATGTCAAAAGTTAATAGAATCAATGCCCAAACAAATTCGAACTGTGTTAGATAATAATGGTAGACATTTTGGATATTAATAAAACTAAACATATTCAGTCTTGAAAATAAAATAAATTTTTCTCTACTAAATTTGAATGGCATTGTTATTAATTTTTTTTCCTTCGGATATGAAAAAGTTCATATCATATATTTATATGGGGACTAGGTCGAAAAATGAACTGATCCTGACTATATTTGGTAAGGTCACTTATTTTTTGCAAAAACATATACAAAGCAAATTTGAGAAAAATCTGTGCAATTTTTTTTTTTTTATAGATTTAAGTGAAGTTCTGGAAGCAGCTTTATATAGGGGCTATGACTATGAATTTTCCTATAGGGTTTATTTTTGGACTACTGATAAATGGATGTAATAAACATACTCGCCAAATTTGATCGAGATCTATTTTGACAATTTGGATATTATGACACTTTATGTCAATCTCAAAGAGGAACTAGGTCTGAATATGAACCGATTTTCACCAGTTTCAATAGCGCTCATACTATAGAAGCTTATATATTAAATGATCAAAATATATTCATATTTGCGACCAGTTTGATTACAAGGTTTACATGGACACACAGACGGACAGACAGACGGACGGACAGACGGGCGGACGGACGGACATCGCCAAATCGACTCAGAAAGTGATTCTGAGTCAATCAGTATAATAAAAGATGGGTCTAGATCAAATAGTTACAAACATCAGCACAAAGTCGTTATACCCTGACAACATAATACTCTGAAAATTTAATTGCCACGCCATTTGCAAAAAAAAAAAGTAATAAACAAATCTCTTACTTTGATCAGCTCTTATACAGTGCTTAATAAAAAGGTCCTATTTTATAACTAGCATAATAAAAAAGGTTTACTTGCTGGAAAAAGTGCTCGTTCGTTTTATATGAAAATTTTAAATGTTAATAAAACTGTTAATAATATATTTTGTTTGTCAAAAAACTTACGGAACGTTTCTACTTTAATTTATTTTTTTTACAACGCAGGATACGCAATATGGCTACTATAAGTCGCAGAAAAAGTTTTCGCATATCTGTAATTAGGGAAATCCCACGAATTACAGGTATGTTACAACGATGCTATTCTAGCAGAAGATAAACTTATTTGTATAAAGTTGAACATGACTTAATCATATTTCTTTTAAAAACTATAATTTGAGATGAGTACCAAAATCAAAGAAATAATAATATAAAAACTTTGAAATGAAGGAAACTCTTTTCCTGAAACTCTTTTCATAAGCGGAAAGTTGTTAAAAATTACAAATCCCCCAATTAAATTTGGTCAAAACCCCGTTCTGCTCGCTCGAATCGAAGAACCACTGCTTCCCAAATTAGTACTAAAATTAAGGAATCCTTCGGCAGACATCCATGAAGATACTGTTCGCAAAAAAATCTGACTCGAGACTTATTGTAAGAAAAATTAAAGTTAATTTTCGCTTAAGCGCTCCTAAAATGTGAATTAAGGGGAGAAGTGAAAAGACGGTATTAAAAGCCAATACGATGCACTATAAAAAACAAGGGTACAAATGCCGATTTTCTCGAAAAAGCCTTTGGCTTATTTAAAGCATAAGAATTAACAGTTAAAATTTACTAGGGAACATTTTAAATGGTGGGAAGACATTTTTTTCTTGACGAAAGCAAATTCAATCTATTTGGTAGCGGCAGAAAATGAGGAGCTAAAAGAAAAAATCATGTGAGTCCGATCAAAGGGGAGATGTGTAAATATTTTGTAATAAAAGACTTTTTTATGGCACTTTTTTAAAATCAAACAGAAAGCGTCATCTACGTATGATAGCAAACAACTGGTTAATTTTCAACTTTTTATTTTTCGTTTTTAATTTTTTATTTTTCATTTTTAATTTTTAATTTTTTTAGTTTAATTTTTTAAATTTTTCGTTCTTTATTTTTCATTTGTCATTTTTCATTTTTCATTTTTATACCCTATACCACTATGTGGTTTGGGTATAATGACTTTGTGCAGCTGTTTGTAACAACCAAAAATATTCGTCCTAGACCCATCTTTAATTATACCGATCGACTCAGAATCATTTTTTGAGTCGAAATAGCAATGTCCGTCCGTCCGTCCGTCTGTTTGTCCATGTAAACCTTTTAATCAAACTACAGGTCGCAAATATGAATATATTTTGATGAAATTTGGCACATACGCTTTTATCTGCCATAGGATGAAATCTGTTGAAATTGGTGAGAATCGGTCCATGTTCAGACCTAGTCCCATACAAATGACCCCTATCAAATCGACATAAATTGCCATAAGTTCCAAATTGTCATATAGATCTTACTCAAATTGGGTTTGTATGCGTTCATTACATCCATTAATGAGTAGTCCAAAAATGATCCCTTTGGCCCCATATAGAGCTGCTTCCCGATTTTCACTTAAATCTATCAAAAAACAAAATCTATAAAAAAAAAAAATAATTGACTTTACCAAATATGGTCAGGATCAGTCCATTTTTCGACCTAGTCCCCATATAAATATAGTATCCGATATGAACTTTTTCATATCTGCAGCGAAAAAAATTAATAAAAATGCCACTCAAATTTGGTTTATGCTTATTTGGTATATCCAATTAGTTGGACCGAAGAGATAGGGTCTCTAAACCATGGTATAGGGTATCGTATAGTCGGGCTAGACCGACTATAATTTTCTTACTTGTTAATTTTTCATTTATAATTTTAAATATAAAATTTTTGATTTTTAATTTTTCATTTTTCCGTGTTCATTTTTCATTTCTCATTTCTCATTTTTCATTTAATTTTTCATTTTTCATTTTTCATTTTTCTTTTTTGAATATTCATTTTTCATTTTTGATTTTCGATTTTTCATTTTTTATTTTTCATATTTTATTTTTAATTTTTTTAGTTTAATTTTTTACATTTTTCGTTCTTTAATTTTCATTTGTCATTTTTCATTTTTCATTTTTAATTTTTCATTTATAATTTTAAATATGAAATTTTTAATTTTTAATTTTTTTAGTTTAAATTTTTTATTTTCATTTTTTATTCTTCATTTTTCATTTCTGATTTTTTCATTTTTCATTTTTCAGTGTTATTTTTCATTTTTCATTTTTCGTTTTTGAATTTTCATTTTTCATTTTTCATTTTCATTTTTTATTTTTCATTTTTCATTTTCGATTTTTGATTTTTGATTTTCATTTTTTATTTTTAATTTTTAATTTTTTTAGTTTAATTTTTTTCATTTTTTATTTTTCGGTTTTCATTTTCCATTTTCCGTTTTTCATTTTAAATTTTAAATATAAAATTTTTAATTTTTAATTTTTTTAGTTTAAATTTTTTATTTTTCATTTCATATTTTTCATTTTTGAATTTCCATTTTTCATTTTTCGTGTTTCATTTTTCATTTTTGATTTTTCATTTTTAATTTTTTATTTTTCATTTTTTATTCTTCATTTTAAATTTTTAGTTTTTCATTTTTACTTTTCATTTTTAATTTTTTATTTTCATTTTTCATTTTTCATTTACAATTTTTGATTTTTGATTTTCATTTTTCATTTTTCATTTTTAATTTTTCTAGTTTAATTTTTTTCATTTTTCATTTTTTATTTTTCGGTTTTCATTTTCCATTATCCGTTTTTCATTTTAAATTTTAAATATAAAATTTTTAATTTTTAATTTTTTTAGTTTAATTTTTTCATTTTTCATTTCTAATTTTTCATTTCTCATTTTTGAATTTTGATTTTTCATTTTTCGTGTTTCATTTTTCATTTTGTATTTTTCATTTATCATTTTTCATTTTTTATTTTTCATTTTTCATTTTTTGTTTTTCATTTTAAATTTTTAATTTTTTATTTTTAATTTTATATTTTTCATTTTTTATTCTTCCTTTTTCCTTTTCCATTTTTCGTTTTTAATTTTTAATTTTTCAAAATGTTTTTATAACGCTATTCGCTCCCTTATTTTATCTCCAAACACTTCCTAATCTTTTCATCAATACAATCGTATCTCACACCGTTCTTGTCTTACTCTGTTATTGTGATTGTATTGTGATTGATTGTACACCCACAGTGAAGCATGGAGGCCGAAGTGTGATAATGTGCGGCTGTATATTAATAAAAAGATACTCTTATCAAAACTGCATCATTAATTTTCTTCAAAATGTTTTTTATTCTAGCCTTATAGCCAGATTTATGAAGGAATTCCAAGGTGTTTGTGGACTAACAGATGTAAAAATGGATTTTCTAGGTCTGCACAAATTCTGGGAGTGGTAATCTTCGGATGCTATTTAATTTTCGCTATATTATTCCTCATAGAATTTATTAATTTATTACTATTTGTATACTAGAATGGGTCCGTCCTAATATTTTCCCTAATTCTCTTATGTTTAATAACAAGTTTTCTGGTGTCCTCTGAAATTTATTTTCCTATTTTGAGTCATTTTGTTTCGTTTATAAATTTGATTTTGAAATTTAAATAAATATTTTAAAAATTGCAATTTTAAACTTGTTTGAAGTAAATTTCAGAATTTTTTAATTGTTTGTGGAAATATCCTTTTTGTTGTTTTTAATTTTTTTTGTATGTTGACAATGTCAATAAGACCTTTAAGAATAAAATCAAAATATATATTTTTGAAAATTTTTCTCAAACTTTTACTTTTTGCTATTTGTTTTCCTATAATTAAGTATGTAAACTTTTTTGATCTGGTCTCACTATTTTTCAAACCACATCTGCTCTGTCCCTTTGTGTTAATATTAGTTTCATTGCAAATAGCAAAATGAACGCTTAAGTAATCAATTTTTAATCTTAATAAAACCAAACAAAAAAGAAAAAAAAAACAAAATTGCCAAAGAAAATGTTTCAATAAGATTGTTAATGTAGGATAATTAATATTCTTTTGAACATGCACAAAAGTCAGCGAGAAGCACAGTTAATAAGAAAAAGGGAAAAGCAATTTAACAATAATTTCCATTCTCTACATATTAACATGCAAAACACAAATTCAATTATCTTGTACACCCCGTGTAACATTCTTTTGCTTGCTTTCGAATCCTTTAATATACAAAGTATTTCTTCTTCTTACCTCACTTTCCCGTTTATAATAACTGGAAGTTGTGCGATAATCCGTGGTATCCTGTTTGGGTGAATACTGTGGTGAGTACGAACGTTGGCGTTGTTCGCCAACACTACCAATGTTCGTTGTTGTTGTATTGTGATTGTGATTAAGCAAATCGCGACGGGATAGCGAAGATGTGGCCGCATTGCGATAGTCATTGTGCCTGGTGGACGATGTTGAGGTGTAATGCATTGAAGGACTCTCAGAACGATGTTTGTTGTCGTGTTGTGGACTGCTGCGTGTTTTGCCAGAACGTCCTTTTGTGCCAACACGCATAATGAACGGTGAACCCTTGACATCGTAACCGTTAAAGTAGACATACACACGATATTTACCATTTTGTCGTGGCATAAAAGTGACACGATATTTATTATCGACAATTTTTTCAACTGAACAAACCAAAGAATGTTTGTCGTGAACAATATCCACATACAATTCACCATTAACGCCCACTCCCCGAGCATCAACCTCAAATGAATGGGCCCTTAAAGGCATGGCACCATCAAGACCATGCACTGAGACACCGGAAGCATCAAAAACGGCACAGGTAAATGGCCCGCCTTGGATGTGACGTCCCTGATAGGTAATGGCAATTTCCCAAATACCCGCTTCGTCTGGTTTAAATATGGCACTATGACCCTCTTCCACTTTTTTCAGAGGACAATTGTGAGAAATACCCGTAGGCGATACAGCTGTCACAAGAATATCTTCGGTTTTCGGAGCACCCGTAGCATTTACTAAAACTTCTACTAAGCTGCCGAGAGCGCATGGCGCCATGCCAGGTGGTGCTACCTGTATGAAACGTGGCAAGACACGGAAAAAGTGTCCTCCTAGACTGTCGCCTCCGATTTCGGCCACTATTTCATGCATGCCATATTTATCAGGTACAAAAACACCTTCTCCATGAGGATTTAATTTAACAAGCTGTGGATTACCCGAAGGTGGTACCACCAAAGCCTTCACACTGCTCAGGCTAATGTCACGTGACAAAACTTCGATGCGAAAATGGGTCTGAAATGGGGCAGTGAATAGAAAATTGTTGAAAAAAAAATTTGAATTGTAATTAAAAATTTTTGGAGAAAAAATTTTTTTAAAAAATTTCTAAAAATATTCCATTATAGCGTGGACTATACCATGGCACATTTCTACTTACCGCTTCTCCAACTCGGCCTGATGAACTCTCCATATACACATTTATCAAATCCGATAGAGGTGGTCTGGGTGGCACCCATTGCAAGTGAGCGGCATAAGCCATTATACCCAAATGTTCCACCTCAGGGTTGGCCATATCTTTGGCCGTCAACACCGGTGTAATACCCATTTTGGCACCAGCATCTATAGCCTTGCGAACATTATTTTCATAGTGAAAGGGATCGGTGCTAAGTTTTTCGGGAGCCGGAGCCGGGCCGCCCAAGCCCTTAATAATTTCACACATAACTCGACCATCATTCCAATCGGTCTGAAAATTTAAAAACAATTTTAATTAAATAATAAATATATTTGAAATAATAAATTCACATACCGTAAAGTTTTTAACCGGATCTCGAACTTGAGTATTCACCCATCTCATGGTGGCATTGTAGCCAGGACCTCCCGGTTTCATAAAATATGACAAATAGGTCATGCCCGACAATTCATCCAACCAGGGTGAGGCCAAATATTCGGGTTCCAATACCTTCGGTACACCAAATTCACTTTGGGCCAAATTCATGGTCGTCGTACAATTACGCACACTTTGACTAGGATCCATTGAACGCCAATGGGGATACAAACCCGGTTTACAATAATCCAACAAGGCTGCCAAATTAACACCACTATTCCAGTCGGTAGTCAAGTTGGTTATCTTACTTTCTGGCAAGGCGGCCTGTAGCCAGGCCAACATTAATTTACGTGGTGGGAATTTACTGCGACCAATTTGATAGCGCACAATTAACGACCATATAAGACCCAATATTAGCTTAATGTTGCCATTGACAATATCAACATTACCAATGTTAACCAGTTTAATGCCATCCTTTTCTATGGCATTTAAAGCTGTTGTGGCATTCTCCAAGTAATGATGTTGATTGGCCGGGCGACGATTCCAGGCCGGTTTCAAGGGACGTGTCTGTAAACCTTCAACCAAAGCACACAGGCAGGTGCCATCACAAAAATCTGTAGCCCAATCATGGACCTGCAAGAAAAGAAACATATTTAAAATAGCGTTTTTTTTTTAACAATAAAATATAACAATCTTAAAAAGAAAAAAAAAATCTTTTTTCGAAATTAAAAAAAACATTTGTTCGAATAACGGATTCTTACAAAAATCAACTCTTTTAAAAAAGTAGAGGACTTTGTTGAAAAAAGGAGCTATTTCATAAATTATCATATACTTTATAAGCATCATTGAAAAAAGGACATTAAATAATAATTCTTTAATTCTTTTTATAAATTATCTTTTAATTCTTAATTATTTTTATAAATTATCTTTTAACCAAAACTACATTTCTGTGCTGAAAATGGCTTTTGATTTAAAAAATTTAGCAAAAATAAATTGAGAAATGCATCACTTTCTTATTTCAAATTATTATTATTTGAAATTAATATAATTTATGATCAATATTGCATGCACAGGTTTTTCTTGCGGACAACATAAAATTGCTCATATCATAAAAACTATGCGTCGTATAAAAAATGGTTAAAATTTAGCACCCACTTCGAAACACAGCATTCGATTTTTGTCAGGTCAAAAAACGTAAAATTTTGTTGGGGAACATACAATGGCTTACGTCTCTTTTATAAAAAAATACCTGTTCTTAAGAACAAAATTTTTAAGTAAATTTTCTTTAAAAGTACATTTTCTTTAACAGTACCGTTTCTTAAAAAGTACCTTTTTTAAAAAGTACAGTTTCTTAAAAATGTACTTTTTCTTAAAAACGTAATTTCTATTTCTTCAAAAAGAACCTTTTCTTAGAAAAGTGGCTTTTCTTAAAAAGTACAGTTTCTTAAAAAAGTACCTTTTCTAAGAACGTATTTTTTTAAAGTATATTTTCTAAAAAAAAGAATCTTATCTTTTCTTAAAAAGTATCTTTTCGTAAAAAGTATCTTTTCTTAAAAAGTATCTTTTCGTATAAAGTACCTTTTCTAAAAAAGTACCTTTTCTTAAAAAGTACCTTTTCTTAAAAAGTACCTTTTTTTTAAAAAGAACCCGTTCTTAAAAACGTAATTTGGTTGAAATTTAACACCCACTTCAAAACACAACATTCGATTTTTGTCAGATCGAAACATAACATAAAACTGAATATATCTTCTAAAAAAGTACTTTTTTTAAAAAGTATATTTTCTTAAAGAAGTACTTTTTCTTAAAAACGTAATTTCTTTTTCTTCAAAAATAACCTTTTTTTGAAAAAGTAGCTTTTATGAATAAGTATATTTTCATAAAAAAACAATTTTTTCTAAGTATATTTTATAACCTCTAACCTCTTATTAAAAACGTTATTTCTTTTTCTTCAAAAAGAACATTTTCTTAACGAAGTACCTTTTCTTAGAAACCTAATTTTTTTCACGTATATTTTCTGAAAAAGAACCTTATCTTTTCTCTAAAAAGTACATTTTCTTAAAAAGGTAAATTTTCTTAAAAAAGTACCTTTTCTTAAAAAAGTACCTTTTCTTAATAAAGTACCTTTTCTTAAAAAAAGTACCTCTTCTTAAAGACGTAATTTCTTTTTCTTCAAAAAGAGCATTTTCTTAAAAAAATACCTTTTCTTAGAAGCGTAATTTTTTTAAGTATATTTTCTAAAAAAAGAACCTTATCTTTTCTCTGAAAATTAAATTTTTTAAGAAGTTACCTTTTCTTAAAAAAGTAAATTTTCTTAAAAGCGTCATTTCTTTTTCTTCAAAAAGTACAGTTTTCTTAAAAAGTACCTTTTCTTAAAAACGTATTTTTTTTAAAAGTATATTTTCTAAAAAAAAGAACCTTATCTCTTCTTAAAAAGTATCTTTCTTAAAAAGTATCATTTCTTAAAAAGTACCTTTTCTTAAAAAAGTACATTTCCTTAAAAATGTAATTTCTTTTTCTTCAAAAAAACCTTTTCTTAAAAAGTATATGTTCTTAACAAACAATTTTATTTTATAATCTTCTCAAAAAAAGGTACCTGCTCTCAAAAAGGTACCATTTCTTCATTTTTTCAAAACAGAACGTTTTTATAAAAAATTGTTCTTTAAAGTGTCTTTTTTAAAAGGTACCTCTTTTAAAATAACCAATTGTTTTTTAAAAGTAAATATTTTAAAAAGTACCTTTATAAAAATATTACCATTAAAAAAATTATTTTTAGTAAAAAAGTGCCTTTTCGTAAAAAAATATCTTTTCTTAAGAAGTACCTTAAAAAGTACTTTTTCTTAAAAAAAAGTACCTAACTATTCCCCAAAGTGCACCTTTGTAAAAAATTAACTTTTTTAAAAACTACAATTTCTTAAAAAAATATTTTTAAATAAAATACCTTTTCGTGAAAAAGTACATTTATTCAAAACGTATCTTGAAAAGGGACATTTTCTTAAAAAAGTAACTTTTTTAAAATAGTATATTTTTTTCTTCCTAAGGAGTACCTTTTCCTAAAAAATTACATTTTTTTAATATGTAAATTTTGTGAAAAATTCCTTCTTAAAAAAATATTAAATTTCTTAAGATGGGTTAGTGACCCTATCTCTTCGATCCAACTAATTGGATATAGAAAATAAGCATAAACTAAATTTGAGTGGCATTGTTGTTAATGTTATAATGGACCAATCTTGACCATACTTGACAAAATCACTTATACTTAAAAAAAATATATACGAACCAAATTTCAGAAAAATCTGTGTTATATTTTTGTTTTTTGATAGATTTAAGTGAAGATCGGGACGCAGTTATATATGGGGCCTAGGACTAAGAATGCTCCTATAGGGATTATTTTTGGAATGCTGATTAACGGATATAATAAACACATACAAACCCAATTTGACTGAGATCTATATGATAATTTGGATCTTATGGCAATTTATGTCGATTTCATAGGGGTCATTTGTATGGGGACTAGGTCTGAACATGGACTAAATTTCACCAATTTCAATAGCGTTCATCTTGTGGCCAATGAAAGCTCACATATCGAATTTTATCAAAATATATTCATATTTGCGACCTGTAGTTTGATTACAAGGTTTACATGGACACACAGACGGACGGATGGACGGACATCGCTAAATCGAGTCAAAAAATGATTCTGAGTCGATCGGTAGAATAAAAGATGGGTCTAGTCAAATATTTTTGGTTGTTACAAACAACAGCAGGTATAGGGTATAAAAAATAAATTTACTTAAAACAAGTAAGAGTGGTAAAAAAATTCAGCTGTATCAAATCTTTGATGCCCTCCACCGACGGCATCAAACAACAAATATAAAGAAAATATTTAAAAAAATAACAATTTGTTAAACATGTTACAAAATTTTTTCTACAAACACAATGAGGTTTTAGCATTTTTTTGGAGGTGTCTAAAAAACAAACAGCCAGACGGATATCGCTATATCGACCCAAGTTGTTATAAGGATCAAGAATATATGTATATATTTTATGGGGTCGCAAATGCATATTTCGATGTGTTACAAACTGATATAATCCCTCTGCGCAATGGTGTGGAGGGTATAAAAATGGCTCTTTTTTCTTAAAAAAGTAAATTTCTTAAAAGGTTCCTATATTTGAAAAGTTTAATTTTGAGTTACACAAGATTCTTGGTACGACCATAAAGTAAAACAAGTAAGAAAATTATAGTCGGTCTAGACCGACTATACGATACCCTATACCATGCGTTTAGAAACCCTATCTCTTAGGCCCAACTAACTGGACATAGAAAATAAGCAAAAACCAAATTTGAGTGGGATTTTTATTAGTTTTTTTGGCTGCAAATATTAAAAAGTTCATATCGGATGCTATATCTCTATAGGGACTAGGTCCAAAAATGGACCGATCCTGATCATGTTTGGTAAAGTCTCTTGTATTTTGCAAAAATATATACAAACAAAATTTGAGAAGAATCAGTGCAATATTTTTGTTTTTTAATAGATTTAAGTGAAGATCGGGAAGCAGCTCTGTATGGGGTCAAAGGGATCATTTTTGGAATGCTGATTAACGGATATAATAAACACATACAAACCCAATTTGAGTAAGATCTATATGACAATTTGGATCTTATGGCAATTTATGTCGATTTCATATGGGTAATTTGTATGGGGGCTGGGTCTGAACATGGACCGATTCTCACCAATTTCAATAGCGTTTATCCCATGGCCGATAAAAGCTTATATATCAAATTTCATCAAAATATATTCATATTTGCGACCTGCAGTTTGATTACAAGCTTTACATGGACACAAACAGCAGCACAAAGTCATTATACCCAAACCACATAGTGGTATAGGGTATAAACAGATTTTCTGTTTCAAAAGCATACTAATACGGCCAATAGATTTCAACGGGCACCTTAAAACTAACTAGTAAAAAATATTTGTCCAATATATTGTTAACTGAATTACATTTAGATTTAACCAAAGCTTTATATATTTCTAATTAAATTAAATAATCTCCGAGTTTTATTTAAATTGTATTTTCATTTAAAATAAATAAAATCATTAATATTATAAATAGATATCCTTGTTGTTTTAAACACATTTATTATGTAGTCTAAACCCGTTACAAATTTTAAACGCAGTAAAACGTAAACATAGTTCCTCGCCCCCTACAAAAGAGTCAATAAATATTACAACCATTGTACTACGAGTCGTGTTGAAAAGTTGCAGATTAATAAGCAATTCTGTGCGTTTTGTTGAACATCAAAAACTTTCATCAAAAACCAACTCAACTGAGTTGTAGAGTTTATTTAATAAAAACAAAATCAAACATTAAGTGCCAAACTAAATGAGGAATTACAACTTGATATATTTGTGTGCGAATTTGCAGATATATGGGTGGCTCCATAGTATATTAACTTAACATGTTTTTAGTTAATTTAGATTTGGTTAATAAAGTAAATATGACAAGAATATTTTTCATTATATTTGTAGTTACTTAATATAACCAAGGACGGAAAGCTGTTTTCACATACACATTTTTAAAAAAATATATGATTTATAATGTTATCAATTTTATCTTTTTAAAATCAGTTGTATTAATGATATTCTTTCGAATACCATTTCGAAAATATCTTGCTCATCTCTTGAATGTAAACCTCCATATGTATTGTTGCTACCGTTTCATTATAATGAAAATGCATTTTCTAAATGTTTATGTTGCTGCAAGAATATAACGAAAATAATAAATATTTTGAAGCAGTACACAGAAATTCTATGTTTAATTTTGTAGCATGAGTTGAAAAGTAAATTCAGAAATATTTAGAATGTAAATTGCCGAAGCTTAGTAAAGTTTTTTATTTTTTGTATTATTAGATAAATACATAATTGCATGAGTATATGTTAGTAGAAACTTATTAAAATGTTTATTAATTAGAAACAAATTAGCAACATATGTATGCAAATGGATGGATGAGCTAAACAAAATATTTACACAGTAATGTAAACGTTGGAGAAATTTTTTGAAAAATAATGTGTTTTTGTAATTAATTAATTAAGAGAAAAGAAAAAAATAATAATAATAAATAATTAATGGAAGAACCGGACAATAGCCTGAATCATTTGTGGGGATAAATTAACAACAATGTAGAATTAAAATTTAAGGAGATATTTTCGGCTCTACTTTATCCTTTGAGCTTGATTTTTTGATATTTTAAGAAAACTAAGCTAAAGAGGTATACGGTTTTTGATGTGTAAACATCTATACGCGCAGGGGGGTAAATTTCTATTTCACAATACAATCACATAAACAGCGTAACATGTGAGCGTAAGAAAAAATCAGCGTAACATGTGAGCGTAAGAAAAAATCGGTGTGACTTATGATTGTATTGGTGAAAAATTTTGATATGTAATAACCTGTTTGAAAATGTAAATGAAAAATAAAAAATGAAAAATAAGAAATGAAAAATGAAAAATAAAAGATGAAAAATGAAAAATAAAAAATGAAAAAGGATAAATACGAAATGAAAAATAAAAAATTAAAAATAAAAAAATAAAAATGAAAAATAAAAAATGAGAAATAAAAATGAAAAATGAAAAATGAAAAATAAAAAATAAAAAAATAAAAAATAAAAAATGAAAAATAAAAAATAAAAAATTAAAAATGAAAAATAAAAAATGAAAAATGAGAAATAAAAATTAAAAATGAAAAATGAAAAATAAAAAATAAAAAAATAAAAAATGAAAAACGCACAATGAAAAATGAAAAATACAAAATGAAAAATGAAAAATAAAAAATGAAAAATAAAAAATTAAAAATAAAAAAAATTAAAAATAAACAATGAAAAATAAAAAATTAAAAATGAAAAATAAAAAATGAAAAATAAAAAATGAAAAATAAAAAAAAAAATAAAAAATAAAATATTAAAAATAAAAAATTGAAAATAAAAAATTAAAAATAAAAAATTAAAAATAAAATTTTAAAAATAAAAAATTAAAAATAAAAAGTGAAAAATAAAAAATGAAAAATGAAAAATAAAAATAAAAAATGAAAAATAAAAAAATGACAAATGAAAAATAAAAAAATGGAAAATAAAAAATGAAAAATTAAAAATAAAAAATGAGAAATGAAAAAGGAAAATAAGAAATGAAAAATAAAAAATAAAAAATAAAAAATGAGAAATAAAAATGAAAAATAAAAAATGAAAAATAAAAAATAAAAAAAAAATAAAAAATAAAAAATTAAAAATAAAAAATTGAAAATAAAAAATTAAAAATAAAAAATTAAAAATAAAATTTTAAAAAAAAAAAAATAAAAAAAAAAATGAAAAATAAAAAATAAAAATAAAATTAAAAACGCAAAATGAAAAATACAAAATGAAAAATAAAAAATGAAAATCAAAAATGAAAAATAAAAAAATAAAAAAAAAAAATTTAAAAATTAAAATTAAAAATAAAAAATTAAAAATAAAAAATTAAAAATAAAAAATGAAAAATAAAAAATGAAAAATAAAAAGTGAAAAATTAAAAATAAAAATAAAAAATGAAAAATAAAAAAATGACAAATGAAAAATAAAAAATGGAAAATGAAAAATGAAAGACGAAAAATTGAAAAATGTAAAATAAAAAACGAAAAATTAAAAATTAAACGGTTGAAATAATAAATAATAATAATTATTTTTATACTAGCAGAGCCTCTGCAGTTGATTGCTATAAGTGATACATAGATAACGCTTTCTGTTTAATTTGAAAAAGTGTCATAAAAAAACTAAAATTAATAGATGTTCACACATTTCCCCTGTGATCGGACTCACATGATTTTTTTATTTAGGTTTTAAAAAAGGATACAAAAGTGTGCGAATCTGCTAAATATTTTGTACCCTCCACCCATATTTTAAGCGTAATATTATAACACAATTTGTAAAATTATAAGGTAATTAAGAAAAATGTTTGGAATTTTTGTGTTTTTAAGTTTTTTCTTTTTACTCATACTCTCTGTCTGTCTGTCGTGGGTCAACCCCATTCCCCCTTATCCGATTGGTCTGAAACTTGGCCCCTAGTTTTCTTGTGACTACAGATTAATTCTGCGGTAGTCACGCATAGTCACGCATAGTCACGGATTTATCTAAATGTCATTTCCCCTCATTCGATCAATCTGAAACTTGGTCCATACTATTGCCGTGAAATAAGATTAACTTTGACTCAGTCATGCACAGTCATGCATGGTCACGCATAGTCACGGAGAGATTTAAAACCCATTTCCCCTTATCCGATCGATTTGAAACTTGGTCGATAGACTTGCTGTGAAAAAAGATTAACTTTGACATAGTCACGCACAGACACGGAGAGATTAAAACCTCACTTCCCCCCATCCGATCGATGTGAAACTTTGTTCATAGACTTGTGACCAAAGATTAATTTTAAAATAGTCACGCAAAATCACGCACAGTAACGGAGAGATTCAAAACTCATATGCCGATTCGGTACAATACAATAAGGAAAGAAAGAATTTTAATAAAACCTTTGTTTTTATGGCTTAGATTATTTTTTTATTAAGCAGTTATTACATACAATTAGCATAAATCTATATATTTACATACAATTACATTTTTGTTTGCTGAAAAATATGGATATTCTCTTACTCTCATCGATTAGCCATTGGTTCAAATATGCAAAAAAAAAAAAAAAACACTAGCAAACATTCATGTTTATGCATGGCTGATACATGTTCTGTTACCTATAACTATTTTTCACCATTTTAAGTTTTATCGGAGTGTCCAAATTCAAGGTAAATGTTTTATTTTGTGAATTACTGTGATTTCAACAGACAGTAGAACAGAGGGACGTCGCTATATCGATTCGAGTTAAGGATTGAGAACATATATATTTTCTGAGATCGCAAATAATTTTTTCCATCCGTTACAAATGGAGTGACAAACTGATTAACAATACCCTCTGCACAGTGGTAGGAAGGGTATAAAAAAAGAAAATAATGATAAATATTTTTGTCTTGCGTGAAAGTGAAAATATTATTTTTTTTTTGGTAGAGCAAATAGAATCTTGATGGATTCATCTCTCTTATTTTCTGATATTTCTGGTTTAGTAGTAATAAACAACAACAACAATTTTAAATTTAGATTTGACCAAAAAAGAACAAATTATTTTTCAAGGCAGTTTCTAAAGGAAGGCTGTTCATTTACATATGTAAAACTACCAAAATTTAAAGAAATAAGTTAAAGCAAATTTTTAGATAAAAAATCGCACATTTGCTTTTGAAATGGCTTAAAATATTTGGAAATTCTTCAACAAAGTCTTTATAAAATTATTGGATGCAACCAAATATTTTGTAAATCAACCTTAAAATTTAATATTTTGTAAACAATTGCCAAATATAAAGTTACAATTATTTTACTAAGAGTTTAGAAGTTATCTTGGATGTACTTAGTATTGGCTTAGAAGCACCTTTAAATCATCTTAATGGCTCTTTTCCTATGAGACTATGATGCCATTTGGATCTCGAGTATAATTTATTCAATTTTAGAATAGTATTATGTTTAATACGGCAAAGAGGCACCCAAAGTTTCAAAATAAATAAATATATTAAATTTCTGTAACACCAAGTTTTATTTATATTTTTACTGATTTTTCATTCCACATGAACTTTATTAAAATCTCATTGAAATACAAAAAAAAAAAAAAAAAAAAACAAGTAAGAGTGTTAAATCCGGCTATGCCGAATCTCTGATACCCTCCACCTGGATTTTACGTTTTCATTAAGATCTGGACTTATTGTCCTATCTATAATGTAAATAAAGTATTTGAAAAAGTAAACAACTTGATAAATTTAATACAAAATTATTACAACAAACACACTGAATTTTTAAATTTTTTTTTAGAGATGTCACTTTATTTTGTGTCATATCTTGGCAGAATGATGCTCGATTTACACCATTTTAAACACCAAGCTGCTCGAAACAATGGCATATAATACTGATCTAAGGCTACCGAGGTAAATGGTTTATTTTGTGAATGAGCGTGATTTCAACAGACAGACGGATGTGCGGACGGACGGACAAACGGACATCGCTATATCAACTTTAGGGGTTCGAAGATGCATTTTTCGATGCATTACAAACGGGTGTAAAAATATTTCAAGTTGCAGCATATTTAATAACCAATCCATAATATTTGTACTTGTCAGACGAGTACCATGGAAAAGACAATTAAAACAAAAATATAAACAACTTGCAACAATTCATAATTGTATCATAATAAATAAATTTCATTGATATGTGTCATGTCAACAACATGCAAACATATTCACACACACACACACACCAGCTGAATTAAACTAACACATATACTTATAACATTAACACAATCACATAAATGGATATGGCATAAATATGAGGAAAAACAATTGTTGACAGCATGAAGCATACAAGGTCTGCACCATATCGCGATGACTAAATATATATTTCCGCTTAGAAAAATGTTATCAGCAGGGTGGGGGTTCTAAAAAGCAACTTTAGAGATGTTTTACAAAATAGTTTCTACAAAAACTGAAAATTTATACCTTTATAAATGGATGAGTGAAAAGCTAAAAGGCCTTAATCCACTTATCGAAAATTTCTCAATATTGATATATTACTATATAATTTGTTGGGAACTCTTTGAAAACATTTTGTTCTTCTACTATTTAAAAAATTTTCATTAAAAGATATAAAATATTGGCATAGGTTTTGAATTTGATGGAATTTTTTCAGAAACTATTCCAATTCCAGTAACAGCAATTACTGTCATTTTAGTGTAAAAAATGAGAAACATATGTTTTTGTTTACAAAAAGAATGAAATTTTATTAAAATATGGTAACATTTTTGGGTGACTGAGTGTCTCAAAATGAGAACATAAGAAAAACTGTCATCAAAATAAAATAGTTCCGTTTTCACGGCTGCTTTGCTCGACTGTTTTAAATTTTAAATTATTTTTTTTCATCATTAATTCGTAATTTAAGTCACATAAGTTAAGCTAAAACAAAAAAAAAAAAAAAAGCACTGAGTAAATTCCAAGAATTGCGTTAGTTGAGAATTTATAATATATATATAAAATGCTAAAGCTAAAAATCGAAGTTCATTTAATATCGTAAAATGAAAAAAAAAAAAAAACAATTAAGAAAATTATAGTAGTCTAGACTGACTATACGGTACCCTATACAATGCGTTTGGACACCCTATCTCTTATGTCCAACTAATTAGATATAGAAAATGCATAAACAAAATTTGAGTGGCATTGTTATTAATTTTTTACCTTCGGATACAAAAAGTTCATATCGGATGTAATACTCGTATTTATATGGGTACTAGGTCGAAAAATTGACCGATCCCGAATATATTTGGTTAGGTCACTTATTTTTTGCAAAAACATATGCAAACCAAATTTGAGAAAAATCTGTGCAATATTTTTGTTTTTTCGAGATTTAAGTGAAGATCGAGAATCAACTTCATATGGGGGCTACGACTAAGAATTGTCCTATAGCACTACTGATAAATGGATGTAATAAACATACAAAAACAAAATATTACCGAGATATTTGAATATTATGCCAATTTAAGTCGATCTCATAGGGGTCATTCGCTTGGTGACTAGGTCTGAACATGAACCTATTTTAACCAATTTCAATGGCGTTCATCATATGGCCGATATTCATCCAAATATATTCATATTTGCGACCTATAATTTTATTATAAAATTTAAGTGGACTCACAGTCCGTCTGTGGGACGGACGGACGGACAGACATCGTTAAATCGACTTAGAAAGTGATTTTGAGGCGATCGGTTAAATATTTTTGGTAGTGACAAACATCAACATTATCATGTTCATTTACTGCACGATCATCGAGGTAAGTACATACCAATTTATAAAATTGATATCGCCAATCATATAAAAAGTCGTTATTAACTTATTCCAGCCACTATACTCGAGTACATAATCCTACAAGGTGATATTTAAATCAAGATCTAAACATTAATATCGTATAAACTGTATGTAATAAAGAGAAATTGGTACCGGTTAAGGAAAAATATTACTATAATATATTTTAAACCTGCTAATGATATGTGCCAAACATGTGATGCCCTGCAAATAAAACCTCAATATACAAAAAATGGAGAAAAGCAAGAGAAAAATGTACATCTGCGAATGCGGCCTTAAATAGAGAAAATGCGTTAGAAGAAATTTATGTTTTTACCTTCGATTTGGTAAAAGCTTTACTGTTTCCCAAGTAATGGACCTCTGTGGCACACTATAAAAGAAATTTATGTGTATACAATTTCGCTGAAGGTTCGCATGAATTCCAAGATGTATCTTTCTGTCTAACAACATTCACTAAAACTGATGTCAATAATTATAAAAATAATAATAATATACTCCGATTGTGCACAGAACAGAATAGAAATATCAAAAGTGCTCTAAGCTTATTCTTCAACTTGTCCAAAGTGATGAGATAAATGCGGATTCAATTAAGCACAAGTTTTTGCAAAGTTGACACAAATGATTCAGATTTCGCTATTATAGAATCATGTGCATAGAAAAAGCAAAAAAATTTTTTGTTCTGATGATTGGTATGAAATTATTAAAATTAGCAAGAGGAAAACCCAACTTAGTTCCATCGAAATAGGTTACAAAGACTACAAAACCTTTAGAAAATTCCATCACTAGAACACAAAAAAACAAAAAAACTGGCTGAAGATAAAATGGATTAAATTAGAAAGAGGCATATAATTTAAATATATTTTCAACACAGACGAAGAATTTCTTTCAATGAAATCTAACAAAATTGGAGTTGGTAAGCCGGTGTAATTAAAAAATGTAGACCAACATCTCCTATACCCTTCTGGAACAATCAAAAGGAAAAGAAAAAGGGCATGATGGCCCTATTAAAATTTATACCACCTATCAAACATGAATACTAGCGTATCCCAAAAAATTTTTTATTCGATTTTTATGGGTATCCCAGCATTTCTTGAAAGCTGATAGGGTAAAGTATTTTTGTAATTTTTTTTTAGAGTTCTCGGAAGAGGTTTAAAGGTCGCTAAATTCGAATTTTACCTATAACTCGGGTTTTCCGGACATTTTTTGAATTATGCCCATTACTTGGCCCATTAGCACGACTTTCATTGTTACTAAGTCAATTTTTTAAAAGAAAACGGTTCAGCTTTACTTTTCTGTGCAGAAATCTTAAGTTTCGGTTATTATACCCTCCACACGTCAGTGGCAGAGGGTATATATAGGTTTGTCATTCCGTTTGTAACGCATCGAAAAACTAATTTCCGACCCCATAAAGAATATATATTCTTGATCCTTATCACACCTTGAGTCGATATAGCGATGTCCGTCTGTCCGTCTGTCCGTCTTTCTGTTGAAATCACGCTCATTCACAAAAAAAAGCCATCTAGCTGGATATGGTTACAAAAATATCATTTGCCATAATTCCCAGCAGGTTGGTATTGAAAATAGGCTACATCGGGCATCATTGTGGTTAGATACGAGCAAAAATATATAGATATCTCTAAAAAAAACATAAAACCCAGTGTGTTTGTTGTAACAGTTTAGTGGTTGAACATAATAATTGTACAACAACATAAAAAAATGCCACAAAAATATTATGCATATACATATATCAACAATACCAAGAACACATAACATAGCTCATGTTAATATTATTGCCACATATTTTTTTTATCGTTATCACGTTATAATAAAAAAAAATCGCCAATATGGAAGAAAAAATGAAAACGAAAAATGAAAATTTTCCAATGGAAAATGAAAATGGAAATGGAGAATGAAAAATAAAAATGAAAAATAAAAAATAAAAACGGAAAATGGAAAATGCAAAATAGAAAATGAAAAATAGAGAATACAAAATGGAAAATGGAAAATGAAAAAAGAAAATTGTAAAATGAAAAATGGAAATTGGAAAATAGAAAATTGAGAATTTAAAATGGAAAATGAAAAACGGAAAACGGAAAATTAAAAATCTAAAATAGAATATGAAAAATGGAGAATGGAAAATGGAAAATGAAAAATGGAAAATGAAAAAAGAAAATTGAAAAATGGAAAATGCAAAATGTAAAATGGAAAATGAAATTGAAAAGTGGAAAATGAAAATTGAAAAATGAAAAATGAAAATTGAAAAATGGAAAGTGGAAAATGGAAACGAAAACTGAAATATGAAAAATGGAAAATTGAAAATGGAAAATGGAAAATGGAAAATGAAAATTGAAAAAGGGAAATGGAAAATGAGAAATGGAAAATGAAAATTGAAAAATGAAAAATGGAAAATGAAAATCGAAGAATGAAAAATGACTAATAGAAAATGGAAATTGAAAATGGAAAAATTAAAAACGAAAAATGGAAAATGAAAATGAAAAATGGAAAATGAAAACTGAAAAATGAATATTAAAAAATGAAAAATGAAAAATGGAAAACGCAAATTGGAAAATGGAAATGGAAAAATGAAAAATGGGAAATGGAAAATGAAAATTGAAAAATGAAAAATTAAAAATGAAAACGGAAAAATGAAAAACGAAAAATGAAAAATGAAAAATGGCAAATGCAAATTGAAAAATTAAAAATGAAAAATGAAAAATGGAAAATGAAAATTGAAAAATGAAAAATGGAAAATGAAAATTTAAAAATTAAAAACGGTAAATGAAAAATGGAAAACGAAAACTGAAAAATTAAAAATGGAAAACGAAAATTGAAAAATGAAAATTTAAAAATGAAAAATGGAAAATGGAAAATGAAAATTGAAAAATGAAAAATGGCAAATGGAAATTGAAAAATGAAAAATGAAAAATGGAAAATGAAAATTGAAAAATTAAAAATGGAAAGTGGAAAATGAATAACGAAAATTAAAAAATGAAAGACGAAAAATTAAAAAATGAAAAATTAAAACGGAAAATGGAAACTGAAATATGAAAAATGGAATATGGAAAGTGTAAAATGAAAATTGAAAAATGGAACATGAAAAATTAAGATTGAAAAATGAGTAATGAAAGATGAAAAATGAATAACGAATTACGAAAAATTAAAAATTAATAATTAAAGCTTAGAAATTAAAAATTAAAAATTAAAAAATTAACAATTAAAGACTCTGGTGGACGGTATCAAAAAATTCGGCACAGCCGAATTTAACGCTCTGACTTGTTTTTTTTTACTCATTTGGGCACGTTTTATGACATTTTTGTTTCCGTAAATTAATCATATATTAAAAATAATGTTTTGTAAGTTTTAAAATATTGGTCTTACCGTTCCAAAGTTATACCCTTTTTAATCTTTGTAGCCATTTTCTGAAATTAAAAATATTCTAAGGTGTTTGCCAGTTATGCATCGAATTTGTTTTAAAACTAAATTATAATAATATTAATAAAAACTATATTTTATTTTTACTTTTAAAATATCAAATATGGTTGGTTTTTTGTTCTCTTGCACAGACTTCAGCAATGAGAGCCAACACGGTTGATGTTGAAATTTCCTGAGACCCCCCCCAAAACTCTAGGCAGCTTCCTTCTCATATTTAAAAATTTTGTTGTTGTAATTTTTTAAACTTATAATTAATTATTATAAAATTAGTTAGTTAATTTGTTCTTTATTTTAATTTTAATTTTGTATTACAATTTTTCTTTAAGGAGTATGACTAACATTAGAACATACGACTATGACTATTTGTCGGCATTCTCATATATTTCGCATATATATTTCGGGATAATTTTTTAAAAAATTTTGTGGTTTATGCAGTCGAAAAATTGTCCTTGTCAATGGACTCCTACTCTACTGAAGAGTGGCGAAAAGTTTGATCCTGTTTTTTTAGCTTTTAAAGAAATTTTAAAAGTTACAAAGCTAACTTTGCGAAAACAATGTCATAAAGGATACCCAAATGTGCAAAAAAATAACTGAAACTTATAATTTCTACACAGCAAAGTAAAGTTTGAACATTTTATACCCTATACTACCATTTGGTCAGGGTATAATGACTTTGTAATAATGTCTGTAACTACCAAAAATATTTGACCTAGAACCATTTTGTATTATACCGATCTGGGTCGATTTAGCGATGTCCGTCTGTCCGTCCGTCTGTGTGATCATGTAAACCTTCTAATCATATTGCAAGTCGCAAATATGAATAAATTCTGATGAAATTTGGTACATAAGCTTCTATCGCCCATAGGATGAACGCTGTTAAAATTGGTGAAAATCGGTTCAAGTTAAGACCTAGTCCCCATACAAATGACCCTTGCGAGATCGACCTATATTGCCATAAGATCCAAATTACCATATAGATCTCTGTCTCTAGATATCTATTAAACCGTAGTCCGAAAATAAACCCTATAGGACAATTCCTAGTCATAGTCACCATATGAAGCTGATTCCCGATCTTCTCTAAATCTATCAAAAAACAAAAATATTTCACAGATTTTTCTCAAATTTGGTTTGTATACCTTTTGAAAACAAATAAGTGACTTTGCCAAATATGGTCAGTATCGGTCCATTTTTCGACCTAGTCCCCATATAAATATAGCATCCAATGTGAACTTTTTCATTTGCGAATGCAAAAAAATTAATTACAATGCCGCTCAAAATTGGTTTATGCTTTTTTCTATATCCAATTAGTTGGACCTAATAGATAGTGTCTGTTAAAGCATGGTATATGGTATCGTATAGTCGGCGTAGATCGACTATAATTTTCTTACTTGTTCTTTTTAAAATATTGACTTAGTAACAGAGAAAATCGTGGTCATGAGCCAAGTATTAATAAACAAAACTCAAAAAATTTCCGGAGAAGCCGATTTTTGGGCAAAATTTGACATTAGCTACATCTAAACCTCTTCTGAAAAATCTGAGAAAAAAATCTCAAAAATATTTCACACTAAAAGCTTTAAAAAAGAGATGGGGTAAAAATATTTTTTTTGTTACAAACTAGTGAATACTACGTAAAATTGAAGACACCTAATCTATAATCTATATATTAATAGGGTAGGCGATTTCTTGTGACCGATATTTTCTTCCACCGTTTTATCCCGATTTTGACCAAACGTATATTATTTGAAAGGTATTTTTTTTAACCGTTTTGCAGATTTACAGATTTTTAAATTTTTTCTTTATTTTGAGTAAATTGCATTAAAAGTTGCTACTAACTCATACATAAAATTATACATGTGCTATGTGTGTTTTATTAAATTTGTTAATGAATGTGTTTTTTAATGAGTTTGTTATTTTCATTCACAATAATAGTAAACCATAAAAGTGTTGGTTTGTGAATTGGCTAAGTTGAAAAATAAAGCTGCCTAGAAATTGCACTCGAATTTCGAGCGCTGGAATCTGCTAGTAGAAACTAAAGCACTTCTGATGCACGTCTAATTGTTACGATAATCTATATGATGATTAAAGTTTACAGTACTTAAAGATATTATTGTGTTTATTTTTAAGTGAACTTTGTTTTATTTTTTTAAATTTTATTTTAAAAAATGTGTTCATATTAATACACTATTATGTTATATGAGTTTTCTTGTAAATCTATAATATTAATAGGCGAGGCGATTTCTTGTGACCAATGTAACTTTGTCATTTTTACTCCGTCTTTGACCAAACGTACCTCATTTTAAAGGTATTTCTTTTTAGCTATCCACCAAAAATAATTTTTGACATAAACCAATAATGACAATAACTCCATCGAATTTCATTCTAATAATTGCATATCAGACGCCTTGTATTGAATTGAAAGAAATAAATTGAATGAAAAAATAAAATATCCTAGAATTTGCACTCGAATTTCGAGGGCTGGGCTCTGCTAGTAAAAATATATGTTCAGTGGTTAAACCAATTAACTCCATAAAATTTAAGTTAATGTTCAGGAAACTTATGAAAAACATTGTTATTTCAGAAATTTAAACTTTAAAATTTAATCTAATATATGATGAATGACTACAGCCATTCCTTTTGCCTTTTATCATCAATTTTTCAAACATAACTAATTTTCACTTTATTTATTTTGGGAAGTTAGGCCTTATAGCTTCTGACCCATACAAATAATACTTTTATTTTTTTTTTATTTCAATCAAAAAATTTTTAAATTTTGTAAATTCTTTAAATTCGAAATTTTGGTCAATTCTACGTACAAAAATATATTTATTATTAACGCAATTTTTGCTAACATCATACAGTAATTCGATGAATCGATGATGTGGTGATTTTTGTCCTTCTACATGTGGGACTGATGAATTATGTTCAATCGCGCAAACACATGCCATATAATGGTTTGTTATTGTAACCACATAACTTTCCATTACAGTTAAATAAAATATTATTATTTTTTGTTTTTATTTACAAGATTTTCATTATTTGTTTTTTTGTATTCCAATCGTGTTTTTGTTATAATTTCAAATGAATAAAACATTTTTTAACACATAACATAAAAGAGTGTAACAAAAAGTAATAAAAGTAGAAACAATTCCACCAACTGAACTATATTTAATTTAAATCATAATTTTTTTATAGTTTTTTTTAACTTTTTCACTAAAAAATTCCCACATAATTAAGAAAAAAATAAAAAAACAGCAATATTGCTACTGATGATGATGTTGTTGATTTCCTTGTACAAATATTGTCATACACTAAAATAAATAACAATTTTTAACATGTGAAAAAAGTGAAGGATTTATATTATATAATAGTTGAGCATAAATTAAGGCCATACAAATAGAGAAAAAGTTTGGAATAATATTAAAAAAATAATATAAGTGAACTAATTTTATCTTAACATATGAGAAGGTTCCAGATTCAACTGTTCCAGATTTCAGGTGAACGAATTTGAGTAACTTTTTTTGAATGGACGGAATTTTTTTTTTGAAAATATGAAAATAATTTTTAATATGTAATATGACACTTTTTCTTAGTATTCCAAAAACAAACAATTAGTGATGGTATTTTTTCAAATGTTGATATTTGATATGTTGCTTTTGCGCATATTCGAAAGAGGTAGTACTGTTATCTATAATATAATAGGCTAGGCGATTTCTTGTGACCGATGGTTTGTTCTACCGTTTTATCCCGATTTTAAACAAACATATATTATATGAAAGGTATTTCTTTCTAGCCGTTTTGCAGATTTACGGATTTTTAAATTTTTTCCTTAGTTTTGATTGCATTTGCATTTAAAGTTGCTACTAACACAAACATAAAATTTCACATATGCTATGTGTGTTTCATTAAATTTGTTAAAGTGTTTGTTAATGAGTTTGTTATCTTCATTCGCAATAATAACAAACCATATAACAGTGTTGGTTTGTGCATTGGCTAAGTTGAAAAATAAAGCTGCCTGGAAATTGCACTCGAATTTCGAGCGCTGGAATCTGCTAGTTTTAATTGTTATTGAAAATTTTTTTGTTGCAATGTGAAGTGAAAATGGCTAAAATAAAAATACCACCACTTAAGCATTCTTCATAGAGACAGTTTTATTTCGCTGAATTGCTTGGATGAAAAGCACGCGTTTAAAAAATTTGTTTTTGATTTTGTAATTTCGATCATCAAGTTTAGCATAAATCCAATATTATAAATAAATTAACCCTGATTTTGGTTGGTAAATCTTATGGAGAAGAAGGTCCATTGGTTGGGTGTTTAAACAAAATGATTCAAAAAGCAATAAAATATAAAGAAAAGGTTGAAACACATGGAAGAAAACGAGCCCTGATCTAGCTTCACGTCAATAGGTTGAGCCGCGGGAACAAAAATAATCCCTTTAAAGCTGCAACTGAGCTAAAAAGGACCAGCTGCCACATGTCTCAAAGAACATAATCTAAAAGCACGCATGCCAAGAAAAGTCTCTCTCTTAAATGCAAAACATATCACCAAGCGCATGAAGTTCGCAAAGGAACATCTAAATTGGCCAGCCTAAAAATGGAGGAATATTTTATGGACAGAAGATGAAAGCTTAATGTTCTTTATAAATGAATTAATGATGGATTTAAAGATGTCATGTGGCCCACGCAAATGCAGATAGTTTATAGACTCATCAAACACAAGTTTGAAAGTTGTCTTGTTGGTCAAAGGGAATGATTTATCATCAGTCCCGGTTGCATACTCTGTGATTATGTAGGAGAAATCCTTGATAGAATCTGTTATCATGATTTTACTTGGAAAATTTGCTCATATTTAGTAGTTGTTGCTCTACTCACGGACCTGCAAACAGGCTACAAATACTGCGAATGGGACAACCAAGCCCGAAACAAACATAACATCGTATGGAACTGGCCTTGCCGTGAAACTTTTACTTCTGGTCAAAAAAATGTCGCTTACAATCCTTTGATCCGAAAGAAAATATTTACTGCCACCTTTGCTCATCAATCTCGGATTGTGGCTAAAATTAAGGAAGCATTTTTTGTGGGCCATCAGATTATACAACTTTTTAACGATTCGACATTTATGGATCACCTGATTCGCAAAGAAAGTTGACCATGGCTTGCATTCGGAAACGTGACGAGGAACCTGCTGTCAGCACGTAAGGCCACAGGGTGCAATATATCGGTTAAAGTGCATATCTTTCACTCACATCTCACATAATATATAAATTCATGTCCAAAAAATTATCGAACAATTATATAAGGGGGGGAGCATATTACATAAGAATCAGCAATGGTATCAAGGATCGAAAAAAATTTTTTTTCATCGCTATTGTAATCAATGAAAATCGCTGCATATTCAGACATAGCCACCATGCAAATTTCACTCTGAGCTTGACTTAAATTACCCTTTAAACCAACTAAATAATCATAAAAACCAAATTTGGTTTATGAGTCCATAGTATTTAATTACCATCATTCAGATGCATATTAATCATCTGTCTGAAAATATACACGTTAGGACCATTTTTAGTCATAATTCCTCCTTTAATCTTTGCTAAGACTTTACATACACTTAATATTATTTATTACTCAACTCTCTTAATTGTTTTGATTTATGTGTTGTTTTTACCATTATTTTGTTTTGTTTCATTTTATTTTTAATTAATTCTCACCCACACATTCTATATGTATTTGACCGAGTTTATTGAATTTGGTTTTTCATAAAAAAAAAATTATAAAATAAAAAATAAATGTTAAAATTGCCATAATGAACAAATTGACTTTGAGTGTATGACTTCATTCAATAATTTTAATTCATATTTTTTTTAAATATGTGTACGTTCAACTCAAATAAATGCAAGTAATTTAAAAAAAAAAAAAAAAATATTAATAATTTCAAGTTAAAACAATATGTATAATACATATTAATAAAAAAAAGAAACGAAATAAATTGGAAATATTGAATATTATTGCAACTGAAATTGATTTGACACAAAAAAACAATTATATTCGTATATGTGTAGGACATGAAGTCGATCAAAATCGACTTCATATAAAATTCTTTTTTTATATCCTTAAAAAAGTTTGTAGGGTTTATACACTTGCTAGAAAAAGTATAAATATACTTGAAAATGATAATCAAAAATATTCTGAATTACGATCTTTTTACCATTGGCACATTGGGAACTTAGCGAATGTTTTTACTGAATTTTTATTTGTTTACAAGTATGACAACTATAATGTCGGAACAAGTATTCGTACATTAACAAATAGGGAAATCCCATGAATTGTGCAGTGACTACAGGTCTGTCAGAGGAAATTGCTGAAGATGTCATCATAAATTTACAAAAAAAAAAAAAAGAAATCTAACAGCCCGTAAAAATTGAAGATGTATTATTACGCTTTTGAGTATGATCAACACACATAATAAATAAAAGAATTTCAACTTCCCTTCTTCCTGAGCTTAGGATGGAACAAGCCGGTTTTCATGCTCACGAATCCCGTTTTGATCATTTTAATAGTCTAAGGGTGATCATAGAGCAGTCTGTAGAATGGAGATCACCTTTGTACCCAACGCTTGTAGACTTATGGAAAGCATTGAAATGTTAAAGTGTATCTGCCAAGCGAATAAACCTCATCAAAGGTCTATATGAAAACGCTATCTGTAGTATTCTTCACGAAAAACAAACTAAACAATAAAATAAATATTAAATCCGGTGCTAACCCCTGCTTTTTAACTGCGTATTTGACGTAGTAATGGATAATGCAACATCTCTTGGAAGGGGAATCACTTGGAGCCTCAAGGGCAGACTGGAGGACACCTTGACTACGCTGATGATATTTGTCTACTTACTCATACCTTTTTAGACAAGCAATCTAAGTTATCACTAGATCGCATGTTGGCTTGAAAATAAATGTCAGTAACAGAAACAGTAATCGCTGAAAACCAAACGCTTGAGGAAGTCTATTCATTCTGTTATCTGTGAAGCATATTGGATAAAAGTTGGGGTTCCAAAGCTGACATCTCCAGCCGCATGAACAAAGCCCGGCAAGCATTCGGACAACTCAAATAAGTGTGGAACTCGTCATACCTATCAAGAAGGACGAATCTAAAGATATTTCATTCGATTATAAAATCCACACTGTTGTGTGGATTCGCGACGTGAAATGCAGCACAACATGACATACATTCCATACACCTTTTTGTAAATAAATGTCTGAGAAATATTCTTCACATATTCTGGTCTAGAACAATATCAAATTATCGTCTCTGGTTAGAAACTGGTCAACAACCTATCGAAATTGAAATCCGCAAACGCAAATGGAATTGGATTAGACAAACACTGCGAAACAAGCCATAGACTGGAACCAGCAGGGCAGTCGTCATATTGGAAGACCATCACATACCTGGAGACTGCAAATTGAAACTGATATATCCCATTTACAATTGCGTTGGGATGAAATTAAACATCGCGCATCATATCGAACTTATTGGAGTAATCTTGTGAAGGCCCTATACTCCTTGCTGAGTAAAAGGAACAAATATATATATATATATATATATATATATATATATATATATATATATATATATATAATTTGGCTCACAGCTCTATCCGATATCCGCTAACTTCAACAATATTTAATGTAAATATACACAGCTTTTATGTATTAATAATTCAAATGTACGAATACTTTTTCTTCTGAATTTTCTTCCTTTCTTTTACGTTTTTACCTCTAAGTAATGAAAGCTAATAATAATTAGCTTACTAATTTAATAGAAAAACCAGTAATGACTTTATGCTGATGTTTGTAGCTACCAAAAATATTTGAACAATAATATTTGATACTATAACGATCTACTCAGAATCACTTTCTGAGGCAATTTAGCGATGTCCGTCCGTCCGTCCGCCTATCTATGTGTCCATGTTAACCTTTTAATCGCAAATATGAATATATTTTGGTGAAATTTAATATATAAGCTCCTTTCGGCCAAGAATGTTGTTGAAATTAGTGAAAATCGGTGCATGCTCCGACCTTGTCGCCGTCCAAATGACCCTTATGAGATCGACTAAAATTGCCATAAGATCCAAATTATTGTATAGATCTCGGTCTAATTGGGTTTGTGTATTTTTAATATAGCCATTAATCAGTAGTGCAAAAATAAACCCTATAGGACAATTGTTAGTCATAGTCCCCATAAAAAGCTGCTTCCCGATTTTCACTTAAATTTATTAAAAAACCAAAATATATGAAATATTGGTTTTCATATATTTTTGCAAGAAATAAGTGACTTTCGGTCAGAATCGGTCAATTTTTCGACCTAGTCCACATATAAATACAGCATCCGATATGGACTTTTACATATCCGAAGACAAAAAAATTAATAAAAATGGCACTCAAATTTAGTTGATGCTTATTTTGTATATGGGGGTTTCATGTCAAGTGCACCAACTTTTGAAAACGAATTCTTCCGATCGGGATGAAATTTGCACCAAGGTTAGTCCTACTGGATAGTTGCTTAGACACAACAAGAGCGGTCAAGATCTCTCTGAGTTAGAGGGGATCAAAATTTGACATTTTGGCCAAACAGGTATTTTTTCTCATCCATGTAACTTATTACCTATTGTTCTTAGAAAATTTTCTCCCAAATAGTTTAGATAGCTATTTCTTCAATATTTCGGAAAAAAATACTTAAAAAAAAAAAAATTTTAGACCTTTTTTTTTTTTGCTAAATTAAAGCATTTTTTGCCTTTTTTTCAAAGAGGGCATTTTTTTTTTTTTTTTTTTTCATAAGAAAGGTTAGGATTTTTCCTTTAAGAGCTGTTTGGTCGCTTAGTGGGATGGGAGTGGGATATCTATCACAATAAATGTTTTGTAACTCAAGACAACGGTTTTTCAATTTTTCACAAATGCACTCTTTTAAATTTTTTCCTATTTGTGTGTAAAACCTTACAAATAAACTTATACTGAGAAAATAGACAGATTAAGCTTTCCGAAGGTATGGAACATACCTTCATAACATAACAGAAGAGAATGGTTATCTGTAACCTGAAAGAGTTATTTGCAACATTTCAATCTGAACACGAGGATGTTAGAATTGGCTTCACGAAATTCACCCAAATGAGACCAAAACATTGCGTTTTGGCAGAAAGCAGCGGAACTCACACATTATGCGCTTACATTTACCATGAAAATGTTAAACTGATGTTGAAGGAAATCAACTTAAAGTATTTAACAGATGATTCGGCAGAAGATTTACACGATTACCGCGATTGCCTTAAATTGAATATGTGTCCTAATGCAACAACTTCTTGCCACTTAGGTGAATGTACCAATTGCCCGAAAACCACATTCATCAAAAAAAATTTAATCAACTCTTTAGATCGAGAATATATAGAGGAGGTCAAATTTGATTGTTGGATTCAGACTGACAGATGCACATTGAAAACAATCATTTTAAATGTGGATGATTTTGTGGAAGAGATGTGTACAGGATTGCTAAACTTGAGAAACCATGACTTTTTAGTCAAAGAGCAATGGTCATTCTTCAAGGATTTGAAGATAGATTTGAAGTCTGCTGAATTCGTTATTTCATATGATTTCGCAGAAAACTATAAATATGTTCTTCGGGATGCCATACAAGCATTCCACTTTAATAACGACCAAGCAACTATATTCACAGTAGTTATTTACTACATGAAAGATGAAAAACTGGAACACAAAAGTATGGCAATCATATCCGACGATTTAAAACATGATACCGTTGCAGTTTATGAGTACCAGAAGAGAATACTAAAATTTCTAAAATCTAAATTTACAGTAAAGAAGGTATACTACGTTTCGGACGGAGCTCGTCAACATTTTAAAAACAAAGGTAGCTTGGCAAATCTTATGGCCCATGAAAAAGATTTTGGAATGCCAGCTGAGTGGCATTTTCATCCTACTGCTCATGGTAAAGGAGCATGTGATGGTATTGGAGCAAACCTTAAAAGAAATGCAGCGAAGTATAGCCTCCAGTGCTCTCATCAAGATCGCATTTTAGATGCGACTGCTTTATTCCATTGGGCAAAGAGTTATTGTAGAGAAACTAAAATAGTTTTTAGTAGCAAAGAGGATCATCAGGAAACATTGAAAACACTGAAGAGCAGATTCGATGCTGCGGTAACAATCGATGGCACCGCTCAATACCATGATTTTATACCGCTTGTCGATGGAAGACTGAAGTTGAAAAAGTTTCCTGCCTCTATTCAATGCGATTTCTTTCCAAAGACAACAAATAAACCAGCAGCGAAATCAACAGCTGAACCTAGTAACGCCAAGAAAGGATTGACAAAAAAAAAACGCAGTAAATAAAGCTGGATGAAAGACTGGGTATTTAAAAATTTACAAGACTTAGGGCCATTATTAGAACTTCCCTTTAAAGTTAATGTTAGTTAAAGGTAACTTTAGCTAAAGTGAGCAATAAAGTTACCTTTAACTTCTTTTCATTATTACAACTTCCCAGTAAAATAAAATTAATATTTTTGATATTGTGGCAACACCAAAGGAATCACCGATTACTTTTGACCAAATGAATTGCTTTATAAAATACGTAGTGCCAACGTTCCTTTATTTGTTCGCAAGCAAACAATAGAATTAAAACTAAAAACCTTTATTATAAGTTGCATAATTGTTGTAAATGTGTAATAAAACTTTTTAAAAAATATACAAACATACATTTAAGTATATGCAAATAAATTTATTTCCAAAACTAAATTGGTGTGAATTTCTTCTTCATAGATCAGAAAATGTGGCAACCTTAAATACATAAACCTCACGTTAAAAGTTAAAGGCAACAATATCTTCCCTTTAGCTTATCGGTCACTTTTAGCTTAAAGTATAGTTGTAATAACGAAAAACTAATAATCTGGCCGATAACATCCTAACTTTGGCTATTGGCAAGTTGTAATAATGGCCCTTAAATACTTTATCAGCTACAATAAATTAAGTATAAAAATAGTTATGATATAAATGGATCTAATGCAATTAAGATAAATTTCAACAAATTATTTATCTTTTTATTTTTAATATTATTATTATTATACATTAATTTAATTATTATTAAAAATAAATAAAAAATAATAATTTTTCAACATTTCTATAGAAAAAAAGCGATTTTTTTCCTGAGGTTAACATATTCTGGGTATTACAGTATCGAGGGTATAAAATTTTAGTTAGGTATGTTATATACCTTCGGAAAGGTTAATTTGTCTTGTTTCTCAGTATAAGTTTTATTTGTAAGGTTTTAGACACAAATAGAAAAAAATTCAAAGTAGTGCATTTGTGAAAAATTGAAAAACCGTTGTCTTGAGTTACAAAACATTTATTTTGATACATATCCCACTCCCATCCCACTAAGCGACCAAAAAACTCTTAAATGAAAAATCCTAAGCCTTCTTATGAAAAAAAAAAAAAAAATGCCCTTCTTGAAAAAAAGGCAAAAAATGCTTTAATTTAGCAAAAAAAAAGTCTAATTTTTTTTTTTTTTTTTAAGTATTTTTTTCCGAAATATTGAAGAAATAGCTATCTAAACTATTTGGGAGAAAATTTTCTAAGAACAATAGGTAATAAGTTACATGGATGAGAAAAAACACCTGTTTTTCCAAAATGTCAAATTTTGATCCCCTCTAACTCAGAGAGATCTGGACCGATCTTGTTGAAAAATTGTGTCTAAACTACTATCCAATAGGACTAACCTTGGTGCAAATTTCATCCCGATCGGAAGACATCGGTTTCAAAAGTTGGTGCACTTGACATGAAATCCCCCATATATATATATATATATATAATTTGTCTCACAGCTCTATCCGATATCCGAAAAGCTACTAACTTAAACAATATTTAATGTAAATATACACAGCTTTTATGTATTAATAATTCAAATGTACAAATGCATTTTCTTCTGAATTTTCTTCCTTGCTTTTACGTTTTTACCTCTAAGTAATGAAAGCTAATAATAATTAGCTTACTAATTTAATAGAAAAACTTTATGCTGATGTTTGTAGCTACCACAAATATTTGACCAATAATATTTGATACTATAACGATCTACTCAGAATCACTTTCTGAGGCAATTTAGCGATGTCCGTCCGTCCGTCCGCCTATCTTTGTCTCCATGTTAACCTTTTAATCGCAAATATTATCATATTTTGGAGAAATTGAATATATTGGCTTCTTTCGGCCAAGAATGTTGTTGAAATTGGTGAAAATCGGTGCATGCTCAGACCTTGTCGCCGTCCAAATGACCCTTATGAGATCGACTAAAATTGCCATAAGATCCAAATTATTGTATATGTAGATCTCGGTCTAATTGGGTTTGTGTATTTTTAATATAGCCATTAATAAGTAGTGCAAAAATAAACCCTATAGGACAATTCTTAGTCATAGTCCCCATAAAAAGCTGTTTCCCGATTTTCACTTAAATTTATTAAAAAAACAAAAATATATGAAATATTGGTTTTCATATATTTTTGCAAGAAATAAGTGACTTTTGGTCAGAATCGGTTAATTTTTCGACCTAGTCCACATATAAATATAGTATCCGATATGAACTTTTACATATCCGAAGACAAAAAAATTAATAAAAATGGCACTCAAATTTAGTTGATGCTTATTTTGTATATACAATATATATATTTCCATTTAGTCGGTCTAGTTTAACTAAAATTTTCTTAATTTTTTTCTTATGTGTTCGTAGTATGACAGTTTTAATTTTAGGTATATGCATAACTTTTTTGCAAGTGTATGTTATAGAGATTTTTTACAATACAATAAGAATAAATTATTCCTTAATAAGACTTAAATGTTTACGATTAACAAATGATAATGAAAACACTTCAACTCGTAACATTGGACTGTAGTGCATTTTATAATTAAAATGTCATTTATTTTTTCTACATTTCTAGGTCAAATTTATTTGATATTATTTACTTTACAAGTTTTCTTTTAAAAGTGTGACATATAAGTTATGGGCATTAATAAATATATTGAAATATTTTAAAAGCGCTAAAAAACGCATTTTTTCCACACATTTGTTTTTTTTTTTTTTTTTGAATATATAACTGAAACATCCTCTTCTTTTCAGATCAATTATTATTCAAAATTTCACTCAACGAATTACAATTGTCTTGAAATTATGTGTAAATTTTGTGAAAAAAATCTTTCTAAAGTAAAAACAAGTAAGAGTGTTAAATTCGGCTGTGCCGAATCTTTGATACCCTCCACGTCGGTTTGAGTATTGATAATAAATGTAAACAAAATATTGGAAAAATATACATGCGTTTCCTATATGCATGCGTTTCCGGTTATATGACATAACTTCTCGTTTAATTAGTTTTTGATAATTAAATAGCTCGCCCTAACCTCGATTTATATGCATTAAATCATGCTAATTGGAGATGGCTGTGTAGTTTCTTTTAACTGGTGAAATATTTTTTCATTGCGGCCATATAGGTCGGATGGAGTTACAAAATAATAACCAAAAAAAAGCTCTCTCAATTTTTTTATTAAAATATTGCCATATTTGGAAAACATAGAGAATAAATTTATAATAATAAATAATTAAATTAGGGATGCCAAAATCAAAAAACCAAATGTCCCAAACATTTTAAATAAAATAATTTGTTATCTTTATTTTCTGAAAAACTTCAAATTTTCATCCAAAAAAAATTGTGAAAATTTATATATAAAAAATAACATTCTCATCAATTGCGTTTATTTATGTAACAATTTTTATGTTCGCAATTCTTAAATGTCTTTGAGGTTTTCTAAAATTCATTGAATTTAAATTAATGTTTTCTGTAGTGCGAATTCAACGATCCGACAGAATTTCAACTATCCGACAATCGCAAAATATATCGATAGCTATTGTTGTTTGCATTGAGGATTAAGTGATTCATTAAGTACACACATCTTAACGACAGTCGACAAATCTATTTTTCTTTTTATTTAAATTGTAAACGAGTGGCATCTCTGTTAAAATAAGCGAAAAACACAAAGAAGAATAGAAAAAACAAATTAGTTCGTGTTTGACAGTATGATTTTATGTTTATGTTTAATATCTTTATTTTATTTACTAATATTTCTGTTTATTTATTTGAAAATGAAATAATGAATTGAATATGCTATTTAATTTTTTTATTTATATAAAAAAGTTTTTTAATAGAAGCAAAATATTTTTACTATTTTATGATTTTTATTTATGTATGACGACATTTCAACCTAAAAATTTAAGTTTTTAGATAACAACAACAGCTGACTTTAACAATAGCGAATATCGTTTAAAAATTTTACTGATAATTTTGCTTTTCTTTTTTAACGATTCGACAATCGTTAAAAGAAGTTACTGAAAAGCTATAAATTTCTCCTGAATGCCAATATTTTTTTTAATGTAAACATTTTTTAAATGTAAACTTATTTGGTGTTTGTTTTGGAATTTCAACGAATAAAATTTATATGTATATTAAAGATGCAATTGATGTCTTCTAAATTTAAAATTATAATTTCCGACGTTTTGATATGATATTCTGAAATTCAGTTAATATTTTCTAATTTATAATTGGAAATTTTAATTCCAGTTTTTAGAATTGATATTTTCTTAAATTTGAATGGAAAATTTAAAAAGTGCAATTTTGTATTTATGTGAATAATAATGCTTTAGTAATTATAAACAATTTTTAAAAATTAGATGTAATCGCAATCAAATATTTTGTAGGTAAAGCAGAATAATAATTCTATATAACTATGTAGAACTGTTTTGAAAGCAAAAAACTCATTGATGAACTCGCTAACTCTATTTTGTAAAAACAACAAAAAGTTAATATGCCAAACTTATGTTCATATTTGTAAAAGAATGATGAAAAAACGTATGAAATAAAAGACCAGCCGCTGTATACTCTTAACATTGTTCGGTATGATATCCAGTTGAAAATATTAACATTCATGTTAAAATAGAAATAACTATTGCAAAGCTAATTAGAACAAAAATTTTGGCGCCATCTACTGTGGCATAGTCACGCTGAGCGAAATGAAGTGACATTCTGTTAATGTAAAAGAAATGTATTTTCCCCACAACAAAATATTGCAGAATTTTATGTAAATAAAATAATATACCGATTTATTTCTAACATGCAGTTATTATGGATATACATATATAGAATATATGTATTTTATTTGTATTATTTAATATGTGTATGTATGTATATGTAAATATTACACACAAAAAATACAACATCAAACGTTATTTTTGTGTTTTTCTTTTTAAATAAATTAATACTTTAAATTTTTTTTTTGCTAAATTTACATTTTTTTTTTTAATAAAAACTAGGTATTTTAGCATTATTTGCTTTAGATGCTGGTGAATTTTTACTCCCTTTATATTAACTCGTAGTGTCTGCTTGTCGGAAAAATTTTGGATCGATTTTAACCCCTTTCCCGTGACACAATCGATCTGAAACTTTGCAGGCAGGCTCGTGGCAATGACAGAAATGATCTAGTAAATTTTTTTTGTGATGCCAAAACAATGGAAACTTTTAAATTTTTCTACCAGAGTTGATAAAAAAATGTACAAAGTGTCAGTTTTTATTATATTATTACCACAAAGACCACAAAAACAAGAAGTCCAGCTATGACAACAATATAACATTTAAAATAACAACAAGAACACTATAGAAACATCATATTTTTCATTTTTTTTTTACTTTTTCAGAGATTTCCCTGGACCTGTTCCACCGGTTTCACTGATTTTTGAAATAGAAATCTTCCCATGAATTTGGAAAATCATTCTCACTAAAAATGATCACCTTAGCTATCCTATTGAGGGCGTGATCGTGACAAGAACAACATTGAAAATTATATTTTTTCAAGACTTTTTTTAGTTCTTCATTCAAATCTCGGGCCCTAATTGACCGATATGGACGATTTTAAATAGTAAACTTTTCAGGATATTAAAGAATCATTTTTTATGTCAGCGAGCACCCTAGCTGCCCGATTGATGCCGCCATCGAGATTTCCACAGACGTACAGACGGACAGACGAACATCGCTATATCAACTCTGGTTGTTATAAGGATCACAAACATATATATTTTATGGGGTCCAAAATTTGTTTTCTAATTATTACAAAAGGAATGACAAACTGGAGTGGAGGGTATAAAAAATATTCATAATTTTAGTGAAAGCAAAGTGGTTGTTCTAAATATTTTCAAGACATTCATTCGCATGTTGCACGGTGCATTAATATCAAAGGTTACGGTATTTGGGCTCGGCTTCTTTCGATATATATAGAGATTTCTCAGAGACTGCACAATACATGTTGCTATTGATGGGATCTTATTCCATGAGCTTCAGCTTATTTCGGGAGTACCACAAGGTTCCAGTTTTTATACCTCTCTTTTTCCTACCTTTCTGAATGACCTTCTTAGTCAAATGATAGTAGATTATACAACTCCATTGACTGGTTGGAACATCGTTGGAATGTGTGTTGTGTAACACTGTTTAATAAGTACTACCATGTGAAATGTTCTGATGAGATTAGGGAACTTATTCCAAGTGCCCGAGTTTCAGTTTGTATGTCGCATTCATCTTTCATTTATAAGATAGATAAAGTAATATCTCGAAATACCGATTGCAAGAATGGAAACTTCAAAATAAATTCAAAACTGGAGCATATTGGAAAGTTCAGCCTTGAGTTGGGGAGAAAATTCGAATATCACAAGGACATAATCTCAATATATCTCCATGGGCAAAAATGTGAAAAAAAAATTGAGCCACTGTGAGATAGAAAAAAGTAATAAAACGGAGGTTTTATGAAATTTCTCGAAATGACTTAAAAATTGCGATATCAGGGCTTGTGGCCAAAAACAAAGGATTCCGTTCTGATCAACATTTTATTTTCTTCATATACTGCAGAAGAGATTTCCAATCCAGTCCCAGAAGGAATAGCAGGCATCTTTTTATTTTGTTCAAACTCCAATGCAGTACCTACTGTTGCGAGGCGATCTTCATTTTGTTCTCTTACGGAAGTTAACACTTTTGTCTCCCAATGTATTTTTGATAGGTTATCACTTTCTGAAATTATTTTTATAATATTTGGCTTGTTCCTTCTCTCTTTTTTGGTGTATTGTAAAAAGCTTGTGTGAAATTGAGAGTCTGTATGATTTTATTTTTGAAGCCTGACGGTTTTTTTTTTTCATTTTTAGAAACATTTCTAAAAACTTTTAATTTTCATCGGACCAGAGTTGTTTTTTTTTTTTGTAATATTAGAAAAGGTAAACAACAACAAGGAAAATGGAAATGAAATATAAATTTAAAAATAAATTTAAAAATATTCTAAATAATGTCGATACGACTTTATGGCAGTCCGTTGAAAAATCATCGGATTTTTATGACGAAAAATCATACGACTGTTTGGTATCATATAAATGGGCCTTAAACACTTAAAATTTGTCTACAAATATTTGTTATGATCTTTTGATGCTTATTAAGACATAAATCACTTTCGATTTGTTAAAAAAATAATAAATTTTTGAAAATCAGTTTATGCAGCGATAATTAAAATAGGAACCGATTTTTAAATTTTTTACTAACATTTATTTGAGTGTAATACTTAAATTTTATATTGTATATAACGGAAAAATTACCTCTAAATTTAAGTTTTAAATTTTTATATAAAAACACAATTTTCTAAAGCTAATTTAGAAGATACTTAAAAAGCGTTATACATTTATATATAAAATGGGGAGTTTGTATGGGGTTTAATTTTAGCTATATCATTTTTAGGAAAATTGTAACCAAATTCTGCCCGGTGAACCTTGAAATTCGAGAAAGTTGGAAATGCTGTCACCCTAATGCACACGTTTGATGGAATTGTAAACATATTGCCTTTTTTTTAACCGAATTCTGAACTTAATTTTGTTTATACTTTCAGTGGAAAATTCAGCATTTTGGAAATAAGTTTTTAAAACTTCCCAACGTTGACATTGGTGCTTCAATACTCAAAATAACCAGTAGTGCAATATATCAATACTACAGGGACCACCTTTTATATGTATCAATGTGTCAGTGGATGGAATTTTGATATCCTTCGATCCTCATGAGACAAATTCTATTTATATGAGAGGAATTGATAAATATGATCTCCATATAATAGGTCTAATAAAAGATTATTTAAGGTAATTATACTCGTAGACTAAAAGTGAAACAAATTTCTAGACCAACAGTAGGTTTTTTCAATCCAATTTTTTATCTCTTAAAGCTTAATTGTTTATAAATATATATTTATTAGTTTAATATTTTTAAAACCAAAATTTTTTCATCCAAATTTATTACATGTTATTTGTGTATAATAATATACACATTAAAAAAAAATATAATTGCCTAGCATATTTTTTTTTCTTCATTTGTTCATGCAATTTAATTACGTGTAAAATTTACCAGTGCACACAAATGTTTTGCAATAAATTATAAAAGAAAAACCATTAATTAAATTTTTTGTCCAAAGCCATATAACTAATATATACAAATATAAATTCCATTACTTATTTATTTACTTTTAGGAAGTCTAGTTTGTTTTATAGATAATCACAAGCTGGCTGGCTTTTGGATATATGTTTCCATTTCTAAATATGTAATAACAAACCCTATAGACAAACATGTGTTCATAGTAAATATGCAGCTAGACATAATGTTGCCAAGTTGTTTGAGAGCCAACACCAAAATAACAATACCAGAAATCTAACTACTACTTTGCATACTTGGGGTCTTAACAGATTCAATGAAAAATGATTTCATTCATGTGAGTGAGTATTTGAAGGTAGATTTAAATCATTGATTTTTTTCATTAGATGAAAACAAAAAATCGAATACATGCCAAAACACTTAAACAAGTTTATCTTCCTCCGAAGTATGCATATGTATATTAAAGTATGCAACAGAGATGGACAAATTGGAGTGCATGATCTTTGCTGATATAAATAAATATAATTACGACTGTAGGCGAATCGAAAAATCGCTTGGAATAAAATAATGATAAGATCTTAAGTCTGAAAATTTTCTTTTTACCCTCAGCACCACTGGGCTGAGTGCTAAATTTCACATTATAATGGCTGTCCGTCCGTCCGTCCGTCTCTCTGTCTGTCTGTCTGTCTTTTGAAATCACGCTCATTTACAGTAAAGTTAGGATAAAATTATTTGTCATTATTTTGAACATGCTGCTGTTGAAAATAGATGAAATGGTCGTCATTGTGCCAAGATATGGCCAAGTATATGAGGACACCTCTTAAAAAAAGCTACAAGTTTTGTTGTTATAATTCAGCATTAACTTTATTAAATTATTTACTTTTTCAAATAATAATATAAAACGTAAAACCCAGATGGAGGGTATCAAAGATTCGGCATATTTGAATTTAACACTCTTACCTTTTTTAATTACAGCAATAACAATTTTGGTATAGAAAAGACCTGCCGAATTAAAAATCGTAGAGTTTCTGTCACAGATATTAATATTAACTAGCAGATTCCAGCCCTCGAAATTCGAGTGCAAATTCTAGAAAATTTTATTTTTTCATTAAATAATGACCCTAAAAGTATGCTAATCAATTATAGCCAATTCACAAATCAACACAAAAAACAAACTCATTTTTATTACAAACACATTTACATTTAATAAACACACACATAGCATTGTATAATTTTATATATGTGTTAGTAGCAACTTTAAATGCAATTTACTTAAAATAAAGAAACAAATTTTAATATCAGTAAATCTGCAAAACGGCTAAAAAGAAATACCTTTCAAATAATATACGTTTGGTCAAAATCGGGATAAAACGGTAGAACAAAACATCGGAGTCAAGAAATCGCCTAGCCTATTAATATTATAGATATTGAAAGCTCCAATTGATTAAAGTGTACATCAGCCATAAATGAGCAGAGACGAGACAAGCGTACTTAGTATAGCTTAGCCGTACTCTGTGTGGCTCTGCTGCCTCAAGATGTTATTTTTATTGACTTAAGAAATTTAAAAATAAAAAAAATGTATTAAAAAATGCAGTAATTTTGATATGTATACCCTCAGGGGAGGGTAAAAATCTATTTAACAATACAATCACAAAAACAGCATAAGAAGTAAAACAAAAACGGTGCGAGGTATGAGTGTATTGGTGCAGAGACTCTGATATAAAACTATTTCAGCTAATTCAATAACCCTCTGTTATAACAGTCAGTTGAAATAATAAATAATAATAAATAATTTTTATATTAGCTGAGCCCTGCAGTTGTTTGCTATAAGTGATACATAGATGGCGCTTTCTGTTTGATTTTAAAAAATCTCCCCTGTGATCTGACTCACATTGATTTTTTTTTTTTCATAAACATCCATTTAATTTTTTTTCTTTGATAATTTTAGTGTTTTATACAAGTTTTTTTTTTTATGTGTAAACATCTATGCGCTTAGTGGGGTAAAAATTTATTTCACAATACAGTTACAAAAACAGCGTAAGGGAAAATCGGTGTAAGGTATATGTAAGTATATTGGTGCAAAGATTATGATTTAATTTTTTTTAGCTGATTCAACAACCAATAAAAACCGCCATGAATGTAGAGCAAACAACTGCAACCATCAAATATAACAACCATAGCAGTTGCTTGCTATACATAGATGGCGCTTACTATTTGATTTTAATTGATGTGTAAATAGATGTTTACACATCTCCCCTCTGATCCGATCACATAGTTTTTTTTAAACTATATTTCAAGAAAAAAAAAACGCCGAAAGAAGAAGAATTATTAAAAAAAATACTTTTTGTTGAAATAATTACTAAAAAAAAATAAGTTAAAAAACAAGTAAGAATGTTAAGTTCGACTGTGCCAAATCTAAAATACCCTCCACCCGTTTTCTAAACACAATATTATAACCAAGGTTGTTAAAACTGAGAGGCAAAAATGGCTAGATTTCAAATTATAGATATATAACAATGATTTTTAAAATTAATTAGATAATTTACAATAATAATATTCTTGTTCTTCTTATACCCTCCACACCATTGTGCAGAGGGTATATACATATATCAGTTTGTCATTCCGTTTATAACGTATCGAAAAATGAATTTGCGGTCTCATAAAGTGTATATATTATTGATCCTTATAACAACTCAAATATAACGATGTCCGTGTGTCTGTTTGTCCGTTTGTCCGTTTGCCTGTCTGCCTGTCTATTGAAATCATGCTCATTCACAAAATAAACCATTTACCTGGGTAAATTTAGAATAATACTGTTTGTCATTACTTCGAGCATATGGGTATAAAAAATGGCATAAAATGGACCTCGTTGTGCCAAGATATGATCTCTTAATAATTTTAAAACTTCCGAGTGTTTGTTGTAATAGCTTAGTATTTAAGTTTATCAAGTTGTCTACTTTTTCAGATAATTTTGTTTGTATTTATTATAACCCAGGTAGGAGGGTACCCAAGTTTTGGCATAGCCGAATTTGAACCTCTTTGTTGTTTTAATTGAAGCATTTAATAAATGCCATCTGCATAAGTGTAAATACATACATTTACATTTCTGTTTGTTTATAGAGAGTAAGTGTATAACCATTTTCTCTTACTCTCATCGATAAACATTCGTTCACATGTAAAATATGTTTTTTTTTAGACTTGTGGCTTTCAAGAAGAAATAAAACGCATATAATTTAATGTTTCGGCCAAGAATTTAGCTTTATTATAAATTATTTGGGGTAAGTGGCGGCCGCAGCTGGCTCTAATAAATTCCAGCCGGGAGGCCAAATTTTCGACCACTTTTTGCAGAATTTGAGGCCATATGTCAATAATCACGCGCCGAGTTTTCTCTTCCAAGGCGTCAATCGTCTCAGGCTTATCTTCGTAGACAAGCGACTTCGCATAACCCCACAAAAAGTAGTCCAGCGGTGTTAAATCGCACGATATTGGAGGCTACGCCACAGATCCACGACGCGAGATAATGCGCTCACCAAAAGTTTACTTCAATAAATTGATTTTTTCGTTGGCTGTATGGCAGGTAGCGCCATCTTGTTGGAACCAAGCGTCGCACAGTGGACCTTATTTTGAGAAGGCGGCCAAAAATCATTTTTTTTTTTTGTTACCAATTTTAAAGTTATGTTATTCATTTGAAAGTAAATGCTAGTAAACCTCGGGGGCCAAAAAATTGCGACTCTATCTCAACCATATCACAGCGAACAGGGTCTTCGAAAATGGGCTTTCTCAGTATTTTGCTAAAATTAAAAATTTCTTTGTAAATTTTTATTTTTGAATGACTGTAACTTTTTTGATTTAAAAGATTTTGAAGTGAAGTAAATTTTGTATAATTTTGCGGCTTCCATACTCTTAACATTAAAAATGTAAAATTACTAAGTCATTCCGAAATTAAAAAAAAAATTTTTTTAAAAAAGGTCAAAATTTTCCGAAAATCTCCTACTTAATAGAGCATAACTCCTGCCAGTCAAAAGCAGTCAGAAAAAATCTTGCACTCTTCTATAGTCCGAACCCTCCCCTATGCTCCTATGCTCCATTATACACTGCCAGTTTCCGCCCGTGTGTACTAGAACAATTTTTCGACCCAAGGTTAGATATTATATGCAAAATTTATGAATACAAAAGTTGTCCACTATGTGGTTAGGATATATTAAGTTTGAGGTGATGTCTGCCAAAAATATTGGACCTTTATCCATCTTTTATTATACGGATCGACTCAAAAACACTTTCTGAGTCGATTAAACGATGTCCGTCCGTCCGTCTGAGTGTTATGAATACAAAAGTTGGTCGTACCGGTGCACCGCGGTGTATTTTTTTGCGTGTCGGTAGAGTTGTCAGGAGTTGTTATATACTTATAAAAAAGGGTTGAGATATAATGCATTTACATAGGTATCTTTCAAAAACATTAATAGTCTGAATTAGAGTTATATAGTTTAAATACCTGACAAAATGGGAAACAATTTAAATAACAGGTAAATGGTAAAAAAAAAACTATTGCGACATAGCCCTTTAAGATAGGAGCAGGTATGCTTCACCTTTTAAAAAGGGGTTTTGGAGGGGTTTTGGATTTGAAATTGACCAAAAATCAATATAAGGAATTGCGGAAGCGAACCAATGAAAAGAATTGTGGCATTTTTCCAGAGTATCGAGATTTAGTTTCTGCCAAAAAAGAAAGCTTACCTTCACAATCTGCTATTAGTGTCACTTCAACATCAGCGGAAATAAAATTGCAAGATCTCCTTGAACATACTGCAGAACGATTGCTAAATACGCTTTATACTGATCATGTAAAAAAAATTGGTAATGGCAGCATTACTTTAATTTCTAAATGGGGATGTGATGGATCCTCTGGTCAGAAACAATACAAGCAATTTAATGCTGAAAATTCATCAGATGCTAATTTATTTATGGTATCTTTCGTTCCATTGCGCTTAATAAAAAGGTATAGCGTCTTAGAGCCGTCAACTAGTAGAGCAACAGAAATTGATATATGGAAAAATGAATAAAATTTGCATTCAAAAAGGAAACCAAAGATGTCATAACTGAAGAAGTTCAAAAAATTAAAGATCAAATTAAGAAACTTCAACCAGTAATATTTAAATTTGATGACCAAGACATTGAAGTACATTTTAAAATGTGTCTCACAATGACTGATGGAAAAGTTGCACAAGCTTTAACTGGAACAAAGTCAACGTCAAGCTGAATTATATGCTAAAAGACATCAAGTCAATTTAGCCAACCCCCACCAGAAGACGATAGTTTTAAGGAAGCCTACGAATTTGGAATGTCCCCTCTTCATGCTAGAATACGTTTCATGGAGCATATTCTTAAATTGGGTTATGATTTGGAATTTGGTCCGAAACAGTGAGAAAAAACAAAGAAAATGAAGAAAAAAGAGAGCAAAAAAAAAACAAATTCAACAAAAATATCTACAGCTAGGCCTCGTAATCGACCAACCAAAACAAGGGGAAGGAAACACAAATGATGGAAATACTGCAAGGACATTTTTTTCCGATCCGGAAACTGCAGCATCTATCACAGGTGTAGATCATGAATTAATAAGACGATTCAAAATCAAATTACAAGTTCTAGCATGCAGCAGAAAGATAAATGCAAAAAAATTTGGAGAGTACGCCAATAAAACAGCTATACTTTATAATGAAAAATACTCTTGGAGATATATGCAGTTCATAAAATTTTGTACCATGGGGAACAAATAATTCAAAACAATATGCTACCAATAGGAGATCTATCTGAGTCGAACAAAGACTACAGATTCTTTCGCGAGCACAACACAAGGAAAATGTCCAGATGTTGTAATAATGAAGACCTTATCACTATTTTGTTGTGCACTTCAGATCCATATACATATGTCCAACATTCGTCAAAAATGAAAAACTACCTTTATTGAATTAGACGAAGAAGCTAAACAACTTCTAGAAAATGAAAATCAAGGCTATTTAGAAGAAATTTTTACTAAAATTGGTTGATTTAAAGTACTTTTCATTACACTAACAATAAATTACACTTTTTTTTATATAGTTAAAAAATTTTCTTGATTTAAAAATTTATATATTTTGTAAATTTACAATAAAAATTGTTATATTTCATAAATTTACCATAAAAATTGATATAGAAATATTGAAAAAGACAATAACAAGAAATTTAACTAAAGCAAAAACACATGAGTTTTTCATTGAAACTTCTCTATCTTGAACCAATATAAGGTAACTTTTACGTTCGCTGCTTAATAAATTATATTTTAACTCGGGATCTTTCAAAAAAAAAAAAAAAAAAACAACCTTTGGCCTTTGTGCACATTAGGACTAAAAAGTTTACGGGGGCCAAAGTTTGGCATTTTCTGAAAAAATTAACTTAAAAAATTTTTAAAAAGTATTAGTTGGAAAATTAACTGAAAAAATAAGACATTATATTAAAAAAAAAACCTTTTTTTTTTAAATGGTGCGTGGTAAAGAAGAAGAAAGCATATATTTCAAAAATTTATAACTGCACTGTATTCTTAATCGGACCGGTTTCTGGCATTTCAGCCTTCATCAGCGATTTATTGAACATTGTGATAATTGTTATGTTTTTAATTGAATAGATTGTTTCTATATGAAAATTTTTTCTACTTAGGGCGGCCGTGAGGTTTTGAACCATGAACCTTCACATACACTCGTACTTGCACTTTTTGGTCAGCGCTTTAACACACTCACCTAAACCTTTTTTTTTTTACCTTTTAACACTTCACTTTTGTACTAAAATTCCACTACAAAAGAAAATGTATTTTAAACCCTCCGTAACTTTTTTTTATTTTCGGTCGAGAATTACGTTTTATAGTAAAACTTAAAGGCCAAAGTCTCACCTACCAAACAAAAAAACCGCATATCAAAATTCCAATCCAGTCAAAAGTTATAGATTTTTGACCGCCTTCTCGTCAAATGGTCCACTGTGCGTCGTCTGCATCAACATCCTCCAATTCAGGCACGAAAAAATCATTAATCATGCCTTTATAGCGTTCTCCACTGACTGTAACATTAGGGCCGGCTTCATTTTTGAAGAAAAATGGACCAATTATTCCCTCTGCCCATAGAGCACACCAAACATTGACTTTTTGAGAATGTAACGGCGTCTCAACAATAGCTTGTAGATTATCATCACTCCAAATGTGACAATTTTGTTTTTTAACGAGCTTCATCGCTGAAAAAACTTTTTTGTGAAAATCGGGATCGGTGGCCCCAACTCATTTTTAGAACATAATGGCAAACCCTTATCTTTATAGTTAAGCTAAATTCTCGGCTATAACATTAAACTATATGCGTTTTATATCTTCTTGAAAACCACAAGTCTAAAAAAACACCCTTTACAAACCAAAAAAAAAAAAAAAACAAGCAAACAAGAATGTGTATGTATTCATGATACATATCTTTATGCACATATTTTTATATAAAATTTTATTGTAGTATATTTACATTTTCGTACGTCATTTATTGGTTATAGGTTTTACACGCTCCAAATTTAATACCAGCCTGCTAGAAATAATTTCAAATAATAGTGATTTCAATATACAGACAGACAGGCAGACGGATAGATAGTCGTCGCTATATCGACTCGAGTTGTTATAAAGATCAAAGATATATATTTTATACTTTCTGGTGTCGCAGATATTTTATTCGGTATTTTGGGGACGGAATGGAAAATTGATATTAAAAAATATGAACTCTATTTTTCACTTTTTTTTTGGACTTTGAAAATGTTTTATATCATAGGTCCAACTAATTAGATATAGATAATAAGCAAAAACCAAATTTGAGTGACATTATTATTAATTTGTAAGGGGCCTAGGTCGAAAAATGGACCGATCCTGACCAGATTTGGTACGGTCACTTATTTTTTTTTACAAAAACATATGCAAACCAAATATGAGAAAAATTTCTGCACCATTTTTGTTTTTTGGTAGATTTAATTGAAGATCAGATCAGGAATCAGCTTTATATGGGGTTTATAACTAAGAATTGTCCAATAGGCTTTATTTTAGGATTACAGTTTAATGGATGTAGTAAACATAAACAAACCCAATTTGACCGAGATCTATGTGATAATTTGGATATTATGGCAATTTAAGTCGATCTAATAGGGGTCATTTGTAGGGGTCATCCTATGCCGGTAGGGCTTATATACTCAATTATAACAAAATATAATCATGTTCGTAACCTGTAGTTAGTATAAGGTTTACATGGATACACAGCCGGATGGATGGACGGACATTGGTAAATCGACCCAGAAAGTTATTCTAAGTCGATCGGTATAATACAAAATGCAATATTCTTGGTGGTTACAAACATCAGCAGAGAATTACTGTACCCTAACCACAAAGTGGCATAGGGTAAAAAAATCATGAATTAGCTCAGCGTAACAAACTACAATTTCAGATTCGCTAGCCACCATTATCGTTAATTCATCTGTCGAACTCGTTTCCAAAGTATTCATTGCACAGTGTTATGCGCCCTTAAGCAATTGGGCAGTAGTTCTCAGTCCTTTAGCCCCCCCCCCCCCCCCAATTAATGGACAACTCTGGCTTAACTGTTTGATTTTTGCTATTTCTGTCTTTCAATAGTTTAAATGCAAACAATGTGTTATAAACAACATCATATAAAGCCGATACTTGTTAGTTACCAGCCGTTATAAATAATAAGTTGAACAAAAAGTTGACGTTGGCTGATATTATGGTGACCAAATGTTGTTTTAGTGCGTTGGCCTCAATTAAAATTCATTTCACTCTCGTTTTAGTTTATAACTAAAGATTTTTGTGTTGCCATTCATGTGTTTGTTGTTAAACTTTGCTTGTTATTTTTTATTTTTTTTTTGCTTTTGTTTTCATGGCATTATTGTGGGATTTTGTAGCCAAAAACTTTAAAGAGTTTTTTTGTGTTTTAGTTTTTGGTAAGGAAATAGAACAAGTTTTTTGTTTTTTTTTTTTGTTTGGCTGCGTTTAATTGTTTCAAAGATTTAAAGTTAATAAATATAAACAATATAGTTTTTATAGGCAGAGCTTAAGAACTTTGACATTTATATAAATAATAACTGATAATAATAATTGAAAGTTTTGACCGAAAAAAGTTAAACAATAAAAGACTTAAAAACAATGAATAAGTAGTTGAAAATAATAATTTTAAGAAGTAAAGATAATAGTTAATTTATAATCGTAATTAGATTTTGTTTTACAGACAACAGGTTTATTATATTTTTTTCTTGCAAATGAATTGCATTTATGTGAAATATCTCCATATTAAAGTTCATCTATCATTCCTGTTAGTGGCATATCTCTAACTTAATAAATAATTAAATGAAAAATGGAGATATAGAAAAATACATGGATCCATCGAAAATATTTACCATACAGAATTTACTAAAAATACAGCTATATTTAGTTACTAAAAACTAACATTATTTACTGATCATACACAAAAATGTCTTTACTATAAATTCTTCCTGCCGACGCTTAGTGGAAAATGTTGGCTAAACTAAAGGTTATTTAAAAAAAATCATGTGAGTCCGATCACAGGGCAGATGTGTAAGCATCTAGTAATTAAAGTTTTTTATGGCATTTTTTTTTAATCAACCAGAAAGCGTTATCTATGTCTCACTTATAACAATCAACTGCAGGAGCTCTGCTAATTTAAAAATAATTATTATTATTTATTATTTCAACCGGTTAATTTTTAATTTTTAATTTTTCGTTTTTTATTTTATATTTTACATTTTTCATCTTTCGTTTTTCATTTTCCTTTTTATTTTTCATTTGTAATTTTTTAATTTTTCATTTTTATTTTTATTTTTCGTTTTTCATTTCTTATTTTTATACCCTATACCACTATGTGGTTTGGGTATAATGACTTTGTGCTGCTGTTTGTAACAACCAAAAATATTTGACCCAGACCCATCTTTAATTATACCGATCGAATCAGAATCACTTTTTGAGTTGATTTAACAAAGCTTGTAATCAAACTACAGGTCGCAAATATGAATATATTTTGCTGAAATTTGGTACGTAAGCTTCTATCAGCCATGGGATGAATGCTATTGAAATTGGTGTGAATCGGTCGATGTTCAGACCTAGCCCCCATACAAATGACCCCTATGAAATCAACATAAATTGCCATAAGATCCAAATTGCCATATAGATCTTACTCAAATTGGGTTTGTATGCATTCATTACATCCACTAATGAGTAGTCCAAAAATGCTCCCTTTGGCCCCATATAGAGCTGCTTCCCGATATTCACTTAAATCTATTAAAAAACAAAAATATTGCACTGATTCTTCTCAAATTTTGTTTGTATATGTTTTTGCAAAATACAAGAGACGTTACCAACCATGGTCAGGATCAGTCCATTCTTGGACCTAGTCCCCATATAGATATAGCATCCGATATGAACTTTTTCAAAATTTTTTCAAATTTGGTTTTTGCTTATTTTCTATGTCCAGTTAGTTGGGCCTAAGAGATAGGGTTTCTAAACGCATGGTATAGGGTATCGTATAGTCGGTCTAGACCGACTATAATTTTCGTACTTGTTTTTTCTTGCAAATGAATTGCATTTATGTGAAATATCACTATATTTAAGTTTATCTATCATTTCTGTTAGTAGCATATTTCCATCTTAATAAATAATTAAATGAAACATGGAGATATAGAAAAATACATGGATCCATGGAAAATATTTACCATATAGAATTTACTAAAAATACAGCTATATTTAGTTACTAAAAACTAACATTATTTACTGATCATACACAAAAATGTCTTTACTGTAAATTCTTTCTGCCGAAGAATAGTGGAAAATGTTGGCTAGAGGTTGTTTAAAAAAAAATCATGTGAGTCCGATCACAGGGGACATGTGTAAACATCTATTAATTACAGTTTTTTTATTGCACTTTTTTTAAATCAAAGAGAAAGCGTTATCTATGTATCACTTATAGCAATCAACTGCAGGAGCTCTGCTAATATAAAAATATTATTATTTATGATTTCAACCGGTTAATTTTTAATTTTTCGTTTTTTATTTTATGTTTTGCATTTTTCATCTTTCGTTTTTCATTTTCCATTTTTTATTTTTCATTTGTAATTTTTTCATTTATCATTTTTATTTTTATTTTTCGTTTTTCATTCCTTATTTTTTATTTTTCCTTTTTTATTTTTAATTTTTTATTTTTAATTTTTCATTTTTTATTTTTCATTTTTCATTTTGTATTTTGCATTTTTCATTTTTTATTTTTTATTTTTTATTTTTTATTTTTTATTTTTTAATTTTTATTTTTTATTTTTCATTTTCAATTTTATTTCTCATTTTTTATTTCTCATTTTTTATTTTTTATTTATTATTCTTCATTTCTTATTTTTCCTTTTTCGTTTTTATTTTTCCTCTTTTAATTTTTATTTTTCATTTTTCGTTTCTTCTTTTTCATTTTTTCATTTTTTATTTTTATTTTTCATTTTTCATTTTAAATTTTTTATTTTTCATTTTTCATTTTGTATTTTTCAGTTTTCATTTTGCGTTTTTCATTTTTCATATTTCATTTCTTATTTTTTATTTTTCATCTTTTATTTTTCCTTTTTTATTTTTAATTTTTTATTTTTAATTTTTCATTTTTTATTTTTCATTTTGTATTTTGCATTTTTTATTTTCTATTTTTTATTTTTATTTTTTATTTTTTATTTTTCATATTCAATTTTATTTCTCATTTCTTATTTCTCATTTTTTATTTTTTATTTATTATTCTTCATTTCATATTTTTCGTTTTTATTTTTCCTTTTTTAATTTTTATTTTTCATTTTTCATTTCTTCTTTTTCATTTTAAACTTTTTATTTTTATTTTTAATTTTTCATTTTAAATTTTTCATTTTTCATTTTGTATTTTTAAGTTTTCATTTTGCGTTTTTCATTTTTTATTTTTTATTTTTTTTTTTTATTTTTTATTTTCATTTTTCATTTGTCATTTGTCATTTTTAATTTTTTATTTTTTATTTTTTATTTTTATTTTTATTTTTATTTTTATTTTTATTTTTTATTTTTCATTTTTATTTTTCATTTTTAATTTTTCATTTTTAATTTTACATTTTTATTTTTCATTTTTCATTTTTTATTTTTCATTTTCTGTTTTTCATTTTTCATTTTTTATTTTTCATTTTTATACCATGTGGTTTGGGTACAATGACTTTGTAACTACCGAAAATCTTTTATTATACCGATCAGCTCAGAATCACTTTCTGAGTCGTTTTAGCGATGTCCGTCCGTCCGCCCGTCCGTCCGACCGTCTGTGTGTCCATGTAAACCTTTTAATCAAACTACAAGTCGCAAATATGAATGTGTTTTAATGATATTTAGTATATAAGCTTTTATCGACCATCGGTTGAAAGCTCTTGGAATTGGTAAACTTCAGTCAGTGTTCAGACCTAGTCCCCATACAAATGACCCCTATGAAATCGACATAAATTGCCATAAGATCCAAATTATAATATAGATCTCAAGCAATTTGCACGTGTTTATTATATGCATTAATCAGTAGTCCAAAAATGCTCCCTATAGGACAATGCTTAGTCCAACTAATTGGATATAGAAAATAAAAATAAACCAAATTTGAGGGGAATTGTTTTTAATTTTTTTGGCTGCAGATATGAATTTTAATATCGGATGCTATATATATATGGAGACTAGGTCGAATAACGGAACGATCATGATCATATTTGGAAAAGTTACTTATTTTTTGAAAAAACATATACAAACCAAATTTGAGAAATATCTGTGCAATATTTTTGTTTTTTTGATAGATATAATTGAAGAGCGGGAATTGGCTTCATATGGAGCCAATGACTAAGAATTGTCCTATAGGGAGTATTTCTGGACTACTGATTAATGGATGAAGTAAACTCACATAAATCCAATTTGACCGAGATCTATGTGATAATTTGGATATTATGGCAATTTAAGTCGAACTATAGGGATCATTTTTAAGGAGATTTAGTCTGAACATGCACCGATTATCATCAATTTCAATAGCGTTCATGCCATGTCCGGTAGGATCTTATATGCAAAATTTCATCAAAATATATTTATATTTTCGAACTGTAGTTTGATTAAAATATTAACATGGACACACAGACGGACCGACGAACATTGCTAAATCGATTCAGGAAGTAATTCTGAGTCAATCGGTATAAAAGATGGGTCCATGTCAAATACTTCTGGTAGTTACAAACATCAGCACAAACTCATTATAACCTGATCACATAGTGGTATAGAGTATAATAAAATAAAACCATCTTTTAATTATTTCATTAATTAATTCACTCATTTAATTTATTTTAAAAATCAATTAAAAAAAAAGATTTCAGAACTTTAAAATATTTTCATAAAATTTATAGACATTTTTTTTCCAATACTTTCCATAAAATGAGATGTATAAATTCAATGTTTAACGAAATCTACATTTCAAAATACAAAATAGACTTTTCATATAAATTCTAATTTATTTCCCATTTTATAAAGTGGTGTAATTTGGAGAGCACCATTTTAATTACTATCATTGAAAGGTGCAACAGTGCATATATATGAACTGTTTGGCCATAGAAATAACATAAAAGTTGTAATTAGTGTTTTCGTTTTTAATTAAAATGAAATTTATTTATTTTCCCATATTCGTTTATATGATATTTTTCCATTTAATGAATTTCGTTTGAACTAATTTCAAATCAAAACATGTCACTATTTCTCAGAATTAAAAAAATATATATAATTACAAAATACAAGTTAATGATTCATTTTATAAAAAAAAAAAAAAAACTAAGTTTATTTTAACTATTCAAACAATTAAAGCCAGCAACAATTTAGAAAAAAAAAAAAAACAAACATTAACAACAGCCAAGAGCATTGCAATTCCATTCATATAAATTAAACAATTACATTTCGTACAACCGGCAATTAGTTTGAATTGTTTACTCACATTTACTTATTATAAACTTGGTCAAAACATTGTACATTAAAATTGCCAAAAGAGAGATAAAAAACATAAAATATTAAATCATACATGAGTATTGAATTAAATATTTAATTACAAAAAAAAAAAGTTTACATTGAAAATGTGAACTTTCCTATTAAGGTGATGCGAATGCCAAGGTCAAGATGTACAACAAAAAAAAAATAAAAAATACAATTTACACACCACAGAGACATTAAACAAACAAATTGGTAATATATAAAAATCAACTAAATAAATTAAAAAAAAAATAATTTATATATTTAAAAAAAAAAAACTTAAATATATGACAATCAGCGACGATTCCGAAAATGTGTTTTTGTTTTAAACAACAAAAATATTTTAATGGCATTTTTTTGTAAATGCCTTTAAATTACAATAATGTGAATATTTTTAAAGTGACGTAAGTTTTTGAGATGAGTTTATAAAACATCTTCTCAAAGTTATTGACAAAAATGTAAATAACTTAAAATATGTATATTGTTTTTAGAATTGTGATTTATTTCAGGCCATAAAATATCTAAGATCGGTATTGAAATGCTCGAAGATTAAGATTTAAAAAAGACACTATTTGATTTATATTTGTGGTGATGTTACTAAATACAGTAGATGGTCGATTATATGAACTAATTTAGATAGCGGCTGTTCATTAAGTGGATATGTTCGCATAAACGGGTGAATATACAATAAGTATTTAAGGTTAATTTTTAAATGTGTTTATTAGGGATGTAACTCTTTTTTTTGACTAAAAATTTTCCAGGCACTGGAGAATATTCTACGGATAATAAAAATCGATATCTTAGGTCAGTTTGAAACAAAAACCTTCCGCACCGAATGCGATTTCTTCCTTCCAATATTTTTATTTTATTTTTTTTTTTAATTTTAAAACAACATAACAATATCAACAAACAAGCAATGAAGAAAATTACATTCGGTCTAGACCGACTATACGATACCTTATACCATGGTTTAGAAACCCTATCTCTTCAGTCCAACTAAGTGCATATAGACAATAAGCATAAACCAAATTTGAGCCACATGATTATTAATTGTTTTGCCTTCGGATATAAAAAAGTTCATATCGGATGCCATACTTATATGGGGACTAGCTCGAAAAGTGGACCGATCCTGACCATATTTGGTAAGGTCACTTAGCTAATTTTTGCAAAAATATGAACAAACCAAATTTGAGAAAAATCTGTGCAATATTTTTGTTTTTTGATAGATTTAAGTGAAGATCGGGAATTAGCTTCTTTGGGGGCTATGACTAAGAATTTTCCTATAGAGTTTATTTTTGGACCACTAATAAATGGATGTAATAAACATACACAAACCTAATTTGACCGAGATCTATAAGATAATTTGGATATTATGGCAACTTAAGTAGATTTCATAGGGGTCGTTTGTGTGGGGACTAGGTCTGAACATGCACTAATTTCCACCAATTTCAACAACTTTCCTCCTATTGCCAAAAGAAGCTTTTGTACGAAATTTAAACAAAATATATTTATATTTGTGACCTGTAGTTTGATTAAATTGTTTACATGGACGCACAGACAGACGGACGGACAGACGGACTTCGCTAAATCGACTAATGAAGTGATTCTGTGTCGATCGGTATAATATAAAATGGGTCTAGGTCAAATATTTTTGGTAGTTAAAATTATCAGCACAAAGTACATTATACTCTGACCACATAGTGGTACAGGGTATAAAAAGTACAAACTATGTATGGCACGAAATATATTTTAAGTTTAGTGTTCGCGTTAATTTGAATAGCGGAAATACACCTTGTAGAATTTTATTACACCCAGTACCGTAAAAAACATTCTTGAGCGCCTTCTTAAATGGTGTAAGAGGGTTTCTTGATATGTAAACATCTATACGGTCAGGTGGGTAAAAAGCTATTTCAAAATACAATCACAAAAACAGAGTAAGATAAATACGGTATCAGGTACGATTGTATTGGTGAAAAGATTAGGAAGTGTTTGGACATAAAATGAAGGCACGATTTCATTAGGAAGTGTTTCAAGATAAAATAGCGAATAGCACTATAAAAACGTTTCGAAAACCGAAAAATCAAAAATGAAAAATGAAAAATCAAAAATCATAAATGGAAAATGAAAAATTAAAAATAAAAAATGAAAAATGAAAAATGAAGTATGAAAAATAAAAAATTAAAAATAAATAAATAAAAATAAATATTTTTATATTAGCAGCCCCCTGTAGTTGTGTGCTATAAGTGATACATTGATGATACTTTCTGTTTGATTTAAAAAAAAGAGCCATAAAATGATCTTTAATTGCTAGATGTTAGCACATCTCCCCTGTGATCGGACTCACATGATTTTTTAATGATGAAAAGTTATTTGTATGGAATCAGCGATTCGAAAATCATACATCATACCATGGACCATATATAAACTTACAGCTAGAGAGAATCCTTTCCCGATAATTGGGAAGAAGAATAAATGCCAAGATATCAAATATTGTTCTGGAGTTCCATCGGGCATTACTCATTGGTGGTAATGAATTAAAGTTGATGAATGGAAACGTTACATTTTCATTATAATATCTGAATGATTTACCGAGCTTAAAACCGACTGTACGATACCCTATACCATGCGTTTAGAGACCCTATCTCTTAGGCCCAACTAATTGGATATAGAAAATAAGCATAAACCAAATTTGAGCGGCATTTTTATTAATTTTTTTGGCTGCAGATATGAAAAAGTTCATATCGGATGCTATATCAATATGGGGGCTAGGTCCAAAAATGGACCTATCCTGACCATGATTGTTAAAATATCTTGTATTTTGCAAAAATACATGCAAACAAAATTTGAGATGAATCAGTGCAACATTTTTGTTTTTTTTATAGATTTAGGTGAAAATCGGGAAGCTGCTTTATATGGGGCCTATGACTAAAAATTGTCCCATAGGGATCATTTTTGGGCTACTGATTAGTGGATGTAATAAACACATACAAACCCAATTTGACTAAGATTTATATGATAATTTGGATGTTATGGCAATTTATGTTGATTTCATAGGGATCGTTTGTATGGAGGCTAGGTCTGAACATGGACCGATTCTCACCAATTTCAACAACGAAAGCTTATGTACCAAATTTCGTCGAAATGTATTCATATTTGCGACCTGCAGTTTGATTACAAGGTTTACATGGACACACAGACGGACGGACGGACGGACGGACGGACGGACGGACGGACATCGTTAAATCGACTCAGAAAGTGATTCTGATTCGATCGGTATAATAAAAGATGGGTCTAGGTCAAATATTTTTGGTAGTTACAAACAGCAGCACAAAGTCATTATACCCAAACCACATAGTGGTGTAGGGTATAAAAAATTTTATATCAACACGCCATTTAATGTCCATACATTTAATAAGTAAATCGTTTTGAAAGAAGGTATTTTTAAGGTCTATGTAGTTATTTTGTAGCTCAACAACAAAATTATAATGAATGTCAGAAGATGATGTTTTGCCACCTAAAATCTCATCCAAGATTGATCTTAGTAAAAAAATCTAGGATGTGGTGCTGGCAACCAACATATTGCAGTGGTTGTAAAAAAAATGGACTCGAAGTAGTTTTTGAGTAACTTAGCAAAGCCATTTTTGTTTCCGGTATTTACACCGGTCGAGTCACAAACTATCTTTTTGATGTATATCCACAAATCTAACCTATCCAATGTATTTCTGATACCATTGATTTATTTATTTATTTATTTACTAGGTCAATGGAATAAATCCTTACAGACCTGTATAAATGATATAATTACATATGTACATATATTGAAACAATTAAATGATTTAAAAATAGAAACAAATAGTTAGGAATTTAAGAAAATAATGATATTATGCTTAATTACATCAGTGTTCAACGAAAAATCAATTAATTGATAAAGATTATTATAAACACAACAAATTCTTCTAAAAGGATCAGCTAAAGCATAGTTGGTTTGAAAAGATTTAACAAAGAGTGGTTGGAATTGGCGTGATACTCGTTGAGGAACATTAAAAGTTATATTGTTGACAAGAAAGTCAGAACAGATTTCACCATTAATTAGGTTGATCATAAATGTCACTTTTAGCATAGTCCTACGGCTTTCCAAAGTAGGTAATTTTATTAATTTTAATCGATCAACGTATGAAGGTAGATTAATTGCAGAATTCCAAGGTAAGCCACGTAAGCAAAAGAGTAGAAATTGTTTCTGTACAGACTCGATTCGTTGAATATGAATGTTATAGAAGGGATCCCATATTATTGACCCATATTCTAAAATAGGTCTTACAAGAGATGTAAAAAGTTGTTTGGTTATGTAAGGATCAATAAATTCTTTTGCCCATCTTTTAATAAAGGCGAGTGTACCTCTGGCTTTATTAACTGTCATGGTGACGTGAGATACAAAGTTTAATTTAGGATCAAGTAGAATCCCTAAATCCAGAAAAGTATCAACAAGTTCAAGCTGATATCCGCCCAAAAAGTAGTTAGCAGGAAAAACATTATTTCTAGAAAAACGCATACATTTTTATTTTTTTCAAATTTAGTTCCATTAGGTTACGGTTACACCACGAAAAGAAATTGTTGAGATCTGATTGAAGATGAATATGATCATTATGTTGACAGTAACTTAAAAAAATTTTAACATCATCAGCGTACATTAAAACGTTGCAAAAATTTATCACTTTTGGAAGATCATTGATGAAAAGGGAAAAAAGAATTGGTCCAAGATGACTGCCTTGAGGAACACCAGAAGTCACAGTAATATCTTTAGATGACATATTATTATACATTACACGTTGTGTTCTCTCAGAAAGATATGATTTTATCCATTTAAGGCTTAATGGTGTTAAACCTAATAAATCCAATTTGATCAGTAGAAGGTTATGGTTTACTTTATCGAAAGCCTTACTAAAATCGGTGTATACTGCATCTGTTTGTTTTTTCTTGACAAAACCATCGTTAATTATTGTCGTAAAATGAAGCACATTTGTAACGGTAGAGCATCCTTTACGAAATCCGTGTTGAAATGGTGACAAAATTGACGATGAGTGATAGCACAAAAAATCTGTAATAAATTTCTCGAAAATTACCACGGTAATTAGAAACATCCGATCTATTTCCAGATTTAAATAATGGAATGATGTAAGAAGCTCTCCAAAATTTTGGAAAATAACCGTTTTTTATTGACGCATTAAACAACAGAGTCAGTGGTGTTGCCAAGGAAGTAGCACAATAATTGAATATAGAACTAGGTACTCCATCAGGTCCATGAGTAAATGAAACTTTAAGTTTCTTCAGGCTATTAACAAGTTCTGCCTTATCAATTAGGGGAAAAGATATAGCTTGATTTGTGTTTATTGGATATGAATAGCTATTGGAACAATATTGAGAAACAGAATATTTACTAGCAAAAAAGTCTGCAAACATGTTACTTATTATAGTATCATCACTAGATTCGATATCGTTTAATCTCATTACAGATGGATAACCAGTAGTTTTTCTTTTTGAATTAACAAAGTTGTAAAATGCTTTAGGATCACGATTGAAATCTTCCTTCATTTTGTTTAGATAGTTTTTGTATAAATAATTGTTAAGAATATTATATTCGGCACGATGAATCGAGTATTTTTCAAAAAATACAAGAGAACCAAAAATTTTATACTTTTTATAATACTTGTTCTTCAAATTTTTTAATCTTGATAGTTGTTTTGAGTTCCAAGGCGGACCAGTTCGTTTGTAGACAGAACGCTTTGGGATGCATTCATCCATAAAAGAATACATAGTTCTATATACATATAGCGATTTTCCCCTATCAAGTACAAGAACACCTAACTTAACTTCTTTAAATTCGTTTTTGATAACTATAATCTGCACTTCTTTCTTTCAATGTTTTGGCCAGTTCTTCTTCTTTTTCTTTAGCGGATCTCATCACAGCTTTTTATATGCATGCTTGTGTTGGGGTGGCAAATTTTAGCCTGAAGTTATCGTCAGGTAAATCATCATCAATATCATCTTCAAATATTGATGATAAATCAGAATCATTACAATTTATATTTTGGACGGGTTCTTGTTCAGAACAAATATTTCATTAAAATTGCTATCATTCGGTCGTTTTAAATGGCTTCGGTAAGATAATGTCAACTTTTGAACTTTTTTTTTGAGATCTACACACTATCTTTTTTATATGTTAAGTTTTATCCACAAATTCAAAATTTCTTCACATATTTTGGCATACCTTTCCTAAGGCTAAGGCGTTAAAGCTTCTAATAACATCTGCTTCGGTATTTATTTAAAGTACGATAATGATATTTCAACGATTTGTATTTCTCGTAATTGTACTAAACTCTACTTTGGAATTTTTTTCAATAGTGATTTTTCTTTTAAAAATACATGTGTGAAATAATCAATAACAATAAGGTACAAATTTCATTCATGATATGAAAATCTGAAAAATTATTTTAAATAGTGGCATCAAAAACATCCTAACTCCAAATTTTATCGCATTTGATGTGAAACCTTTTTTAACGATCGCGAAAAAGTAAAAACGTAATTATTCGTAGTTTTAATGGACTGTTCAGCCTTGCCAGGCAAATTTTGATACTTGAAAAAAAAATGCCAAAAGTTATATTCCTTATGTACATACATGAGGTAGTTATTTCCAATTGGTTTGTTAGTAATTAATTTATATGAAAGTAGTCGGTTATATATTTTTTATTATTTTGCTGCAATGATTTTCTGTAGTGCTATCATCTCTGCATTTTCGCAATGCCAAAATATGACTAAAATCAGATATATTTTTTTCACTCAAAGCAATAACTTCATTGAATTATTCGAGTGCCTTAGTTAAATAGATTTCAGTTGTTGTTATGCTGTTCTGGCCTTGATCATTATCGTCAACTTCGCTATCTGATCCGCTACCAATATCTTGGTTTCAAATCTGGATCTGTGCCCGTGAAAGCAGCACGCCACTCGTTAATTTGTTGAATAGATCATTGAATTAATCTATATACACCGCAGTGTCGTTTTGGTATTTATACCCGATACCCCTATGTGGTCTGTTTGTAACTACCAAAAATATTTGACCTAGACCAATCTTTTATTATACCGATCGACTCAGAATCACTTTCTAAGCCGATTTAGCGATGTCCGTCCGTCCATCTGTGTGTCCATGTACTCCTTGTAATCAAACTAAAGATAGCAACTACGAATATATTTTGATGAAATTTGGCATATAAGCTTCTATCGGCCATAGGATGAAACGACCCCTATGAAATCTACTTAAATTCTCAAAAAATCCAAATTAGCAAATTGGGTTTGTGTATGTTCATTTCATCCATTTATCGGTAGTCCAAAATTAAACCCTATAGGACAATTATTAGTCATAGCCTCCATGTAAAGCTGCTTTCCGATCTTGACTTAAATCTATCAAAAAACAAAAATATTGCACAGATTTTTCTCAAATTTGGTTTGTATATGTTTTTGCAAAATATAAGTGACTTTACCAAATATGGTCAGGATCGGTCCATTTTTTGACCTAGTCCCCTTACAAATATAGAGTCCGATATGAACTTTTTGATATCTGCAGCCAAAAAATTAATAACAATGTATATATCCAATTAGTATTATCGGTATAGGGTATTGTTTAGTCGGTCTAGACCGACTATAATTTTCTTACTTATTTTCTTTTAAAATACTGGGGGAAATGTCTTCTTCATTCAGAAAATTAAAAAAATTGTTCCAGCACATTTGTTTAGGTTTATAAAAGAATATTTTATCCTCAACTTCTTCAATAGATCCGAAATCATTATCTTTTGCTGATACGATTGATGCTATAAAAGATGCTATCGTTATTCGGAAAATGATTTGATCCATCGGCTGGATTAACGGTGTCACACTTGGATGCATATAAAAAACGAACGGCTAATTCCACAGTGACAGACATGACATTCAATGATCTTTATAATCCAATATTATACAGTAAAAGCTTTGCATTGTTCATAAAAATATACAGAATTATGCATACGGACCTGACTAACATATATATCATTAGAAAAAGTGAGAAAGTATTTTTGTTATTAATAATTTGGGGGTAAAAGTTAGTCGTGACAGACATGACAACAAACAGACATCATTTTAGAGGATTTTTGTAAAACACAAAAACTTCTGAAATTATTTGTATGACAAATAAGAAACAGTTGGTTTTAGTTAACATAATACCTAGTTTATTAATAAAGCATATAAAGATCATGAATTCTAAAATAAATTATAGTAAAAAGAAGTATTTTGTAATGTGACAGACATGACACTGCCTTTATTTTCAAAATTTGCTAATTACACTTTTCCGTTCTTACTGGAAAAATAGGGACCATAAAAAAATACATCTAAAAAATTATTATATTTTCATACCCTTTTCTTTGAAATGGTATCAATAAAAATATTTAAATTAAAATTTTAAAATTGGACCAAAGGTTTACCTTTACATGGAATTACCCGAATATGTTTCCATCCTCTTAGCGCAACAACTCTGTAGGTGGATGCCATGGTGCTTAGTCTAGTAAAAAAAATATTTTAATGGGCACAGATTTTTGGTTTGAATATTTTGTCACGTAATGAGTAAAAACACATTGTAAAAAACATACAGAATTTTACTTTTAAAATCTATCTGTACAACAAATGAATTTTAAAGCCACTTTTGGAAAACTGCTGCCATCATTCATGCTTTTTTAGAATGGCCATAATCTACGGGTGAAGTAAAATTGTTGAAACAGGCCATGAATGTGAGACGCAATTTTTTTAAACGTAAATTATGTTTGAAAACAGTTTTCAAATTGTTGGCGAAATATGGCCGTAGGTGCTGTGAAAAGTGTGTAAAAATTTGAGATTCAGTTTTAGCCATGGTGGCCACATGGTCCAAGCAATGTTTAATAATCAATGTCATAAAATTATACATTAAAGCCAGTTCAATTGATCTATAATATTAATAGGTTAGGCGATTTCGTGTGACCGATGTTTCGTTCTACCGTTTTATTCCGATTTTGACCAAACGTATATTATTTGAAAGGTATTTCTTTTTAGCTGTTTTGCAGATTTACAGATTTTTAAATTTTTTCCTTTATTTTGATTAAATTGCATTTAAAGTTGCTACTAACACATACATAAAATTATACAATGCTATGTGTGTGTTTATTAAATTTGTTAATGTGTTTGTAATAAAAATTAGTTTGTTTGTTGTATTGATTTGTGAATTGGCTATAATTGATTAGTATACCTTTGGGGTCTTTATTTAATGAAAAAATAAAATTTCCTAGAATTTGCACTCGAATTTCGAGGGCTGGAATCTGCTAGTTGCAAATTATTTTTCTTTACTTTATTTTAATTTAAAGTTTTATAACTCTAAAGAAACACCCGTTATTTGATATTATTCTGGTTATAACTTATATTCAGAAATCGTGGCAGTCAAAATAAATAGTGCTTTAAGTAGTCTCGTATAAATTTGCAGTATATTATTTATCATCTTTGAAACAATGTCCACAGATATTTTTTATTTTTATACCCTCCATCCATATCACTGTGAAGAGGGAATACATCAGTTTGTTTTTCTGTTTGCAACGCATCAAAAAATTAAATTGTGACCCCATAAAGTATATATATTATTGGTCCTTATAACAATTCAAGTCGATATATCGTTGTCCGTCTGTCTATTGAAATCACGTTCATTCATAAAATAAACCATTTGCCTAAGCAAGCTTAGAATAATATTTTTTTCCATTCTTTCGAACAGGTTATTAATTAAAATGGAGTAAATCGGGCATCATTGTACCAAGATATGAAATAAAATATGGAGACACCTTTAAAAAAAATTCTAAAAATTCAGTGTGTTTGTTGTAATAATTTATTATTAAGTTTTTCAAATTCTTTACTATTTCAAATATTTTGTACAATCCAGGTAAAGCTAAAACCCAGGTGGTGGTTATAAATTTAATACTCTTACTTGTGTTTTGTAAAGCTGACATCTGAAAGATGTCATTACTTCATTTTTTACTTAGTTGTTTGAGTTCTGTTTGTATGAACTTTTTTTTTTCAGTTTATTACGTTTTGCTTAAAACAACCTACTTATTATTTAAATCGGTTTTCCGGTTTATGCAAAAGCAGAAATTCTTGTCTAACATATTTTGCCCACTTTTGTTTTTTATTGAATGAAAGAAAAACTACTTAAAATACAATCTAGTTTTTTTTATTTCTTACAAGATTGTACTAATTTTCAGTGAAACTACTTTTAATGAACACGTGGTGTGGGAAAAGTATTTAAACAATATATATAAGTTAATTACAAAAATTTTAGTAGAACATTATTAAGCATTCCAAACATCTTAAAAAATCTTGTGCTTTGCTGAAAAATTTGATTTAAGAAAAAATTAAAACCTTGTCATTAATTCCAGTAATAATATTTTTGAAAAGTTCAGATATTAATTTTAAATAAACTTAAAAAGACACTGCATAGAATGAAATAATCAAAGCATATAAATTGAAAACTCTTTGCTATCAACTATCAACTGAAAAGATGAATAGGGACAGAAATACGCGAAAATTAGCTTGAAAAAGAGAATAATTTCTACGAGAGGTTAAAAAAAAATCATGTTTGACCGATCACACGGGAGATCTGTAAACATATTGTAATTAAAGATCAATCAACTGCAGGGGTTCTGCTAATATAAACATTTTTCTTGTTATTTATTATTTCAACTGGTTGATTTTTAGTTTTTCATTTATCGTTTTTCATTTTTTATTTTTCGTTTTTCATTTATAATTTTAAATTTAAAATTTTTTATTTGTAGTTTTTTTAGTTGAAATTTTTTAATTTTTAATTTTTTATTTTTAATTTTTCGTTTTTCATTTTTAATTTTCCGTTTCTCATTTCTCATTTTCCATTTTTTATTTTTCATTTTTTATTATTTATTTTTCATCTTTTTAATTTATTTTTAATTTTTTAATTTTCATTTTGCATTTTTCATTTCTCATTTCTCATTTTTCATTTTTCATTTTTCATTTTTCATTTTTCATTTTTCATTTTTCATTTTTCATTTTTCATTTTTCATTTTTCATTATTCATTTTTCATTTTTCATTTTTTATTTCTTATTTTTTATTTTTTATTTTTTATTTTTTATTTTTTATTTTTCATTTTTTATTTTTTTTTTTTTATTTTTTATTTTTCCTTTTTTATTTTTTATTTTTCATTTTTCATTTTTCATTTTTCATTTTTTTTTTTTATTTTTTATTTTTTATTTTTCATATTTTATTTTTATTTTTTATTTTTTTATTTTTCATTTTTTATTTTTTTTTTTTATTTTTTATTTTTCATTTTTTATTTTTTATTTTTCGTTTTTCATTTTTCATTTTTCATTTTTTTTTTTATTTTTTATTTTTTTATTTTTCATTATTTTTTATTTTTTATTTATTATTTATTTTTTTTTATTTTTCATTTTTTATTTTTCATTTTTCATTTTTCATTTTTAATTTTTCATTTTCATTTTTTTATTTTTCATTTCTCATTTGTTATTTTTAAACAGGATATTACATATCATAATTTTTTCACCAACACAATCATAAGTCACACCGATTTTGTCTTACGTCTTACATGTTACGCTGTTTTGTGAAATAGAAATTTACCGCCCTGCGCGTAAAGATGATTACACATCAAAAATTAAGAACAGTGGCAACAACAAATCAAATTTTTTCTCCAAAAGTGTATTATATTTTGGTGTTAGCAAGTTAACTACAAGAAATTTTGAAATCATCATCATCACTTCTATAATGGAATAATGTTAATCTGGACAGTCCGGAGGTATACCAAATGTATTAATATTATGAAAGCTTTTAAGAACTTTTAAAAACGGCATTCTGATGGTTTCGGGTGCAACAGAATGTTTCATAAGTGCAAATAGAAAGGCAAAAAAGTACCTTCAACTGCTCAATGAAGTTTTACAGCGTTTGGAAAGTAAGACTGGGAAGAGACACATGTTAACACATACTGAATAAAATCGATGTCGATATTCTTTCAGACAAGACCTCAACTCAATTACGTATCTTTGGAAATAATCTCTCAAAATTGTATGAAGGAGGACGAAGATTTGACACAAACAAAATAGCATTAAAAAGGAATGGGCGGAAATAGAAGTAACTGTTGAAGAGAGAGAGAGAGTAGACTATGCAGATTTTTATTATTACAAAATCACCTTGGATATCTTTAATTTAAGCGTCTCTCTATTCACTTTTATACAATGCAGGTTTAAATTACGAGTATTTCGTTCAGAAAATATGAATTGGTTTAATTTTTGTGTTTTTCCAAAAAAATAATATACTGATTTATATTAAAATTATTTCCGTTTTGTATTAGAGTGTAATTAAAAAAAAAGTTATTTATTAATTCGCTACGTTACTTTGATTATATTGCTTTTTAATCTGTTTGCTTAAATTATTTCGTTCACTGTATTTAGTTTCAGATACAAACAATTAAGAGTGTTAAATGCGGTTTTGACGAATCTTTGATACCATACATCTATGTCGTTAACTCAATATTATAAACAATTTTGGGTACGGTTATCACATTAATACAGTTAGTTAAGCTTTACGTTTTTAATATCATTTAAATTAATAAATCATGGCTTTTCTTTTTTGACTCGTATTTATTACAATTTCTTATTTATTGTTTTTTTTTTTATAAAGGTAAATATCGTTTTTTCCATAGAAGACAAGTAAGAAAATTACAGTCGATCTGGACCGACTATACCATATCCTATACAATGCGTTTAGAAACCCTATATCGTTGGTCCAACTAATTAGATATAGAAAATAAGCATAAACTAAATTTGAGAGGCATTGTTATTAATATTTTTTCGTTTGAATATGAAAAACTTCATATCAGGTGCTAAATTCATACGTGCACCAGGTCGAAAAATGGACCGATCCTAACCATATTTTTTATGGTAATTTATTTTTTGCAAAAACATATACAAAACAAGTTTGGAAAAAATCTGTGCAATATTTTATTTTTGATGTGTAAACATCTATACGCGCAGGGGGGGGAATTTCTATTTCACAATACAATCACAAAAACAGTGTAACACGTAATAGGTGAGAGCTGACACATAACGCTGTGTGACTTATGATTGTATTGGTGAAAAAATTATGATATAATATTGTTTTCTTATGCCAATTTATTAAAAGCGTCATCTATGTATCACTTATATACGTTTATATTGGGATATTTTTAACGTTTAACAGCAAAGGGTTGTTGAATAGCTGAAAGAGTTTTTGCTATAAGTTATACATAAATGACGCTTTCTGTTTGATTTTAAAAATGACATAAAAAAATCTTTAATTACTAGATGTTTACACATCTTCCCTGTGATCGGACTCACATGATTCTTTTGGATAGATTTAAGTGAAGATCGCGAATCAGCTTCAAATGGTGCTATGACTAAGAATTGTCCTATATGGTTTATTTTTGGATTACTAATAAATGGAGGTAATAAACACACACAAACCCAATTTGGCTGAGATCTCTATAATAATTTGGATATTACGGCAATTTAAGTCGATCTCATATGGATCATTTGTATGGGTCATTTGGTCTGAACATGAACCGATTTTCACCAATTTCGACAGCTTTCATCCTGTGGCCAATTGAAGCTTGCATACTAATCTTCATCGTATTTGCGACCTGTAGTTTGATTACAAGGACATCGCAATATTAACTCAGTTTACTGTAAGTATAAAGAATATGTATATCATGGGATCCAGATTTTTTATAATTATTACAAACAAAATGATAAATCTATATTACAACAATTTTCGGACTGTTGCACAGTCTAATGAACTTCCTAATTATAATTACACTTAAATTAAAAGTCAATTTCGTTCCGTCTTCGACCAGCAGTTATTATAATTTCTTACTTATTGTGCTTTACAAAAACATTGAAGGTTTTTTTCTTTACAGAAGTAAAAATACAACAATTTTCGAATTGTTGTACAGTGTAAATAAATTAATTGTTATTTTGTTTTAAATAATGACTTTTAAATTATGACTACTGTTGATCATATAAATTGAAGACTATTTAAAGTCAAATTAAACTTGCGATTCCAAAATGATATTAATTTAAATAATAACTTTTCAGTACTCATTAGTTTAAGTAATTAACTTTTTTGACGGCTAAAGACAAATTTCGGTTAAGATATACATTTAAAAAAATATGGAAAACTCCCGTATATTCTGAAAGTATAAAATACCCGTGTTTCCAGCGATCTTCTAGATCAATTCGTAAACTCAGTTCATCCAACTTTCACTTAATGAATTGATTTTTTAGTCCCAAAAAACTCGGTGTCGTCTATTTTTTTAAGAATATTTGCCATTTTCTTATGTATTACAAAAAACATATAAATTCATAAACAGGAAAAATAGGTCCTAGAAAAATTTCTTACTAAATATTAATTTGCATTTTTCAGGAGAATACGAAATCTAGAGAAATTAGGGAGATAAAGGAATTCTGATTTTCGTTTTTTGTGGAGTATATTTGGCCCACTTTTGTTTTTTTTATTGAATGAAAGAAAAACTACTTAATATACAATCTAGTTTTTTTATTTCTTACAAGATTGAAGGTACTAATTTTCAGTGAAACTACTTTTAATGAACACGTGGTGTGGGAAATGTATTTAAAAAAATACAATTACAAAAAATTTAGTAGAACATCTTAAAAGATTTTTTTCTTTGCTGTCAATAACATTGGGAAAAAAATTGATTTAAAAAAAATTCAAATATTCTTATTAAAACCAGTAATAATGTTTTTGATATTTTCAATTATTAATTTGAAATAAACTTAAAGAGACTTAAAGAGTTTCATAGAACGAAGTATTCAAAGCATATAAATTGAAACCTCTTTGCTATCAACTATCTAAGCCTTGAAGAGCGAACAATTGAACTGATCATAAGAAAAATGGCTGAATACCGAAATCTGGCTTGAAAAAAATAATAATTTCTAAAAAATTTCTTCTCGAAAAGTGTACCTTATTTTGGTGTTATCAAGTTGAGTACAATAGAATGGAAGAATGTTATTATTAGCGATGAAAAAAATTTAATCTCGTTAGTCCAGAGGGATACCAAATGTAAGGGTTTGGGGTGCACTAGAATGTGACATAGAAATGCAGAGATAAAGGTATTTTAATTTTTGCTATATATGATTTTTGTGGCATATATGTTTTTTCAATCTAGAGTCAGCATTGTCCATCCCCAGTTATATGAATTTCAATGTAGTTTTAATAAGACCTTGGAGATACAATAAATCCATATCACAAAAAATTTATGAGTTTTATATTCAATTTGAACCAATATTGTGTTACAATATTTATTCATTGATATCATCAATTTAGTAATAGTGAAATTTTTTTCAATGTTAAAATTTTCTTTAATTATATAATACCTTTTTTTGTAAAAATCTTTTTAACCATGCAATTTTTTATACCTCCCTCATTAATTATAAAAAAATTCTGGACACAATAATATATATATATATATGTATATATATATATATGTATATATATATATATATATATATTCGCGATCTTTGTAACAACCGAATTATTTAGAGCTACGTCTGTCTTTCCGTCTGTGTAAATCACGGTCACAACCTCAATAGGTCAGTTGGGTTACTCATTTTTACTACAATAAATTTTTTGATATCCTGAGCAGGTTGCAGCTTAAAACCATCAAAATCGGTTTGATAGATCCTGAGATATCAATGAAAAAACAAGAAAAAATTCTAGAAAAAATATAATTTTTTTATATTGTTATAATAATATTTTTTTTTTTTTTGGATTTTGTGTCGTAGCTATCATTGTTGTTGTTTTTGTGGTCATTGGGTTTGTAGAGTTTGCTTCAGGGGTGTGTCGGGTTAGCCTCAATAAGACATAGACAAATAAATTTTAGCTGAGAAAAATAAATAATAATAGAAAGTAAGATGGTAAAGAATTGCAAATCAATTATTAAACAGTAATACTAATATAAAATTGAAAAAAATTAATTAACTGTGAACTAAAGAACAAAATATAGAATTATTAAATTCAAGAATTACCAAACAAAAACGATAAATAAATTTAATGAAAGAAAAAGCAATTATTAACCAATTATTAATTGGCAATTATTAATTGGTAAAATTAAATGTGAACTAAAGAACAGAACATTGAATTGTCAGAATCAATAAATACCCCAAAATATGAATAAATAAAAGGAAAATTATAATAAAGTACCTAGTTATTAAAAAGATTTAAACAACTATTTAAAAATTTTAATATATTTAATTCAGATTTTTATATTTTTTCTATTAAGAACTCTAAATTTGAACTTATAGCGGAAGTTTTATATTAAAAAAAAATTTTCCTTATATAGAATTTATTATGTTTTGATGAATTCAGGATATTTGTTTTACAGAAAAAGTTTAAGATTAGGAAGTCTATGCATTTTAAATATTTTTCTTATTGAATACATTTAGAGCTTACTCTTTGATATTTGTCAGATCCTTATATTGTTTAAATAAAATCAACGCAAATCTACCAAATTATTAAAATTATTTCTCCTATTTTTGTAAGTGACACTTTTAATTATTTGACGAATAACTTGTGAATCGGAATTTATCAGTTAATTTTAATTTTTTATTTTACTAACTGACTTTAAATACAAAAAAAATTTTCACATAGTGCAACATAATGCAATCTTCCTCTCGTGTTCGGTTTTCGAAATATTTAGCGACACTAACAAATCACCATTTTGGTTTTGCAAGTTTAGCTGCTGCTAAAACTAAATTTTTCCGAATAAAATTCAATTATTCTTACGGCTATATCTCGTTAACCAATTGGAATTGTGCAAAAAGCATTTTCCAGTATTAAAATGTTCTGGAGAATTATGAATTAAAAAAAAATGTTAGCAATTTTGAAGCACTAAATGCTATTTTTTCTGGTTAGTTTGTTTTACACCTTTTTCTCCTAGTCTATTCCGAAGACAGGAAACAAAATTCAAATTGGTTACCGAGATATAGCGGTGAGAAACAACGCATGTTATTCGGAAAAATTAAGTTTTAGCCAAAATAGTCATAAAATCCGACCAACAGCTAAACAAGCAAAAACCAAATTCAGTTTTGTTACTTTCGATAAGTACTTTAAAAAATCCCACACGAGATGGAGTTTGCACTCGATGACTTCAAAAATGTTAAACTGTGTAATATTTATAAAGCCTAAACCATTTTTCGGATAGCGTTAGTAATATATGATTTTGAAAATAATGCAACACCCGGTTTGTTTCGATGTTATATGCATCACTATCTCCCTTTAATTGTTTTAAGATTTATATCTAAAAGATGTTTTTTTTTTATATAGGATAGAAAAATTCCATTAAATGTTCATTTAAAAACCTAAAATTGAGCAGATTTTTAAGTTCTTACTTTTAACTCATACTCTCCCCTCAACCCTTATCCAATTGATCTGAAACTTGGCCTTGCTGTGAAAAAAGATTAACTTTGACTTAGTCACGCACAGTCACGCATAGTCACGCACAGTCACGGAGTGAATTAAACACATTTCCACTTATCCGATCGATCTGAAACTTGGTCGATAGACTTGCTGTGAAAATAGATTAACTCTGACATAGTCACGCACAGTCACGCAAAGTCACGGAGAGATTAAATCCTCACTTCCCCTGATCCGATCGATCTGAAACTTTGTCCATAGACTTGCTGTGGCCAAACATTAATTTTAAGATAGTCACACACAGTCACGCACAGTCATGGAGAAAAACTCGTATGCATAAGGAAAGAAAGAGTTTTAAAAAAAACTTGTTTTTATGGGTTAGATTATTTTTTTATTTTTAACAAACCTTTTTACTTTTCCGAAAGTATTACTATAGGGTATATTACCTGTTTTTTTTTGTACTAATGTTTAAGCATCATGTGGATTCAATTTGCGAAAAAGCAATTAGATATGGAGAGACGCTTTTTACCCTGCTAAATAGAAAATTAACAGCAAAATTTTAAAACAAAACCATTTTTTAAAATATGCCAAGTGTGGTAGAAAAGAATTGCAAAAACTCATACTAAAAAGCTACAGATTATACAAAACAAGAATTTAAAAATTATACACATTCTTAGACCACGATTCTCTATGTCACGTCTACAAGCCGTTTTAGTCACAAGACTCAGTCTTTTAATAAAAGATGTTTGTTGTCAAACTTTGATCCAATAAGAAGTTTGCTGATATGAATTCTGATAATGTATCTTATTAAAGAATAAGATAGTTTTATTTAAAATGTATTTCTTAGTATTTAAAAAGTTTTGTAATGCCACAATTTTATTCTTAAACTGTGATATACATATTCTAGCTTTTAGTTTTAAATACACTTTGATATCTGTGCTGTAACACTTTGTAAAATCTCATAATAATAAAAAAAAATAATATTTTTAGGAGTCGAAGTCGATAAAAAAAAATCGACTCCAACTGCGATTCCCAACAAGCAAAATTACTACCGACTCCACGACTCCGTTGCCGGCTCCGCAGAATTTTTTTTTTTAGTATTTTTTTATTCCCCATTTTTTATATTGATTCATAAAATTTTGAATTTTTGAGTCAAAAATATGTATGTATGGAATTCTATTTATTTTGGTGTATTTAAAGATGATTTCGTGTGTGATTAAAATTGTTTTTTGTAATCACTTACGACTTGCAATAAGTATCGCTTTTTTTTAATTTTATATTATTATATTAATTTTATATTTCATATTCCCTAGAATAAATTGTCTTTTACTAGCTTTGGGTCATTTGTGGGTCTTCTTATTATATTTAGAAAAATATATGTAGATATTTTTTAGACATAAAATAATTTTATAACAAAATTGCTTAAAAGTTGTTTTAATTTATGTTCGCGAGCAATAAGCAGATAATTGCACCAAGGATATGTACATCACAATGGATTATTTTGATCCCAGGAGCGGTGAAGGGTTAAGTAAATAGATATTAACCGAATTATTTTTCTTAAATTCTAAATAGTGGTTTCATCGAATTTAATGGAAAAACTCGTTTTCGGTAATTTTTATTTAAAAAATTTCTTAAAATCCAAAGTTGGCCTTGGGAAATAATGCGTTACCGTTCTCGGATTTATACAAAATTTTAGGAACGGAAGTTCTACACATCTTATATATTAAAAGAATTTATGAAAACTAAAGTCAGTCCGTCTGGCCGTTCTATCAGGCCGATTTCCTTCATTTTGTTTTAAATGAAAGGTATTTAGACTCAGATATGTCCTCAAGCATTGGAATTTACTCAACTCCCACCTTACTCAAGTTATACTTTTTTCAAGTTTTTTTTCAATATTTTTCTTCACTCAAACCTCTATAACTAGAGTTCTAATAAACGTAGGCTGTTGACATAGGTCTAAGAACACTCAGTGGATCAAGCTCTTTCTTTGAGCTATTAACTGCTTAAATTCGTTGGATTTGAGGTAAGTTATGCGTGGACAACCATCTTTACTTTTACTGTACGTTAACTTCCCTTGGCATTAATGTACGTTAACTTCTCTTAGCAAATTTTGCTATTACTGTTAGTTAACTGCTCAGGGTAAATTCGGATATTGTTTTACTGTACGTTAACTTCTCCCACATATTTTGGTATTAATGTACGTTAACTTCTCCTGGAAAATCTGATATTGTTTTACAGTACGTTAACTTCTCCCGCATATTTTGATATTACTGTACTGGTATTACTGTGCTTTATCTCGAGGAAGAACATTCAGAAATGTAAAGGTAGAAATTAAAACTAAGGGCCGACGCACAGCTAATATTGTCTAGAAGGAAGTACTGTAAAATGATTTTATGTAATAATTACACGCTCGCATACATAGTGTATCCTAATGCTGCGGAGCAGCACGGTTCCTGGAGGATTTTTCCATGTTTTCCATGCAAAAAAAAGCGATTCGCAAATAACCTAAAGATTTTTTTCACAAAAAAGCATAAAATAAAATCAGGGCCCCGCAAGTTTTAAAACGCCAGCCCAAAAAAAATACTAAAAATAATTAAAAACTATTAAATAAGAACAAATTGAAAAAGTAAAAAAAATTTAAAAATAAAAAAATTTCAAGTTTTAATTAAATCCCACAAAATAATAATAAAAATGAGTATAATATAATATAATATAATGCTTCGGAGCAGCACGGGTCCTCTAGTTTGGTTATTATATTTTAAGCGTCGTATCTAAAAAACACAACAGCACTTACAAAATATTTGAATTCTTTTATTAAATTGTCTTTTATTTAGCTTGGGGTCATATGTGACCCCAATTCTAAAAGGGTAATGGGGTCATATTACTTTTTTCCGAAACCCTAGGCTATTAAGATAAAATATAACATTTAAAAGTAGAAATGTGATGAATTTTTGAATATTTTACATAATATTTTACAAAAATCCAATTTTTCTCGCAATCCGCAAAAATGAACTCCTTGTCAAAAAATTCTGGCGAAGGGATTTACTTAAAAATTCACACAGTTAAAAAAATGCCGGATCCATTTTTATACCCTAAACCACTATGTGGTTTGGGTATAATGACTTTGTGCTGCTGTTTGTAACTACCAAAAATATTTGCCCTAGACCCATCTTTTATTATACCGATCGACTCGGAATCACTATCTGATTCGATTTAACGATGTCCGTCCATCCGTCCGTCCGTCTGTGTGTCCATGTAAAGCTTGTAATCAAACTGCAGGTCGCAAATATGAATATATTTTGATGAAATTTGGTATATAAGCTTTCATCGGCCATGGGATGAACGCTATTGAAATTGGTGAGAATCGGTCCATGTTCAGACCTAGCCCCCATACAAATGACCCCTATAAAATCGACATAAATTGCCAATAAGATCCAAATTATCATATAAATCTTAGTAAAATTGGGTTTGTATGTGTTTATTACATCCATTAATCAGTAGTCCAAAAATGATACCTATGGGACAACTCTTAGTCATAGGCCCCATATAGAACTGCTTCCCGATCTTCACCTAAATCTATCAAAAAACAAAAATATTGCACTGATTCTTCTCAAATTTTGTTTGTATATATTTTTGCAAAATACAGGAGACTTCACCAAACATGGTCACGATCGGTCCATTTTTGGACCTAGTCTCCATATAGATATATCATCCGATATGAACTTTTTCATATCTGCTGCCAAAAAAAATTAATAAAAATCCCACTCAAATTTGATTTATGCTTATTTTCTATATCCAATTAGTTCGACCTTAGAGATAGGGTCTCTAAACGCATGGTATAGGGTATCGTATAGTCGGTCTAGACCGACTATAATTTTCGTACTTGTTTTTTTTAAATTTTGTTTAAGAAAATTTTTCAAAAACTTGAAAAAGGAGTTTTCAAATTTTATCAAAAAAATTTCCCATTTTCGGTCTCAATGCACATTAGGTTAACAACGTGGAAATAAAACAATACTTCATATCTGAATACTGATAATTATAGAGACCAAAAAAAAAATTATGGCTGTAGTCAATTTCTTAAAGTTGAAAAAACGCCATCAAATTTCGTGACATAGTTTTTTTTTGGCACAAAAGTGGTCTGGGGCATTTGCTATTTCTTGGCGAGTTTTTATTCGATTTATAAGTTTTATAGCTTTTTTAAAAGACAATATTGATCCCGAATTATGTAACAACTTATCGTAATAATTAAGCTATAGAACGAAATTTTCGTAGAATCTGAAAAAGTCATATTTTCCCCAAATAAACACTCTAAAAATTTTCAATCGCGTTGAGCCACCTCTAAATGTTTTTTGATTTGCCCAAAACTTTGTATTTGCCAGTTTTTTTTTGCTATTCGCATATTTCTACGGGGTGCGACCGAGAGTTTGAACACTTTTTTTCCCTCCATATAATGTAGGCCACCCCAGTATGTGTAGAAGGAAAAATATTTTTAGATAACGATTTAAATGAAAATACTTCACTATATTTTGAGGTTTCTTCATAATTTAATGTTTTCTTAAATAGTTTCTTTATCGCTTTGTCGCTAGATCAACTTAAATTTTAAAAAAATTCTCAATATTTGGCAATAATTAAGAAATGATGAACTGGCTTAAGAAATTGATATGTAAACCCCTTTTTACCCTATGAAAATTTATTCTAACCCATCGGAATTTTTTCCACACAATTTTTATTTTTTTTATAAGTTTTAAGTTATCATCAATTTGCAAATGTTTATTTAATCTATAAAAACTAAATATTTTTAAACTGTTTTAATGCAAATCTCTTGGTATTTGCTTTATGGTTGAACAATTTTATATGAAATGAAAAATAAAACAAAAATAAAAATTTTTATAGAAATTTAATGAACCATTGTCATGACACATACAAAAAAAAAAAATAAAATAAAAAATAAGCATCACCTCAACAGCAGCAGGTGAATATTACATATGCAATTTTGACTAGAAAAGTACATGTTGATTGACGGCAAAAACTATTGATGTTTGTAGAAATTTATCAAAAATATCATTGCATCTCAAATTGAGAAATGTCGTCAGCTTAAATGTGAACAGACGTAACTAAAAAAATATTTATTAAAAATTCGTTGATTCTCTTAATTTTTTTTTTGAATTTTTTTCTACTTAACAAAGATTGTATTAACGCCCATTTGCATTTACGTTTACGATACGTACGAGTACACATGTAATGATGGTTTCCATGACAAAGTTTGATTTGGTTTTGCATACTGTGAAATTTAAATTTAATACAAAAATGTAGGTGTGTATAGAATCACTTTTAACAATAGCATGCTTGATTAAATTTACTTTTTTGGTTTGGTGTTTTTGTACGAGTACGGTACGTACAACATGTTCATCGTATTTCCGTGGGTAAGTTAGTGAAGGTATGATCCACTGGAATTTTAAAATGAAACATTTTTCAATAAACAACATGCTATAAAATATGATGAAATGCAGTGGTGACAGTGGTGACATTTTATGTACATACTTACAATGGCGCCAGTGTAATCTGAATAGATGTGTGGTGATTCATACAGAATTGTGAGTGGATTCCCACTTAGAATTCTTTATTGTCTGTGGAAATTAAGGCACTGTTTGAATACCAAGATTCAAACAAGTGACAAGAATATTTTGTACTTTAGGAAGATTTATGTTATATTTTATAAAATCAAGAAGAGTGAGTCTATAATGCTGTCACGTTCCCTTAATAAAACTTAATCAGGAAGGAGGATAAGCAAATTTTCTTTTTTTAGTATATATTTAAATTTTGAAAAGCCAGCGAGTTTTTAAATGAGCAAAATTGGATTGAATTATAAAATGGAATCAGTTAAATATGCCGTCTCTTTTCATAGTTGTGGTGTAACAAGTAACTGGTTATTTGACCATATTTAGCGAACAGAAAATTTTGCAGGATTCACTGAAATATAACATTCCCAAAGAAATTAACAAAAAAAAGTATTTTTAAGCATGGCTGGTAATTTGAAATAATTTATTTCTCAAGTCATCAAATATGAACCTCAATTTCATAAGTGGAAAGGTAGTCTGGGTGTTATATTCAGATCGTTCTGAAATCAGGATATGTTTTAGAGGACGGAAAAAAGATGGATCCCGAATTTTTAAACTTTTCTCCTATTTGCTACATAGGAACTATACACGAATTTGGTATCACATGACAAAAAAGGTAAAGACCTTTCTAGCCAAGTCAAAGGCATGCACAAAATTGCTTAACCTTTGTGCAATATAGACAAACATAACAATTTCCAGTAGTTTTGTATGGAAACCTATACATAAGGATAGTTCTCAAATTCACATACACTAATCTCTACAAGTAACTTCGGTTTCCGAAATAACATCTTTTACGGTTAAGTGGCAACTCTGGCACTAAAACATAGTCAATATAGGCATCATTGTTTTTGTTTTCATATTAATAATATCCATACAAAAACTACAAAAATCAAAGTTTTCTCCTACAATCATATAATTTGTTTGGCAATGATCTCTAATATTAATAGATAAGGCTATTTCTTGTGAGCTATGAGTTGTTAATCAGTTTTCTCCCAATTTTGACCAAACCTATCTCATTTGAAAGGTATTTATTTTTAGCTGTCCACTAGAGTTGCAGCTTTTTAAATTTCTACATGTTTTTTTTTGGAGTAAAATGCATTTAAAGTTGCTACTAACACATACGTAAAATTATATAAAGCTGTACGTGTGTTTATTAAATTTGTTAATGTGTTTCTTCACAATAATAAGAGTGTTGAATTGAAAAATAATTTTGGACATCAACCAATAATTGGACATAAACCTATAACGTCAATAATCGATATTTAAAAAGTGTTTAATTGTGAACTGGCTAAAATTAATTATCATACATATTAAATGAAAAAATAATATATCCTAGAATTTGCACTCGAATTTCTTTGAGCTGTGATCTGCTAGCATATGTGTATACCCTATACCACTATATGACAGGGCACAATGAGTTTATGCTGATGTTTGTAACTGCCAAAAATATTTGACATATTACAGGACGCTAGTATGAATATATTTTGACAAAATTTAGTATGTAAGCTTCTATCGGCCATAGGATGAACCGTATTGAAATTGGTGAAAATCGGTTCATGTTCAGACCTATATGTTTGATTCGAGAAGAGCTCGCATACGATTAGTTGGCATAACACCTCCCTCACATAGTAAATATTTATCTTTATATTTATAGAGCGCTATCATAGCGAAAGTCTTTTTAATTAATGTGAGTTCTGTAGTTATAAACGTGCGAAGTCGAATCAAATATGGTTAATATCGGATTAGTGGGCGTGGCATATTTCATAGAAAATAATTATTTGAAATAATATTCTGCATTACTAATGTCATAGCATATTATTTTAAGTCGCACTAATGCCGACTTGGGCGAAACATCCTTCGACCCGCGAGTTTATAATAAAATACACATTTGAAGAATAGTGGTGGAAATCAGCATCGATAGATATTTAATTTTTAAAAAAACCACTTTCTGAGATACACTTGCCTTAAATAAAGATATTTGGCGCAAAAATTGCAACATTTGTCTTAACAAAGCCAAATTGGAGTCATTGTGCAGAGATCTTATACTAGAGTAACAACCACCATAAAACATCAAAAAACTAAAAATTTAAAGCGTGAGAGCAGATGTGGACGCCCAAAAAATTTACATCAAGCCTGAAGCGGATCATTGTTGCTGCAGTGGCTCAAAACCCAAAGATTTTGGTTGTGAAATTGTGCAAAGAAATGAAGCAAAGGTTTAAGGTATGAACTGCCGATAGACATTTTTTTCATCTTTTTGAAGTGTAAACATCCATACGCTCAGGGGGGAAAAACCTATTTCACGATACAATCACAAAAACAGAGTACGATTAGGCACGTGAGGAACGATTGTATTGGTGAAACGATTCTGAAGTGTTTGGATATAAAATGAGGGAGCGAATAGCCTTATAAAAAAGTTTGGTGAAATGAAAAATAAAAAATTAAAAATGGAATATAAAAAATGAAAAATAAAATATGAAAATAAAAAAATTAAAAATAATAAAAATTAAAAATGAAAAATTAGAAATGAAAAATGAAATATGAAAAAAGAAAAATTAAAAATGAATAATAAAAAAATAAAAATAAAAAATGGAAAATAAAAAATGAGAAATGAAAAATGAAAAACGAAAACGAAAAATTTAAAATAAAAAATTAAAAATAAAAACTGAGAAATGAAAAATGAAAAACGAAAAACGAAAAATTAAAAATGAATAATAAACAAGTACCATGCGTTTAGAAACTCTATCTCTTAGGCCCAACTAACTGGACATAGAAAATAAGCAAAAACCAAATTTGAGTGGGATTTTTATTATTTTTTTTTGGCTGCAGATATGAAAAAGTTCATATCGGATGATATATCTACATGGGGACTAGGTCCAAAAATGGACCGATCCTGATCATGTTTGGTAAAGTCTCTTTTATTTTGCAAAAATATATACAAACAAAATTTGAGATGAATCAGTGCAATATTTTTGTTTTTAATAGATTTAAGTGAAGATCGGGAAGCAGCTCTATATGGGGCCAAAGGGATCATTTTTGGACTACTCATTATTATGTAATGAACGCATACAAACCCAATTTGAGTAAGATCTATATGACAATTTGGATCTTATGGCAATTTATGTCGATTTCATAGGGGTAATTTGTATGGGGGCTAGGTCTGAACATGGACCGATTCTCACCAATTTCGATAGCGTTCATTCCATGGCCGATAAAAGCTTACATACCAAATTTCATCAAAACATATTCATATTTGCGACCTGCAGTTTGATTACAAGGTTTACATGGACACACAGACGGACGGACGGACGGACGGACATTGTTAAATCAACTCAGAAAGTGATTCTGACTCGATCGGTATAATTAAAGATGGGTCTAGGTCAAATATTTTTGGTTGTTACAAACAGCAGCACAAAATCATTATACCCAAACCACATAGTGGTATAGGGTATAAAAAGAAAAATAAAAAAAGAAAAATAAAAAATGAGAAATGAAAAATGAAAAACGAAAATGAAAAATTAAAATAAAAACTGGGAAATGAAAAATGAAAAACGAAAAATTAGAAATAAAAAATGAAAAATAAAAAATGAAAAATAAAAAATGGAAAATAAAAAATGAAAAATGAAAAACGAAAAACGAAAATGAAAAATAAAAAATAAAAAATAAAAAATAAAAAATTAAAAACTAAATATAAAAAATAAAAAATTAAAAATACACAAGTAAGAAATTATAGTCGCTCTAGACCGACTATACGATACCCTATACAATTTTTTAGAGACCCTATCTCTTCGGTGCAACTAATTCGATATAGAAAATAAGCATAAACAATATCTGAGTGGCACTAATATTAGTTTTTTGGCTGCAGATATGAAAAAGTTCATATCGGATGCTATATTTATATGGGGACTAGATTCAAAAATGTATCAGCCTTGACCATATTTGGTAAAGTCACTTATATTTTGAAAAAATATATACAAACCATATTTGAGAAAAATCGGTGTAATATTTTTGTTGTTTGATAGATTTAAGTGACGATCGGAAGAAACTCTGTATGGGGCCTATGACTAAGAATTGTCCTATAAAAAATATTTTAGGACTACTAATTAATGGATATAGTAAACATATACGAACCCAATTTGGCTGAGATCTATATGATATTATTGATCTTATGGCAATTTATGTCGATTTCATAGGGGTCATTTGTATGGGGACTAGGTATGAACAAACACCGAATTTCATCAATTTCAACGGAGTTCATTCTGTGGCCGATGAAAGCCTACATACAAAATTTAATCGAAATATATTCATATTTGCGACCTGTAGTTTGATTACAAGGTTTACATGGACACACAGACGGACGGACGGACATCGCTAAAACGACTCAGAAAATGATTCTGAGCTGATCGGTATATTAAAAGATGGGTCTAGGTCAAATATTTTTGGTAGTTACAAACAGCAGCACAAAGTCTTTATACCCAAACCATATAGTGGTATAGGGAATAAAAATGAAAAATAAAAAATTAAAAATGAACAATAAAAAATGAAAAATAGAAAATGAAAAATGACGAATGAAGAAAGAAAAATGAAAAATAAAAAATGGAAAATGAAAAACGAAAACTAAAAAATAAAAAATGAAAAATTTAAAGTGAAAAATGAAAAATAAAAAAATTAAAAATTAAAAAAAAATTAAATATTAACAAGTAAGAAAATATACGATACCCTATACAATGGTTTAGAGACCCTATGTTTCGGCCCAACTAATTCGATATAAAAAATAAGCATAAACCAAATTTGAGTGGCCTTGTTTTTAATTTTGTTGGCTGCAGATATGAAAAAGTTCATATCCGGGTCATTTGTATGGGGAATAGGTCTGAACATGGACCGAATTTAATCAGTTTCAATAGCGTTCATCATATGGCCGATAAAAGGTTATACACCCAATTTCATCAAAATATATTCATATTTGCGACCTCTAGTGTGATTACAAGCTTTATATGGACACACAGACGGACGGACGGACATCGCTAAATCAACTCAGAAAGTGATTCTGAGTCGATCGGTATAATAAAAGAGTCTAGGTCAAATATTTTTGGTATTTGCAAAAAGCAGCACAAAGTCATTATACCCAAACCACATAGTGGTATAGGGTATAAAAATGAAGAATTAAAAATAAAAAATTAAAAATAAACAAGTAAAAAAATTATAGTCGGTCTAGACCGACTATACGATACCCTACACCATGCGTTTAGAAACCCTATCTCTTAGGCCCAACTAACTGGACATTGAAAATAAGCAAAAACCAAATTTGAGTGGGATTTTTATTAATTTTTTTGGCTGCAGATATGAAAAAGTTCATATCGGATGCTATATCTATAAAGGGACTAAGTCCAAAAATGGACCGATCCTGATCATGTTTGGTAAAGTCTCTTGTATTTTGCAAAAATATGTACAAACAAAATTTGAGAAGAATCAGTGCAATATTTTTGTTTTTTAATAGATTTAAGTGAAGATCGGGAAGCAGCTCTATATGGGGTCAAAGGGATCATTTTTGGACTACTCATTAGTGGATGTAATGAATGCATACAAACCCAATTTGAGTAAGATCTATATGACAATTTGGATCTTATGGCAATTTATGTCGATTTCATATGGGTAATTTGTATGGGGCTAGGTCTGAACATGGACCGATTCTCACCAATTTCAATAGCGTTCATCGCATGGCCGATAAAGGCTTATATACCAAATTTCGTCAAAATATATTCATATTTGCGACCTGCAGTTTGATTACAAGCTTTACATGGACACACAGACGGATGGACGGACGGACGGACGGACGGACGGACATTGTTAAATCAACTCAGAAAGTGATTCTGATTCGATCGGTATAATTAAAGATGGGTCTAGGTCAAATATTTTTGGTTGTTACAAACAGCAGCACAAAGTCATTATACCCAAACCACATAGTGGTATAGGGTATAAAAATAAAAAATGAAAAATGAAAAATGAAAAATGAAAAATGAAAAATGAAAAATGAAAAATGAAAATCGAAATATGAAAAATGAAAAATTAAAAATGACAAATGAAAAAAGGAAAATGAAAAATAAAAAATGGAAAATGAAAAATGAAAACTAAAAAATTAAAAATGAACAAGTAAGAAAATTATAGTCGGTCTAGCCCGACTATATGATACCCTATACCATGGTTTAGAGACCCTATCTTTCGGTCCAACTACTTCGATATAGAAAATAAGCATAAACCAAATTTGAGAGGGATTTTTATTAATTTTTTTGGCTGCAGATATGAAAAAGTTCATATCGGATGCTATATCTATAAAGGGCTTAGGTCCAAAAATGGACCGATCCTGATCATGTTTGGTAAAGTCTCTTGTATTTTGCAAAAATATGTACAAACAAAATTTGAGAAGAATCAGTGCAATATTTTTGTTTTTTTATAGATTTAAGTGAAGATCGGGAAGCAGGTCTATATGGGGTCAAAGGGATCATTTTTGGACTACTCATTAGTGGATGTAATGAAGGCATACAAACCCAATTTGAGTAAGATCTATATGACAATTTGGATCTTATGGTAATTTATGTCGATTTCATATGGGTAATTTGTATGGGGGCTAGGTCTGAACATGGACCGATTCTCACCAATTTCAATAGCGTTCATCCCATGGCCGATAAAAGCTTATATACCAAATTTCATCAAAATATATTCATATTTGCGACCTGCAGTTTGATTACAAGCTTTACATGGACACACAGACGGACGGACGGACGGACGGACATTGTTAAATCAACTCAGAAAGTGATTCTGATTCGATCGGTATAATTAAAGATGGGTCTAGGTCAAATATTTTTGGTTGTTACAAACAGCAGCACAAAGTCATTATACCCAAACCACATAGTGGTATAGGGTATAAAAATGAAATATAAAAAAGAAAAATGACAACTGAAAAATGAAAAATAAAAAATGGGAAATGAAAAATGAAAAACGAAAAATGTAAAATTAAAAATTAAAATTTAACCAGTTGAAATAGTAAATAATAATAAATGTTTGTATATTAGCAGAGCCCCTGCAGTTGTTTGCTTTATGTGATACATAGATGACGCTTTAAAAAAGTGCCATAAAAAAATCTTTAATTGCTAAATTTTTACACATCTCCATTGTGATAGGCGATAAAATGGACAAGCATTCTTATATGAATATTTTGAAAGAAAATTTAGCATCACATTACATCAAAATAATCGCTTGAAGAAGCACTTTGCATAGAATGGGAAAATTTTACACCTGATGGAACACCTAGCTTGGTTAAAAGGTATGTCTCGCGATTATCTGGACCAAAGGAGGCTCAATCTAATATCAAATATGCAAAAACCACTCATATATCAAAACGTGTGCTTAATCTTTTTTACATGGATTTTCGTTATTTTTTAGGTTTTAATGCGATGTATCTTAGAAATAATAAAATATGAAAGATTTTTTTCTGTTGAATGGTCAAACCATATCGAAATTATTTTTTCAACTTAAACAAAGTTACTAACAAATCCTTCTTGAAAATGATGGCGCGCCTACACTTTATTGATCCACTGTATGAATATGTTTTAATGAAATTTTACGTACAAGCTTTTGTCGGCCATAGGAAGATCGCTATTGCAATTTATCAGTTCATATGCAGACTTAGCCACCATATAAATGTTCCTTATGAGAGCAACTAAAATTGCCATAAAATCCAGATTATCATAAGGAGTTCGTTAATATTTTCCATCCGTATGTATATTATATCCATTACCCGATCTTCAGTTAAATCTAACAAAAAAAAACGAAAAATATTGAAAAGATTTTTCTCAAATTGGGTTCGTATCATTTTTTACGAAAAATAGGATATTCTATTCTATTCGCGTAAAATTAGCATTCGATATTAACTTTCTCATATCGGCGGAAGACAATTTCGTAACAATGTCACCCAAATTGGATTTATGATTGTATTTTATTTTTATCCAAATAATTGGACCTAAAATCCTGTCATTAAACTCTTGGTATGGGTTTCATATAGTCAGTCTAAACCGACTGAAATTTTCGTACTTATTCTTAGTTAAGTACGGTGTAAGGCGGTTAGGGAACACCATTACAAATGATTTCAATCTTTCAAGTTATTAGCAAATATTTACATTTAAATATTTGGTTACTTCTTATTTAATCAACTTACCTGCATTCCAGTTTCGCGTAAATGTTCATTTACCCAATTGCGAAATGTGTTGGCTTGTATTTCCACCCATAAATCCTCGTTACCCCGTATATTCATGCCCTTGGCTGCAGTACCCTCTGGGCTGCGTGCCACCAGGCCGGCATGTGTTATTTTTTGTGTTTCGACCGAACCATCATTATTGTGTTTCAATAGACCGGCATGCGTTATTTTAGCGCCCTTAATATCTTTGACATCCATGGTGCCCACCATGATGACTTGTTATTTCTTTTTAAGATTTAAAAAAAATTTTCTATTCACAATTATTTCTTTTTTACAACTCTTTTCAAAAATTTCTATAAAGATAATGAAAACATTTTTGGTACACTTGTTAAATATGGGTTGGCTTTCAATTAACACTTTTCAGGGCTACAAGTTTTTTTTTTTTAATTTAATCAATTTAACAAATATCAATTTCAATTTCGTTAGAGAGCTTTTGTTTTTCTGATTTTAAATTTCGTGCTTACACATCGATCGTTTTATTAAGACTGAAAAAATTCAGGTGGGTCTTGTTTTCAATTTTGCAATCAAAATCTCAACACTACACAAACATACAAAACGCAAATTCTACCTACAGTTTATTTTTCTTGTTAAATAAAAAAAAAATAATATTGTAAAAAACACGCTTAAAAAGTACACAATTTTTATTTTAGCCTCAAATGACGTCAGTAGTTGTTTGTTGATTTTTTTTTCTGCTCAAATAATGGTGACTCTAGTGGCCAAAAGAGTTTTTGTTTTGGATTTTTGCACTTTTTTTTAATAAATCTTATTATAAAATTCATTTTGATATGAGTATCATAAAAAATACGATATACAAAAAATCTCTTTCAGCCAAAATTAAAAAAAAAAATCGTATATTCGCCGTAAGACATCTGGCTCTCTATAAAAAACGCCAGTTCGTTTACTGAGAGCAGAGTTTTTTTTCTTGTTGTTGTGGCGTTTTTGCGCAAGCGCGCATTTGTCTCAATGTGCGCTGGTATTTGTTAAAAATATTTCATTTACTTATATAGCGCTTAGATTGCTATTGTTGTTTTCGTTTTTAGCAACATTAAAAAAAGAAAAAAAACATCTCAAAATATATGTAGGAAGTTGTAATGTCAGTTAATGGAGAAGGTTACTTTTGTGTTACTAATGTTTTGTTGTTGTTTGTTTGTTATATTTTTTTGAAAGAAATATTTAAAATAGATCAAAAATAACAGTTCTAAATGTTAAATAAAAAAACAAAATTTTCTAAATTATTAATTGAAAACTTAACTTCAAAAGTTTACGGTCCGGTCCATCCAACGCCATCATAAATACATGAAATATTTTGTTTTGTTTGTTAAAAAAGAATATAAAACGAAAATTCAAAAAATTTGGGAGTTAACAAACTATCCGAAAACAGAAAGTTGAGACGCCTTCTGAAGTGGATTGATAAGAATTTGTTGAATTTTGTTTCTTTCTGCCTGTGGTATTTTCTCTTCTGCTGGCTACCATATCATATTAAACAGATGATTTTTATTTGAAAATAATTCCATTATTAACCTCTATTTTGAGGTGAAACTAGAAATTGTCCATTTAGCAGCAGATCTAGAACAAATTCATTAGATATCCAACCAGAAAAGTATGAAACAAAAATCGTTGGCCTACCCCATTTGAGGATTAAACAAATGTTGAAGATTGTAAATCACAAAGTGACAATAAACAAACCAAAAAGAAATGATGGCGGAATATTTGTTTTTTAAAAATTATCTCCTGCAAATGATCGAAGATTTCGATCGAAATATTGGGTTTTAAATAAACAAAAATTAATAATAAAATTTAAAAAAATTCTGTTTTATTTTATTTTATTAAAATTTATGAGCTCAAGCCGAACTAGAATTAAAATTATCTAAAAATTTTTAGTTTAAAGTATTTTACCAACTTTTTAATTTTATGCCATTGAAAAAAACATCGGAAAAACGAACTTTACAGTGCTTTACCTCTGGTATTTTAAAACGTTGGTCAAGCCTCGAAAAATCAAGAAAAAATCTTTGGTACAAATTCGACTACCCTCGCTATGTTAAAAACGAACTCAGAAATTATCAATCAGAGAGATAACCTTTAGAAATTGAATTTGAAAAATAAAATTTAATTGTGCTTTGCCAATGGTATTTTGAATCTTGGAAAACCTTAAAAAATCAAATTTGCTCCTTTTGACAACTGAACAAGTGTTGTCAGAATATAAAAATTTTAAATTTAAAGTAATTGGCAACCTCAAAATTTTGGATGTGCTTAGGATTGGCCGTTGGAAAATCATTGCCGAAACAGAGATTATACTGCTTTGCCTATGGTATTTCGATGCCTTGGCCAACCCTTGAAAAATCAATATGAATAATGATTATTTAACTACAATTTTATCGGTAGTCGATTTTTTGTGTGTTTTATAAAAAAAATACTTAAAAATAGTCGATCAAAAAGACAAGCGTTGGCAGACAGTGCTTTGTCAATAGCATTTTGATGCTTGGGAATCTCAAAAACTTCAAGTTAGCTCTTAATTCGATTACACAGTATAATCAAAACAAACTAACCGATATTCAGTAAGAGACTATATGTTGGAAAAATCCTCTTGCTAGACAAATTATATAGTGCTTTGCCAATGTTATTTTTAAACGTTGGTCAAACCACGGAAAACTCAAAAAGTTGGATATGGCTACAAATTCGATTGCTCAGGAATTTTTAGCTGAATTATTTTATTATTATGTTTATAAACACAATAAGAAATAGTCAATCAAAGATATAGGCGAGGGAAAAAGCATTTGTAGAACAAATTTTACAGTGCTTTGCCAATGGTATTTTTATACTTTGAAAACTCGAGAGCTTCAAGTTAGCTCTCAATTTGATTACATAGTATAATCAAAGCAAACTAAGCAATACTCAGTAAGATGACATTGGTCAACCCTTGGAAAACTCAAAAAGTTGGAAATAGCTATAAATTCGACTAGTCTAAATAGAACACACTCAGATATAAATATACGATTTAAAATAAATTAAAGCTGGCAAAGTAACTCTTTGCTTGGATTCTCATTAGGTTGGTTTCAAAGAAGTATATGAATATAACTTTATACTAAACAAGTTATCTTCCACTTTTGGTTACTGATGAGAAAAGGTGACTCGACTCGAAATAGCTGTCCGACCTGTCTTGCAGAATATAGATACGTTTTTGGAAGAAATGTGCCAATGTTTTTTTTTTATTTTATTTAAAAATTTATTTCTAACATTATCAGCGCAATTTGGTTTGAAATTTGGCAATGACAAAAGAAATAGAGTACTTTGGCAATGCCTAAACAGCTGTTTTACCGGTGATGGCCCAACGAAGAGTAGAGTACTTGGCAATGCTTAAATGATAGTGCTTTTTCACATAGACATACTACACAAACATTAAGTAATAAAAAGTAAAAAGACTATAGTCGGTCTAGACCGAGGTTACGTATGTAATTAATAGAAAATGTTTAATTTATAGCAGATTCAACTGCTTTGCGTAATTTAGTTTATCAAGTCTTCGAAATTTTCTCAACATTTTTGGTTTCTTTTAAACAAGTATTCTCTGTGTACCTATTTAAAAAAATATATACATGAATTTCAAAAGGCAATGCGACATAGACCTGCTTTGTTCAAAAGCTTTCATAAGACTGAATGAAATTGTTGTTTACTTTTACCCTTTTGTGAGTATTTTTGTTTTCGTTCGGCTGTATACGTATAAGAAGCCGAGCACCAGCGTGCTTGTTACGGCCTTCACTGGTCTAGACCGTCTGCACGGAAATACGTTTAGAGACCCTTTCTCTTAGGCCCAGCTAATTCGATATAGAAAATAAGCTTAAACCAAATTTGAGCGGCCTTGTTATTATTTTTTTTTTTTTGCGTTTGAATATGCAAAAGTTCATATCTGATGCAATATTTATATGGGGACTAAGTAGAAAAATGGACCGATCCTGACCATATTTGTTAAGGTAATTTTTGTGGAAAAACATATATAAACCAAAATTGAAAAAATATGTGCAATATTTTTCATTTTTGATTGTTTTAAGTAAAGATTGGGAAGCAGCTTTATATGAGGGCTGTGACAAAGAATTGGCCTATAGGGTTTATTCTTAGACTACTGATTAATGGGAGTAATGAACATACACAAGCCCTACTTGACAGAGATTTATAAGATAATTTGGATTTTATGACAATTTAAGTCGATTTCATGGGATCATTTGTAAGTGGACTAGGTCTGCAATTGCAGCGAATTTCACCAGATTTTTAAAAGCGTTCAGGCTATGGCCGATAGAAGCTTTGTATCATATTTCATCAAAATATATTTATATTTGCGACCTGTAGTTTGATTATAAGGTTTACATGAACACGCAGACAGACGGAAGTACAGACATCGCTAAGTTGACTCAGAAAGTGATAATGAGTCGATCGGTGTAATAAAAGATGTGTCAAGGTAAAATATTTTTGGTAGTTATAAACATCAGCATTAAATTTTAGTGCTTTTGTTATTAATTTGTGAAGTGTAGATATGTAATCACTTTGGTAACAAGGTTTACTAATACAAAATACACAGCCAGACAGACAGATGAACGGACGGACGTGCCTAAATCGACTCAGGGAGTGACTCTGAGCAGATCGGTATAAGAAAAGTGGTAGAGGGCATAAAAACTTAGGAACAGAACAAGGAAACATTGTCATACCCATAACTTCGGTATAGGTTTATGATCCAATTGGACATAAAAATTTAAGTATACATCGAATTTACGTGAGATTGTCCCATATTTTTAACAGCAAATATTTTTTAATTCATATCATATGAGAGCATTATATGGAGGCTGGGTATAAAAATAGGCCTATTCATTTCATATTTTATGTATAAAACAAATTTGAGTAAAATACGTTACACTTGGAAGATTGTACTTAGATGTAAATGAATTTCGAGAGGCGGCTTCAACTAGGGAAAATGATAATTTTAGAGTGATGATTTACATATGTAAATAACCACCATATCAAGTTAGATCATGCTGTAGAGATGAAAATCTGAGTCTCAAGGGAATTTAGGTCGATCTCATATGGGACACTTTTAATTGGGCTGGGCGTGGCACCTCCCATTTTTAACATCACATATCTCGAGCTCTATGATAGCAAGTGTCCTGAGACTTTGTAGTAGTTGTAATATGAGAATCGGGTTAAACCAGTGGGCGTGGCACCTCCCATACATGGTAAATTCATATCATCATATATCTAGAGTACCATGACGGCCAGAGTCTTGAAACGTTCTGAACGTCAATTGGTTGTTAATGTGAGCAGTCGTACAAAAAATGGGCGGGATTGGGTTAGTGGGCGTGGCACCTCCCATACAAAAATATTTACTGGAGTACTATAAACCCGATTGTCTTGAAACCAGGTGCTAGTTCATGAATGATAACTGTGAGAAGTTATGTGAAAAATGGGCGGGATCAAACCAGTGGTCGTGACACCTCCCATACAGAGATGCATAGAAATAAGTTATATGGCAAAACAACGTTTGCGGGTCAGCTATTATTTAATAGCTTTATTAGGAAGAGCTTTAGGACGTCTGTTGTTAATACCCGTCGATACCAGGTGATTTTCTTTTTTCAGCTTTTTGATTATATGGGCGACATGGGCGGAGTTTATTAAATTTATATCTGCTGCGTTTATACTTAATAAACGAAATGATTCCAGGGTATCATTAGATAGGAAAGACGTGGTTGCGTTACTTAGGTGCGTTGAGATCAAATGATTCAAGGCAATGGTTTGTGCTACCATTTCGCACTTTTCCTGATTGGTAGAATACCGGGAAAAATATGTTATAAGACTGGCATATTGTTCAGTTTTTTTTTGAAGACTTTAAGCCTTAGTTAGATTCCGGACAGTGGGAGAGCCTTTCTCTAACGTAGATAATAAGTTATCCCAAGACCTATTTCCGAAGGAGATGATTTCTTCATGAATTATTATATTAATTTCCATAAACTGAGGATAACCGTTATGGATCCTATAGCGTTGCCAATTTCGAAGAATACAATTTCTCTGTTGCATCATGTTTTTAATATAATTAGGCAAAAATATGGTTTTTACAGTTACGTGACTTTTGGTACTTAAAAGATTTTCATCAATGCGATCACTATTTAAAATATTGTCGAATATAGGTAAGCTTATGTTTCTATTTATGAACCTAGCGTACTTTCCTTAATTGATTTATTGAAATTATGTTTGAGGAAATTTTCACAGGTAAATGGTCCGAGCTGAGATCATTTATCACTTCAGCAGGAGAAAACATAAGTGTGTCATTAGTTAGGAAGAAGTCGAAAGTGGAGCCTTGTCTATTAACACTTGTTGGTATGAACGTGTTATCAGAATGGTAAATTATATCATTTATTATACGAATCCAGTTTTTCGTGTAAAGTATTTCCCCAACAATTGGACCTGATAAATCCCTACGAATGGTGTCTGCTATTAAAACCATCACCTAATAAATATCTTTCACTTCCGCTGAGTATTTCAAAAGAATGAACGATATAGTCATAGTCAGTTTTTACTGGTTTTATTTGGAATTACTGATAAAAACTAAATAGGAGTAACTCTGAAGGAAGATATCCCATTAAATCGTTCCTAGATATAACCTTCTAGCTCATAGAATAACATTTATTTGTTTCTTGTTAAACCACTTTCGACAATGTTTTCTTGTCCTATGTTTAGTAGGAGGATTAACCCATTTCCTGCCACTAATTGAAAGCGTTGAAACCTTTTGAAACCATTTCAAAAAATGGAAATTTTGGATCGCCAAAATCGAAGAAAATCTATAAATAATATTGATTTTTAATATATAATTATTTTTTATTGTTAATATTTATTGCAATTATAATACATATATGTGGCATTTATTTTAAATTATTTATTCGAACATTACGATACTTATAACTTGCATTTTTGACTTAAAAAATTTAATTTTCATATATCTTCCTTTCTTGTGTGATTTTATTAGAACCGGTCCAAAATAACATTTTTTAAGAGCTAAAAAAGACAAAAGGTATCTAAATTAAGCAATATAGTTTTTTTTTTTTGGTTTCAGATCAAAGAAATGAATGTGAAAAATGACTTAAAAAATCTTCTGTAGTTTTTCGTTATCAATATTATAAGAGCAAATGGGTTAAATTAGATAATTTCAGACATTGATTGTGGCTTTAAAATATGACAATAAAAACAATAATAAAACTGTTGTAATTGGTTTATACGTAAGCTTAATCTTACTCGTAATCGTAATGTGAAGTCGCTTACGATTTATGTATTCAAAGTTCATTGCCAATAACAAATACATTTAATTTTATTATAACAATAAAAATAAATTCTATCTAACAACTAAACATACAATTTGATTCAGTTTAAATTATTTTATAATTCTTTTTTTTATTGGTATACGAGTATGTTTGATTTTGTTCGCTTTCAAAATATTTAATGAGATCATAAAAAAAACTCGTAGATACGTATTAAATAAAATATTCAAATTGTAAACAACTGCGGTAGAGAAGATATATATATTTTTAAATTTTTAACTTCAACCTAAGTGCATGTCATATAGAGATTTAAAAAACTGGGAAAAAATCAAACAAAAACTAAACAAAATATTTATACAAAATTTAAACGATAAAAATGTCATTTTTTTTTAAATATTTGCTAATCCAAAAGGCGTGGAGTGGAGGGAACTTTAGAAATGAATTTTAAATTTGATTTGATCTTGGCTTTTCATTATTATTCATTTACTTTATTACAGAGTTGTTTGCACTTTATTATCTTATGTACTTTAGATATTTGTCATTCTATGGTGTAATTATCGTGCGGCGAGTTAAAGAGTAACTTATTTACTTATTTTATAATTATTTGGCGGTATAATTTATGGTCATATATGTTGGATAAATACTTGTAATCAGGTGGGTTTTTAGCAATTCTTTTAAAGCTATTTTGAAATCGATAGATAATTCTAAGCATTTTTTTAGAGTCTTATTCAAGGTATTTAAACGTAAAAGAAATGCGACTTTAAATTTAAACTTCGCGGGTTTATCGATTTGGGCAGATACTTTTGACATCTGTGCGAAATTTTATGTCAATATCTTCCCTGGTTAAATAGTAACGGTCGTTTTTGTATCCAATTAAAAATTGGTTTGTAGATTTTCGTACTGACTGATTTTGTTGAACAAAGAAAGTCCATTAAATTATGTTTAAGGACTAAAATTTTTGGTAGTGAAACATTAAGGATATTAAATAGGGTCCTAGGTAACTAGGCTAATCATAAATATTTACGTATGGTACTAATAGTTGCATGAAGTCGGAAAAAGAGTTGAAAGCCAAAAGCGTCCCGGACGAGAAAACACATTAACTGATGAACAACATTTCGAGGATTTCAAAGATTTGGTGCCAAAAACTCATCTATTGTCAATTAGATATCTTATTACTTTCGAAAGTATCATTCAACCCTACTTTCAACAAAATAAGAGAATTATAGTTGGTCTAAACCGACTAAGAAACCCTACACCATGCTTTTTGAGAAAGGTTCTTAGTTCCAATTAATTGGATATAAAAAATAAACATAAACCAGATTTGAGTGGCATTGGTTTTAATTTGTTTGCCAGCAGATATGAAAAAGTTCATTTCAGAGGCTATATTTATATTCGAATTAGGTTAAAAAACGGACCAATCAGGCCATATTAAGTAAAGTCAAAAATTTTTTGCAAAAAAAAAAAAAAAATGTAGAAAACATATCTATAATATTTATAGGCAGAGTCATTTCTTGTGACCTCTTCTACGCTTTTAGTAATCCACCGATTTTAACCAAAAATTTTCCATTTGAACGGTACTACTATGCAAAAGCGCACCATCTTTACAGATGTGCACCATCTGGTACATTTTTTTGAGAGTAAGAGTAATTTTAATTTGCTACTAACACATCATTAAACACATAAAACTATACAATGCTGTATGTGTGCTTATTAAATTTGCTGTTGTGTTTGCAAAAACTGTATATCAAAAAACCTGTGCTGAAATGTGAATTGATTAAAAAGTATTAACATATCTTTAGGCCCTTATAAAATTATTTATTAACAAACCCAGTTATATATCTTCTGTGTGTTCAACAAATATTAACAATGAAATTTAATGAATTTTATTTATATATTCATAAAATATTTTATAAATATAAATTAAAAAAACATGAAAAGGAAAAAATTTAATGCAAAAATAAAATTTTCTAGAATTTGCACTCGAATTTTGAGCGCTGGTATGAATAAATCTGTGTTATATTTTTGTTTCTTGATAGATTTAAGTACAGATTGGGATGCTACTATATTTGGTACTATGATTAAGATAAATCTCACAGGGTTTATTTTTGGACTACTGCTTGCTGGGTAGAATAAACACACACATACAAAATTTTACCGAAATCTATCCGATAATTTGTAAATTATGGCAATTTAAGTTAATGACAGAGGACTCATTTATATAGGGACTAAGTCTGTACATGCCTCGATTCTCAACAATTTCAATAGCTTTCAGCCTACGGCCGATAAGATTTTATTTTATTTTTGATTAAAAGCTTTATGTTGACACACAAGCGGACGGACAGATGGACAGACGGACGGACGTTTGGACATTGATAAATCGACACATAAAGTTACTCTAATGCCGGTTTTCTCAATGTATTATCAAACTGCCTGTTACTTAACCAGGACATAAATTTATTGGACCGATAAACTGCCGGTTAACAATGACAATTGGCAATGCCTCTCAAAATACGTATGAAAGTTGGGAGAATTATTTTCAGTTGGCAATGCCTCTCAAAATTGATATGAAAGTTGGGAGAATAATTTATCTGTACGATAAATAAATAACTGGCAGATGAGTGCCGGTTAGCTTTGCGACAAAATAGAAGCAAACCAGACATTGAGAAAAACAAATTTCTTTAATCGGCAGTTTCTCGTTGGGATAAAAGATAATCGCCTATTGAGAAAACGGGCATAAGTCAATTAATGTAATAAAAAGTGGGTATAGGTAAAATATTTTTGGAAGTTACAAACATCAGTATAAACACATTATACCCTAATCACATGAATATGTTTTGGGCTTCAAATGCGTCAAATCTCGATCGGTTTCAAATATGCTCAATTCTCTTGATAAAAAGTATCGCATTAAAAGCTCGGACATAATGCTTTCTGACTACTAGAATAAAATTAAAAGCATCACTGGGGCTGGAGAACCTTGGGTTTATGCCTACGAACCCGAAAGAACTAACCAATCAAGCGAAGAGATAATGACAAAATAGTTTATTAAACTCATGTTAACACTTTTCTTTCGATTATCATAGTGTGATGCTTTATAAATTCCAAGCTATAAACTAGGAGTATTATTTGAGAACCTAAATTATGAACGGATAACTCTTACGTTTTGAAGATCATTCCGAAATCGTCTTTAAAGTCTGTTACGAGGATAAGCATATCTGTATTTTGTCGAAGGGGAAATACTTGGAAGGTGATAAAATTGATTTGAGAGGGTAAAAAAAGAATTTTCATTTTATAACAAAAGTTACCTTTTTGTTTGAACGCAGGAGTAAAATATTTAATAACACAGTGCAACAGCCTTTTTTATTGTGGGCGGAGGGAGGGAGGGGAAGTGAGAAATCCTAAGTAAGTCAAGTTTGGGGCTCTCAGGATGAACTTTTTCTTATGACCTACATATTATAATTTCTCATTATCTTGATGTTTGTTTGCTTAGTTTTGCAGCTATAACTCAAGAGCCATTGATGATTTCTTATGTAATTTTTCAGAAAAATTGTGGCTTAGTTTTCTAAATTTACAGTAGCCTTATTTAGGCTTATTGACCATTGGGGAGCATTTCGTTTAAAATTTGTAAAATTCAAAGTAATCTTATGACCAAAATGCTAGAAATTACCTACGATACTCGTGAGTCAAACCTATTGCATATATAAAATAATAATAAGTATCAGGACAAATTTATTACACCCTGATAACATTGTGGTATAGGTTATAAAAATATTTAAATAACATCATATCTACATCATAGCCTACTATGAATTTTTCTAATTTGAAACGAAATAAACCTTATCTACATCTACATCAGCAATTTGATAAACCATTTATTAGTTTCAGTTTATTGTGTTGTAAACTATACTTGTAGTTTTTGACTTTTTTTTAATTTTTATTAATTTCATAATAGTAATATACATTCTGATTAGAGCCTCAATATCAATAATGGTATAAAAGAGGCTAGATGGCAACGTTAGTTAATTCACCGCTAAATTACATTTCTAGGTTGTTTAACCCATTTTCGGCCGCTGGTCGATTTTTCGACCAGCAACTTTGAAGCGATGTAACTCAAACGTTAGATATGTTTTGTTTAAACCGTTGATGGATAAGACAATTTTGATCTTTTGTTAATGCATTGATTTTAGCTTTTCGTAAAAAAATAAAAGTTTGCAGATTTTCGTCAAAGGAAGACGAAAGGACTTTTTTTGGACCAATTTTCAAAATTCAGTAAAAAGTCTTAAAACTAAAATTACTTATTTTATTTTTGCATGTTGAGGATGCGGAAAGACCAAGTAACAATAATCAATTGATATCCGCAACAATATTGAAAGTTTATTTTTGGTGGTCGAAAAATCGACCACTGGCCAGAAGTCGTCAAGTAGATATTTAATTGAATTTGACATTTTGCTAGTAGGCTGTGAAAAATTCTGCGACTTTTTTTTTTATTTTCGCTGTTGCTTTGTGATAATTGTTATTCTTTTTGTACAGAGCAGACGTGTGTGTGGCAAATAAAAGTGAGATAATTGCATTTTGGTGTGGTTTTATATAAAGAAAATGTCTTTTCGAAAAGTGTTAACCATGGTAGAAATCATGGCTGCTTTGAACGAGCCGTGTTCGGACGACGAGGAAGATCAAGCCATTATGAGTTCAAAAGATGTTGATGTCGTGTATATTCCACATAAAGTAGACTATGTGACTGATGAAGAAGATATCGACGATAATCAAATTGCTCTAAATGATGGCAATGATGATTGTGCGAATGAAATTACCGGGGAAGTGGAGTTACAGTACGTTCGAGACAATGACTTAATACCTAATGATATTGAAGAGCCGCAACCATCAACATCGAAAGCCGCAAAAAGACGTGGAAGACCCAAAAAAGCTGTTAATCCATCCTTATTCAAAGGAAAGGCAGATTTTGAAGTTCCTGATTGGCAGAAACCTGGGGATTTTACTTACACCGGAGCACCAATCAACGTGGAAGGTTTGAAAAAGGAAGAAATTTGCGCAAAAATTGGTAAGTGAACAATTTTTTTTAATATCATTTAGGCCCGGTTGTTCAATAGACAAACAAACCTCAGATTTCTAGCGAATAAATTTGTAAAATTTGTATTGAAATTGACAGAATTTAAAAAATTTATTCGATAGATAGGTTATTCATGAGTTGTTTGACTATTGAACAACCGGGCCTTAGTCGTTTTAGAGTCTTAATTTTTAGTTTTTGACTTTGTGTAGGTGGTATGTCACCGTATGACATATTTTCATTGTATTTTGATGGAACATTGATCGAGGATATTACTCACTTCACGAATTTATATGCCACTCAAAATAATGCAACCATTGATGTGACACCAAATGAAATGCGGCGCTTCATTGGTATATTGTACCTATCAGGGTATCACACGCTGCCACACATCGATATTTATTGGTCAGTTCAGCAGGACATGGGAGTACCTATAGTGAAGCAAACGATGAGCCCAAATCGATTCAAAGTCATAAAAAGATTTCTCCACCTCTCGGATAACAACAATCTGAACGTAGCAGATCGCTTTGCGAAAGTCCGACCGATTATTGATGCTCTCAATGAAAAATTTATGCAGTTCGAAGTTTTCAGCCACATCTTATCTATAGATGAACAGATGATACCCTATTTTGGAAGACACTCGTGCAAGATGTTTATTCGCGGAAAACCGATTCGGTTCGGATTCAAATCATGGTGCTTGTGTTCAGAGCAAGGATATCTATTCTTTTCCATACCATACGGTGGCTCGGCAACTCCCCATGATAAAAATATCGGCCTTGGCGCTCAAACGGTTTTGAATTTGCTTGAAAATGTATCTGATCCCGATTGTCATATTATTTTCTTTGACAATTTTTTTTCCTCCTATCATCTTATGTGTCTACTGCATGAACGCCGTTTCTTTGCAACTGGCACAATACGTGAAAACAGAATGGCGAAAATTCCATTAGCAAATTTAAAAAAGGCTGAACGTGGCGAATTTGACCAATTATTCGATGCTAAGCAAGAAATATTGGTCATCCGTTGGAATGACAATGCAGTTGTGAATGTCATTACTAATATTTCTACAGTCGAGCCTTTGTTGAATGCTCGAAGATATTGTCGTACGCAAAGGAAAACAGTTGCGATTCCCCAACCTAAAGTGATTCGTGAATATAACCAAGGTATGGGAGGCGTTGACCTTCACGACAACGCAGTGGCCAACTATCGAATATGCATCCGAGGAAAGAAGTGGTGGTGGCCACTATGGACCAACGCTCTCGGCAATGTAATGGTCAATGCTTGGAAGATGCATTGCATGTTGGCAAAGCATGAAAACATAAAGCCACTTACTCAATTAGAGTTTCGTTCTGCTGTTACTACCAAGCCACTGACTTCCAATATGATGAACGAAGACATGGAAGATAACGCTGCTGATGTTGATAAAAAAGAATGCCCTCCTGGTTTCCCACGGATCGACGAAAAAACCATATTGTGGTAAAAACCCTCAAAACAAATATTGTCGCTGCAATGTATGCAAAAAACATAAAATTTTTACATGCAAAAAATGTAATGTTTACTTGGACACCAAATGTTTTGATGAATACCACCAAACTATCTAACCTTTTTTGCGTTAATTATTCATATCTTTATCAACAAATAACATTTTTGATACAACTAAAAACGAATAAATTGAATTAAAGCTAAATATTCATAAAAAAACGCATTTCTTTATTTATACATATATGTAGATGTTGACTTCTGGCCAATGGTCGATTTTTCGACCACTTCATATCTAGAGAACAACAATTAAAAAAAAAAAATTTTTTTTTTTTAATTTTTCTAAATTGAGATCCTAAAAGTAAGTATTTAAAAGGAATTCAAAAAATTCCCTCGATTTCTGGTAGCGGCCGATAATGGGTTAATAAAAGGTTTTTTTTTACCCTATACCACTATGTGGTTTGGGTATAATGAATTTGTGCTGCTGTTTGTAACTACCAATAATATTTGATCTAGACCCATCTTTTATTATACCGATCGACTCAGAATAACTTTTGCTAATAACTGGTAAATTATTATATTCATTAGTTCCAGCAAAACAGACACGTTGTTTCGATAATTCTAGACAACATCTTGTTAACGATAAATTTTGACCTTGCCTTATAACTCGAAGTGTAATTTGTATATTTTGTTGAAGTTGAATTTTGAATTGATGAAATGCTTACACCTTTAATACATTTAAAAACAAAACTTCACTAGATGAATCTTATACAAACCCCTGACAGGAAGGATATTTTCAGCATACCGCCTAAAAAGTTCTAAAGTGTGATAGAGGATCGGCAAATTAAATACCAGTTCCAAGGTTATGTTTTGTGCTGCATGAAGACTTTTTAAAGAAGCAGTGTATTAAGACACATAGATGTTAGGAAGATTAGATAAATGGCTGTGAATTAAACTTTCGTAAATCAACATTTGCGTTTTACAATTAAACTTGCTTTTTAATTTGTACAAAACAGCAGTCACAGAAGATATTTTAGTTTTAATTAAATTTATGTGTTTTGTCCATTGCAAGTTACTGCAAAATTGCATGCATAAATATTAAACAGCATGAGATGCTGTTATGGGGACTCCATCGTTTTTAAAACGTACGTTCGGAATCTGATAAACTTTGTTTTATCTGTGTTCAAATTAATTTATTAATCCTGACATATCAAAATATCATTGCAGCATCGTAGTCTACCTGAGCTTGTAATACAAATTTGAGTTTATAACCATAGAACAAGCAGATGCCATCAGCAAACATGAAAGGTTTTCCATTAAAAGTAATGTTCGGAATATCATTGATATATATTTTGAAAAAACGTAGGCCGAGCGTATTCCACATTTTACTTGGAACAGAGAGCTTTTAGCGTTACCCATTTCGGCAAATTGTTACCCATTTTTTGATAATTTTCTAAAACTTGGATTGAGTTATTTGACATTCCTACTACATATATCCAATTTCTTTAGCAATATAATATGACCAACCAGATCAAAAGCTTTCGACAAATCATAAAACACTTAAGCAACACCAGTGTTACCAGCGTCAAAACCCACACAAATATGATCAACAACGTTCACAACTGCTTCTTCAACTCTAGAAACTCTGCAAAAGTAAAATTGGCATTCAAGCAATATATTCTTACTATTCAAATATTCAGAAAATTGGTTAGACACAATTCTCTCAAGAACTTCGTCAATAACCGACAACACAGAAATGGGACGGAATAACTGAACTCTCTCCGAAAAACCTTGTGTATCTTCAAATCATTTGGATATTCACCACAATCAATCGTTTTGCCAAATAAAACCGATATTATTTCTGCCACTTTATCTTTCCTACTCAGAAGTATTTTAGGTGAAATTTAACAGACCCTACACTTTCGTTTGGAGATAAATTATTCAATATATCTAATTTGGCTGATGACAAACACTATAAGACAGAGACTCCAATTATTTATAAACAAGTATCTACGAATAATATTTCGAATACAGAGCTCTGGAGGCTGACAAAGGAAGAACCAATAATTCGGCAAATAACAGGAAGAAAATCGAGATGGATAGGACATACTCTCCGTTAACCTATTGGCAGCGTACGAGAGCCGCCTTAGAATGGAAACCCCAAGGAAGTCAGTGCTCCGGTCGTCCAAAAATACATGGCGTAGAACAATTTTAAATGAACTTGAGAAAGTAAAGAAATCTTTTGATGAAATTAGTGTAATTTTATTGTAGAAGTCCTATGTTCATAAGTGGAATAAATAAAGGTATAAAAAAAAATCTAACACGGATTCATTATTTACCTTTTTAAGAACAAATCTTGTTATTACCAGCCTTAGTATTCTTAAGCCATTCATATTAACTCCTGTAAAGCATTGCATGGTACTTCGCATATTTTCAATTGAATTACAAAAGTTCAGATTAAAAACCTCCACTTTATCATTTTCGGTTTTTAAAAGGTTACCATCCTGCGAAAAAATACCCTTTGTGCTTTTCATCCTATCTTTCAACAGTTTATCTTTAATATGTAATAACGATATGAAATTGGTAGAAATTCATGATGTAATTTTTCTTTGAATATTAGGAGTTATTTAATTTTTTGTTGTACATCGTAATGCTGCTGTGGTTAGTACATCTATTAATTGTTTACAATGCTCGCAAGGACTCCGTGTGCTACTAATTTGATTCAGGCCTTCATCACGTTTTGCCCCAAATTTATTGTAATCGAGTTTGAACCATCTTTTTGTTATATATTCCATACTGCTTGTATGCATTTTTAAATTGCAAACTGATTAAGTTCTGATCCGATTTATTTATTAAAGTTTTTAAGCTTGATAATATGTAAACCCGGAACCTCCTGTTTGCTTCGCTTGCACTAAACACTTTACATATAATTTTTTTTGTTGTATTTAAGATCTTAATATAGTTGTTTCATTGTAGTTCATTTCTAGCTTAATTTATTTTTTAAATATAATAATTTAGTATGTTACTAAGATGGATTTCCGATCATTATAACGCTTGTTCTTGCAGTAATGCAAAAACTGTTACTTTTGTTTTTTTAGACCTTCTTTTGTCTACCAAAATATTATAATGCTTGGCATTAGAAATAATGAAATACGAAAAGCTTGTAGCTTTAATCATTATATCCCTCTGTATTATTTTGGGTTGAAAAAAATTGTTTTTTTAATCAAGCCAAACAATAAATACATGTGTCAAAAATTCTATTCAAAATGTATACTCATACCTTTTAGTTTTAAGGCTTAGTATTTTTCAATAATCTATTCTTGCAATTGAACATAAATCTCATTTTATTAATTTAATACAGAATTGATTGTTGAAGTACCATCCAGCTGGTGATGATACTAAGTAAACAGCTCACCATTAAATCATTCTGACATATTTAGACCTTTTTCACTGCTTACTGAATTTTTTATTTAATATATTCAATTCAACTTTTAAGAATTTCATAAACTATTTTGTTTTGCATATTAAATAAACCAGTTTTGTAGGCATTTAATAGGTAAAGAAAAAATTTTAATCACATAGTTATGAGAAAATAATATGTGGGTGAATTCTACTAAATCATCGGATATAAATTTTGGTTTTAATACAACAACTTTGCCAAAAATTAAAACAAAAAAACAAAAACAAAAATATATATATGTGTTTAAAAAATTTATTACTAAAATTCACACCTACTTGCTAAAAATAAGTAAGAGAGAGAGAAAGAAGTAACTTGTAAATGTTACACCCACTTAAGGTATAATGAAAACGTCAAATATAAAACCATTCATAAATATTTCCTAAGAATATTTCTTACAATAATAACATAAAATATTTATTTATATATTATTAAAATAAACATAACATGATACACATACATACATACATACAAACAAACATATATGAACTGATTATTTTAAACCGTTTTTTTGTTGTTGTGTATAATTCAAACAATATATCTATAAATTAACAACCTACATACTGTATCAAGTCTTTTTTGGTAATTGCTTTAATACTTTTCAAAACAAGTTTGTTGCTTAAGTCTTTTGTTTTCCCTTCAAAAAACTACACAACGTTCTTTTCTATTTTATTTTATTTTTATTTTTTTAATAATTGTTTTCAGAGTATAAAACTTAAATTTTTCAACACATGTTATGAGTCTTCTTTGAAAATAATTATAAAGTAAAAGTGCAAATCATTTTCATTTAAAAAAACGAAAAAAAAAATATATAATGTTCATCAATGTTCATGCCCATAGCTAAGAAAAATATTTATAATGTTTTTTAAATGTTTCTGGTATTTATTTGTTTGTTTTTTTCTTTTGTTCAAAGTTGTGTATTGAAAATAATAACTCTATATGATTAATTAAGTTGAGTGCATTTTCGAAATCATGTTCCAGCTCATGTTCAAAGCAATTTTAAATTACTTTTTGTGGTATTCTATTATAAGCAATTTAATTGAATATTACTATTGTTTAATATTACTTTAATTTTAAAATGCTTTTAAGTTTAAATATATATGGAGTTTTTTAGATTGAATAATTAAAGTAATAATAAACGTAATGTTTTTTTAAACTCTTTCTTTTAACTCATACTCTCTGCCGGTCTGCTGTCTGTCGTGGGGCAAACCCATTCCACCTTATCCAATTGATCTGAAACTTGGCTTAGGGCTTGTGGTGACTACGGATTAATTCTGGGTGATCAAGCACAGTCACGCATAGCCGCGCACAGTCAAGGAGTGATTTAAACCCATTTACCCTCTTTTGATCGATCTGAAACTTGGTCGATAGACTTGCTGTGAAAAAAGATTAACTTTGACATAGTCTTGCACAGTCACGCACAGTCGGAGTGATTAAAGCCCTATTTCCCCTTATCCAATCAATCTAAAACTATATCCACAGACTTGTTGTCACCAAATATTAACTTAAAGTTAGTCACGCATAGTCATGTACAGTCACGAAGTGATATAAACCATATTTTCCCTCATCCAATTAATTTGAAACTTGGTCAATAGACTTGTTGTGACCAAAGATTAATTTTAAAAAAGTCATGCAAAATCACGCATAGTCACGGAGAGATTCAAAGATCATGTGCATAAGGAAAGAAAGAGTTTTAATAAAAACTTTGTTTTTATGGGTCCGATTATTACGAGGGAAGCAACTAATTTTTTCGATGTTTCACAAACAGAATGACGAACTGATATGTACCGTCTGCAGAGTGTAAAATATCAATTAACAACATTAATATATCCAGTCATCCCACCCAGTTATGTGTCTTAAGTCTTTGGTTATAAATCATTAACTCTGGTAAATCTTAGCTTTCTAATGCAGACATGGCTTAAAGAAAAACTAGCAAAAAGACTAGAGAAAATAAATTTAATTATTAGAATTTGTCGGGTGTTTGAGAAGAAATTAAAAAAGAAAGAAAACTAAAATTTAGAACAAAAGCTAAAGCTAAACAAAGGTACAAAACAAAACAATCATTATAAAAACTGTAACGACAGCAATTAATACCGCTATGAACTTTAGTTGAGTAGTACAAAGTAAAATTAATATTAATTTAATATAGTTATAACAAGTCTTTGAAAATATATGTGAGTATTGCTTTAAAGAAAAATAATTGTTAAAAGGGATAGATTCTTCTTGATTCTTTTGAAAATATTATTTAAAATTGACCTTGATATTTTGTTGTATAAAATTTAATAATGATGTTTTTTTTTTTTTTTTGGATGGTAATATTATTATCACAATATTTGAATAAAATGAAAAACTATCAAACTGCAAGAGATAAATATGAATAACAATAGCAAACTAATTAATACTTTACAGACAGTGTGGTCAATTAAACGTATTTTTTGTATTTTTTAACATCTGAAACAATGATTTGCATTTCACGAACATGTTACGCATTTAAATAAAGTTGAATCGATAAAAATATAGAATTTGAAGATATCTACACATATAGTTTTCCTTATTAAAGTGTCATTAGGAAAATAAAAAAATTATTCCAGATGTAGAGTAAAACAGTAGACACTCCACGTTTGACATTTTATTCGGTTAGCCGCAAATACCTGTAGCTATTTCTCAAATGCATTCACTCAAATATTTTTCTATTACTATTTTTTATTGCATTCAAAATTGTGAAGCTTAAAACGATTTACTACCTTATATTTAACTTTATATTATAGCAATAGGCTACAAATAATTAAAAAAAAAATTCTGAAGTTATAGAGTGACTTTTTTTTAAGAAATGCGAGATACTAAACTCGAAAATCTTAATAAAATATTTTTCCATTAAAAGTTTTTTTTTGTGGCTAGTTTTATTGGTTGTTTATTTTTTAACCTATTTTGACTATTTACTCTATATCTTGAATTAGGAACAACCCAGCTGTTCATTAGAAGGTCAGTATGAAGGTAATTAAAAACACAACAAAACAAGTGTATATTACTTTGATTCAAAACTTGAAATATTAAAAAATTGCTTTTTCGCCGAATATTATATTTTAAATTTAAAAATTTGTTTTATATTAATTTCATTTTCTTTTTTTTATTTATTTTATTTTATTTATATTATTTATTTTATTTATTTTATTTATTTTATTTTATTTTATTTTATTTTATTTTATTTTTTTTTATTTGATGTTATTTCATTTTAATTTATTTCATTTCATTTCATTTTATTTTATTTTATTTTATTTTATTTTATTTTATTTTATTTTATTTTATTTTATTTTATTTTATTTTATTTTATTTTATTTTATTTTATTTTATTTTATTTGAATTTATTTTATTTTATTTTATTTTGACTTATTTTATTTTATTTTGTTTTGTTTTATTTTATTTGATTTTAACTTATTTTATTTTATTTTATTTTATTTTATTTAATTTTATTTTATTTGATTTTATTTTAACTTATTGTATTTTATTTTATTTTATTTTATTTGATTTTTTTTATTTTAATTTATTTTAATTATACTTATTTTATATTATATTATTTTGTTTTTTATTTTATTTTTTTTTAATTTTATTTAATTTTTTAACTTTATTTTATTATATTTTTATTCTATTTTATTTTATTTTGTATTATTTTATTTAATTTTATTTTATTTTCTTTTCTTTTTTTTATTTTATTTCATTTTAATTTATTTTACGTTATTTTATTTAATTTTATTTTATTATTTTTTTTTATTTTATTTTCCTCTATTTTCTTTTATTTTATTTAATTTTAATTTAATTTATTTTATTTTATTTTATTTTCTTAATTTTTTTTATTTTTTTTATTCCGTTTTGTATTAGTTTAATTAATTTTATGTAATTTTATTTTATTTTATTATAATTTATTTTCATTATATTTCATTTTATTTTATTTTATTTTATTATTTTTTTTTAATTTTATTTTTTTATTTGGTTGCATTTTATTTTATTTTTTGATTTTATTGTATTTTATTTTATTTTATTTTATTTTATTTTTTTTTATTTTATTTTATTTTATTTTATTTTATTTTATTTTATTTAATTTTAATTTATTTTATTTTGTTTTATTTTATTTTATTTTATTTTATTTTATTTTATTTTATTTTATTTCATTTTATTTAATTTTATTTTATTTTATTTCATTATATTGTATTTTATTTAATTTTAATTTATTTTATTTTATTTCATTTTATTTTGTTTTATTACATTTTCTTAATTTTTTTTATTTTTTTTATTCCGTTTTGTATTATTTTAATTAATTTTATGTAATTTTATTTTATTTTATTATAATTTATTTTCATTATATTTCATTTTATTTTATTTTATTTTATTTTATTTTATTTTATTATAATTTTTTTAATTTTATTTTTTTATTTGTTTGCATTTTATTTTATTTTTTGATTTTATTGTATTTTATTTTATTTTATTTTATTTTAATTTATTTTTTTTTTATTTTATTTTATTTTATTTCATTTTATTTAATTTTATTTTATTTTATTTTATTTCATTATATTGTATTTTATTTTATTTTATTTAATTTTATTTTATTTTATTTTATTTTATTTTATTTTATTTTATTTTATTTTATTTTATTTAAATTTATTTAATTATGTATACTTATTTTATAGTATTTTATTTTATTTAATTTTTTTTAATTATATTTTATTTTGTTTTTATTATATTTTAGTTTATTTTGTATTATTTTACTTAATATATTTTTATTTTCTTTTTTTATTTTATTTAATTTTATTTTATTTTATTTATTTTATTTAATTTTATTATATTTAATTTTATTTTATTTTATTTTTTTTTTTATTTTATATTATTTTATTTTATTTTATATTATTTTATTTTAATTTATCTTATTTTATTTTATTTCATTTTATTTTATTAAATTTTTTATACCCTATGTGGTTTGGGTATAATGACTTTGTGCTGCTGTTTGTAACTACCAAAAATATTTGAGCTAGACCCATCTTTTCTTATACCGATTGGCTCGTAATCACTTTCTGAGTCGTTTTAGCGATGTCAGTCCGTCCGTCTGTGTGTCCATGTAAACCTTGTAATCAAACTGCAGGTCGCAAATATGAATACATTTTGATGAAATTTGGTATATATTCTATCGGCCATAGGATGAACGCTATTGAAATTGGTGAAAATCGGTCCATGTTCAGACCTAGTCCCCATACAAATTTATGACATAAATTGCCAGAAGATCCAAATTATCATATAGATCTCAGTAAAATTGTGTTTGTATGTGTTTATTGCATCCATTAATCAGTAGTCCAAAAATAATCCCTATTGAACAATTCTTAGTCATTGGCCCCATATAGAGCTGCTTCCCGATCTTCACTAAAATCTATCAAAAAAACAAAAATATTACACAGATTTTTCTCCAATTTGGTTTGTGTATACTTTTTCAAAATGTAAGTAACTTTAACAAATATGATCAGGATTAGTCCATTTTTTGACCTAGTCCACATATAAATATCGCACCAGATACGCTGCAGCCAAATTAATAACAATACCACTCAAATTTGGTTTTTGCTTATTTTCTATATCCAGTTAGTGGAACGAAGAGATAGGGTTTCTAAACCATGGTATAGGGTATCGTATGGTCGGTTTTGACCGATTATAATTTTCTTGTTTTATTTTATTTTATATTAGTTTATTTTACCTTATATTATTTTCTTTTATTCTATTTTATTTAATTTAATTTAATTTTTTTAATTTATTTTATTTTTTTTTTGATTCTATTTTAATTTATTTTGTATTCTTTTATTTTATTTTATTTTATTTTATTATAACTAATTTTCATTATAATTCATTTTGTTTTATTTTATTTATTTTTTTTGTTGCATTTTATTTAATTTTTTTTATTTTATTTATTTCATTTTATTTAATTTTTTTAATTTATTTTATTTTACTTTTTTAATTTTGTTTTATTTTTTTTATTCTATTTTATTTTATTTTATTTTGTATTATTATATTTTATTTTATTTTATTTGATTTTATTTAATCTTTTTGTATTATATTAGTTGATTTTATTTTATTTTATTTTATTTCAGCTCATTTTATCTTATTTTATTTTATTTTATTTTACTTTATTTTATTTTATTATATTTTATTTTATTTTATTTTTTTTTATTTTATTTTATTTTGTTGCATTTTATTTTATGTTTTTTTTCATTTTATTTTATTTGATTTGATTTGATTTGATTTTATTTTATTATAATTAATTTTTATTTTGTTGCATTTTATTTTATTTTGTTGCATTTTATTTTATTTTTTTATTTCATTTTATTTTATTTATTTCATTTTATTTAAATTTTTTTATTTAATTTTATTTTCTTATTTCATTTTATTTTTTTTATTCTATTTTAATTTTATTTTATTTTATGTTATTTTATTTGATTTTATATACTGGTTTTTGGAAACTATATAATGAAGTAGATTTATTGAATTTTTATCTTAATAAATAATATAATCTAAATATTGCAATTACATGTTATCACATGGCACTATCATAGTACCAGAACGTAGAGAATGACGTGTACCATATTATATTAGTTGATTTTATTTTATTTTATTTTATTTTATTTTATTTATTTTATTTTATTTTATTTTATTTTATTTTATTTTATTATATTTTAATTGGTTTTATTTTTTTATTTTATTTATTTCATTTTATTTTAATTCATTTTATTTTATCTTATTTTATTTCATCTCATTTTATTTTACTTTATTTTATTTTATTATTTATTATATTTTTTAATTTATTTTATTTTATTTTATTTTATTTAATCTTTTTGTATTATATTAGTTGATTTTATTTTATTTTAATTTATTTCAGCTTATTTTATCTTATTTTATTTTATTTTACTTTATTTTATTTTTTATTATATTTTTTATTTTACTTTATTTTACTTTATTTTATTTTATTAGATTTTATTTTATTTTATTTTTTTTTATTTTATTTTATTTTGTTGCATTTTGTTTTATGTTTTTTTCATTTTATTTGATTTGATTCGATTTGATTTGATTTTATTTTATTATAATTAATTTTTATTCTGTTGCATTTTATTTTATTTTGTTGCATTTTATTTATTTTTTTTTATTTCATTTTATTTTATTTATTTCATTTTATTTAAATTTTTCTATTTTATTTTATTTTATTTTATTTTTTTTATTCTATTTTAATTTTATTTTATTTCATGTTATTTTATTTGATTTTAAATATTGGTTATTGGAAACTATACCATGAAGTACATTTATTGAATTTTTATCTTAATAAATAATATAATCTAAATATTGCAATTACATGTTATCACATGGCACTATCATAGTACCAGAACGTAGAGAATGACGTGTACCATATTATATTAGTTGATTTTATTTTATTTTATTTTATTTTATTATATTTTATTTGGTTTTATTTTTTTATTTTAATTTATTTATTTCATTTTATTTTAATTAATTTTATTTTATTTCATCTCATTTTATTTTATTTTACTTTATTTTATTTTATTTTATTTTTTATTATATTTTTTATTTTATTTTATTTTATTTTATTTTATTTTATTTTATTTTATTTTATTTTATTTTATTATATTTTATTTTATTTCATTTCATTTCATTTTATTATATTTTATGTTATATTATTTAAATTTATTTTATTTTTCTTGTTTTTTTTTCGTATTAAATTTTTTTTTTTATTTTTAAAATTTTTTATTCCAAAAAAAATTATCAAAAAAATTTTTTTTTATAATTTCTTAGTAAAAGATTTTTTTTTGTGAAAACAACAATTTGACAAAAGAAAAATAATTATTTATATACATCTTTTTAATTATTTTTATTGATTTATTTTTTTATTGTTTCAAAATATATATATTTTTTTGTAATATACTTTAAAAGATTTTTATTTATTTAAGACAATGAAAATTTTGTTGTGACAACTGAATATAATGCCAATCGAATCATTTGTTTGCAATAGCTGATAAATTCATTTGTATCAAGAGCGTTTTGGTCGAAGCAATGTCAGAAGGATGTGATAACCTAAATATTAAGTTGCAGTAAATGAATAACACTATTGACAATAAATTCGATTTCTACTACACATCTGTATTCTGACGACTAGAAATAAAAGGCAGAGCAAATTTTCTTAAATTTTCTATTATGATGAAATGTTAATTGTTAGTCCTAATCAACCCTAAATTCTGTCACTAACATCGTGGAATAATGGTTGGCAATAAGTTCTGTAGCCACAACGAATTTGTCTTGTGTATGCCCCAATAACTAAATCTTTGACTCAATGCATTTTGTTATCCGCCAATATTTTTAAAAATATTAAAAAAAAATTATATCTGACAGTTGTTGGTTAAAATCATAGGAATAAGATTTTTCAGCACTGCTGCCTAAATTGCACCTGCTGTTTATATTATGTAAATTTTATGCTCAATCTATCTATTTCATGAGATAAAGTATTCTTCGTTACATGTTTTTTTTTATTGGTTTTTAAAATAGCGTAACAAAACATTTGCTTTGGCGTTTTTTTTTTCTTATTACGTTTGTATAACAATACTTCTGAGACAACACTGTAGGCAAACATACACACGACAATATTCATATTTATAATATTTAGTATACGAAGTTGTGTGTAAAGTTGTTAAAACATTTAAAAAAAAAAAAACTATGACGCGTAGAAAATTCATTTAAAACGCAATTGGTTTTTAAGTGTTTATTTTATTTGTTCAGTAATTTTTATGTATTCTTACATTCTGGCGATTGAAATGAAATTGAAACTTGTTAAAATTTATAAACAAAACTAATTCATTATATTTTCTTATTAATTTCTAAATTTTATTATATTTTTATTTTTTTTAGACTGTATTCACTATTTTTTCACACTTTATTGTTGGATTTTTTCGTTTTTGTAAAGTTTTTTATTCTTCCGCTTAACCACGTCTTTATTTCGTTACATATGTTCGTCTACTAATTTCAATACAATGAGCCTGGTTGTTAATTCTACTGCGAAAAGTGTTAATCGTTGCTTTAAAAAATAAAGCTTTTTTATAAGCCAAGCTTTTTTTTTGTGTGTTCACTGTAAAGTTATCTCTATGAAACTCATGATGTCATGCCAACGCTGTGGCTGTTAAGACTTGTGCTGGCGTTACTCTTGCTCTTACTTGTTTTCTCAACTTTTCTGGTATCTTCAAATGAACTAGTAACTTGTTTTACATCTTTTTGCTTTTGCTTCTTCTATCATTATATTATTGTTTGTTTGTTTTCTTGTTTTGTTTTGATATTCTCATTTGGGAATTTGTTTTGCTTGTTTATATTATTATAACTACAGTTTTGTTTATTTCTCTTTTGGCAAGTGTTTGTTTTTAAGCCGCTTATTTTGCCTACTGTCTGACAAGTGTATGAGTATTTCCATATTTTTTGTTAGTTTTATATATATTTTTTAAGCAAATTTTCTTAAAATTCGTTGTTCTTACTCTGTAAAAAGTTGTTTTCTTAAATTTTCTCAAAAGTCTATATTTTCTTAAAAAATTTAAAATTTCTTAAAAAAGAACTTTTTACTAAAGAGAAAATTTTTTTTAAAAAGTTACTTTTCTTAAAAAAATATCTTTTCTTAAAATAGTTTCTCTCAAAAAATATCTCTTATTAAAAAATATATTTTCTTAAAAAATAATATCTTTTCTTAAAAAGCAGCTTTTTTTGAAAACTTTTCTTAAAAGAACGAAAATTATCTTAAAAAGTACCTTTTCTTTAAAAGTACCTTTTCTTGAAAAAGTATCTATTCTTCAAAAAGTACCTTTTATTAAACAGGTACCTATTCTTGAAAAAATAGATATAATTAAAAAAGTATATTTTCTAAGAAAAACACAGGTACAAAACAAAACAATCATGATAAAAACTGTGACGATAGCAATTAATCCCACCATGAACTTTAGTTGACTGGTACAAAGTAAAATTAATATTAATTTAATATGATTATAACAACTCTTTAAAAATATATGTGAGTATTGCTTTAAAAGAAAATAAGATTTAAAAGGGAAAAATTCTTCTTGATTCTTTTGTTTATAATTGACCTTGATATTTTGTTGTATAAACTTTTTTTGAATGTTAAAATTACACATTATCACAATATTTGAATAACACGAAAAACTATCAAACTGCAATAGATAAAATGGACAACAGTAGCAAACTAATTAATACTTTACATACAGTGTGGTCAATTAAGCGTATTTTTTAACATCTGAAACAATGATTTGCATTTGAACAACATGTTACGTATTAAAATGGAGCTGAATCGATAAAAATATAGAATTTGAAGATATCTGCAGATATAGTTTTCCTTATTAATTTAAATTTTTTTTTTCAATTATATATTCTTCCTTTATTTACATATTTTAACAAATTTCATATTAACATATGAGATCTTATCTTTACAATATGAGTTTTCCTTATTAAAGTGTCATTAGGAAAATAAAAAAATTATTCCAAATGCAGAGTACCACAGTAGACACTCTCCGTTTGACATATTATTCTGCTAGCCCCAAATACCTGTAGCTATTTCTCAAATGAATTCATTGAAATATTTTTGTTAATACTTTTTTTTTGATTGCATTTCTATAAACATTATAGCAACTCAAAGATTGTAGTCCTAGAAACTTACACTTGCTTTCATAGGAAAGAACATCCCTGGACCAATTTATTTTCGTAAATGCAAATTTTGTAAATAGTTTCTGAATTTTTTTCAATTCTGGCAGAATGGCTTTCATAATAAGGACTCCAAATTATAGAATAATATTCCAAATTACTTCGAACGAAAAAAACATATTTTGATTCTTATGCGACAGGGTCACTAAAGTCTGCTGTATTTTGTTTAATGAATTCCAATATTGCATAAGCTTTAGATGTTCCGTAATTTATATGATTATGAAATTTCAACTCGAAATCAAAAGTAACTCCTAAACCTTTTACTTTACCAACTCTCTCAAGAGTGACATCACTTATAGTGTAGTTATGAAAAACTGGATTATGACAATGAGTATATGATATAACGCAATATTTATCAATATTTCAAACAAGCCTGTTTAAATCACACCACTCTTTTTGTGATATCAAACCTTTTTGAAGCATAACTGAATACGATATACTTGTAATATCAGCAAATAATTTCAAATCATCGGCAAATAATAATAGTTTAAAAAATTGCAAACAGTCAGGTAAGTCATTTATAAAAATTAAAAATAATAAAGGGCCTACATGGGTTCCATAACACAGTACAACGCATGATTTCGGGACTCAATTTTGATAATTTTGTGTGAAAGTAGCCTAAAAAATAAGAACTTCTGTATCATTCGTTTGGTCATGTTACATCAACAAATAATTTTAATATTTTTTTGAAGTTAGTAAGTATCGTATAGGGGAATTTGTCACGTTTTAGGCTCTTTTGTTTGGCATAACTCGAGAACCACTACTCGGATTTCGCTGAAACAATTTTTGGAAAATCAAGAATTACAATTACGTTCATCTGTTTATATAACGTTTCGCTACATAAACAACAGTTTCGCAGTTATAAATAAATGTATGAAGAAAAAAAAATATTTTTTGCCTAAAAAATTTTTTTTTTTTTTTAATTCATAAAAAATCCAAAACGGTCAGAAGTGCCAAGTCCTATTACTTTTGCGTAAAGTCACATAACCTATGAACAAAATGAGACATAAATCATGAAAATCGATGAACGCGTTTCGCTTTTATTCCCAATTAAGTGAAGGTATGAATTTCAAAAAATTGCTCGAGGTATGCACAAAATTCTTTGGAAAAAACATTGATGACTTTTTTTATGATTTTCAGAATTAAAAAAAAATGTAATAAACAAAAGGTTATTTGATTTTTATGATTGCGGTAGCAAAGTAATAAACGCTAATAAATGTGCGTGGACAAAAATGAAAAAAGGAAAGTGCACTTTTTAAATTAATTGGGGTTTTCCGTTAGTTACCTGAATAATTTTTTTACGGAAATTACGGAAATTTGCGCCCATTCATAAGTACCTGTCAGTAAAATATTGAAATATACGTAGTATTTATAGGTGTTCATTGATCGGTTTTTGTCATTCAACAATTGCCGACGAACACGAACAAATAACAAGCTATTTTTTTCCGGTTTTTTAAAAGTGAATAACAACAAAACATATAATATATTTCAATATCGAAAATAACAATTGCCCAAAATTGGATGATTTTTGTTACGTTTATGGTCATATCGTCCTAAAAATAGACCCAAAGGGTCGAAAAAACTTGTTTAGTGAGGAATTCAAAACAGCGTATTGTCATTATTTTGATGAAGCAGATTTAAGTGGTGCAAATTTTACGCCGAACACAGTGTGCAAAAATTGTTATAATACCCTTATAATGTGGATACATGGAAAAGGTGGAGAGTTTTCTTTTATGAAGCCAGTAATTTGGGTGAAAGACCTAGGTGGACATAATAAATCCAGGTGCTACGCATGCATAAATTCTCGTCATGGATTAAACAGAAAACAATTGAAAACAAAAGTATACATTGCTGCTTTTACTGCCACACTTCCAGTTAAACGCGCTGCTGATATCGATACACCTAAACCTCCGAGTCTGGATACTGTGTCCCTGCCAGCCGAAACCGTTTTCACCAATCCGACCAATGTAAATGATGCAGATTGGACACCCGATATTAAAAAAAATGCACCACAACCGCTAACACAAATCGAAATGGATTACATTGTTGCCAAGATGGGACTATCACAACAAAAATCCCAAATGTTGACATCATTTTTGAAGAGCAGAAAACTCACATAGCAAAATGTCAGCGCAACATCATACCGAAAACGCCAAGCTGAATTTCAGAACTTTTATTCCCTTGACGAAGCAAATACGTTTACTTACTGCCATGATATCCCAGGTTTAGTGAAAAAATTGGGAATGGATTATATTGCTGCCGACTGGCGTTTATACATCGATGGTTCAGTTTCAAGTTTGAAGGCTGTGCTGTTGCACAAAACAAACAAAAAACCGTCCATTCCATTGGGATTCAGCACAACTATGAAGGAAACGTATGAAACATTGGGCGAAATTTTGGAGAAAATCAAATACAATGTACGCAAATGGAAGATTTGTTGTGATCTAAAGGTTGTCAACATAATACAAGGCATTATATTAAAGGGCGGTTTTCCAAAATACTTCTGATTCCTTTGTAATTGGGATTCGCGATATACAGAGAATCAATATCAATGTAAAGATTGGGAACCAAGAACTCCCGAGCTGGAGAAACAATTAAAATTACGTAATGAACCTTTGATAAAGGATCTAGCTGATATTTTGTTGCCATCGCTCCACATGAAATTAGGAATAGCTGGGAAATTCGTCGAAGTGGTAGTCAAAGATATTTATGACGCCTATGACTGTTTGAAATCCATCTTTCCAAAACTCAGTGAAGCTAAAATTAGAAAAGGTACGTATCGTTGTCTGTATTTAAATATTATCATATCTAAATTTGTTCCCTTCGATAAATTCGCATTACCAATAATTTTTTCGAAAATGTTTTTTTTTTATATTTCAAACAGGTAGTCTCAATGGACCGGATATACGAAAGTTAATGAAAAGCGAATCTTTCACAAATATGCTTTCGAACCATTATAACCACCTATGTGCATGGGACGCATTGAAACAATTCATCGAAGGCGTTTTAGGAAAGAACCGTGTACAGCGAGATGACATACAGACACGAGTGGACAACTTGCTGATTTATTTTGAGAAAATCAATGCATCCATGACGTTAAAATTACATTTCATGCATTTCCACCTTGATACATTTTTGGCACAATTACCTCAGGAATCGGACGAACAAGGAGAGAGGTTCCACCAGGTGACCATGCCAATGGAAAAGCGATTCAAAGGCAAAAAATTGGATGCATTGCTTGCGGAGGTTTGTTGGTGGAGTTCTAAAATTATGCAGTTTGAAGATGAAAGCACCGAAGATGAAGATGACACTGAAATTGGTGGACACACTGAACAAAACATGCCCTTGAATATTATGTCTAACTCGGATGATGATGCAGACTCAGAACACGAATATGAACAACCTACGAAGAAACCAAGGTCATCAGAACCACAAGCGTCAACTTCAACGAGGATGGATAGTGACAATAATTGAAAATGTTCTAAATTTTGTTTCCATGCACAGATAACATATAAAAATCACATATTTTCTGTGTAAGAATAGCTGTAATATGAATCGGAATGTTTTTTTCATGCAAAATAAAGTTTACAAAAAAAAAAAAAAAATTTTTTTAGGCAAAAAATATTTTTTTTTTCTTCATACATTTATTTATAACTGCGAAACTGTTGCTTATGTAGCGAAACGTTATATAAACAGATGAAAGTAATTGTAATTCTTGATTTTTCAAAAATTGTTTCAGCGAAATCCGAGTAGTGGTTCTCGAGTTATGCCAAACAAAAGAGCCTAAAACGTGACAATTCCCCTATACGATACTTACTAACTTCAAAAAAATATTAAAATTATTTGTTGATGTAACATGACCAAACGAATGATACAGAAGTTCTTATTTTTTAGGCTACTTTCACATAAAATTATCAAAATTGAGTCCCGAATCAATAAGCTTAAAAATGTTGTACTGTGTAAGGAATACTCGATTATGTATTAATTACATTATTAGAAAAGCAGGAACTAATTTTAACTATTGCTTTCCGATTCGTAAGAAAACTTTTAAAAAACTGCAAAAAATTTCTATTATTCCAAATTGGTGAAGTTTGCCTAATAAATTAATAAAATAATTAACTGAATCAAAAGCCATCGAAAAGTCAGGGTATATCACATCAACATCTTTACTGTCAATTTATTATCATATACATTTTTATACCCTATACCACTATGTGGTTTGGGTATAATGACTTTGTGCTGCTGTTTGTAACAACCAAAAATATTTGACATAGACCCATCTTGTGTGTCCATGTAAACCTTGTAATCAAACTGCAGGTCGCAAATATAAATATATTTTGATGAAATTTGGTATATGAGCTTTTATCGGCCATAGGATAAACGCTGTTGAAATTGGTGAGAATCGGTCCATGTTCAGACCTAGCCCCCATACAAATTACCCCTATGAAATCGACATAAATTGCCATAAGATCCAAATTGTCATATAGATCTTATACAAATTGGGTTTGTATGCGTTCATTACATCCATTAATGAGTAGTCCAAAAATGATCCCTTTGGCCCCATATAGACTGCTTCCCGATCTTCACTTAAATCTATTAAAAACAAAAATATTGCACTGATTCATCTCAAATTTTGTTTGTATATATTTTTGCAAAATACATGAGACTTTACCAAACATGATCAGGATTGATCCATTTTTGGACCTAGTCCCCATATAGGTATAGCATCCGATATGAACTTTTTCATATCTGCAGCCAAAAAAATTAATAAAAATCCCACTCAAATTTGGTTTTTGCATATTTTCTATGTCCAGTTAGTTGGGCCTAAGAGATATGGTTTCTAAACGCATGGTATAGGGTATCATATAGTGGGTCTAGCCCGACTATAATTTTCTTACTTGTTAATATTTGCTTTCCTATAAATATGATAAGCTATGGGAATACAACAATTGTTCTGAATATATCCTTTTATGTCAAGGTGTGGGAAAGTTTCTGGGGGAACATATCCTCCTATTGGGCATGAACATATATATATATATTTTTTTCTTCTGTTATATAAGGCCAATATCGAATTATTTTTATCGCTTCCATACATTTTAAAATATGTGTTCATATCAAATGAATTCTGAAATTATCAATTCTGTTTATTGCTATGTGTTCTGTAAAGCGACAAACAAGCTCTAATACATTTACATTCAAATACACGATATTTTTCCATATTACATGGCGATATATTGAACCACCTTATGTCAATATGGGTTTGATATAGCATTATCTTTACCTTTGGTAGTATAGATTTTGAGTAAAAGAGATTATTATACATAAAAATGCACATTTTGCTTTTTCCAACTGTATCTGAATATGGGTGTTAAAGTATAAAAATTTATTTAGATTCACTCCCAGATATTTTGCTAGGTCTGTGTTAGGGATGTAAATATGCAGACACGGTTTGATACCTAATAATTTCCAATTTTTTCTTATATTATAATTGCATATGTTGGTTGGGGTTCTAAAGAGAATTGTTTCACATTTGCTTATATTGATCTCTAGTTTTCAACATGCAGCATATTTTTCAATTATTCTAAAGTGGCCTTGAAGATTACTATTGATCTTAATAACTATGTTATCAGCGTGATAGATTATAAGGTCAGCTGCAAACGCATTGATATTGGCCATCTCACTCACTAAGTCACACAAATTTAGATTGAAAAGAACTGATGAATTTACCATTCCCCGCTGTAGTCCATTAACTATTAAAAATGATTTAGCAATCAACTTACCTCTATTACTTTCCATAAAAGATTTTTTGGTTAACATGTTATGTATTAATATTTTGAAATTTAGAGGCATTTTATATTTTGAAAGCTTAAAAATTAGACCGGGGATCCATACATTATCAAATGACCAAGCTGTTCATTAAATATGTCCATATCTAGGTAATAAAAAATACAACTAAACATGTGTACATTTTTTTGAGGAAATACTAAAAATATTAAAAAATTAGCTTTTTTCGACGAAAATTAAAATTTAAGAATTGCGGAAAAAGTACGTTTTCTTAAAAAATGTCTGTTTTAAAAAAATTACGCTTTCTAAAGAAAGAGCCTCATGCTTAGAAAGTAAAAAAAGTAAATTTAAAAAAAAAGTAAATTTTTCTTAAAAAAATACCTTCTGATTAAAAATTAAATTTTCCTTGAAAAAGTACATTTTTTTAATAAAGTACATTTTCTTAAGAAAAACATAATTTTCTTAAAAAAGTACCTTTTCTGAAAGAAGCTAATTTTTAAAAATAGCAGATTTTTTAAAAATAGTATATTTATTAACATATGATATTTTATTAAAAAAGTCATTTAAAATAATATAACCCATAAGAACACAGTGTTTATTAAAACTCTTTTTTAACTTATACGTGACTATGCGTGACTTTGCGTGACTATTTTAAAATAAATCTTTGGTCACAAGTCTATGGACAAAGTTTCAGAACGATCGGATGAGGGGAAGTGAGGTTTTAATTTCTCCGTGAATGTGCGTGACTATGCCAAAGTTAATTTCTTTTCACAGCAAGTCTATCGACCAAGCTTTAGTTTGATCGTATAAGTGGAATTGGGTTTTAAATCACTACGTGACTGAGTGTGACTGTGTGTGACTATGTCAAAGTTAATTTTTCTTTACAACAAGTATATCGACCAAGTTTCAGATTGATTGGATGAGGGGAAGTCCGTTTTAAATCACTCCGTGACTGTGCGTGACCATGCGTGACTGTGCGTGACTAAGTCAAAGTTAATCTTTTTTCACAGCAAGTGTATGGATTAAGTTTCAGATCGATCGGATGAGGGAAAATTACATTTAGATCACTCCGTGACTGTGCGTGACTACCCCAAAATTAATCTGTAGTCACAAGAAGACCATGGGCCAAGTTTCAGATCAATTGGATATGGGGGAATGGGGTTGCCTAACGACAGACAGACAGACAGACAGACACTGTGTACGAGTTAAAAGAAAGAGTTTAACAAGAAAACCTTTTCTTAAAAAAGTTAATTTTCGTAAAATGTATGTCTTCGTAATGAAGTACGTTTTCTTAAAAAAGTAAATTTTTCTTAAAAAGTATCTTATTCTTAAAAAAGTACCTTTTTATTTAAAAAATTCCATTTCTTAGGAAAGCAAATTTTCTAAAAAAAAAAAAAATAAGTTTTCCTAAGAATTATCTTTTGTGAAAAAGCACGTTTTCTAAAAAGTACTTATCTATGGAAAAGTGTCTTTTTTATAACAATAATTTTTCCTAAACCCGTACCTTTTCCTAAAAATATAACATTTCTTAAATAAGTAAATATTCTTAAAAAAATAATTAGCTTAAAAAATCAAATTTTCTAAAAAGGTATTTTTTACTTTTTTTTAAAGAACTTTATCCTAAAAAAAATATTTATTTATTTGTTTATATTAATTACAATGCAAAGTAAATTTGTATTCTAATTTGGGTCCAGGGATCAGCCGAGTGACACAGACCATTTGGCTGGTTTTTGTACCGACAGTTCAAAGCCTCTGATGGGAAACAAAACCACGATCCCTGCATAATAGGCGAGCACGCTACCTACGCACCTACCGGGGCGCTTAAAAAAATATAAATTTGAAAAAGCACTTTTTCTTAATATAGTACTTTTTCTTAAAAAGTTGCTTTTGCTAAAAAAGTAACTTTTGCTAAAAAAAAGTAACTTTTGCTAAAAAAGTACCTTCCTGAAAAATTAAAATTTTTAAAAAAGTAAATTTTCTTATAGTATGTTTTCTTAGAAAAAGATTTATTCTTAAGCAACTTTTCTTAAAAAAGTATTTATTTTAACAAACTTTTATAAAAAATTATCTTGTTTTTGAAAAATACATTTTCTTAAAAAGTTTTTTTTTGTAAAAAAGCATCTTTTCTTATTATGCCACATTTTCTAAAAAAAGTATCTTATTCTTAAAAAAGCAGCTTTCTTAAATAAGTACCTTTTCTTAAATAAATACCTTTTCTTAAAAATTACATTTTGTTAAAAAAGTACCTTTTGTTAAAAAATTACCTGTTGATAAAAAAAGTACCTTTTGGAAAAAAAAATACCTTTTGTTAAGAAAAGTACCTTTTGCTAAAAAGTAGCTTTTGGAAGAAAAATACCTTAACTGAAAAAGTACGTTCTCTTTAAAAGTAATATATGTAAAAAATTTTTTTCTTTCAAATTAAATTTTCTTAATGTACATTTTCTTAGAGAAATATCTCTTTATAAAAAAGTAACTTTTTTTTAAAAAATTTTTATTGCAACAAAGTACCTTTTATAAAAAAATTTTACCTCTCTTAGAAAAATACATTTTCTTAAAAAGTCATTTTCACATTTTCTTAAAAAGTAAATTTTTCTTAAAAAAGTATCTTGTTCTTAAAGAAGTAGCTTTCTTAAATAAGCACATTTTCTTAAATAAATACCTTTTCTTAAAAATTAAGTTTTGTTAAAAGAAATCTTTTGCTAAAAAAGTACCTTTACTAAAAAAGGACGTTTTCTTTAAAAGTAACTTTTCTGCAAAAAGTGAATTTTCTTATAGAAGTACATTTTCTTAAAAAAGAAGTTTTTGTAAAGGAAATTTATCTTGGCAAAATAAATATTTTTAAAAAAGTACATTTTCTGAAAGTACCCATCCTTAGAAAAATAACTTTACTTTAAAAAGCAACTTTTCTTAAGAAATTCTATTATACAGCGTATATTTTAATAAACATGTAAGAGTACTAAATTCGGCTGTGCCGAATTTTTTGATACCCTTCACCTGCATCTTAAACTCAATATTACATCCAAAAAGTACGTTTTCCTTAAAAGTACCCATTTACTTTTTTTTAAACAACTACCTCTTCCTAAACATGTACCATTTCTTAAAAAGGTAAATTTACTTTAAAAATATATTTTTGATTCTTTTTTATTACCTTATCCTAAAAAAAATATTAAAAAACAATTTTTCTAATATAATAATTTTTCTCAAAAAGTACCTGTTGCCAAAACAGCACCTTTTGAAAAAATACGCTTTCTTTAAAATTAACATTTTTGAAAAAATAAATATTTTTAAAAAAGCAAATTTTCTTAAAGTACTTTTTCTTAGAAAAATGGCTATTCTTAAAAAATAGCTTTTCTTCAAAAAAATATTACTTTAGAAAAGTACGTTTTATAGAAAAATTATATTTTTTAGAAAAATACATTTTCTTAAAAAGTAAATTTTTGTAAAAAGTACCTCTTCTTCATATAGCACATTTTCTTAAAAAGTTTATTAGTCTTAAAAAAGCATCTTATTCTTAAAAAGTAGCTTTCTTAAATAAGTACCATCTCTGAAGGAAAAATTTATTTTATTATTAAAATTAAATTTTGCTAAAAAATTTAACTTTCTCTAAAAAAGTAAAGTATTTTCAAAAAGTACATGTTTTGAAAAAGAAAATTACGAAATAAAAATACATTTGTATAATTTTTAAGCCATAGATTCAAAGTTTCTTACCTGTTTTTAATATATTTTTTTTATTCAATCGGCCAGTCATCAGTGTGTTATTTTTTTTCTTTACCAAGTTATAAATATTTAGCTGATAATGTCACTGTTCCAAATATCAAAGAATAAAACACATTTCTATTTATGAATCATTTCTTTATTTTAATTTTTTTTTTATTATATTTCAATATTATAATATTATTATTTTAGTTTCTCAAGTTGTTTTTACATAATTTATTTCATAGAAATTACATGTTTTTTTTTTAGATTTTTCATTTTCTTTAATAGTTTTTGTAGTTTTTAGTTTTTTGAGATTTTAAAACTAAATGTTTACACAATATTTAAATTAAATAAGGAAAAGGAACAATGTGATAAATTTAAATATTTTGCAATAATAAAAATTCTATAGATTTTAAGAACAAGAACAACAGTGCGCAACTTATTAATTATTTTTAGTTTTTTTTTTTCATAAATAGTTTTAAAACATAAAAGTCGCTTTAAGCTAACGTTAAAATATTTTTAATAAGAGTGATAACCAAATCGATGTATTTTCTTTAAAAAAAAATGTTTATTAATTAGTGTAACTAGAAAAATTAGGGAAGGCAGGCATGTAGTTATAGGTTTTTAGCTAAAAATAAAAAATATTGTAGGCCTTCATATGGTTAGTTTCTTGTAATGGTTATCAAAGATACTAATAACTTGAACGGACGTGGCCAATGCAAATTTGAAAGACAATAGTTCTTATTTCAAAGCGACAGTAATTCAAGCTAGTATTAATAAGTACCAACAGGTATCGTAACAATGGAATAAGTTTTGAAATTTCATCAAGTTAGACTTCCGCTCGCATAAATCTTCCGATACGGGGACATTTTCCTAGATCAGACAAATTTTGTTTCAAATTTTAAATTCGTTTTTACTCGAAAAAACCGACGTCTTCACAGTCCAAATGAGACTTTATGAAGGCTCTCACTGCATATATTATTTTTAGATTTTTAAGCTTTGAAAATTTATTTTAATCTTATTAATTTTTTTTTTTTAAATTTAAAATGTTTATAAAAAATAATTTTTTTTAAATTTAAATAATTTTAATTTATTTTCTTAAATAATTTTTTTTAATTAAATATTTTCTTAAATTTAAAAAAATAAATTCCAATTTTTTTTATTTAAAAATTTTTATTTATTTTGGAATGTAGAAACTTTAATTAATTTTTAAATTTAGACAATTCCAATATATTTTTCATATTTATTTATTAAATTTAACATTTTTCTAAAATAAATAAATAAAAAAAAAACAAGTAAGAAAATTATAGTCGGTCTAGACCGACTATACGATACCCTATACCATGCGTTTAGAAACCCTATCTCTTAGGCCCAACTAACTGGACATAGAAAATAAGCAAAAACCAAATTTGAGTGGGATTTTTATTAATTTTTTTGGCTGCAGATATGAAAAAGTTCATATCGGATGCTATATCTATATGGGGACTAGGTCCAAAAATGGACCGATCCTGATCATGTTTGGAAAAGTCTCTTGTATTTTGCAAAAATATATACAAACCAAATCTGAGAAGAATCAGTGCAATATTTTTGTTTTTTAATAGATTTAAGTGAAGATCGGGAAGCAGCCCTATATGGGGCCAAAGGGATCATTTTTGGACTACTCATTAATGGATGTAATGAACGCATATAAACCCAATTTGAGTAAGATCTATATGACAATTTGGACCTTATGGCAATTTATGTCGATTTCATAGGGGTAATTTGTATGGGGGCTAGGTCTGAACATGGACCGATTCTCACCAATTTCAATAGCGTTCATCCCATGGCCGATAAAAGCTTATATATATTAAATTTCATCAAAATATATTCATATTTGCGACCTGCAGTTTGATTACAAGCTTTACATGGACACACAGACGGACGGACGGACGGACGGACGGACGGACATTGTTAAATCAACTCAAAAAATGTTTCTGATTCGATCGGTATAATTAAAGATGGGTCTAGGTCAAATATTTTTGGTTGTTACAAACAGCAGCACAAAGTCATTATACCCAAACCACATAGTGGTATAGGGTATAACAAAATTTTAAATTAAAAAATAAATTTTTTTTTGTTAACTTTCAAATTTAAATTTGTTTTTGATATTTATAAATTTGGTTTAATTAAAAAAAATAGAAAATTAGATTAAAAAAATTCTAATTCTTTTAATTTAATTCTAATTCTTTTAATTTAAATTAAATTTGAAAAAAAAATAAAACTTTAAATTTAAAAATTAAAAATTCATTTTTAAATTTAGAATATTTAATTTTGATATTCCAAAGTTTTGACTAATTTGGAAATAATTAAGCTGAAATTTTAAAATTTCAAATCCTTCTTTTTTAATTTAAAAATTTTTAAAATTAAATGAATAAAAAATTAAATGTTAAATTAAAAATTTTAATTAACTTTTAAATTTCAATTTATTTTTGATAATTAAGAATTTTGCTAAATTTAAAAATTAAGTCTAGATAAGAAAATTTCTAATTCTTATATTTTTTTAAATTTTAAATATTTTTGAAATTAAACATACATACTATATATGAAAAGAAAAATTATTCTAAAAAATTAAAAATTTATTTAAAAAAAAATAAATTTTAAATTAAAAAATTAAAAATTTTAATAAACTTTTAATATTCAATTTATTTTTGATATTAATAAATTTGGCTTATTTCAAAAATAAGAAAATTAGATTAGAAAATATCAAATCTCTTATAAAATTTGAAAATTTTTTAAATGAAATATTTACAAAAAATTAAATTTTAAATTTAAAAATTAATTTTTAAATGAAATATTTTTTAAATGAAATATTTACAAAAAATTAAATTTTAAATTTAAAAATTAAAAATTAATTTTTAAATTTAGAAAATATAAATTTTTTTTGATATTCATAGATTTTGCTTAAATGAGAAATAATTAAGTTTAAATTCTAAAATTTCAAATTCTTTTATTTTTTAAATTTAAAAATTTTTTAAAAATTAATAAAAAAAAAATAAAATTTAAAAAAAAAATTTAATTAACTTTAACTTTAATTTAAAATATTAAGTTTAGATAAGAAAATTTCTAATTCTTTTATTTTTAAAATTTTAAATATTTTTTTAAATTATTTAAAAAAATAAAATTTTAAATTTGAAAATTAAAAATTCATTTTTAAATTTAGAAAATTTAATTTTTTTGATATTCATAAATATTGCTTGATTCAGAAATAAATAATTTTAAATTCTAAAATATCAAATTCTTTTATTTTTTTAATTTAAAAAATTTTTTAATTTAAAAAAATTAAATTTTAAATTAAAAAATTGAAAATTATAATTAACTTTTAAATTTCAATTTATTTTTGATATTTATAAATATGGCTTAATTCAAAAATAAGATAATTAGATTAAAAAATTTCAAATTCTTTTATTTATAAAATTTAAAAATTTTTTTATATTAAATATGTATAAAAATAAAACTTAATTTCAAAATTAAAAATTAAAAATTAACTTTTAAATTTAGAAAATTTAAATTTATTTAAATTAATAAATTTTGCTTAATTTAAAAATAATTAAGTTTAAATTCCAAAATTTCACATTCTTTTATTTTTTAAATTTAAAAATAAATTTTAAATTTTAAATTTTAAAATTAAAAATTTTAACTGATAAATTTTATTTATTTTTGATATTAATAAATTAATTTAAAAAATTAAGTTTAGATTAGAAAATTTAAAATTATTATATTTATAAAATTTTAAATTTAAAAAATAAAATTAACTTTTAAAATCAGAGCATTTTATTTTTTTTGACATTCATAAATTTTGCTTAATTTAGAAATAAATAACTTTAAATTCTAAAATTTCAAATTCTTTGGTTTTTTTAAATTTAAAAATTTTTTAAATTAAATAAATAAATAAATAAATAAATAAATAAATAAAATTTTAAATTAAAAAATTAAAAATTTTAATTAACTTTTATATTTCAATTTATTTTAGATAAGAAAATTTCCAATTCTTTCATTTTTAAATTTTTAAATATTTTTTAAATTAAATATTTAAAAAAAATTTAAATTTGAAAATTAAGAATTCATTTTTAAATTTAGAAAATTTAAATTTTTTTTATTATTCATAAATTTTGCTTAATTTAGAAATAATTAATTTTAAGTTCTAAGATTTCAAATTCTTTTATTTTTTAAATTTAAAAATTTTTTAAATTAAATAAAACGAAAATAAAATTTTAAATTAAAGATTTAAAAATTTTAACTAACTTTTAAATTTCAATTTATTTTTGATATTTATGAATTTTGCTTAATTTAAAAAATTAAGTTTAGATAAGAAAATTGAAAAGTATTTTATTTATAAAATTTTAAATTTAAAAATTAAAAACTGACTTTTGAATTTAGAAAAAAAATTTTTTTGATATTCATAAATTTTGTTTAATTTAATATTAAGCAAGTTAAAATTTGTTTCCAATTCTTTTATTTTTAAAATTTTTAAATTAACTATATCTACATATGTTAGAAAATTTAAAATTATTATATTTATAAAAGTTTTAAATTTAAAAAATAAAATTAACTTTTAAAATCAGAGCATTTTATTTTTGTTGACATTCATAAATTTTGCTTAATTTAGAAATAAATAACTTTAAATTCTAAAATTTCAAATTCTTTGGTTTTTTTAAATTTAAAAATTTTTTAAATTAAATAAATAAATAAATAAATAAATAAAATTTTAAATTAAAAAATTAAAAATTTTAATTAACTTTTATATTTCAGTTTATTTTAGATAAGAAAATTTCCAATTCTTTTATTTTTAAAATTTTAAATATTTTTTAAATTAAATATTTAAAAAAAAAATTTAAATTTGAAATTTAAAAATTCATTTTTAAATTTAGAAAATTTAAATTTTTTTTATTATTCATAAATTTTGCTTTATTTAGAAAATTTCAAATTCTTTTATTTTTTAAATTTAAAAATTTTTTAAATTAAATAAAACGAAAATAAAATTTTAAATTAAAGATTTAAAAATTTTAACTAACTTTTAAATTTCAATTTATTTTTGATATTTATGAATTTTGCTTAATTTAAAAAATTAAGTTTAGATAAGAAAATTGAAAAATATTTTATTTATAAAATTTTAAGTTTAAAAATTAAAAACTGACTTTTGAATTTAGAAAAAATTTTTTTTTTGATATTCATAAATTTTGTTTAATTTAATATTAAGCAAGTTAAAATTTGATTCCAATTCTTTTATTTTTAAAATTTTTCACTTAACTGTATCTATATACATATATATAAAAAAACCAAGTTTGAAATTATAAATTTAAAAATTATAATTAACTTTTAAATTTAGAAAATAATAATTTATTTTTGCTATTTACAAATATTGCTTAATTTAAAAATAATTAAGTTTAAATTCTAAAATTTCTAATTTTTTTACTTTTTAAATTTAAAATTTTTTAAATTTAAAAGTTAATTAATTTTTGGAATTTTTAAATTTAATTTTTTTATATTTGTAAATATTGCTAAGTTAAAAAAAATGAATTTTAAATTATAAAATTTAAAATTCTTTTTTCTTTATAATAAATTTTTAAAATTTTTGAATTGAAAAAATTTAAATTAATTTTTAAAATTTTTTATTTATTTTTTAAATCCAAAAAATTTGCATTTAATTTTTGAATTTAAGAAATAATATTTCGTTTATAAAATTTTAAATATATCGGTTTATTTATTAATTTCATAAATTTTTTAAAACTTAAAATAAAACAGAGGACGGTTCTAAAAAATAAAAATATATATATATATATATATATATATATATATCTATCTGTGCTGTTAAAGGGAATGTTACGAAACTGGAAGTCTATACTGAAATTTTTGAAATATATACTATATATACATAAACATGTCCGAAACCATTTGCGAAGAAGTCGGCATAAGGAAATATTTTTTTATAGACTTACACTGTTTTCTCGTGAACTCATATAAATTATAATGTAATAAATATCCAATTACATATTATTAATTTAATTTTATAATATGTAATTTCTTTTTATACAATTTTTAAAAGTTTTAGCATTTAGAGTTTCAAGTTAAGTTTTTGTTAAAAAAAAAATAATTAAAACTTTAAGCAAAGCTTTTACTAAATATTTAATAATAATAATTATAGATTTATTAAGCTAACTAATTGCGTTGCTTATGAGAAATGTTTTAATGTTTTGTTTTTTTGTTTTATATAAATAAATTTATTATTTTATTAATTTTTATATACGTTACAAATACATTGAAACCCCTTTTGCTATTTATTATTTCTTATTAATTTTGAAAAAAATCTTTTCTGCGGACAATTGTCTAAATTGTAAAAAAAAAAAACCAATTAAAATAACTTTAATATATAAAACTATTTTGTTTAAAAAGTAATTTATATTAAATCAACTTATCAACTTAGTTATTATTAATTAATTTAATATAAAATCTAAATTATTTATTTAATTAAATTAAATCAACTTTTTAATTAGTTATTATTAATTAATTTAATATAAAATCTATGCAAACTTTAACAAAAAAAAATCTATGATTTTTTTTTCTAAATTAAAAAAAATTATTTTCTTTTTTCTATAAATATTATAATTAAATTTAATTGTTTTTCTTTATAATGGAAGTTTTTATAAAAAAAATTGTTCTAAATTTCTTCTGCTTCCTTTTTTTCATGATGTGTTTCTAATCAACCCCATTTTGTTATGGTTAAATTTTTACCATTACTTTGTTTTAAATTTTTATCTGTACTTTACAAGTATTATTTTTCTAATTTATACGAAAAATGTCTATAATTATTTTTATAGATTTTTCAGTAATAATTTTTTTTCCTTTTATATGAGTTAAATATTTATTTTTTTTTTTATATAGTTTAGACAAAAATTTGTTTAGTTTTTTTAATATTATTTTGTTTTTTAATTGGTCTTCTCAGTTTCGAGCCTTTTTAGTTACCCTTGTTTTAATTTAATTTTTTTTTTTCATTTTATTAATTCTTTTTAAGTCACATTTACTTGTTTTTTTTTTAAATTTTTTTTAATAATTTTGTAACTATGTTTTATTTATTTTAGAATTAGTTTTGTTATTATTGGCAGTTCTTTTCTTATTTAAAATGTAATAAATTTTTTTTTTTCAAATTTAAATTTAATTATTAAATAATTTTATTTGTTTTTAAAGTAAATCGTTTCCACTATACATATACATTTATATGAATACATTTATAACCAATTGGTTTTCCAACTTCTATTATTTATTCGTTTTTTTTTTTTGTTCATGATATATTAACTAAATATCAAAAGAAAAAGAGTATAATAAAAAAAATGTATAATACAATTTTATGGGCTCATACTATAGAATTAAACGTAATGAAACTTTAAAAATTTATATGAGAAAATATTAAAAATATTGGAAAGTTTCAAATATTTCATATAAATTTTTATCGTTTAGTTATGTTTCGTTTTTAAGAATGAGGTCGAGAGTCATATAGATAATTAAAAATTTTATAGTTGGAGTTCTCAAATTATTTTGGAAAATTATTCGGGTATTTGATTTTGAAAAAGATTTCTATTAAAGTAAGAACGAAAATGTGTTAGCTCAGTTTTGATCTCTTCCTTAAATAATTTTCTATCTATATTTAAGATGAAATCTTAATATTTCGCAAAGTTTTATATGAAAGTTACATATATATGTGTACTTTGAAAAATAGCATTTTCGAAATTGGAGGGTAACGTGGAATTCACTAGTTGAGAAATTCTAAAAAGTGGTTTACGGCACTGCACTTTAGGTTGAATCGTACTCAAAATAATACTTTTTGTGTATGAAATGCCATAGTTAGGCATTAGATCACATCCTTTACATTTTGCAAAAATTTTTATTTTCTAATTAAACAAAAAATATAACACATCTAAAAGCATTGCCTTGGTAGGCCCTGCCAATGATTGTAAAAAATTTATTCACTTAATTAAAAAAGTCATAGACATTGGATGTTGGCAATGTAGTCATCATTATTATTTGTCATTCCTTAGCCAAGCAATTGGCTCAAGCCTATAATATCCATAATATTAACTGGCAAGGGGATTTCTAGTGACATATTCTACACCTTCAATTACCAACTGATTTCCACAAAATATATACCATTTGAAAGGTATTTTTTTGCAGATGTTCGCCATATTTACAGATGTGCACCATGTGGTTAATTTTTTCGAGTAAAATTCATTTAAAGTTTCTACTAACACATACATAAAACACATATTTAAGCTTCAAATAAAAAAAACTATACAATGCTGTGTGTGTGTTTATTAAAGTTGTGTTGAATTGTGAATTGGCTAAAATTGACTAGCATACCTTTAGGCTCTTATGAAATTGTTTCTGAATGAACAAATAAAATTTCCTGGAATTTGCACTCGAAATTCTGCTGGTTATTATTAATATTTCAACATTCAAATTTTTTCTAAAAAACGAAATTACATGAGAAATTAAATAAATCTCTTGGTTTTTATAAAAACTGTCGTCATAAAAGTCCTCCTCCTAATATTAAACTCTATATTTTGATATTTATTTAAAATAGTTAATTTGAAAAAAATTTAATTTTTAAAAATATTATAAAGACCTTAATTTTTTGCAGAATTTTAGATAAACAATACAAATAAGCTGCAGAGCACACTAAATGCTAAATTAATGCTTCTTCATTTAAAACGTTCATTGGATAATATTGATTTCATGTTTTTCGTATTTCTTTTATAATTCCGCGTTTATTTGTTTCCTCAAGTAGTGTTGAATTGGGAATTGGCTAAAATTTATTAACAAATAAAATGAACAAATAAAATTTTCTGGAATTTGCACTCGAAATTCGAGGGCTGGGCTCTGCTAGTTATCTATAATATTAATAGACTTGGCGATTTCTTGTGACTGATGTTTTATTCTACCGTTTTATCCCGATTTTGAACAAACGTATATTATTTGAAAGGTATTTCTTTTTAGCCGATTTGCAGATTTACAGATTTTTAAATTTTTTCCTTTATTTTGAGTAAATTGCATTTAAAGTTGCTACTAACACATACATAAAATTATACAATGCTATGTGTATGTTTATTAAATTTGTTAATGTGTTTCTAATAAAAATGAGTTTGTTTTTTGTGTTGACTTATGAATTGGCTATAATTGATTATTTAATGAAAAAATCAAATTTCCTATAATTTGCGCTCGAATTTCGAGGGCTGGAATCTGCTAGTTATTATTATTGTAGCATTCTTTTTTTTTGTGCAGGTATTATTTTCATGCCTGTTCTGAAAATCGAAATTGCATGAGACATTTAAATTATTGGTTTTCAATAAAAACCGTCATCATAAAAATCCTCCATCTAATATTAAACTCTATGTTTTTGATATTTATTTAAAATAATTAATTTGAAACAAAAAATTAAATTTTAAAAATATAATAAAACCCTATATTTTTTTGTAAAATTTTAGACAAAGAATACAAATAAGCAGCAAAACTCACTAAATGCTAAATTAATCAAGACATGTACAGGTTCTTCATTAAAAACGCTCCTTGGATAATATTGGTTTCATGTTTTGGTATTTCTCTTATAATTCCGCGTTTATTTGTTTCCCAACCGCTGATACTATTCCCGATTTATAGTTTTTGCGGCAAAACACAAATTTATGAGTTACTAGCAGTATATCCGCTAAGTTGCTAGCGTAATTATTATATTATTTATTTATTTAAGCCATAATAATATTTAAAAACATTAAGAAATATAGCGTGATGTACAATACGATGGAAACTTTTAACAAAATATATTTTTGACGATTTGTACTCTTTTATTAATTTAAGCTTTTGCATGTTTTATTTATTTAACAAAGAAGAAATATTAACAAAACTTCAGAAAAAATTAACAAAATTTAAAAGTATTCTTTTTTATGTTGTTGACACAATACTGAAAACCTTTACTATACAATAACACTGTGGAATAAAATGATGGTCATGGTCTTGAGGAGTGGATGATTCCTATACCGAACGATTGTATTAACTTATTTTAGTAAAACTCACGAAGCGTTTTTCTGTTTTATGGCCATTTAAATATATTTTTTCGTCAACTCTATTCGCCAGCAGTATACTAATTCCAGTTCATTCGGTTTTTAGCAAGATTAATTCTAGTCAGATGATTTTATGGAGTAATCATAGAATATTTCCCACAAATATTCTTTTGCCTACGACCATCACTGAAATCATCTATTATTCTCTTCATAAAACTTTATTCTTGCCATTATTTTATAATAATTGAAAAAAACATCAGAATCTAAAATATTCTTTCACTCGTTCTTCCATTTTTATTATTTTAATCAACTTTTAAACTTCTTTAAAAGTTTCCACTGTTTTGGCATCACTAAAAAAAACTTCTCTTTCGTTTATCTTTTTTTTTAAATTGTATTTTTTAAACAAATGTGTCATCTTCCAGTATAGAACACACCAAATAGTGATTTCGTAAAAAAATACATAATTTTATTACTAAACCCGAAATTATTAAAACGCAAAATTGTCAAATTTAGAATTTTGTAAAAGTTTCCAATGTGTTGCCACCTAATCTATTTAAGTACCACTTTTTTATTCATAATAGGTTCGAAAATTATTTAAATTATAAAGATCAAAAATAATATTTGTAAATTCGATGGCTCAATTTGGAAAGAAGTAACTCAAGCCATAGGACAAACGCTATTGAAATTGGTGAAAATGGGTGCATGTTCAGACTTAGTCCCCATTCAACTGACCCCTACAATATCGACTTAGACTTAGCTTGTCATAAGATCCATATTATCGAATAGATTTCAGTCGAATTGGGTTTGTGTGTGTTTATTACATCCATTAATCTGTAGACCAAAAATAAGCCCTATAGGACAATTCACTTAAACCTATCAAAAACAAAAATATTGCACAGATTTTCTCAAAATCGGTTTGTATATGTTGTTGCAAAAACAAGTGAATTTACCAAATATGGTCAGGATCGGTTCAATTTTCGACGTAGATTTGGTTTATGCTTTTTTTCTAAGCCCAATTCGTTGGACATAAGACCAGTTCTCCAGACGCATGGTATAGGGTATCGTTCTAGACCGACAATAATTTTCATACTTGTTTTCTTAAGAAAATGTACTTTCAAATGAAAATGTACCATTTTCTGGCCGTTTTTACACCCTAAAGGCTCGAATTAAAACAAATTTTATTCTTCTCCGATGTTTGTGTCTCTGGTGCAATCTACATAGCAAAATTCATATTCCTAAATTACTTTGTAAAGAAGATACACTTACGGGCCGTTCCTACCCCCCTTTAACATCCGAATTTTCAAAAGATTTCGTCTCAAACTATATTTTATATTCGTTTGTTTAGAAGATACCAAGTGTACACTTTTTCCCCTCTTTAGCAGTTTTTCCTCCCCCAGACGTTAGAATTACTGATAAATTGATCCCTGACTGATGCCCACGTATTCGGTGAAGTCTGTATACCAAAACTCATAAATATAGATTAATATGTTAAGAAGATGGAAAGGTACCATTTTTACCTTTTTTTGGTTTAACATCCAAATTTTCAAAAGTTTTCCTCTCATAAGGTGTTTCTGTGTCTAGTGGAATCCACGAACTGTATTTTATATTCGTTTGTTTAGGAAATACCAAATGTACACTATTTGACCGTTTTTCCTCCCTTAGACGTTAGAATTAGCAATAAATTCATCCTTGACTGATACTCACTTATTCGGTGGGGGTCTATCTATCAAAATTCATAATTATAGAGTAATTTGTTAACAAGGTGCAGAAAGTACCTTTTTTACCTTTTTCGGTCGTTTCCCCCCTTACATCGCCGGATTTCGAAAAAATAATCCTGAGTCCATGTTTGTTTATCGGATGGATTCTACACACCCAATTTCATATTCCTAGACTCATTTGTTACCATTTCCCCCTTTTTCCCGCTTTTACCCCCTTAATGTACGAATTTTTAAAAATCCCTTCTTAGTGGAGGAGTGCGTTTTTTTCATATATTTGTATGGAAACTGACTGATATTTTTCGAGTAACCGTTCGTAAGAGCCACAATTTTGCCCAGATTTCTTTGAAATTTTAGCTACGTAAAATAGTCATACTTCTAATTGTAAAAATTATAAATCTATTCCATGTAGTGCGTATTTTTACATAACTGTATGGAATTTTTTTTTATTTTCTGTTTTTTGTCGAGTCATAGTTACTCTAAGCTTCAATTTTTGGTGCAAGTGTTCTACAAAATTTTTTTGGAAAATAGACATCAAATATATATATATATATACGAGGAACATATATTCATTCATTTGAGTAGCAAGTGGATGATCGTTTTCGAGTACTAGTTAGCCCACTCCATAGTTTTTATCAGAATACTTCAATATGTCAGGAGAGCAATCTATCAATATAGTTGACTTCAAAATATATAAAATATATCATTTAATTAGGGAAAATTTAAAACTAGGACACATTTTGGGACACACGAATTGCACATATATAGAAATTTGTTTATACTGTATTAAATATAAAACGTAATTAGTCTACATATTTTCGTAAAATAACGAATAAATTTGAGGAATTTTCTAAATGCATTAAATTTGTTTTATTTAAAAAAAATCTGATGAAGAAAATATTTATAAATTTTCATAAAGAGTCAATTTGACATCAAGATTACCCCAAGGGTTAGTTTCAGAAAATAAGCCAAGATTATTATTTTTTAGAATCATCAAAATATTATCAACAAGTTTATCGAAATCCTTCCACAAATATTTATTATTTCAATATTTTGTTTAAAAAAAAATTTAAATCTCCTTAAATTTGACTTTTGACCTTAAAGAGGGACAGTTTATAGTGTTTCAATTTAACCTTAATCTACAAAATTGAGAACTTATATCAATTAGTATAATATTTTGACAAAAGATATTTGAAATATGAAAACACCAAAAAGATGTAGCCTAAAAGTTGAAAAAGTATGAAAAATCGCATTTTTCTTCAAATCCGCTGAAATTAAAATGCCGCCCTCGCGAAATTAAAAAGAGGATACCTACAATATTTGGCATTTTTAATCACACATATTTTGTTAATAAGACGTAATATTCCAATCGTTGATTTCGGAAAATTTCTTTAACAAAATTTTTGAAGCAGTAAAATTGTTGATTTTGAAATAGTGCTAAAAAATACGTACCGTTTTGACATTAATTCAGATTGGCATAACAATAGACGAGATATTTTACATAAGATCATCTTGGTATCAGGAGAATGCAAATATATTATTGTTGTAATTTATTTCAATGTCTTTAAAAATGTGAGCTCTATTTTCTTAATCAAGTGGTCTGTGGCGCATTTATTGCCGGGGCTGTTTTCAACCGAAAATAGTGTTTGTTGCTTTATTAGAAAGTTAATTTAATCTGTATTACGGTTTATTAGTTAATTTAATTGAAACGCAATTACTAATATTAAAATATTTGTGAAAAATTATTTTTTTTTGATAATTTTTACATATAAATGCATATTTGAAATTTGAACTCAATGCCCGTCCAGAAATCATTGTCCGATTTGGCTCAAATTTTGCACACTAAAGTTCTAGATCCAGTGTCACAAAAATCCGGCCCGCACGTCTTGAAATTCCAAAAAAATGGGTGCCACCCTAATGTATATATGTATGTTATAATGTAAAATTTTAAAACATTTTTCTTTACAGAAAATATATAACATTTTAACAATGATTTACAACCAATCCCTCATCAAAAGATAAAAGTGTAAAACGCCTAAAACTTTATTTGTTTCCATGCTGATTTATTTTTTTTTATTATGTGAAACTAAGAAGAAGCAAAAGTCGTATTCAAAAGAAAAAAAAAAAAAATCAAATTCAACAAGTAATGAAATTATACTACACAATACCCTATACTATGAGTTTGGAGACCCTATATCTTAGGTCCAACATATTGGTTATAGAAAACAAGCATAAACCAAATTTGAGTGGCATTGTTATTAATTTTAGTGCTTTTGAATATGAAAAAGTTCAAATCGGCTGTTATATTTATATGGGGACTAGGACAAAAAATGGACCGATATCGACCGTATTTGGTAAGGTCACTTATTTTTTTTTGCAAGAATACATAAATACCAAATTTGAGAAAAATCTGTGCAATATTTTTGTTTTTTGTTAGATTTAGATGAAGACCGGCTTATATTAGGGCTGTGACTAAGAATTGTCCTATAGGGTTTATTTTTTGACTACTGGTTAATGGGTGTAATAAACCTACACATTCCCAGTTTGATCAAGATCTATAAGAACATTTGGATTTTATGACAATTAAGACAATTTAAATGATATGGGCGTCATTTGTATGGGGACTAGGGTGGACCTTAATAAAAATAAGTTCAAACTCTCGGTCGCACCCTCCAGAAATAGGCGAATAGCAAAAAAAACTGAGAAACACAAAGTTTTGGGCCAACTAAAAAACATTTACAGGTGGCTCAACGCGATTGAAAATTTCAAGTGTGTTTTATATGGGGAAAATATGACTTTCTTTCAGATTTTACGAAAATTTCGTTCTATAGTTTAATTTTTCCAACAAATTGTTATATAATTCGGGATTAGTATTAAATTATCTTTGCAAGAAGCTAAAACAAATTCAAAATCGAATTAAATCTTGCCAAGAAAAGCAAATGCCCCAGACCATTTTTGTGCCAAAAAAAACTAGGTCATGAAATTTGATGGCATTTTTTTCAACTTTAAGGAATTAATTAAAGCCAACATTTTGTTTTAGTCTCTATACCTGTAAGTACTCAGTTATGACGTATTGTTTTATTACCACATTGCTAACCTATTAAGCATTCAGACGGAAAATAGAAAATTTTTTTGATAAAATTTTGAAAAATCCTTTTTCAAGTTTTCAAAAATTTTCTTAAACAAAATTAAAAGAAATTGATCTAGCTCTTCAAGGTCTTGTTAAATGCATGCTAGAGATTAACTGTGTAAATTTTTAGGTAAATCCCTATATCAGAATTTTTTTGGCAAGGAGTTTATTTTTGCGGATTTCAAGAAAAATGGGATTTTTGTAAAATATTCCGTAAATGTACTATTTCTAAATACTTTGTATCAAAAATTCATCACTTTTCTACTTTTAAATGTTATATTTTATCTTAATAGCCTAGGGTTTCGGAACAAAATATTATGATCCCATTAACCCTTTCGCAATTGGGGTCACATATGACCCCAAGCTAATAAAAAACAATTTAAAAAAAATCAAATATTTTGTAAGTGCTATAGAATTTTTAGATGCGACATTTAAAATGTAATAACTAAATGCGTAGAACTTTCGTTCCAATTATTTGCCAAGGCCAGCTTTGGATTTTAAGATATTTTTAAATAAAAATTAACGCAAACGAATTTTTCTCTTAAACTCGATAAAACCATATTCAGATTCATATTCTTTTAAAAATTTTGTCTTTTATTAGCTTTGGGTCATTTGTGGATCTTCTTATGTTATTTGAAAAAATATTGATAGTTTTTATACATAAAATAATTTTATAACAATATTAGTTAAAAGTTGTTTTAATTTGTATTCGCGAGCAATAAACAGATAATTGCACCAAATTAATATCACAATGGATTATTTTGATCCCAGGACCACTGAAGGGTTAAATAAATAAAAATTATCCGAATTATTTTTCTTAAATTCTAAAAAGTTTTTTCATCGAGTTTAATAGAAAAACTCGTTTTCGGTAATTTTTATTTAAAAATATCTTAAAATCAAATGCTGGCCTTGGCAAATAATGGGTTAGCGTTCTCGTATTTATCCCAAATTTTAGGAACAGAAGTGACTGTGATATTGGCGATAGGCTAATTACTGTGATATTTTATTTTTAATTATTTCACATTGATATATTTTTATTAATTAATTCTGTGTTTGTATCGTATGTTAAATGTTGTACAAAAACGGTGTAATACATTTTAAAGTAATGTAAAATTGACGAAAGGACTATATATTCAATAAAATTAATCCCTGAGGAGGTCGGAAAAATACCGACGATACGTAGGATTGGAGAAAATTAAATAAACTAGTCTTTTATTTATTTAAAAAAAAAAAAAAAATACCAGACCTTGGAAGCCCAATTTAGAAAATTCTAAAAAATCTTAAAAAATCAAAATATAAAAAGGTCGATAAAAATTAAACATTTCATAATAGAAGTTCAACGCATTTGGTTATTATATTTTAAGCATTGCATCTAAAAATTCAACAGCACTTACAAAATATTTGATTTTTTTTAAAATAAATTGTCTTTTATTATCTTTTATATAAAAAAATATATTAAAAAAAAAAAGTTTTTTTTGGTACTTTTTTAAAAGGGTAATTTTTTAAAAATTAAAAAATTACTTTTCTTAAAAGGTGTACTTCTTTAAAAATCATATTTTTTGGAAAAAGATTTTTCTTTTTAAAAAGGGTTGTAGTTTTAAGAAATGTTTTTTTTTTTAAGATACTTTTCAAAAACGATACTTTAATTCCAAATAGTACTTTTTTAATAAGGAGTATCTTTTCTAAAAAGGGTACATTTTATGAAAGTGTACTTTTTTTGAAAGCGTACTTTCAACGTGGGTATTCTTTTGAGAAGGTTACAATTTTCTTAAAGGGTGCTTGTTTAAAAAGTATAGTTCTTCTGAGAATGGAAGATTTTTTTTTGGAAGATTTTTTTTAAAGGCTGCATTTGGAAAAAGGTAACATTTTTTAACAAGGGTAAATTATTTAAAAAGGGTACATTTTTTTAATATTGGTTGTGTTTTAAAATAAGTACTTTTTTTGAAAAAGATATTATTTAAAAAGGGCACTTTTGAAAGAGTACTTTCTTGAAAAGTGTAATTTTAAAAAAAGATATTACTATTTAAAAATATCTTAAAATCCAATGCTGGCCTTGGCAAATAATGGGTTAGCGTTCTTGTATTTATCCCAAATTTTAGGAACAGAAGTGACTGTGATATTGACGATAGGATAATTATTTTTAATTATTTTACATTGATATATTTTTATTAATTAATTCTGTGTTTGTATCGTATGTTAAATGTTGTCCAAAAACGGTGTACAACACCGACGATACGTAGGATTGGAGAAAATGAAATAAACTAGTCTTTTATTTATTTAAAAAAAAATACCAATTTAGAAAATTCTAAAAAATCAAAATATAAAAAGGTCGATAAAAATTAAACATTTCATAATAGAAGTTCAACGCATTTGGTTATTATATTTTAAGCATTGCATCTAAAAATTCAACAGCACTTACAAACTATTTGATTTTTTTAAAATAAATTGTCTTTTATTAGCTTGGGGTCATATGTGACCCCAATTCCAAAAGGGTTAATCGGGTCATATTATATTTTTCTGAAACTATGGACTATTAAGATAAAATATGACATTTAAAAGTAGACAAGTGATGAATTTTTAATACAAAGTATTTAGAAATATTACAATTACAGAATATTTTACAAAAATTAAATTTTTCTCGAAATCCGCAAAAATAAAATCCTTGCCAAAAAAAATCTGATATAGGGATTTACCCAAAAGTTCACACAGTTAATCTATAACGTGCATTTAATGAGACCTTAAAAATCTAGATCAATTTTTTAAAATTTTGTTTAAGAAAATTTTTAAAAACTTGGCAAAGGAGTTTTCAAAATTTTATCAAAAAAAGTTTTCATTTTCGGGGTCAATGCTTAATAGGTTAACAAGGTGGTTATAAAACAATTATTCATATCTGAGTACGTACAGGTATATGGACTAAAACCAAATATTGGCTTTAATTAATTTCTTAAAGTTGAAAAAATGCCATCAAATTTCATGATTTAGTTTTTTTGGCACAAATGTGGTCTGGGGCATTTGCTATTTCTTGGCGAGGTTTTATTCGATTTTGAAGTTTTATTGCTTTTTGGAAAGATATTTTAATACTGATCCCGAATTATATAACAATTTGTCGGAAAAAGATAAACTATAGAACGAAATTTTCGTAAAATCTGAAAGAAAGTCATATTTTCCCATATAAAACACACATGAAATTTTCAATTGCGTTGAGCCACCTCTAAGTGTTCTTTGATTGGCCCAAAACTTTGTATTTCGCAGTTTTTTTTTTGCCATTCGCGTATTTCTAGGGGGTGCGATCGAGAGTTTCAACACATTTTTTCTCCATAAAATGAAGGGCCACTGGGGACTAGTTCTGAACATGAACCGATTTCCACCAATTTCAATAGCGCTCATGCTATGGCCGATAGAAGCTTAAGTACCAAATTTAATCAAAATATATTCATATTTGCGACCTGTAGTTTTGATTACAAAGTTTGCATGGACACACAGACAGACGACGGACGGACGGACACCGCTAAATCGACTCAAAAAGTGATTCTGGTCAAATAGTTCACAAACATCGGCACAAAGTCATTATACCATAACCACATAGTGATATAGGGTATAAAAATCCTAAATCTACATTTTTTTTAGTAACGGTAAAAGATTTTGTCAACAATGGTCAAAGGAATCAGGGGTCAGGCATTACTGCGTTATATAAATAAAATATAAATTTGAAAACATGCAATATTCCACTCAAAGAAATATTCAACCTTTTCCGACTTCGAGGTGTTCGAAGACAAGATATCATGAAAGTTTAAATAAAATCGAAATTTTTAATTTTTTTGATTGGTTTACACCTTAGTCCATTCGTATACTGTTCAAGACAAAAAATATGCTAAATCTAATTTAAAGAAAAAGGTCACAAAAATGTTATACTTAAATCTAAAAATATAAATTCATGATTTATTAATAATCTAAGAACGCGTTATCAAATGGTTATCCATTTGTATCCAGCATAACCATAAAAAACTAGACACTCTTCCAAACTTACTGATTACAATCTTATTTGACATGTTCTAATATAAGCTGATTTTGTTCATCACAAATAAATTCGCTATTGAATAGGGATTTAAATTCTTTTAAAGCTCTGCATAATAATCCACAATATCAGTCAATTCTGTTTGAAATTGTCGAGAGCATAAATAAAATAAAAAAATTAAATAAATATGTTTGTATAATTTTTTTCCTTTAAAGTGTTTTTTCCGGGTTTGGCAGTGGAACTATGAAATAAAAAAAATGAAAAAATAAGTAAACATAAAACAAATTTTTTTTAATAATTTATGATTATGTACAGATAGGAAATAATAATATTTTGGCATATCAATTTTTTTTAAATTTAATATAAAATATTTTATATGTATTTACTAAATTTAGACACTAACGATAAGTTTCTAGAATATATTAGACCTAAAAAATATTTACACAATTATTTTCGCAATGAACTTTCTGTATGTTGTTGATTATTTTTTTTTGTTGTTGTTGTAAATTTTAGATGGAAGAATATTTAGCTGCCAGATCCATGCATCTTGATGCATCGCTTACGGTAGATGAAATAATAATTTTACGACCTCTTCGAGACGAAGAAAACTGAACTCCTGCCGTTATTTTCTGATCATAATCATCATTAGTACTATAATGGATTCGTTTCGATGATGTGGTAGGAGTTTGGGTGGCCATATTCGAAAAACGTCTATATTTATGATTAAACGTCAAACGATTATGTTGCGGTGATGAATTCTCATTGGTTAAAGCTCGTCTTGTGTCAGCAATTATTAAGTTTGCTGCAGCTGCTGCTCCTAAATGATGATGGTGATGATGATTTTGTTGTATATAGTAATTTGTTTATATTTAAATTTTTTTTCAAAAATTGTTTTACAGCAGTTAATGAGGCAAATGAATGAAAAATTCATGATTTATTATTAGTTTTTATAACAACTATTATTATTTTTTTTTTGTTTCAATTAATTTGTTTAGTTTTTATGAAAGTTTTATTTCTATTGTAACACATTCATATAAAAAAACATTTATTTATGTACATTTAACAATAAATGAATGAATTTAAATTGAGTTTTCTCTGTTATTTTTTCGATAATAAACTAACTTTGAATTTTTTTTTTTTTTTTGAGAACTGATTATATTTCTTTTTTTTTTCTTTTTGTAAATTTTTGTATGCATCATACAATTATAAAAATTTATTTTACATACTTGGTAATTATATTCATGAAAACGACAAAATAAAACATCCATACATTCATTACAAAATTATTTAAATAAATGTAAGAAAAATCTATATAAATAATTGGGAAAAAAAATACGCCAAGCATTATATAGAATGAAATTATAATAACTCAAAAAGAAAATCAGAGCGAAAAAAAATTGTATATTATCTCTTTGTGACCCAATTAAAAAATCCATTTACCGATCTCCATCATATTTGATGTCCAACGCTTTTTCTAATTCATAAAAGCAAATATCAAGCAGATATACCAAATAAAAAAATTTTGCTAGACATTGAAAACTTAAAAGGGTCACTTTCGGTAGCTTTAATCCATTTCCAATTTTTATAATAAAAAACTTTTTAAAAAAAGTATTTTTGAGAAGGTACTTTTTTTAAAAACGATACTTTAATTAAAAATGGTACTTCTTTTAATAAAGTAAAGTACTTAAAAAGGGCACATTTTATGAAAGGGTAATTTTGTTGAAAGCGTACTTCTAATATTGTTATAAAATTGTTACTGCTTTCTTATATAGTACTTTTTAAAAAATGTTTGTTCTTCTAAGAATGGTGGTAACTCTTTGAAAGAATATTCGCTTAAGAAGGTTGCCTTTTTAAAAAGGATAAATTTTTTGCAATAATAGATTTTTAAAAATTGGTACATTTTTTAATATAGGTGCATTTTTGAAAGGACACTTTTTTAAAAAGGGCATTGTTTTTAAAAAGGGCAATTTTTAAAAATAGTAATTTGTTAAAAAAGGGTTCTTTTTTTTTTTGAAGGACACTTTTTTTGTTACTTTTGGAAAAAATTCCTATTTAAATACTTATTTAAAAAACTGTAATTTTTTTAAGGAAGGAACTTTTATAAAAGGGTACTTTTTTTTAAAAGGGCACTTTTATAAAAAAGCGTACTTTTTTTTAAAAGGGTACTTCTTCTAAAAAGAGTATTTTTTGAAGAGAGGTATTTTTTTCAAAAACGGGCTTTTTTCTGAAAATGGACCCTATTTTAAAAAGGGTACTTTTTTAAAAAGTGTTCTTTTTTAAAAAAATTAGCTTTTTTACACAAATTTCCTTTTTTCAAGAAGATATTGTTTAAAAAAGGACTTCTTTTAAGAAAAGTATTTATTTTACTGCTCCTATATTAAAAATAGGTTCTTTAGTTAAAAAAAGTATTTTTTTAAATTTGCTTCTTTTAAAAAGGGTCTTTTTTAAGAGAGGTACTTTTTTAAAAGGTACTTCTTTTAAAATGAGTACTTTCTTAAAAGGGTTTTTTTTGAGTGGATCCTATCTTAAAAAGGGTACTTTTTTAAAGGGTTTTTTTTTTTTTTAAGTAGCTTTTTTAAACAAATTCCTTTTTTTAAAAAGGGTTCTTTTTTTTTTAAAAAAGGTACTTCTTTTAAAAAGTGTATTTTTTTAATTGCTCCTTTATTAAAAAAGTACTTTATTTAAAAAAAGTATTTTTTTAAACTTCCCGTTTTTTGAGGACTTTTTTAAAAAGAGTAATTTTCTTAAAATGGCTACTTTTTTTTTAATAATATTACTTTGTTTAAAGCGTGTACTTCTTTAAAAAGCGTACTTTTTGGAAAAATGTTCTTCTTTTTGAAAAGGGTACTTGTTTCAGAAATGTTTTTTTAAGAAGGTGCTTTTTTAGAAACGATACTTTAATTAAAAATGGTACTTTTTAAATAAAAAATAGCTTTGCCAAGAAGGGTACATTTTATGAACTGGTAATTTTTTTGATGGGTATTCTTTTAAGAAGGGTATTCTTTTAAGAAGGTTACGATTTTCTTAAAGGGTGCTTTCTTAAAAAGTTTAGTTCTTCTAAGAATGGTATTTTTTTAAAGGATATTTTTTACCCTTTTAAAAAGGGTACGGTTTTTAACAAGGTTAAATTTTGATATATTGGTACTTTCTTAAAATCGGTACTCATTTTGAAAAGGATACTTTTTAAAAAGGGTACTTTTGAAAGAGTGCTTTTTTAAAAAGAGTAATTTAAAAAAATAGAATTATTAAAAAACTGTACATTTTTAAAGAAGGAACTTCTTTAAAAGGTAATATTTTTGTAATCGGGCACTTTTTTAAAAAAGAGTTCTTTTTTATAAAAGGTGCTTCTTTCAAAAAGGTTATTTTTTAATGGTTCCTTTTTAAAAAGGGTATTTTATATAAAAAAAATATATTAAAAAAAAAAGTTTTTTTTTGGTACTTTTTTAAAAGGGTAATTTTTTTAAAATTAAAAAATTACTTTTTTTAAAAGGTGTACTTCTTTAAAAAGCATATTTTTTGGAAAAAGATTCTTCTTTTTAAAAAGGGTTGTAGTTTTAAGAAATGTTTTTTTTTTGAAGATACTTTTCAAAAACGATACTTTAATTCCAAATAGTACTTTTTTAATAAGGAGTATCTTTTCTAAAAAGGGTACATTTTATGAAAGTGTACTTTTTCTGAAAGCGTACTTTTAACGTGGGTATTCTTTTGAGAAGGTTACAATTTTCTTAAAGGGTGCTTGTTTAAAAAGTATAGTTCTTCTAAGAATGGAAGATTTTTTTTGGAAGATTTTTTTTTAAGGCTGCATTTTGAAAAAGGTAACATTTTTTAACAAGAGTAAATTATTTAAAAAGGGTACATTTTTTTTAATATTGGTTGTGTTTTAAAATAAGTACTTTTTTTGAAAAAGATATTATTTAAAAAGGGCACTTTTGAAAGAGTACTTTCTTGAAAAGTGTAATTTGAAAAAAAGATATTATTTAAAAAAATTGGACTTTTTTTTAAAGGAGAACATTTTTGGAAAGTTACTTTTTTGTAAAAAAAAACTTCGTTTTTTTAAGAAGGGCAATTTTTTTTGGGTACTTTCTTAAAAAGGGTATATTTCTTAAAAATTCTATTTTTTTTTTAAATAATATTACGTGTACTTTTCTAAAAAGCGTACTTTTTAAAAATTGTATTTATTTCAGAAATGTTCCCTTTTAGAAAATGTACTTTTTAGAAAACAATACTTTAATTCAAAATGGTTCTTTTTTAATAAAGAGTGGCTTTTCTAATAAGGGTACATTTTATGAAAGGCTAATTTTTTTGAAAACGTACTTCTAAAATGGATATCCTTCTATAGTTATGATTTTTCTTAAAGGGTACTTTTTTTAAAAAGTTTAGTTCTTCCAAGTAGAGTACCTTTTTTGAAAGGATATTTTTCTAAATGCTACTTTTTTAAAAAGGAACATTTTTTAACAAGGATAAATTTTTTAATAAGGTTACTTTTTTTGAAAGGGCATATTTTTTAAAAAGGATATTGCTTTTGAAAAACTCTACTTATTTGAAAGGGGTGCTGTTTTAAAAAAGGGTACTTTTTTCAAAAGAGCACTTTTTTTAAAAGGGCACTTTTTTAAAAAATGATAATTTTTTAAAGAAATAATATGTATATAAAAAATTATACTGTTTTAAAATGGATGGGTACTTTTTGCAAAAGGCTACTTTTTTTCAAAAGGGTACTTTTTTAAAATCGGTACTTTTTTCAAAAGAGCTCTTTTTTAAAAAAGGGTACCTTATTTTAAATGAATGACACTTATTGTAAACTAGGTATTTTTATTAAAGGGTACATTTTTTAAAAGGATTTTTTAAAGGGTACTCTTTTAAAAAGGGTACTTTATAAAAAAGAGTACTATTTTCAAAGTGGAGACCTTTTTTTTTAAAAAGGGCAACTTTTTTAAAAAGGTTACCTTTTTTTAAGAAAAAACTTAAAAAAAATGCTTTTGAAACACGGTAGTTTTTTTTTGGTACTTTTTTAAAAATGGTTCTTTTTAAAATGGTACCTTTTTTAAAATGGGTACCTTTTTTAAACGAGGTTTGAGGTAAATGGTACTTTTTAAAAGGGTACCTTTTATTTTTTTCAAAATGGGTACTTTTTTTAAAGTTATTTTTTTTTAAAGAAAACTTTTTTTTGAAAGGTGTACCCATTTTAACAAGGGCACTTTTTATAAAACGATCTATTTGTTTAAAATGGTATTTTTTTTGAACGGTAATAAGAGAAAATTTTTAAAATATGGTACTTTATTAAATTGGTACTTTATAAAAAGAGTACGTATTTAAAAAAGGAACTTTAAAAAAATGCTTTTTGGAAAAGGGTAGTTTTTTTTGAATACTTTTTAAAAATAGTTCTTTTTAAAATGGTACCTGTTTTAAAATGGGTACCTTTTTTAAACGAGGTACAAGGTAAATGTTACTTCTTTTAAAAGGGTACTTTTTTTTAAATGGTACTTTTTTTTTAGATAGATTAATTTTTTTAAATTGGGGTTTCTTTAGAAACAGTTATTTTTTTAAAAAGCATTTTTTTAATAGGGTACTAAGAGAAAATTTTTAAAATATGGTACTTTATTAAATTGGTACTTTATAAAAAGAGTACGTATTTAAAAAAGGAACTTTAAAAAATGCTTTTTGGAAAAGGGTAGTTTTTTTTGAATACTTTTTATAAATAGTTCTTTTTAAAATGGTACCTGTTTTAAAATGGGTACCTTTTTTAAACGAGGTACGAGGTAAATGGTACTTCTTTTAAAAGGGTACTTTTTTTTAAATGGTACTTTTTTTAGACAGATTAATTTTTTTAAATTGGGGTTTCTTTAGAAAAAGTTATTTTTTTAAAAAGCATTTTTTTAATAGGACTTTTCTACAAAGGGTACTTTTTTAGTAAAAATCGGTACCTTTTTTAAAAGGGTACCTTTATTTTTTTTTCAAAATGGGTTCCTTTTTTAAAATAGTGCTTTTTTTAAAACGAAAGAGTACTTTTTTTTAAGGTGTACCTTTTTAAGAAGAGTACTTTTTATAAAAGGGTCTATTTGTTTAAAATGGTTTTTTTTTGAACGGCAATAAGAGAAAATTTGTCAAATATGGTACTTTTTTAAATTGGTACATTATAAAAAGAGTACGTTTTTGAAAAATTATATTTTTTTAACCGTACTTTTTTTTAAAGAGGGTACATTTTCAACAAGAATAGGTTACTTTCTGTAAGAAGGTTTTTTATTAAAAAATTGTTTGTTGAAAGGATCCTTTTTAAGAGATTATTTTTTTTTTCTAAATATGCACTTTTTTTAACAAAAAAAAATTCTTGCAAATTTATTATTTTTGGAAGAAAATATTTTATAGAAAAGGGAACTTATATTGAAAACGGTTCTTTTTTTGAAGAAAAAACTTTTGAAATTTTTTTTTTTTTTGAAAAACTTACTATTTGCAAATGCGCTGTTTAGAAAGGGCTACTTTTTCAAAAAGTACTTTTTGCATGAATGTGCTTTAATTGGTAAAAGCATTTTTTAAATGTACATTTGTGAAAAAGGTTTTTTGTGCAAAGATACTTTTTAAAAAGTTTCCATTTTGGTTTTATTTTTGTAATGGTACTAATATTTTTTTAATTTTATTATTTTTTATACAAATAAAAAATCTTTTTTTCGATCTTTAAATAGTACAACTCTTTGCTTGAATTCTCATTTGGTTGTTTGTTTTCAGCAAATGTATATGAATTTAACTTTTTAGCAAACAAACTATCTACTGCTTTTGGTTACTGATGAGGGTTGGTGATTCTTCCCGAAACAGCTGTATAAGCTGTTATGCAGGATATATATCAATTTTTGAAAAAATGTGCCAATGTTTTTGCTTTATATGGCGTTCACACTTAAGTGTTTAGCGAAGTGTTTAGTGTTTATAACTTTTCAATTGTTTTTTATTTTTGAAACAGCTGTTCAATCTGCTGAAATGTTTAACTTAAACACAGTAAATCAAGTGTGAACGACTGTGTTTTGTTTTGCAAAACATGAGCTAAAACACCTTAAAATATCGAAGTGTGAACACCATATTATTTAAAGTAAAAACATTTGATCTTGAGCCTGAATAATTTCAAACTCAATCAGTAATTTTTTTTAACATAAATTCAAAATTTTTTAATAATATATTTTTTTTCAAAAGATGTAATTTTTTGTAGAAAAGCATTCATTTCGAAAAGGCCATTTTATTAAAAACTTTTTTTTATCATTGAAAAGGGTACTTTTATTGAAAAAAGTACTTCTATTGAAAAACGTACTTTACTGGAGAAGGTTCTGTTACTGAAGAGCGTACAATATTGAAAAAGGGTTTTTATTGAAAGGATGCTGTTTGAAAATGTAAGTTTTTCCAAAAAGTTGGTACTTTTATAAAAAAATGCGTGTGTTGCAATATTAACACATATTCAAAAAAATTTTTTTTTCAAATACGCGGAATGCTACAGCTAAAATTTTCAATTTCTTATAGCGGAAGGTAAAGGTAAAATTAAGTTATCCAAAAACTTATTGAAACTGAAAAATATTACTTTTATAAAGAAAAGGATTTAGGGTCGTATGCAAAAAAATTAAAGTGTACTTCAAGTAGACTTTATTATAAGTTTTTCATACAAAATTGTTGATAAAGTCTATTTTAAGATGACTTAAACTTTTTTGCATACGGCCCTTAAAATTTATTTAATTTTTAAAATATTTTTTGTTATAATTTTGACTTTCGCTCTGATTTACTTAATGAAATTTAAGCATATAAAAAAGAAAAAAAATATATATATTTAAAATAAACAACATTTTCTTTCTAGACATCTTCATAAAAATCTATAAATTCAAAAATTTAATTTTTAGAATATAATTATTCAAAAATAAAACATCAACATCTTATTTGTATATAGTCAAAAAATCAACACTTAACATTTAGCAAAGATGAATAACAAATTCGTATTATAATGAGAATTAGTTTTTATGCACTATTAATATGTTGAAGGATATATGAGGATGTGGAATGTTGTTTTTGTCTTTTTTTTTTTTTTGTTATATTTGTATTTTATGGTGATCATGAATAACATGATATGTACATCATCGTCATACCGATCGGCTGATGGGGCAGCTCGCTCCCGTGTTATATGATACTTTCACGATTTCGTTCCATTTCTTCAGTTTCATGTTCTGGATCTAAACTTGAGGTGGAGGAGACACCACATATTTGCATTTCAATTTCAGCCAAACGATTTTCCAAATCCCATTGTTGCTGTGATAATTTTGTATTTAAAGCTTGATTTTCCGATTCCACCGTATGCAGACGTTCTCGCAAACGTTTTATTTCATCTTCGAGAGCTTCATGAGAGCCGAGAAGAGGAGTGGTACCGCCACCAACGCCACTGGTGGCCGAGGTACCCGTACCATAACAATCTAAATGAGAGCTGGAGTCGCAAATGAGACCTAAAGTTTAAAATGGAAAGGAAGAAATAAAGCAAAATGGTAAATATAAGAGAAAACGAAATTCAAGTTAGAATGAGAACGAGACAGTCATGAACATCTGGATATAAGGTCAACAAGAAGCGATAAATATTATGCTACTCAGATATATTTTGGTAATGACCGCTTTAATTAACGATGAGTCGGTCTTGGTAGGTAAAAATATCAGGGAAATTACATATTATATGAAAAGCTCTGGAAAATATTTTCTTAAGTGTCTTTATCTTTCTGGTACTTACCCGTTCTTTGCGATTGTGGCCTGACGGATTGATGTGATGCTGTTCGACTGCGTGGTCTATCATCGGAACTATGTACACTAGGACTCAAAGAACCCGGTGACTCTATAGTGCGTTGCATACGTTCAATAAAAGCTTGACTGGAACGGGGACTAGGCGCTCGACTAAAAGAAAAAACAAAAATTTAAACCAATATTACATTTTTTTAAGTGATCTTCGGAATAACAGTCTTAATACCTATGGGCCAAATTTTGTAAATGCTGCTGTTGCTGCTGTTGTAAATGTGTGACATGATCGTAAGTCGTTTGACGCTGCTGCTGCGATAAGGTGGCATGATGCGGCACTAACGACGGCTGTGGCAAATACATATCCTCTAAAGTTGTACGACCACAACTTTCCACTAAGCCCGGCGTTGATTGGCATCGGCCCATGGCAACTGTATTAAAGTATTGTACTGTGTATTGTATTTTTTCGTATACAATTATAAATGAAAATAGAATATAAATTTCTTTTTGCGATTTTTTTCGGGTTCAAATTGTTTTATATCAAATGTTTTTTGAAAAAAAAAAAAAAAAAATCATGAATAATGTTGAGAGATTTTAGTCTTTTCAATATATTTTCAAATGCAGTGGAATACAAATAAATTAAGATGACAATTTTAAAAATTTTCTTTAACGATTCGATTTACCTTTTTCCAGTGGTGCCTTTTTATATTTTTCCAAACGTTTGACGGCTATAGCTTCAAGTCTTACTCTGGCCGCTGGATACTCTTTCAAAACATCCCACATATCCTTTTTACTCAACACAAACAGATCACTATAGCCCACGGAGCGTACCGAGGCCGTACGACGATTTCCTTTATAAGAAAAAAAATTAAAATATTTTCTAAAATTATTATATTATTATTATAATTATTATTCAATCAAAAATAAACTAAGAAAGTTCAAATAATAATGAACAAATTAAAAATTAAAAAAAATTATATGAAATCATGCATGATTTGAATTAATTAATTTAGTTATAGGATTTTGTAAATAACACTCACACATTTAAAAAGTTTATTTGCTTGTAGTTGTTGGAACAGTTTGTTCGTGCGTACTATTAACGATTGTGTGAAACATGCACAAACACATATTTAGGGGAAGTTATTACATTTATATTTATTAAAGGTCATAGGAAGGTTAAGAAAACTTTTTCGAAAGTTAGTCGAAAATGATCCAACAAAAAGTATGTTATGCCGGAAAACGTCGAAAGTTGTTTAAATTTTTAGCTAATTTTTTGTTGTTGTTAATATTTGCACAATTTTTTATTTAAGACTAGGAAATCATATCATACAAACGTTATTAAAATCTCTTTCCACAACGCGAGGAATGTATTTAAAATAAAAATTATAAACATTTTGAAATTGAGCAAATGAAGAACTGACATTTTTTTAGGAAACTATGACAAAGCACTTTTAATGCACACTCGAATGGAATTGATAAAATTGATAAAAAAAAAAATAGCTATATCATCGCCTTAAAAAAATAAATCGCTAAGGGAATCGTAGGATATGGCGTTTCTTTGCAAACAGTGTTGCCATTTTAGCATTTTAGTTGCTAGATTTAGCAACTTTTTTTGTCGCTTAGCATCCAAAATTTATGAAAAGATGCTAGATGCTAACTTAGCATCTTTCATTAATAAAAAGTTGCTTTTAGCATTTTTTTTTTTTTCATTATTAATTTTAATGGTATTGATATGTTTTAATTTCTCAAAGTGTAATACGAGAAATTTGTGTACTACTCTTTTTACCACTCTGTTCGTTTCTATCAACAAATATAATAAAATATTTTGAAATAGAAGAATGAAAACAGTTTTTAATGAATTAAAAAATATAATTGCATTAAAAAAATGCCAAAATTTTCAATACAAAACACATTAAACCGAGCAAAAACCGATAGCCAATATATTAGAAGAGTTTAAATTTAGATCATCTGAAACAGAAAAAATTAAAATCCAATTAAGTTATATCCCAGAACAATATTGGGATACAGCACTGAATATACAACCTCTTTATGGATTGAAGTTAACAAATATTCTATTGGCGAAATTCCACTAAAAGAGTTATCCACATTTGTATTGTCTTTATTAGTTTTGTCTCTCTCTCAAAAGCCGGAGTTGAATGTTCATTTAGTTTAATGGCTTTATTTAAAAGCAAACTTTGCAACAGAATAAAATCCGAGTTGCTATGTTCTGTAATACGTATAAAAGAAGGTTTGAAATTGAAAAATGGGTGCTCTTACACTTTCCAATACACAGAGCGATGTCATTGATAAATGTCGATCGTCAGAAAAAAATTCAGTGCCAAGAAGAATTTGAAAATGAAGAATATATTAGAAATATTAGGTTCCATAAACCAATTATTGTAATATACTCGAATCTTTTGATAATGTAAATTCTGTTATATTTGAAATTTAAAAAAAATCTCTCTAAAATTAAAAATATTTAATTTAAAATTAAAAAAAGCTCAATTTGATATTTAAAAAAATTACAGATGAAATTCAAAATAATTTTATTTAAAATTTAAAAAATATAAATCGAAACTTATGTTTTATATTCATTTTTCCATTTAAAAACCAAAGAATTTATTAGTAAGTACTTAATTTTTCAATCAAAAGGTAATGAAATTAAAAAAAAATAGCATCATTTATTTTGACTCCAGTACGTTTTAGCATCTTTTTTTTTTTTGCAATTTAGCATCTTTTCAATTTCAAATTATGGCAAAACTGTTTGCGAAGTCTTGATACAATTTGTTGGCGATTTTTGGTCAGTAGTAATAAAAAAAGTGTTCAAACTCTCAGTCGTACCCCTAGAAATATGCGAATAGCAAAAAAAGTGAGAAATACAAAGTTTTGGGCCAATCAAAAAACATTTAGAGGTGGCTCAACGCGATTGAAAATTTCAAGTGTGTTTATATAGAGAAAATATGACTTTTTTTTAGATTTAACGAAAATATCGTTTTACAGTTTGGTTTTCCCGAAAAGTTGTTATAAAAATCGGGATCACTATTAAATTATCATTCCAAAGAGCTATCAGACTTCGAAATCGAATAAAAACTCGCCAAGAAATAGCCAATGCCCCAGACCACTTTTGTGCCAAAAAAACTAGGTCATGGAATTTGATGGCATTTTTTTTTTCAACTTTAAGAAATTAATTAAAGCCAACATTTTGTTTTAGTCTCTATACCTGTAAGTACTCAGATATAAAGTATTGTTCTATTATCACCTTGTTAACCTATTAAGCATTGGGACCGAAAATGGGAATTTTTTTTTTGATAAAATTTTGAAAACTCCTTTTTCAAGTTTTAAAAAATTTTCTTAAACAAAATTTAAAAAAATTGACCTATCTCTATAAGGTCTTGTTAAGTGTATATTGGAGATTAATTGTGTGAATTTTTAAGTAAATCCCTGTGCCAGAATTTTTTTGACAAGGAGTTTATTTTTGCGGATTTGGAGAAAAATGGGATTTTGGTAAAATATTCTGTAAATGTACAATTTAAATATTTTGTATCAAATATTCATCACTTTTCTACTTCTAAATGTTATGTTTTATCTTAATAGCCTAGGGTTTCGGAAAAAAATATTATGACCACATTAATCGTTTTGGACTTGGGGTATGACTTGGGGTATGACCCCAAGCTAATGAAAGACAATTTATTAATAAATAAAATCAAATATTTTGTAAGTGCTGTTGAATTTTTAGATGTGACGCTTAAAATATAATAACTAAATGTGTAGGACTCCCGTTACTAAAATTTGAGAAAAATCCGAGAATGTTAACCCATTATTTGCCTAGGCCAGCTTTGGATTTTAAGATATTGTTAAATAAAAATTACGGAAAACGAGTTTTTCTATTAAACTCGATGAAATAATTTGGTTAATTTTTATTTATTTAACCCTTCAGCGCACCTGGGATCAAAATAATCCATTGTGATATATCTTTGGTGCAATTATCTGCTTATTGCTCGCGAATCTAAATTAAAGCAACTTTTAACCAATTTTGTTATAAAATTATTTTATGTATGAAAACTATCTATCTACAAATGACCCAAAACTAATAAAAGACATTTTATTCAAAAGAAGAATGAAATATAAAATTAAAGAAAAGCAACACCTTTTGCAAGTCGTAAGTAATTACAGACACAATTTGAATCGCACAATAAATCATCCTTAAATACACCCAAATAATTAGAATTAATTTTATATTTCATATTCTTTTGAATAAATTGTCTTTTATTAGCTATAGGTCATTTGTGGGTCCTCTTATTTTATTTAAAACAGTATAGACAGTTTTTATACATAAAATAATTTTATAACAAAATTAAATTAAAAGTTGTTTTAATTTATATTCGCGAGCAATAAGCAGATAATTGCACCAAAGATATATCACAATGGATTATTTTGATCTCAGAATCACTGAAGGGTTAAATAAATAAAAATTAACCGAATTATTTTTCTTAAATTCTAAATAGTGGTTTCATCGAGTTTAATAGAAAAACTCGTTTTCGGTAATTTTTATTTAAAAATATCTTAAAATCCAAAGTTGGCTTTGCCAAGTAATGGGTTAACTTTCTCGGGTTTATCACAAATTTTAGGAATGGAAGTTCTGTATATTAGGTTATTATATTTTAATTGTCTTATCTAATATTACAAAATATTTTAATTTTTTGAATAAATTGTATTTTATTAGCTTGGGGTCATATGTAACCCCAATTCCAAAAGGGTTAATGGGGTCATATTATTCATTTCCTAAACCCTAGGCTATTAAGATAAAATATAACATTTAAAAGTAGAAAAGTGATGAATTTTTGATACAAAGTATTTAGAAAGAGTACATTTACAGAATATTTTACAAAAATCCCATTTTTCTCGAAATCCGTAAGAAATAAAATCCTAGCCAAAAAATTCTGGCACAGGGATTTAGCTAAAAATTGGCACAGTTAATCTTTAATATGCATTTAATTATTATTAATTTTTATTAATCAAAATCCTAATGTAACAAGATTTCAAATCTTATAAAACAACATTAGTCATAACAAATTAATTTTCAATAAGAAGAATGTATGTAAGTTTAATTTATAATTAAAATTAGAAGAATAATATAATATAAAATATATAAAAAATAAAATAAAAATGTAAAAATAAAGTGTAAAAATATCATGCACAGCAGGTAAAAATTATATAGAAATTAAAATTAAATTAACTAAAGAAATTAAAATGAAGTATTAAAAATCAATTGAGAAAAAGTTTAAATAGTTCTTTCTTAAATGATGTTGTATTTGATATTTTGTGAAGTTGATTATTTAAAGTATATAACGAGTTCCAAAGACGTATGCCATTTACAAAAAAGTGTCTTTCGGATATAAGTCTATTGTACAATATTGGTACAAGACAGTTATTACGGTTAGATCTTGTAAATAGTAATCGCTCGAAGAGATAAACGGGTTCTTTAGTGAAAATAATTTTATGAACCATAAGTAAAGTTCTAAATTTAAGATAGTCTTCAAATGAAATGCCATAAATTTTATTTAGAAAAGCGCAGATACTATCATATTTGCGTAAACCGTAAACATATTTAACTACACTTTTAAAGACGCGTGTAAGTTTACCCATGTCTGCACTATCACAACCTGACAACAATTCACAACCATATAAAAGCGTAGGTAAGATAAACGGTGTGAAGTACTGAGAAGACCAAAGACTACGGAGAATACTATAAACTTTTCCAGAAGCTTTGTTAATTTGATCATTCCACGTTAGGGTATTATTAAAAAAAATACCTTAAGAGCTATATCAATTTTTTCTAAATTTTCTTTAAGAAAATTTTTCAAAACTTGAAAAAGGAGTTTTCAAAATTTTATCACAAAAATTTTCAATTTTCGGTCACAATGCTTAGTCAGTTAGCAAGGTGGTAATAAAACAATACTTCATATCTGAGTACTTTCAGGTATAAAGACTACAACAAAATGTTAGCTTTAATTAATTTCTTAATGTTGAAAAAAATGCCATCAAATTTCATGATCTAGTTTTTTTTTTTGGCACAAAAGTGGTTTGGGACATTTGCTATTTCTTGGCGAATTTTTATTCGATTTTGAAGTATTATAGCTTTTTGCAAAGATAATCTTACACTGATGCCGAGATATATAAAAATTTGTCGGAAAAATCAAAACATTGAACGAAATTTTCGTAAAATCTGAAAGAAAGTCACATTTTCCCCATATAAACACACTTCAAATTTTCAATCGCGTTGAGCTACCTCGAAATGTTTTTTGATTGGCCCAAAACTTTGTATTTTTCACCTTTTCTGCTAATCCCATATTCCTAGGGGGTGCGACTGAGAGTTTGAACACTTTTTTCCCTCCATATAATAAACGGCCACCCTAGTGGTCAGGGCTTTGCGCTGATGTTGGTAACTACCAAAAATATTTGACAGAGACCCATCTTTTATTACATCGCTCGACTCAATGTCACTTACTGAGTCGATTAACGGTGTCCATCCGTCTGCCCATCACTCCGTCTGTCCGTCTGTGTGTCCATGTGAACCTTGTAATCAAACTTAAGGTCGCAAAATGAATATATTTTGATGACATTTTTATATAAGAGCATCTATTGGACACAAAATGAACGCTATTGAATTTGGAGAAGTTCAGTGCATGTTTAGCCCTTGTCTCCATACAAATTACCGCTATGAGATCGACTTAGCCATAATAACCAAATTATCGTATAGATCTCGGTCAAATTGGGTTTGTGTATGGTTACTACATCCATTTATCAGTAATCCAAAAATAAACCCTATGGGATAATTCTTAGTCATAGCCCCCATATAAAGCTGCTTTCCGATCTTCACTTACATCTATCAAAAAACAAAAATATTGCACAGACTTTTCTCATATTTGGTTTGTATATGTTTTTGCAAAAAATAAGTTACCTTACCAAATATGGTGAGGAGCAGTCCATTTTAAACCTATTCCCCATATAAATATAGCATCCGATATGATCATTTCCATATCCGAGTGTAAAAAAGTTAATAACAATGCCACTCAAATTTGGTTTATGTTAATTTTTTATATCTAATTTGTTGGACCCTAGAAATAGGGTCCCTAAGCGCATGTTATAGGGTATAGTATATCGTGACCGAAATCTATAAGATAATTTGCATTACATGACAATTTATATGGCATCTAGGTCTGAATATGAACCGATTTTCACCAATTTCAATAGCGTGCATTCTATGGCCGGTTAAGCTTGTATAGTAACTATCATCAAAATATGTTGATATTTGCGGCCTGTAGTTGGATTAAAAGTTTTACTTAGACACAATGACGGGCGGATGGACAGACGGTCAGATGGACATCGCTAAATCGACTCAAAACGTGATTCTGAAGTGATTGTGTGTCGATCGGTATATAGAAGATGTAAATAGGTCAAATAATTTTGGTAGTTACAAATATCAGCGCAAAGTCATTATACCCTGACCATATAGTGGTACAGACTATAAAAAGTGGTTAGCAGCTAGTGGTTTCAGAATTTTGAATACTCTTATTCTTATCTAATGCTTTGACAATAATTTCTTAAGTAGAAAAACAAGATCTGGAAAAACACTTCATTAGTTTTAATCCATTAACAGCAGTAAACATGAATAGAAATACTGGTAAAGCTCTTCCTCCATATGAATGCATTAATCGAATACGGTTCTATAATCAAATATTCTAAAAATGCATTTTTCTTTGTGAATATTTTCGTAACATATTTCTGTATAGCTGAGAAAAAATTATCAAAAAATTTGGCCATATTCTTTGTTAATGATAATGTTAACATTAATTTTATAAAATTTATTTAAAATATAAAATTTTACAATTTATAGCAAAACTGCAATCACTTCATCAAAAATCAAACTATAGGCATTTGTAATTGGAATAAAATCATTATAAATTTGTACTTTATAATCAAACTACAGGCAGTAAATATGAATATATTTTGATGCATTGAAGTACAAAAGCTTTTTTTGATTATTGAAATTGGTTCATATGCAGACCTGGACTCCATACAATTTGGCCCTATCATATACGACTTCCACCTGACCTTTGTTGATGAAAAAGTCGTAAACGAACTTAGAAATACCATCTCAACATTGTCATGCCCGATTAGCAAAACGATGCAAAAGGTTTATGTAGTTTTTGCTAAAGTTGGCGTATAGCCTTCCACAGAAGAAGGAACACTTTGATGCAAATACATTAGATAAGGGCAAGCAAAAGATCAGAGAGAACCGAATACAGGATGAGTTTTTCAAAGAAGTTGGACTAAAAGTAGACTACCTCACTGGAATTAACAATCAAATCATTAAAAGATTGGGAACAATCTTGAATTTTACAAACTGCAAAGAAAAGGTTAATTCCAAAATATAGAGAGTATTCTTCGAAAACTGCAACACTTTTGGCGGAAATGTATCCATAAAATATTAACGCATGGCAAAAATATAATTGAATATCAGTCTTGATTTCCGAAGAAGCCCAGGAGTCCCTCAACAAATTTTATAAAAAATATATATGCTCGGACACGTTCACATCATGAAGGGTGAGGCAAAATTAGGACCTCTTCAACATGTTGGCTGAATCTTCCGTTCCACTTATTTTATCACTGCATCACGTGAAGTCACCGCATTTGACAAAAAAAAGCACCAGTTCACACATCCACTATTGCGATGGCTAAAATACGTGAATTAACGTTCGAATGGCTTCATCACGTACCATATTAGCCATATCTAGCTTCCACGGATTACTTTCTATTTCCAAACTTAAATAAATGGCTCGGTGGTGAAAGAGTTGTGAACAATGAAGACGATGGACTCTGCGGTTGATGGCTATTTTAAAGATCTAGACGTTTCTTAATATAAACAGGGAATCGAAGCTACTGAATATCGCGGGGAATATCGCTGTATTGAGCTAAAAGGTGATATTGTTGAGAAATAAAGAAAATTTTTCCCAAAATTGTTCTGTTATCTTTGTCCTGTCGGGTTGTTCTCGGACCGCCCTCTTATATTCGCCATAATGAATGGCTTGAGACTATTTTGTCTGATGTGCAACATAATTTGGCTCATGTATGGTGTCCTCGCAAGATATTTTGTACTGGATGAATATCGAGTGAAGCCGATCTTCCTTCCATATGATAGAATTTTATCTTTGTGTTACACAGGTTATGAATTAGGTGGAAATTGCCATTTTAACCTCTGATCGATGTATACAAGGTTTCAGTTCCATATCTGCTGCTTGAACGCTCAAACGTATAAAACTTGCTTTCAAAAAGTTTTATATAATATTTTCTCTACATTTCAGTAATTCCTATTGGATCTATTATTAAGGTGTTTGATTTATTTTGAAGGACTTGATGTTGAGACTTGAAGTCTCTGGATGGGAATTTAACCATATTAAGAAGCTTTGAATTGTCTGCCCATAGCTTCACGCAAGCCAGCTATAACACTCAAATGTTATTTATTGTTAACAGCTTGGCCTGGCGGAAGGAATTCGTAATCGCAAAAAACTGTTAGCATGACCATTCCATTTTAAACGAGATTGGCATGGTATTTTTGGTTTTGCATCAACTTTTGCACAATATTCACTTGACTATTCGGTTGTTTCGGAATCATGGGCATAAATTTAAGTCTTGAAATATGTTTTTGAGATTTGTTGCCATTGAGCCTTAAAACGTCTTTTCAAATAATGTTTGCTGATCCGTTTGATATGTCAGCAGTATCACCAAGATTTCAAATTAAAAAGGTACTGTCCACGAATTGATGCCTTATCTCGTCCGCTTTCCTGTCTTCTTGGTACTGCAAACATTTTCTTGCACTGAAGGCCTTGTGCAATGTCCTTATCATTTTTTCAATATATATTTGAGTCCCCTCAAAAAAAGTTAATGGAAATTGTTTGTCCAACAAAATGAAATGAACCTATACAGATATTGACGTTAAATTTGGCACAGATACAAAGACAGTATTGCCAAACTGAAAAAATATTATATAGCCTTAAGATCCATGGTGAAAAGTCTCCTTTTATTTTTGACACAGTATTAAAATAAAAAATATTTCAAATACTTAGCTTTCTATAATTTACGACACAGTGGGAAATTTCCAACAGATGTCTTTGTGGCATGTCAGAGGGGCTGCTTACTTGCTGATCCGCTCCAACACCAAAAAAATATTATTCTGTGTCAACAACTGCCAACAATTGCAACTACCAAGTCAGCTACAATAATAGTGCTGACATGTCAGTAATACGAAGTGTAGTATATGTATATGAAGTGTAGTCACCAGCTTGTAATCACTCACATTTGACAGAGTCTTTAAGACACAATTTCCAATTAGATGGAAATCGAATTAATAAAGATAACAAACAAAAAAAAGTTTCCTGTATTTTCTAAACATAAAAGCCAAGTATTGGAAATAATTTTTAAAATGGCGAACTATTTATTAAAAGAAATATTATAAATCGTCCAAAAAGATAAGAATGCTAGTTTATCTAATAATCTAAGCCATAAAAACAAAGTTTTTATTAATACTCTTTCTTTCCTTATGCACATGGGTTCTGAATCTCTCCGTGACTGTGCGTGAATTTGCGTGACAATCTTTAACCCGAATCAACCCAGAACTTTTTTCTTCGATTTTTTCAGAAATATTTTATAGGGTGGCTATATAGGTCCTACGGATAACATATGTGCAATTTTTCTGCTCCTCGCTATTTTGGATCTCTAGATATAGGGTGTGACCATATGGTCACATTGGATACGATCAAGAAAAATTGTATTCGTTCAAACAAGAAAAAATAAAGCAAAATTTTGTACACATTTCTCTTATTTATTTATTTATTTATATATCAAATTGGATATGATAACTAACAAAGCATTTGACGCAGACTCCAACATCGCATTTTGAGCACTCAGTGCGTCCGACAGAAGTACAGTTGCTGGCAGCACAACGTCTTCTTTTTTCACATGGGCGAACCAGATGATCTTTTCTATCATAGCGCAAAGATTCTTCTGAAGATTGCTGGATATTTCTTTTGCGAGGGCCAAGAGATTTTGGATTTTCTCCAAAATGTTTGCAGTAATATAAAGCAACCTGTCGTCTAAACACTAGTTGTGGCATATCGGGATGAGCCGAGCGGTGTAATTGCCATGCATTATGTAGCGAAACATCAACCAGCCATGTGAATATGCTGCTCCACCTCTTCTTTCCTCTGATTCCAATTCTGTACATGTTGACGTTCTGATCCATTGTATTCTTTAACTGCACATGGTTGTTCAACATTAATTTTTTTCTTTTGTTTTCTACAATACCGTTGAACATAACAATTAGGACTTCTTCCATATACACTCGATGCAATATTTACAACATTTGTCATTCCACTTTGTTAACACAATATCGGTCTCCTTCACTTTAATGGATTCTACATAGCCTCGAGCTTTCTTTATAATGATTTTTTTGTCTGCAATAGGGCAATTTTTGGGTATACGATTTTCACGAATTGTTCCTGTTGCAGTGTATCCACGGCATTTCAAATAATACAGTACTGGAAATCCGGTAAATAAATTATCAAAATAAAATGAGAAAGGCATGCTTTGAACCTCCAGAGAAAAATCGTCTATCATATTTATAAGACGAGCGGTGCATTTACCAAATCTTTCCTCATAGATAGACTTGGACCGTGGGTTCTGTCCTTGGTAAATTTCAAAATTTACCAGGTACCCAGAAGGAGTACACAATGACCATACTTTGAATTCAAAGCGTAGTGGTTTTCCTTTAATAAATTGCTTGCAGCCATGGCGCCCAAAGTATGATATCATACTTTCGTCACACGATAAATTCTGCACTGGATGGAAATTTTTCAGCATATTGGCTTTCAGGTGATCTGTTAAGGGCCGAAGCTTCCACATTTTGTCACCATCATCAACTTTCTTACCACTAACTTCAAAATGTAGGAACTGCGATACCTGCTGAAATCTGTTTCTTCGCATAGACGAATATATCAACTCATTTCTCATGTCTTCATCTCCTCTCCAATATGATCTAAAACTTGTTCGACCATCGTAACCACTCACTATCAAAATATCAATATACGTTTTTATTTCTGCAATTGTTATATTTGGAACATTATTTCCAAGAAAGACTGCGTATTTATGGGATTCGTTGATAATGTGATTCAACAATTGGTGATCAAAAAACTTTTCAAGTTCTTGCAATCTTCAAAGCTTGGGGACGGAAATATTGGAGGCACGTCAATTGAAGAATCTTGAACCCACGTAAATGAAGTGACATTATTTCCTGGTGGAAGTTCCAATGATGATAAGTTTGGTTTTATCTTGTTCAAACTATTTGACACCGCTTGTCAGCTTGTGATGTCGATGGCTCAGTGGATAAATTTAAGTCCAAAACAGTGTGGGAATTTAAATCATCTTCGTCATCACTAACTTCAAGGCCATCAATTGTATCAATACGTCTGCCATTGTTCATAACCAGTTCGCAAGATGATTTTAGTTGGCCAACGCAAATGTCCATTGGTATCCCAACATCATCCTCATCAGCATCATCATTATCACTAACTACGCCACTTTCAATTTCAGGTGGGAGTATATATAATGCAGCAACATGCTCATTTTCATCTTCATCACACAATTCATTTAAGAAATCTACGGCTTCTTCTGTACTTAGCGCCTTAAAAATAAAAATTTATTGTTTTGGAATCTTACCCAGCGTGACCATACGGTCACACCGGTAAAAACTGTTCAAACTAACATGCAAAAAGTTTGAAAACCTATGAATCATATTTTTCATACATTAGTTTAAATCATTGCCCAACAAAATATATTTATTTTAAACCCTTAAATCTTTATTTTAAAAAAAAATGTTTGTATACTTACTTTTTGTAACAAGTCTTTTTCACGTTTTTTGACATTTTTTTTTACTCTAACTTTAGTATCCAATTGTTCTAACAATCACACTCTTACTGACTACAAATTTTTTTTTACAGCAGCACAAATATTTTATAAAGCGAATAAGCGTCAATTTATTAAAATCGGGGAATCACACGAATTAATATATTTATTTTGCTATGCCACTATGTACGTGACCATATGGTAACGCTGGGTTGATTCGGGTTAAATTAATCTTTCGCCAAAGCAAGTTTATAGACAAAGTTTCAGATCGATTGGATGAGGGGCAGTGAGGTTTTAATCTCTCCGTGACTGTGTGTAACTATGCGTGACTATGTCAAAGTTAATCTTTTTTCACGGCAAGTCTATCGACCAAGTTTCAGATCGCTCGGATAAGGGGAAATTGGTTTTAAATCACTCCGTGACTGTGCGTGACTATGTGAGACTATGCGTGATTATGCGTGACTGCACGTGACTATGTCAAAGTTAATCCTTTTCAACGGCATGACTATCGGCCAAGCTTCAGATCGATCGGATAAGGGAAAATTGGTTTAAATCAGTTCGTGACTGTGCATGACTACCCAAGAATTAACCTATAGTAACAACAAGACTATGGGCCAAGTTTCAGATCAATTGGATGAGGCGGAATGGGGTTGCTCCTAGACAGACAGACAGTTAGACACACAGACAGAAAGTATGAGTAAAAATAAAGAGTTTCAAAATCACTTATTTTCCGAAAATCATGAGAAAGAATTTGGGTATGCCAAATTGAGCGAAAAATGCATTTAAGAAGTGTATTTCAATATATTTTTTCAAATATTTTTTGAAAGAAGTTAATAATACTGTTCAAATATACTATAAAGTTTAAACTATTCAGATCGAGTAACTATTGACAGAGTTAAGATTCGCTTCTTTTATGGACTTAAAAGACCAAAAGCTAAATAAGGCGTATGTATGCAAAATATTTTGAAATTTACTTCAACTCATTTAACTGAATTTTATGTATATGGCCAATCTGCATCGAACTTTAAAACATTGTTTATTTGATAGTTTTTTCTCGTCTCCTGTATAATTGTTAATTCGCCTGGTACATTCATGTGTTGGAAAATTATACCAAATTAATACTAATTCTGTTTTTAATTCCATTTGCTTGGTCTGTGTTTGTTTTTGTTCTATTGAGAATACTAGATTTTGAACTCAGCTGGATATTTGGTGCTGCAGATAATGTCAATGATTGAAAATACAAGGATTTGCAAAAAACATAAAAAAAGATTATATAAAAACATTTTAAGCCAGCGGGATATAAAATCACCTGACCACTACAGCATTGAGTTTAGTTTAGTTCGGCATAAGGACATTAACTGAAATAATAAGCAAGATTATAAAAACGTTATTATAAAAATATTTAAATGATGTTGAGCAGAAATTGCTGAAGGATTTCTTAGGGGTCCTTTGTTTAAAAACGTTGTTATGTTGCGTACATCTGCAATAATGTTTTTGTGGTGGTAAAGATTTTATATCTGCAGAATTCCTTTCACCCCAAATGGTGTTTATTTTTCAATAAATATAAATTGTGTGTTAAGTGTACATTTTCTCTACCACATAATAATCGTACATTCATGATATTTCTACTTGTGTTTATTAAGAATTTATATATTTTTTATATATATATATTTTTTTTAAGAAATGAGTATAATTTTCATGATTAAAATAAAAACAAAAAAATATATATAAAATCAGGTTGGACAAATATTTTCTAGGAAAACAATCACTTAAAAACAACAATAACAAAACTATACAATAAAAACTAAAAAACTATAAAAACAATACAAAAAAACAGTTTTGGATTTGCTACGGCCAGGCAAAGCAATACAATGAAACACAAAAAAGTATAGTAAAAGGGATTGATAATTGATAATTGTTTTAACAAATTTAAATATGAATACATAACTTAATACAGACACTAACATCAATAGATAAATACCTAACACAGATATAGTTTACGGTTTTAAAACGAAAAATTTATATAGACGTTTTATAAGATTTGTTTCTTTTGGCTAGAATTTAAGACTGATCGAGCGCCAGCATTTAATATAGCAAGATCGTTAAAATTTAAAATCTTATAGAAAGAGTTATTTTATTCTGGGTCCATAACTTTGTACATTCAAAATTTGAAATAATTTAATATTTTATTCATGAGAATTATAAAATCTTAATTCATTGTTACTCTCATTACTGACTCTGCAACGTCGAATGACAAATATATAATTACTTATACATGTTTGCATATGTGCTTTTCATTTAAAGTGCTTTTCCTTAAAGAAAGGCACACCTTCATTAAAAAAATGGGTTTTCTTATAAAAGTACCTTTTCTTAAAAATGTATATATTTTAGAACGTACTTTTTCCTAAAATAGTACCACTTCGTAAAAAATAATTTTTCTTAAAGAAATACGTTTTCCAAAAAAAAAAAAAATAAATAAAATACTTTTCATCTTTTCTTATAAAATACATTTTCTTCAAAAAGTATATGCTGATAAAAAAAAGTACCTTTTAAAAAAAAAGTATCATTTCTTAACAAAGAATTTTTCTTTAAAGGGCTTTTTCTCAAAAAATTACCTTAGATAAACGAAATTTTCTTAAAAAATGAAATTTTCTTTAGAAAGTACCTTTCCATAAAAAAAGGTACTATTTTAAGGAAGTAAATTTTTCTTAAAAAAGTACCTGTTCTTCAAAAAGTAATTTCCTTGAAAAAGTGTCTTTTCTTAAGGAAGTACCTGTTCTTAAAAAGTGTCTTTTCTTAAGTGAGTAGCTGTTCTTAAAAAAGTACCTTTTCTTAAAAAAGTAAATTTTCTTAAAAAAGTACATTTTCTTAAAAAATTAAATTTTCTTAAAAAAGTATCTTTACTTCAAAAAGGAAATTTTCTAAAAAAGTACCGATCTTAAAAGGGCAAATTTTTTCAGAAAATGTATTTTTTTAGTATAACACTTTCTTAAGGAAGTTCTCTAACTTAAAAAGTAAATTTTCTTAAGAAATTTTGTTTTATTACAAAATTTTCTTTACTTAAAAAACAAAAATTAAAAAAAGTTCTTATTTTTAAAAAAGGACCTTACTTGAGAAAATTTCTTTTCTTAATAGTACCATCTCTTCCAAAAATAACCTTTTCTTAAAAAGTTAATTTTCTTAAAAAATAATAAATATCCTTTCAATAATAATACCTCTTTTTGAAAAAAAATACCTGGGGTTGAATTGTCGCATTCGTTATCGAAACTTTTCGATGGAAATTATTTTTTTATTTTCCAAAATAAAATACTAAGAGTAATTTTACTCTGTCACAGCCAACGAGTTATGGTCCACAGTTAATATTATAAGTGAAACGAGGTATGACGATTGTCCGTCTTCTCTATATAATAAATCAAAATAAGGAATTTCGATTGATTCTACTCGATATCGAAAGCGACGATTTGCCTCCTATTATTAAGAAGTCCTTTTTTAGTGAATATTTTTTTTTACAAAAGTGCTTTTTCTTAAAGAAGCAATTTATCTTAAAAAATTTCGTTTTCTTAAAAAGTTATTAAAAAAAGTATATATTCTTAAAAAGGTATATTTTTTTGAACGTACCTTTTCTTAAAATAGTACCCCTTCGTAAAAAATAAATTTTTCTTAAAGAAATACTTTTTCTAAAAAAAAAATCCTTTTCATTAAAAAGTTGATTTTTTAAAAAAGTACCTTTTCTTATGAAATGCATTTTTTTCAAAAAAGTACCTTTTAAAAAAAGTATTATTTCTCAACAAAGAATTTTTCTTTAAATGAATTTTTCTCAAAAAATTACCATAGATTAACGAAGTTTTCTTAAACACTTATATTTATTAAACTAAATTATGTTTGGAAGGTACCCTTCCTTAAAAAAGTACCTTTTCTTCAAAAAGTCTTTTCCTTGAAAAAGTACCATGTCTGAGGAAAGTACCTGTTCTTAACAAGTGCATTTTCTTAAGAAAGTACCTGCTCTTAAAAAAGTACTTTTCCTTAAAAAAGTACGTTTTCTTAAAAACTTACCTTTCATTTAAAAAAGTAAATTTGCTAAAAAAAACGGACCGGTTTTTTAAAAAGCAAATTTTTTCACAAAATGTCCTTTTCTTAATAAAACCCTTTCTTAAAGAATTTTTCTAACTTAAGAAGGTAAATTTTCTTAAAAAATTATCTTAACTTAAAAAAGAAAAATTCAAAATAAGGTCTTATTCTTAAAGAGGACCTTTCTTTAGAAAATTTCATTTCTTAATAATAACCTTTTTTCAAAAAATTACCTGGTCTTAAGAAATCCTTTTTTTAATGTATATTTTCTTACAAAACTTGTATATTTTATTAACGAAGTAAAGTTTTCTTAAAAGATTAGCTTTTCTTAATATGAATAATTTTTCTTAAAAAAATTTCCGTTTCTTAAAAATTTTTCTTTATTGAAAAAGGCAACAAATATTTTTTTAATGATTTTAAATTTTCAGAATAATATTTAATAATACCCTTTCACATTTACTTACAAAAGTACCATTTCTTAAAAAATTATCTTTCCTCAAAAAAAAAAGGAATTAAAAAAAATTCTTTTCTTAAAAACGTATCTTTTCTCAAAAAATACCTTTTCTTAAACAAGTGAATTTTCGTAGAAAAGTAAGTCCTCATTAAAATAAAATAGTTTTTCTTAAAATGTACCTTTTATGAAAAAATAGCTTTTCTTAAAAATTACCTTTTATAAGAAAGTACTTGTTCTTGAAAAACTACCTTACTCTAAAAAGTATATTTTTCTTTAAATTAAATAATATACATTTTCTTAATATAGGAATTTTCCTAAAAAAAACACATTTTCTTTAAAAAAAAGTCTATATTCTGAAATAAGTATATTTAAAAAAAACAACTTTAAAAAAATTTTATTTAAAGAAAATAAGTTTTTTATAAAAACTAAAATTTTCTTAAAATGCTCCTTTTCTTAAATAAGTAAATTTTTCTTAAAAATTAACCTTTTCTTAATATAGCAATTTTCTTAGAAAAGTGCCTTATTTTTAACTTTTTTAAAAAAACGGATTGTATTGTAAAAATATATATATTTAAAAATAAGGTGCCTTTTTTTAAAAAAGTAACTTTGCTTATTATAGTACCTCTCCTAAATATACTAACTTTTGCAAAAAAAAACACAAACCACCTTTTCTTAAAAAACTATATTTTTCTAAAAACGTCCTTTTCCTAAAAAAAAACTTTTATTAAAAAAGATATATTTTCTTAAAAAAATACCCATTTTCAAAAAAGCGCCTCTTCTTAAACAGGTACGTTTTGTTGCAAAAGTACTTTTTCTGAAAAAAGTACATTTTTCTTAAAAATTTAACTTTTCTTAAAGAACGGTCTTTACTAAAAAAAACAAACTTTCTTTAAAAAGGATTTGAAATTTTGTTTAAGTTTTCAGCAAATGTCTTTTCTTAATGATACCCTTTTGAGAAAAAAGGAAATTTTCTTACAAGTACCTTTCATTAAAAAAGTACCATTTCTTAAAAATTACATTTTCTCAAAAAGAAAAAAATGCCTTGTCTTAAAAAAGGAAATTTTTATTTAAAAAGTACCTTTTCTTAAAAAGTGTCTTTTCCTAAAAAAGTAACATTTCTTAAAAAATACATTTTCTTAAAGAAGTAAAAAGTAAATTTTTCTTTAAATAAAACACATTTTCATAATATAGGAATTTTCGCAAAAAAAACACTTTTTTCTTAAAAAAGTAAATTTTCTGAAAGAACTGTTATTTTCAAAAAAATTATATTAAAAATATACGTTTAAAAAATATTTTTTTTTAAATGCAACTTTTCTTAAAAAATAACTTTTTCTTAAAAAAGTAATTTTCTCTTGAAAAAGTTCCTTTCTCGTAAAATGTAAGCTTTTCTTAATATAGTAACTTTCTTAAAAAGAACTGTTTTCTGAAAAGCTTACATTTTCTTAAAAAAGGACCTTTGCTTAATGCAGTATCTTTCCTTATAATAGTAACTTTTGCAAAAAAAAAAAATACCTTTTCTTAAAAAAAGTATATATTTCTTAAAAAGGTCTCTTTCTTAAGAAATTTTCTTTTCTTAAAAAAGTACCTTTTTTTTAAAAAAGGTACATTATCTTTAAAAGGTACCTGTTTTCAAAAAAGTAAATTTTCTTAAACAAGCACATTATTTACACAAGTAAATTTTCTAAAAAAAAAGTACTCTTCCTTAACAACATAAGTTTTCTTAAATATTCACATTTTCTTAAAAATGTACCTTTTCTTAAAGAATTAAATTTTTTTTCATAGGTACCTTTTCTTAACAAAGTACCTTTTCTTATAAAAGAACGTTTTCTTAATAAAGTATCTTTGCTTAATAATGCAGCTTTGCAAAAAAAAATTTTTTTCTTAAAAAGTTTACTTTTTTAAAATGGCCTTCTTCTTAAACAATTGGTATATTTTCTTCAAAAGGTAACTTTTTTTTTTAAAAAGTACATAATTTTAAAAAACACCTTTTCTGAAATAAGTAAATTTTTCTTAAAAACATTTTCTTTTCTTAATATCAGTAACTTTTTTTAAAAACATACCTTTTCGTAAGAAATTATTTTTATTGAAAAAGGCAAATTGGAAATTTTCTTTAAGCTTTCAGAAAATATCTTTTTCCAATGATACTCTTTCACAAAGAAGTACATTTTCTTACAAAAGTAGATTTCCTTAAAAGAGTACATTTTCTTAAAAATTACCTTTTCTCAAAAAAATACCTTGTTTTAAAAAAGGAAATTTTTATTTAAAAAACTACCTTTTCATAATAAATAGCCATTTTCATAAAAAAGAGAATTTTTCTTTAAAAAAATACCTTTTCTTAAAAAAGTACGTTTTGTCAAAAAATGCCTTTCTTAAAAAAAAAATTCTTATTAAAAAAACTACCTTTTCTTAGAAAATGTATTTTCCTAAAATGGTAGCTTTTCTTAAAAAATACTTTTTCTTAAGAAAGTACCTGTTCTTGAAAAATATACCTTTCTCTAAAAAAGTACATCTCCTTAAAAAAGTACAGTTCTCTTTAAATGTATTTGCTTAATATAGTAATTTTTCTAAAAAAGTATATTGTATGAAAAAATAATAAGGTTTCGAAACCCTTTTTTGTATATCTCTTTCTGAATGTAGAACATGTCGAAAGTGTTGTTTCAAAATTTCAAGTAAATCGGAGCAAAACTTGAGAAGATACAGCGTTACCAGCGACTGGCCTCATACGGTATATCGTACATAAATCAGTTTTTAAAAAAAATTTTAATCGATTTGCTCGCAAATAAATGCTCGAAGTTCGTGAATATCATAATTCAAAATCTGCTCGACCGATTCTTTTGAAGTTTTACACACATATAAATCATCAGGTAACCACGAGGAGTTTTTTTTTATTTTCCATTTTCTCTCCGATTTTTTAACAACAAATTCCTGAAATTTTATAGCAAAAATCGTGTTTTTCACTTCAGAATGCTGCAAAAAAAATTTAAAAAACTCTTCGTCACTACCTCAGGAAACATGTCACCTTTTAAACGCGTTTCGACTTTTTTATTTCATATGATCCGGTAACGAGTTATGATGTTCACCGCAAAACAACAGCATTTCATGGACTTATTTATTAAAATTTTGAATTGATTTTTTTTCAAAGATTCTTCAAATGTTATGCTATAACGTGTATATGAAATGAATAATCCAACATTATTCATATCTTCCAAAAAGAATTGTGAAAATACGACTTTTTAACTTTGTAAACCTTACACCTCCTTAAAAAAGTACCTTTTCTTAATACAGTAACTTTTGCAAAAAAAACACCTTTTCTTAAAAAAAGTGCATATTTCTTATAAAGGTCATTTTCTTAAAAAAGTATCTTTTCTTAAAAAGTACCTATTTTAAAATAAGTAAATTTTCTTAAAAAAGGTACATTTTCTTAAAAACGTACATTTTCTTACAAAAATACCTTTCCTTAAGAAAGCACCTTTTCTGAAAAAATTACATTGTCTCAAAAATTTATCTTGTTTTGAAAAAGGAAATTTTTATTTAAAAAACGTCGTTTCTTAATAAATGGCCTTTCATAAAGAAGGAAATTTTTCTTTAAAAAATGTCTTTTCTTAAAAAAGTACGTTTTTAAATAAAAAGCCTTTTTGTAAAAAGTAATTTCATATTAAAATAAAGCGTCTTTTCCTAAAAAATAGCTTTTCTTAAAAAATACTTTTTCTTAGGAAAGTACAAGTTTTTGAAAAAAGTACCTTTCTCTAAAAAAGTACATCTCCTTAAAAAAGTACATTTCTCTTTAATATGGAAATTTTTCTAAAAAAAAGTATATTTTCTGAAAAAATAACATTTAAAAAAATACGTTTTCTTAAGTAAATTTTTCTTAAAATTTCTTAAAAAAATACCCTTTTCTTAAAAAATTAAATTTTCTTCATAGTAGCTTTGTTAAAAACTGACTGTTTTCCAAAAAATAAAAATATTTTTAACAATAAGGTACCTTTTCTTAAAAAGGTACATTTGCTTACAAAATTGCCTTTTCTTAATAAAGTACTTTTTCTTAATACAGCAACTTTTGCAAAAAAAAAAACAGCTTTTCTTAAAAAGGTCCTTAGAAGACAATCTTTTCTTAAAGAGATGCCTATTTTTAAAAAAGTACCTTTTCTTAAACAAGTACATTATATTACAAAAGTTCTATTCCTTAAAAACGTAAGTTTTCTTAATTTTTTACCTTTTTTTTTAAAGTATTATCATCATAGGGAGACGTTGCTACAGTTAGAGACTAAAAAACATTTTATTTGTTTTAATCCGTAAACAATTTATTATTAATAAACCACAAAACAATATCATTGTTTATAATTTATTTCAATAAGGTTTCCCGTTTTGCAAGTTGCTTGTTAAAAAATAAATCTGAGTCCTGTTCTAATTTAGGTTAAATAGTGTTAACGTTATAATAACAAATAAATATATATAAATATAAATATCAGTGCTGGCGGGGACAATGTAAATGAACTCCGATGGGCCCTAAATTTCACATGTCGATTCCACTTAAAACCGAAGAATAATTCCAATAATAATTAGAAAAATAAAATTAAAGCAAATATTTTCAATTTATGGAGAACAACATTTAATAAATTACCAATTTAAATTTTTTAAAATTTAAACTTTTTATAAATTTTTATCTTATAACGAATACAGCAATAAATTGCTGTGGTTTTACTTTATACTTAAGTTAACTTAAGATATTCCGATAAATCTCAATATTCAGTAAATATTTATTTATTTATTTATTTTATTTCATACAAAACAAATTTGTTTGCCATATCCTGTCGCGCGTATAAGTGTTATGTGGAAAATATGCATTACTTGCTCATTTGTAATAAATGCAATTAAATCCTTGTAAAAAAAATGCTCATTTAACATATTTTTATTATTTCCATATTACATGTAAGTGATTTAAAATATTTGCATCCTTTATGGGAGACGAAATTGTTGTTTATGGAATTTTCATTTGTATTTGTATATTTTTTAAATGTATATTTTTTTTTTTTTTTGATTTTATAATGATCAATAAATTCCTATCAAGTGTGTTAAGCTATTAAAGAATAATGCAGACACTTGGCTCATAAAAAATTTTGAATTTCGCAATAAAGATAAATTTTTATAATTAACTAGCTGGACCCGGCAAACGTTGTTTTGCCCTCAATGAATTTTTATTTTAGTTAGAATCTGTATATACCTATATAAAATGTGTGACGAAGATCTCCAGATAATAAAATGAGAGCTTCACCAAAAAATCTTTCATTGCCTTTCAAATCTTTTATCAAATCAAATCACAATGTTTGTGAGCCATGGTACATTCATCCCAAATAAAAATACTGCATTTTTGCAGAACTTTTGCCATAGCGGAATGTTTTTTGATATTACAGACGGCATTCTCATTTTTTTGTACGTTTAACGGTGATTTGAGTGCTGAATGAGCTGTGCGGCCACCATGCAATAATGTAGCGGCTTTTTCCTTCTTTTTCGTTAGAATATTTATATATAAAAACGTTTGTGAGTTTATTTATTAAAATTTATATAAATTTGACAACTCATTATTTTTCGAACGACAGCGCCATCTTCCGGGTCCAATAAAAAAATGTTTCTAACATACATATATGTACATTCTTAGTTTCATTAAAATCACACCATAAATAAGAATATTCGAAATAACTTTACCCAGCGCCACCTATCGGGTCCATTTATACATACAAAAATTTCTTATGACGAAACATACGTTCATTCTGAATTGCAGTCAAATCGTGCTGAAAGTAAAAATTTTTGTTTTTAACTTGACCCCAACGCCAGCTAGAGGGTTAAAACTAAAAAAAAACACAGAAGAGCTCGAACCGAACCTATGCTGGAAATCCTACCTCGACAGCTCTTATGGTTCCGGAGATCATTCGTTACAATCGAATGCATCAACGTTTTTATATATACGCCACGCCCCTTTGCCCACTAACAACTTTATATAGCTAAGGTCTTATTATTTCGCAAAATATCCTTTTGTGAAAATTTCATGACGATCCTTCCAGTAGTTTAGAAGATATTACGATTTTTTATTTTTCTAAAAAGGGGCGTGGTCCCGCCCACTTTTCTTCTTGTATGTATTTCTATTCATGCTAATACCATATGTACCAAATATGACTGCTGTAGGTAAAAAAATTCCCGTGATATGACTTTTTCAAATTTTTGGTTATATGGGCGTGGCACCGCCCCTTTGTCCAATCAAAAATTTATATAGCATATTATTCCTTCCAGAGTCACAGTAACACGCTCTGAAAATTTCAGGAAGATCGGTTCTTTGGTTTGGTCTCCTATAAGGTACACACAAACAAACAAACAAACAAACAAAAAAACAAACACACATTCAATTTTATATATATAGATTTAACTTATATTATAATTAATTTAACTTATATCCCAAATATTTTTGGTACATTTAATTAGTAGATCTTTAACGGAACAATGTTGGCTATGAAATTTGATCGCTAAGAAATTTTGTGAGTTGCGGTTTTTCCAGTATTGATTTCAAAGCAACCACTTCAATTTGAAGCATCTGGAGATAGAAAATCTTTAAAATTAAATAAAATCCATGAACACGAAAAATAGCTTAAATGCCAAAATTTAAGATTTACAAGAAAATTTTTTTTTAAATTATCTTTGCTTAATCTTTAGCATTGAAACGTACTAAGATAAAATTCCTTCCGCTGTAAATTAATAATAGTAATGGCAAAAACTCGGAAATTTTAATATCTGATTCAAATGATCGTAATTGATCGATTTTAATTGAAAAAGGGAAATCGAATATTATGCCACTTAAGCTATTTTCACGCTCATTACTCGAAATATACTACCTGTACTCTTTGAGCATAGTATGTTATGAAATAAACTTAAATTAAAGGAAATATATGTAAAAGTTTGTATATTTTTTTATGTTGTGCTATATCTTTAATTACGCCATATCGTTAATGGCAATTAAAACAGTATTGAAATTATATATCGCTGATATGGATAGTTGAAAATGTGTATGTATTTGTAATTGGTGTTTTATTTCATGTCTCATTATACAGTGTTGTTAAAATGCAGTTCAATGTGAATGTTGTTTTATATATTTGTGTGAAATTTATTTTCAGATAATTTGAAATGTTCGACATATTAAGTAGAGCGAAAATATTGCTTCAGCATTCATTGTCGTTATTTTTTATTTAATTGATTTACTGAATTTTTTCCAATACATCTATTTATTTATTTTATAATGCTTTATTACTATTTAATTATGCGAGTTTATTAGGGTGTATTTAATATTTTACAAATGTTGAAATTATTGAAAATTATTGGAGTTTTTTAAACTCCATTTCTTCATGCTTTTTTAACACGGCAAACAATTTCATATTTGAATATTTTAATTTTTGTTATTTTTTTTTGCGGAAAAATTACAAAAGCTATCAGCATTAGATATGCAAAAAAAGAAAACAGTTAGGAGTATTGATACTATCTACCCGTGTCATAACCTGTTGTGTACGGGTACAATTTTAATACAGTTGCCAATACTTAAGCTTTGAATTTTAATATTATTTAAATTAACAGTATAATGATTTTATTTTTTCACCATTACACAGAGCTACAGTGAAAAAAATTTTGGAAACCGACCTGGCGTGTTATAGGTCTTGTTGAGTACATTACAAATCGCGTCAAAACAATTGCAGAAATACCCTAAAATTTTTTATTAAAACTTTTTCTTTCCTTATGATTATGAGTTTTGAATCAATGTGACTGTGGGTGACTAATTTAAAATTAATTTTTGATCGCAACAAGTCTCTGGACTAAGTTTAAGATGGATTGGATGAAGGGAAATGGGGTTTAAATCACTCCGTGACTGGGCGTGACTATGCGTGACTACGTGCGACTATTTTAAAATTAATCTTTGGCCATAACAAGTCTATGGACAAAGTTTCAGATCGATCGGATGAGGGGAAGTGAGGCTTTAATTTCTCCATAGCTATGCGTGACTATACGTGATTGAGCGTGACTATGTCAAAGTTAATCTTTTTTCACAGCAAGTTCACTGACCAAGTTTCATATCAATCGGATAAGGGGAAATTTAATTTAAATCACTCCGTTACTGAGCGTGACTATGCGTGACTGAGCGCGACTACCCCAGAATTAAACTATAGTCACAAAAAACTATGGGCCAAGTTTCGGAGCAATTGGATGAGTAAGAATGGCAGACAGATAGACAGACAGACAGATTCTGTCAATATGCCCGAAAATTGGCCACAATAAAGCACCAGGCCTGGACGTGGTGCCGACCAGGGCGCTGAAGCCAGCGCTAAAGGCGAGACCACAACTATACGCGGAATTGCTTCATAAATGCCTGGAAAACGGAGTATTCCCGGAACCCTGGAAGAAACAGAAGCTAGTCTTAATTCCGAATCCGGACGAACGCCTTGTAGAACCTTCCTCCAACCGACCGATCTGCATATTGGATATCATCGGGAAAAGGTACTGGAATGAGTCATATACAATATACTCCTACCAATTATGGAAAGTGCTCGGGGATTATCCGAAAGACAATATGGATTTCGGAAAGCCCGGATGACAATAGATGCTATTGACAGGATGAGGCGGATAGCGAAAATGGGTATAGAGGGGAAAGGAGCGGCCAGTAAGTATTGTGCGATGATTGCACTGGACATAAGAAACGCATTTAATAACGCGGGGTGGAACCATATAATGCTTTCACTACGGAGCTTAACGCACCGAAATATCTTATGAGGATCATAGGTGATTACTTCTTACACGGGACCCTCTGTTATGGGACGGAAGTGGGAATGGTCTCATACGAGACCTCGGCAGAGGTCCCACATGGCTCAGTACTGGGGCCGTTACTGTGGAATGTTATGTACAACCTGGTTCTTGAACTTAAGCTTCCAAAGGAGGCTGACATTATAGGATGCGCAGGCGATATAGCTGTCGTAGTCAGTGCGCGCTTCCTGGATGAAGAAAAACTGTGTGCGAACGCGACAATCCGTTTAATAAGCACCTGGCTTGGAACGGTTGGACTAGAACTTGCCGCTCACAAAACAGAGGCAGTTTTGATTAGCGGACTCATGAAGAGAGAAATCTTGAGATTAGAAGTGGGTAATGTCGAAATCGTATCCTCACAGGCGATAACATACCTGGCATTCAAGACAAGTGATGGGCTGTGCTTTAAGGCACATATGAAATATAATTGTCAGAAGACGGCAGCAGTTGGAAACTCAATTGCGAGGATTATACCAAATACTGGCGGGCCCCGTCAGAACCGAAGGATCCTAGTCGCAAGGGTAGTAAACTCCATATTGGTGTATGGAGCCCCAATCTGGGCAAGGAATATTAGAAGCTCGACAAGGCGAAACTTACTCTCGTCGCAAAGACGAAATTATCTGAGAGTCTATAGTGAGTACAGGACCATATCATTAGAGGCAGTAGGTCTGCGAGCTGGAATGATACCAATCGACTTAGCAGCAAAGGAAACACAGAGAGTTTATGTCACAAGGGGGAAAACCGCGGGGAAAATAGACAAGAGAGACGGTGCGTGGAAAGGAATGAAACAATAAACCAGTGGCAAAGAACACAGGACAACACACCCAAGGGGAGATGGACCCACAGTCCAATACCAAGTGTTAAGAAGTGGATGGACCACAAACATGGTGAAGTTATCTATAACTGGACGCCGTTCTTAACCTTCCATGGAGGTTCCAGGAGTTACCTCTTTTAATATCGGCATGATGATTCACCACTGTGCCCAAGATGACCGGAAATATGTGAAGATACGGAATATGTTTTCTTTGAATATCCCAGATTCGAGGAATGCAGGCTCATAGTGATCAGGGAAATTGGTCAGGATATAGACCCGGATCACATAATAGATGCAATGCTAAGATCTGAGGAAAACTGGAATTCGGTCTGCAACTTTGTAACCACCATCAATCAGAAAGTACGCATGGAAGAGGACATGTGTAAGAGGATAAGAGTATCTTTAGCTCGGAATTCAGGAGTGGCAAAAGGCGCTCACCAGGCCCGCGAAATAATACCTAACGTTAGTCCCGCGGGGAGAGTGGTTGAAGGCTGAGGAATTGGTTTTTTAGAGAGTAGGCGGACCAAACAGGTGGAGTCTCACATATGAAGGACACCATTCATATCTTTGGAAGTTTTTTCCTGCCCCAGCAATTAAAGAAAAAAAATCATGTGAGTCCGATCACAGGGAAGATGTGTAAACATCTAATAATTAAAAATTTTTTAAAATCAAACAGAAAGCGTCACCTATGTATCACTTATAGCAAAAACTGTTTCAGCTAATTCAACAACCCTTTGCTGTAAAACGTGAAAAATATCCCAATATAAACGTATATAAGTGATACATAGATGACGCTTTTAAAAAAGTGGCATAAAAAAACAATGTTATATCATAATTTTTTCACCAATACAATCATAAGTCACACAGCGTTATCTGCTTCAGCTCACACCGATATGAGTTACGCTGTTTTTGTAATTGTATTGTGAAATAGAAATTTACCTCCCTGCGCGTATAGATGTTTACACATAAAAAAAATAGAAAAAAGACAGAAAGGCAGAGAGTATGAGTTGAAAGAGTTTAACCGTACTCCTACCTTGAAAAAAACTTCAGAATCCTACATTTGTGTAGTTTTCTACTTCTTGTATTTTTTTGTATGGAAATAGGATTATTTTTTACGTATGTCTTTACGTACAAAGTGATGAACTAAGTATAGTTGTACATATTTTCTATACAGGGAACGCAATCAATTTGGTTTTTGTGAGCCTTCCAAGCGATTTTTTCGCAAAGACAGCAAAGTAACTCATGGTTATAATTTGCTTTCTAGTTCTTTTCTTACACGTAACATGCGAATCTGACTCTTTTTTTCAATAATAGAATGCTTGAGGCAGAGGTTAGTTCAGGTATATTCTACCACACAGAAGGAACACATACATCTCGTTTTCTTTGCGCCATGTACGGTTGGGTAAGAGCAAGCCCTAGATCACGCAATAACAAACGGTGCTTTGCATGTTTTTGTTTTTCTGGCTAATTGGGGTTTATTTTAAAAGTATATGAAGGTATTGTATTTAGCTCAATAAATAGTTACATTCAAGGCTGTATATATCAATCATGTTACTATATACAACCATTGGCCGGCCGCCTGTTGGTTTTTCGTTTACAGCTATATCCAGAAATCATTTTGTCAACTGCGTTAACTTCACCCTTTGTTCGGTTGTAATACAATATAATTTCTGGTAGCTTCTTTCCAACAACCTCGACTTCTGGTGTGTTGCGATGAGTACTCTGCAGCATTGTGCATTTAATTTTTTTTTTCTAACCTAGGAAACAACTGTAGTTTCTTTGGTAAATTCAAATGTACACTGAAAAAGTGGAAAAGCCTTTTTGCATTGGAATCGAGCGCTAGTTCTGCTGCATTGCTCTAACGACGATCAATTTGTTTTGTCATAATTTTTGACCCAACTCACGAGACGTGAAGAAATTGTACATTGTAACGTTATGACGTTTTTGGCACTCGACCAGATGCAAAAAACTCGTTGGCCTTGATTTTTTCTAGATAAGTTTCAGCACCTTTCCTTAGGTATAGTTATATTTTCCAGAAATAGAAGGTTTTTGCACATACGAGTACCCAAAATTTCAAACCAAAGCTCTCTGGTTTGCTTTGTCTAAATCCACAACCTCAATGGAGACTAGATAGCTATTCGTCTACAGTGAAAAAAGGGTTGAAAAGCATTGGTAACATTTCAGACCACATACATATCTCACAGATGACGAATTGGAGCGAATTTCTCTTTTGTCGAAGACTTATTGTATCATTGAAGAATAATTCTTGGGCAAGTACTGAAACTGTTTCTGAAAATCAGCGGACCGAAAATGACTTCGAACAGCTCATTATTCATATATATTCAATAACTTTCAACTAACTTGTGAAAGCCAGTCAATATCAAAACAGCCAAGTACGCTTAACTTCTTCATGGTTTTCATTCTTTAGCCCACCAAATGCATTCGTGTTTTCCAAAATGATTTTCTGAAACACGCGATGGAAAAATATCAAGAAAGCATCCTTGTATTAGTAATACCTGGCTATAGTCTCAACACATTAGAGGTTCGATTGCGTCCTGCTGTTTGCATAGCTGTTGCGCTCCGAAGCCTTTTGTCATTTGAGAGAAACGAAGGCTCAATATCAACAAAATCAGCACCGGCATCAACTTCAGCATCAAAACTCCATAGCCTACCATCTACAAAACCCGTATAATTGTTTGAGTACTAACTTTCTTTTTACACTTGGTGTACAAGGTACTATTTTCTTACAACTTTCCTATGCCGAGTAGAAAACTACACCAAGCATACCAAATTGAAGTTGTCGAAAAAAAACGATCCATGTATGATTTGAAACTTAAAAGTAATCCAGTTCAGTTCATATGCATGATAAAGAAAAAGTCAAGAAAAATGGGTAACCCAACTTTAACAGTTTTAAAGATTTTTGAAAAAAAAAATTTAGTTTTCTACACCAAGGTAGGAAATCAAATATTTTGTACTTTTCCCGCATTGCCTACATTTAGGAAAATAAGCCTACGTGATTAGCAATTACGTGTGAGTATCAAAATTAAACATTTTTAATTCTTTTTTATTGATAAAGAATTTCAAAATGTAGTCTCAAGCTACAGGCTGAACAAATAAATATATTTCGATGACATTTGATATTTGAAGTTTTGTTCCATCACGGGAAGGTCATTATTGAAATTGTTGAAAACCGGTGCATATTCCGAACTAGCCCCCACACTGGACTTCCTGCATGAAATCGAATAAAATTGCTCACAAATTTCGTTTTTTTTTTTTTATAAGCCATGTTAAATGTTGTCAAAACAGTGAAGTTTAAAAATATGTTATGTTCTAGATGATTTTTGTCCTCTATTAAGTTTTAAATCCTTGATGAAAAGGAAGTCAGTAAAGTTGAATTTATGACTGAAAGTTGCCTATGTTTATAAAGAGCTTCTATATATTTCATAAAGAGTATAAACTGTTTATAAATGTTTTTTATTCTTTGAAATCTGTGGTCACAAGCGATAACTGCCTAAGTCGACTTAAGAACGATTTGAGTTATGCATGCTCTCAAATTCTACTAAAAACGCTTTATATTTCCCGAGAAATCCCCATTTCTCTAACACTGCTTTTTAAAAAGATATTAATACAAATATTCTGATCTAAGTCATAACGAAGCCCCATTACATTTATATAAAAAGCTATTTTTCTCAAAGGCATGATTTTCGAGTTAGGCGGTTATTGCTTGTGACAAAGGTTCAGAAAATACACACATGAAACACACAATGTTCTGTTCAAAAGTAGCCAACACATATCTTTATTTTCATATCAATTATGTTTGTTTTTAAATTTTCTTCGGTGCCCAACACAACCATGACTGTGTTCGTTTTAATATTGTGACGGTGATCTGTTTTGCGCTTTACTGTAACAAAAGAATTTCTGTTACAAGCAGAATAAGAAAGAAAAAAAAAATAATAACCTTGATCTTGAAATTATTTTCAAGTTCAAGTATGTACATATAAACAACACCTTATATGGTAATATGTTGATGGCATTTTTTTCTCTTCATTGTGTTGTATGAAATCATGAACACATTCATATGCAATCATGCTGGTCAAACCACGTATTTTCTTGTATTGATCTCACTTGCTCTCATAGTCATATATGAGTGGGAGTGTTATAAATACTAGAGAATATTATGAATGCATATGAATGTTCTCAATGGTTTTTATCTGCAGATGAATGAATGAAGATGAGAAGGTTTAATGTAATAAAGTTAAATCTAAATCGAGGAGTTGAATTTTGTTTGTTGAAATACCAGGTTGAGGATAAACCTCCTTCGAAATTAAAATTTAGTGAAGTTTAGAATAATTTAAAAAAATTAAGAACAGTTATGAAAAAAGTTTGAAAAATTAAATTTAAGTTTCAGAAAATTAAAGAAAAATTAAGTTTAGAAAAAAAAAGATAAGTTTAAGAAAAAAAGAAAGTGTAAAATTTAAGAAATAAAACAAATAAAAAATTAAATAAACTTTAAGAAAAAAAAACTAGATTTAATGACATTTGTTGTTCGGTTTTTATTAATTATATTTTTAATATTTGCGTGAAAAATATTTAAACAACCACCCGCTACTTAGAATATTAAATCTATTAAATAAACAATTCATAAGAAAACTAAAAACTCAAACGTAGAAAAAATTACAACTATTCATAAGTTTATGTTGAATTATCGTCAATAACGATAAAATAATATCTTCATTAAAATTATTTTGTTAAATCTGCAATTAATGCTCATCTTTATTAATACGAAGAATTCATCGTAAAATTTCAATTGAATAAAAAAAAACTTAACTATGGCCAACCTTTTCCTATGGCATATTGCGACACACAACCACGGTGTCCGGCGGCAGCAGCTTCATCGGTACCTCATCGGAATGCAACACCAGCGATATGGCGATATGAAAGTTGTGCAAAAATTAAAAGTGAGCTAATATTAAAATTGTTCTACTATTAAAAATTTTTTCTACTATTAAAAATTTTTTATTAAAATTTAAAAATTTTCCTAAAAATTAAAAATTTCCCTAAAAATTAAAAATTGTCCTAAAATTAAATAGTGCTAAAAGTCCACTTTTGTTAAAACTAAAAATTGCATAAATTAAAATAATTTTCCTAAATATGGATAAAATTAAGCTAAATTTAAAAATTTTCCTAAAATTAAAATTTCCCTAAAATTAAAATTTTTCAAAAAAATGTAAAAAAAAAAAAATAAAATAAATTTTGTTAAATATAATTTAAATTTTGAACACCTTAAAAATGAAGGTGAAATAAAATAAATTTTTTTTGTTAAACCGATGTAGAAAACCAAACCAAACTCTTATCATTGCAGTGGGTTACCTCCAATTAAGATGGAGTCGAGGTAACATGGTAGGGAGGGCAAAAGGGGCAGAACACCTAGTCCCCAATCCCAAGGTAAGTATGGCCATCCGTCCCATTTAGCGTCCGTTTTTTTGACAGTTGTTTTTTTTTAATCGCACGTGAGAATCTGTAGTGCGGTTTCCCTGGGCCTGAGCAAGACCCCACCCATCCGGCGAGCTAGGCCCCTACGCCAGCACGTGCGACCAGCAAAGGCTCAGGGAAACGGAAGCGGATCTTCCACCAACGCCGTACCGTTACAATATTTTGTTATTTACACGAACATTTTTGTATCACGTACTTTTTGTTTCAATCACACATAAAGCACACATTTTTGAGTGTTGCTTTATTTGAAGTTCATGTTCTGGTACGTGTACTGAAAAAAAAACAGAACATGTACAATAAACAGGTTCGAGTTCAGTTATATTTTAAGTCGTGTTCTGGCTCGTGTAGTAAGAAAAAACAGAACATGTACAATAAACAGGTTCGAGTTCAGTTATATTTTAAGTCGTGTTTAAAATATAACTGAACTGGAACCTGTTTATTGTACATGTTCTGTTTTTTTTTTCAGTACACGTACCAGAACATGAACTTCAAATAAAGCAACACTCAAAAATGTGTGCTTTATGTGTGATTGAAACAAAAAGTACGTGATACAAAAATGTTCGTGTAAATAACGAAATATTAAAACGAACACAGTCATGGTTGTGTTGGGCACCGAAGAAAATTTAAAAACAAACTTAATTGATATGAAAATAAAATATGTGTGTGTTGGTCTAAGTTATGTTTGTTTACATATATGTACGAGTTTTTTATTCAGTGTGTGTTTTTTTTCTGAACTCTGCTTGTGACCACAGAAATAATGAGTTAAAAATAAATAGATTCGTTGTTGCTTTCAACGATATTATGTACCGGATTAGTTTTTCCTGTAAAGGCTCGTCTCTTTTTTGTTTATCTGAAATCATAATTGCGGTTTATAAATAAAATTTAATTTTCATTAAGAGGCAACAAATAAAGAAAGTGTAATAAATAACTAACACACATACATTTAAAATACAATCCTAAAATTACTAGACATAGGAACTATAAATATTTAAAGATATTTTTTTAAAATTATTTTAATACTAAATGCAGGGATATAAATTTAAATAGAAGTTAAACGCTTTCCAAATGCTTAAAATATAAATTATAACTCAATACAATTACTCGTACAAAGAATCTCTAACAAATAGAAAGGGTAACACACACACATATGCAGAAATCAAGAAGACATATAGATAGGGAAAGAGAGAGAGATAGAGTTTGCTTTAAGAGTGAAATAAAATTAGTTTCTGTTTTATGTATAAATTTCAAATTGTTATGTTACTCATACATACATACGAGTAGCATTTACTTTTTTTTTTGTTAACATTGTATTGTTTCGCCTGGCATCCTAAAACTGATATTTACCAAGTTCTTTACCTGCTGTGCCCATATTTAATATGCTAATCTCTCCAAAATAGGAACCTGCCTTTAATGAAGCCATTACGGTTTTACCATTATCAGCGACTACTTGCAGACGTCCACGATTTACAATATACATTTCTTTACCAACTTCACCTGCAAATGGATGAAGAGCGAGATAGAGCGAACGACATATAACACAGACACAGTCAGTCGACACACGATATGAAATAGACCATGTATTGAGATAAAATTCACAGTTGTATGATTGTTGTTATTGTTGTTGATGGGGTTGAGTATTTTAATGTTGTTGGTTTCAGTTCGGTTGACCGGATGTTGTGTTGGTGTTACATTAAAGGTATGTTGGCAAGATGAATTATTAAGTGGTTTTACAGTTTGCGGTTGAAAGTACAGGTGATTTATTGAGCAATTTGTAAAATTGTAGGGATTTTTCGATTTTTTTTTTTTAATTTTTTCCCATTTCATTTTTAGTTTGGTGTTTGTTTCATTGGTTTTGGTGGATAGTTTATATGTTTTGTTCGTTATCGTATCGTAAATTTTTTGTCGTTGAACATTTTTCGCCAATGGTATTGAGATTTCCAACATGACAAAACCAAGACAAGCAGAAAAAAAAAATTAAAAAAAGCGATTTTCATACGTTCAACACCCGTAGAGTGTTAAGTTGTCCGAATGTTAAATGTTCAATGTGTCAGCAGCAGGCAGGCGAGACAGTCAATAGCAAGAGCAGCATCAATTTTACACATTTGTAGTTGTTTGGTTTTTCGTTGCACAGTCCAGCACAGCAGCCAAACAGCCAAACACACATCGTTATCGTAAATTACATTAAATATTCGTAGTATCCCACCATTAAATTCAGAGCGCAATAAAAACCGTTCATCATTTCAGGCCAAAGGAAAATAAAATAACAAATATTGAGAAGAAAATAAAAAACAAGACGAAAAAACGAAAAACACATTAGTCGCATTAAAATTGAAAATTAAACTTAATTTAAAAAAGAGTTTATTACGAAGTAGTTTTTATATTTTAAGAACTTACTCACCTTTTCGACAGATATAATCGCCGGGGGAAAATAACACCGGACGCAATCGCAATACCAATTCACACAGGAAACCAGCTTCAGTATTTTGAAAAATTTCTACTCTCTTAAGTGTATCTAAATGGACGTTAATTGCTATTTCAGCCTAAAAGCATAAACGAGAAGATAAAAAAACACAAATCATATCAACTGCTGGTAAAATAGAATGGATGAGTTGCTAAAACAAAAATATATGGTAGAGCATGTTTTAAGGGAAATTAATTCAGATTGGTGGACAATTGATAGCACAACAACAACCATGAAAGTAACATTTTAATAGTTCTGGCCTAAAAGGACTATATGCGTCTGATTTTTATACCATTTCAAGTTGTGCAAGTGCGAAATTAACAATCTATTTAAAATCAACCATTTGAATTTGTAAGGAGCAATAAATTCCAGGGACTGAAACCGAACCCGAACCCGCCCCAAACCCAAACAGGTTCAGGTTCGCTGAAATTACAATTTTTTGTTAATTTTTATTAAAAAAAATTAAATAAATAAAAAAAAATCAAAGCAGTTCATTTTATTATTATTTTTTATCATTAAATCATTTTTAAATAATTAAAAAAAAAAAATATTTTTTTTTTTAAATATTTTCATACAGAATTTGAAAGGAAATAGAGTTCATATATAAAAAAATATTTAAAACAATCCAATTTTGATTAAACAGCTTACAACAAACTTCAATTTCAGATGTGTAAACTTGGAATTTATCCACATTAGTTAGCTTATGTCATTATAATTTTATCATTAACCCTTAAATTTTTTATCAAAAATATAAAATCAAAAAAAAAAAAAAAAAAATCAAAAAAAAAAAAAAATCAATAAAGTTTTTTGAGAATTCGCGCCTCTGTAATATTATGTAAGTTCGCTATATTACATATTATTGTTAAATATATTTAAACAGAAAAGGAATTTCTATCCTAAAATCTATAAGAAATATTGATAAATTAATAATAATAATAAAAAGACAAAATCAAAACAGTTCATATAAAAACAAGTAAGAAAATTATAGTCGGTCTAGACCAACTATACGATACCCTATACCATGCGTTTAGAAACCCTATCTCTTAGGCCCAACTAACTGGACATAGAAAGTAAGCAAAAACCAAATTTGAGTGAGATTTTTATTAATTTTTTTGGCTGCAGATATGAAAAAGTTCATATCGGATGCTATATCTATATGGGGACTAGGACCAAAAATGGACCGATCCTGATCATGTTTGGTAAAGTCTCTTGTATTTTGCAAAAATATATACAAACAAAATTTGAGAAGAATCAGTGCAATATTTTTGTTTTTTAATAGATTTAAGTGAAGATCGGGAAGCAGCTCTATATGGGGTCAAAGGAATCATTTTTGGACTACTCATTAGTGGATGTAATGAACGCATACAAACCCAATTTGAGTAGGATCTATATGACAATTTGGATCTTATGGCAATTTATGTCGATTTCATATGGGTAATTTGTATGGGGGCTAGGTCTGAACATGGACCAATTCTCACCAATTTCAATAGCGTTCATCCCATGGCCGATAAAAGCTTATATACCAAATTTCATCAAAATATATTCATATTTGCGACCTGTAGTTTGATTACAAGCTTTACATGGACACACAGACGGACGGACGGACGGACGGACGGACGGACGGACATTGTTAAATCAACTCAGAAAGTGATTCTGATTCGATCGGTATAATTAAAGATGGGTCTAGGTCAAATATTTTTGGTTGTTACAAACAGCAGCACAAAGTCATTATACCCAAACCACATAGTGGTATAGGGTATAATTAACTTTTTAAATTCTTTATCATTAAATCTTTTTTACAAAATTAAAAAAAAAAAATTTTCAAAAATTTAATTTCAAAAATTTTTAAATTAAAAAAACAATAAAAACCAAAATACAGCTCATATTTAAGAAAAAATTATATAATATAAAATATTAAAAAAAAAATAAATAAATTTTTGCAAACATAATTTTATCTAAAAAATTTTAAATAAAATAAAAATACAGTACATCAAAAAATATATTTTTTCATAATATTTATAATCAAATATTTTTTTAATTTAAATAAAAAAAATATATTTTTTTTAAAATATATTTATAAAAAATTTCAAAATTACAAGAAACTAAAAATCAAAATGTAGTTCATATTTAAAAATATATATAATTTTTTTTTATCATTAAATATTTTGAAAATTAAAAAATAAATAAATTTCAAATACAGTTCAAATAAAAAAAATATTTGTTTATATTTTGTTTATAGTTTTTTTTTTATCATCAAATCCTTTTGTTAATAATTAAAAAAAAAATATAACAATAAAAATTCACTGATATTAAAAAATATATATTATTTTATCAATAAAAATTTTTTAAATAATCAAAGAAAATATATTTCTTTTAAATAATTTTACGATTAAAACTGTTTAAATTATATATTGAAATACATAGAATCAAAATTCAGTTCATTTAAATTAAAAAAGTATTTTTTTTTTATGTTTTTTGTCATTAAATCTTTTTAAATAATTAAGAAAAAATATTTTTTTTTATAAACTTAATCATAAAAAATTTTAAATTATAAAGAAATAAAAATCAAAATGCAGCCGTATTTAAAATAAGTAAAAAAAATTATAGTTGGTCTGAAACGACTATACGATACTCTATACCATGCGTTTAGAGACCTTATCTCTAAGGCCCAACTAATTAGATATCGAAAATAAGCATTAACCAAATTTGAGAGGCATTGTTATTAATTTTATTGCCTTAGAATATAAAAAAGTTTATATCGGACGCTATATTTATATGGGAACTAGGACGAAAAATGGACTGATCTTAGCCATATTTGGTAAAGTCACTTATATTAAAAAAAAATATATACGAACCTAATTTGAGAAAAATCTATGCAATATTTTTGTTTTTTTTTATAGATTTAAGTAAAGATCGGGAAGCAGCTCTATATGGGGCCTACGACTAAGAATTGTTCATAGGGATTATTTTTGGACTACTGATTAATGGATACAATAAACACATACAAACCCAATTTGACTGAGATCTATATGATAATTTTGATCTTATGTCAATTTATGTCAATTTCATAGGGGTCATTTGTATCGGGACTAGGTCTGAACATGGACCGATTTTCAGCAGATTTTCAATAGCGTTCATCCTTTGGGCGATAGAAACTTGTAACTAATTTTCATCAAAATATATTCATATTTACGTTACGACCTGTGGTTTGATTACAAGGTTTGCATGGACACACAGACGGACGGACAGACGGACGGACGGACGGACGGACGGACAGACAGACAGACGGACATCGTAAGATCGACTCAGAACGTGATTCTGAGTCGATCGGTATAATAAAAGATAGGTCTAGGTCTAATATTTTTATTGGTTACAAACACAAAGTCATTATACACAACCAACATTATATCATTAAAAAAAATTTTTTTTTATAAATTTTAGTAGTATTATTTAACTAAAAGAAAAAAAATATTTTTTATATATTTTCAAAAAATAAAAAACAAAATGTAGTTCATATTTGAAAAAAAAAAATATGTTTTTCTTTTTTTATCATTAAATATTTAAAAAAAAAATTAATTTAATTTTATTTAAAAATTTTAATAATTTTGTGATGAAGTATGTTTAAATTAAAAAATAAATAAAATTCAAAATTCAGTTCATATTAAAAAAAAAAAAATTCTTTATATGTTTTTTTAACATTAAATCGTTTTAAATAAATAAAAAAAATATTTCTTTTTAAAAATTTTACCATAACATATTTTAAATTATAAATTATATTATAATTATATAATATTATCGTACTGAATTTGCTTATTATCCTTAAATGGATAGATTGCAAATAAAGTTGTACATTAGAAAAAAAAAATTAAAAAATTAAAAAAGTTTTATACATTTTTTTATATTTTATCATAAAAAATATTAAAGCTTTTGCATAAATACAGCTAGTAATGAAAAAAATTATATTTTCTTCTTTTTTTAATATTATCATAAAAATTTAAACATTTTTTTTCCCTACAAATTTAAAAAAAAAGAAAAAAATTTAATTTTTATTATTTTTATCAAAAATAAAATTAAAAAAAAATTGGTTTAATGTTTTTTTAAATTATTTTTTCCTAAGTAACTTTGTTTTTGATTTGTTTTTGGAATTTCTATCAAAGTATAAATATTTTTTGTGTGTGCAAAACTGGATGTTTTAATGAAAAAAAAATATGAACTGTGTGTTGTGATTATTTAAATTATCATGTCAATAAAAGAAAAATTATACAAATCATTAAAATCCCTTTTTTTCTCATGATAAAGTTTGAAATTAATCAGCCCCAAGATAAAATGATTTTACTTTTAATAAAATGGTTTTACTTTGAAGTAGTATTGATTTGTTTCAAGGTTGTTTTATATTTTAGTTTTTTATATTGGAAAAGTTTAAATAGTACAACTCTTTGCTTGGATTATCATTGCATTGGTTTCACCCAAAACAGCTGTATAACCGCCATGTAGAATATATCGCACCCGAACCTCTAAAGTGAGTCAACTCAAAATTTTTCAATTTTCACTTTTTGCAAGAAAACAATACACAGTGGTCATATCTATCCACTGTAAAAATCTTTTATGGGTTTTTCTAGTCTTTCGCAAAAAAAAAAAAAAAATACAGCTGTAGCCCTCTTTGTGTTATAAGAGCAGCTTCTTTAGAATCCACTAGGAAGACATATTTTGAGTTGCACCCAAAAAAAATGTTTATTTTTGATGATCACTGAAAAAATCGCAAAAACAACTACTGTTGCATACTTATTATTCGCAATTCTTTACAATAAAACAACAGTTCTTAAATTTTATAGTAAATATAAAAAAAAAAATGTTTTTTGCCTCTACTGAAAATTTTTAAATTTTGAGTTGACTCACTTTAGAGGTACAGGTGCGGTATGTATATCAATTTTTGAAACAAATGTGCCAATGTTTTTGCTTTATTTAAAGTAGAAACATGTGATCTTGAGTCTGATCAATTTCTAACTCAATAATTAAAATGATAAAGATCGAAAATAAAAATTTTTTTTTATAGAAAATATAAAAATTTTTTTTTTTGATTGATTGATATAAAAAAAGTATAAAATTATCAAATCAATTATACATTTTTCATCATCACTATCAGTATTATCATCGGAATCTTAATTTTACACATTTATTAATAAAAAGTAATTAAAAAAATTATGGAGCTTCATGGCCAAGTCTTGGCTAGGATGGCACTCTCGGAGAGTTGGTCTATGAATCTATTATGGATACTTGATGGACACCAAAGTCCTTTAGTATTTGCAAGATTTTATTTTCAATGCACTCTTCATTCGAAATATTACTACAAAGTATGAAATGAGTAAGATTTATAATTTACAATAACCGATTAAGCCTCTATCAGCTTTTCAATTCAGCATAATATCTACTAGTAATCTAGCCCAAAACTTATGGAAAACAAACTTGGCCGTGTATAAAAAACAAATGGTTTTTTCTGGAGTCAGAAAAAATTTTTGCCTGTTTCCAAAAATGGTTTTTCCTTTTAATCTGACACTCAAAAGTGTTTAATTATACCCTATACCACTATGTGGTTTGGGTATAATAACTTTGTGCTGCTGTTTGTAACAACCAAAAATATTTGACCTAGACCCATCTTTAATTATACCGATCGAATCAGAATCACTTTCTGAGTTGATTTAACAATGTCCGTCCGTCCGTCCGTCTGTGTGTCCATGTAAACCTTGTAATCAAACTACAGGTCGCAAATATGAATATATTTTGATGAAATTTGGTATATTAGCTTTTATCGGCCATGGGATGAACGCTATTGAAATTGGTGAGAATCGGTCCATGTTCAGACCTAGCCCCCATACAAATTACCCATATGAAATCGACATATATTGCCATAATATCCAAATTGTCATATAGATCTTACTCAAATTGGGTTTGTATGCGTTCATAACATCCATTAATGAGTAGTCCAAAAATGATCCCTTTGACCCCATATAGAGCTGCTTCCCGATCTTCACTTAAATCTATTAAAAAACAAAAATATTGTTCTGATTCGGTCTAGACCGACTATAATTTTCTTACTTGTTTTGTACTGCTGGATTTGAATTTGAAAGCACAGATCATTGTAACAAACTCAAACATGTTTTTTTTTTTTTGTTGTTGCTATGAGTGAAAAAAGTGTATTTACCTTTAATTTATCAGGAAGACATGATACGGCACGTTCCTCGTCGGAACATTTTTGTGTCAACCACAGGTAATCGAACCATTTAATGACTTTCACCTGTAGATGATTGGGTACACGTCGCATACGCATATACGTTTTGACACCATCAAGTTTGGCTAAAAATAAAAATGGAAGAAATTTGAAAATAAATATTTTTTAAACTGAATTTGAATGGCATTTTGTAAAATATTTGAACAATTTTAATACACCACATGTGCATACATTTTTTAAAAGGTATTTCATTTGTAAATATTATTTTAACCCGTTTAGATAAACAAAGGAAAACTTTTGGTAGTAGAATAAATTGATGGGTGTCTATGCAATTAGAGCCCAGAGGTTTTTTTTTCTTTTGATGTTTTGTAATAGATACCCAAATTAATATTCGTTGTAATTCCAAATGCATACATGTCCTCATAAAAAATTTATGATGAATGTGCGGTAGTTTTTTTTTTGTTTTTTTTTTTTTTTTGTTGGACTAGTTGGTGAAATTGGATAAATTTCCTAAATTTTTTATTAAACCCATAATTTAGTGGGAAGTTTTGTTTGAAATTTTATTAAATGTTTTCCAATGAAAATTAACATTATTTTTTTTTTTTTTTGAAAATTTATTAATTTTTTTTTTCAGGAAATTTCCAATGTTTGACGAAAAATTAAAATTTTCCATTTAAAATCATGAAATGAGATAATTGTTTCTCTAGCTTGGGAACGTTTTCAATCAATATTCTGAAGCTGTTTTAATAACAAAATTAGTTTTGAATCTAATTATTTGTCATGAGTTCAATCACAGCTATCTAAACAATCTCATCTATTATAGCATATTTTTTTCAGCCCTCACTATAGACCAAGGGTGCACACGGTTTTTTGCTGGTGGGCCATACAGACCACTAAAAATTTTCGCTAGGCCAAATTTTTTTAAATTAATTTTTTTCGTTTTTATTATTTATTTAGAAAGTTTGATTTATATATGTATATTTGATATCAAAACTTCAAACTTAAGAAGTAATGAATTTTTTTTTTTTAATTTTTTAATTTTTTTATTATTTTTTTAATTTTTAATGTTTTTTGTTTTATTTTTTTGGTTGTTAGTTTTTGTATTTTTATTAGAAGCTGACCCGGCAAACGTTGTTTTGCCATCTAACTCAAAAAATAACGAAAGTATTGTAAGTGTATGGGGATGCGATTTATGAATGCTGTAGAGCATGATCGCCAATGAAAAAAAAAAAAAAAACATCAACCGTTTATTTTCTCAATAAAATGTATTCTTTAACGTAAAGAACATTGAAATAAAAAATTAAGAATGAATGAACATAGGAAATATTTATTAGAAAAAAATTGAAATTTTTTTGGTGTGAGAGGTGCCACGCCCACTAACCAAATCCCGCACATTTTTGTTACGACCACTTACAACAACAACAAATTTACTTGCAGAAAGTTTCAAGATTTTGGCCATCATAGTCTAGATATATGATGATATGTATCTACCATGAATGGGAGGTGCCACGCCCACTTGTTTGATCCCGCCAATTTTTCACATAACATCTCACACACATCATTTGTGAACCCATACCCAGTTTCAAGACTGTCGCGTTTGTAGTACTCCTGATATTTTGGTATGGGCTTTGCCACGCCCACTAATCCAACCCCCACCATTTTTGGTACAACCACTTACATTAACAACCAACTGACGTGCAGAAAGTTTCAAGACTCTGGCCAGCATAGTACTCTAGAAATATGATGATATTTACCATGTATGGGAGGTGCCACGCCCAGTTTTTGATTTCGCCCATTTTTAGCATGTTTTCTCACTCTTCTGTAATAGAGTTCCAGACATAGGACGTTAAAAATTTATTATATATGGGAGGTGCCACGCTTACTTCATATATTAAAAAAAAATATAGCGTATTTTACTTTCCCGATACAAACTTACAGACTGTGAAAATTTCAAGGAGATCCATCCTACGGTTTAGCCAGCTATTAATGCCAAACACACAAACCTACAAACAAATTTTCATTTTTATATATCTGTGATCACAAGCCTTAACCGCCTAAGTCGAAAATCATGCTTTCAAGGAAAATAACTTTTTATATAAAGTAGTGGAGATTCATTACGACTTAGGTCAGTACATTTTAATTAATAACTTTTTAAAAACCAGTGTTAGAGAAATGGGAATCTCACGTAAATATAGTTTTTTGAGGTGTAAACATCCGTACGCTCAGGGGGATAAATACCTATTTCACAATACAATTACAAAAACAGAGTTAGAAAAAACGGTGTGAGGTACGATTGTGTCGGTGAAAAGATAAAATGAAGGCACGATTTTATTAGGAAGTGTTTGGAGATAAAATGAGGTACCGAATAGCGCTATAAAAAAGTTTAGACAAATGGAAAATAAAAACTGAAAAATGAAAAAAAATGATATATGAAAAATGAAAAATTAAAATCGAAAAATGAAAAAACAAAAATGGAAAATGAAAAATGGAAAAATGAGAAATGAAAAATTAAAAATGAAAAATGAAAATTGAAAAATAAAAAATGAAAAATGAAAAATTAAAAATGAAAAATGAAAAATGAAAACTGAGAGATGAAAAATGAAGAATAAAAAATAAAAAATGAAAAATGAAAAATGAAAACTGAAAGATGAAAAATGTAACATAAAAAATGAAAAATGAAAACTGAAAGATGAAAAATGAAAAATAAAAAATAAAAAATGAAAAATGAAAAATGAAAAATGAAAATTGAAAGATGAAAAATGAAGCATAAAAAATGAAAAATGAAAAATGAAAACTGAAAGATGAAAAATGAAAATAAAAATCGAAAATGAAAAAACAAAAATGAAAACTGAAAGATGAAAAATGAAAAATAAAAAATAAAAAATGAAAAACAAAAAATGAAAAAGAAAAATTTAAAAATAAAAATGAAAAATGAAAACTGAGAAATTCTAAATGAAAAATGAAAACTGAAAAATGAAAAATAAAAAATTAAAAATGGAAAATAAAAAATTAAAACAATTAAAATGATAAATAAAAAAGGAAAAATTAAAAATAAAAAATAAAAATAAAAAATAAAAAATAAAAAATGAAAATGAAAAATAAAAAATGAAAAATAAAAAATTAAAAATTAGCCAATTGATATAATAAATAATAATAAATACCTTTTTATTAGCAGAGCCCCTGCAGTTGTTTGCTATAAGTGATACATAGATGACGCTTTCTGTTTGATTTTAAAAAAGTGCCATAAAAAAGCTTTAATTTAAGTTTTACATGCTAATGGTCAATACAAACGATCATTGATTTGAGTTTTCCAGTATATATTTTTAGTTTAATACTGACGTTTTCAATATTTCGACTTTAAAATATCACAAAAAATTAATTTGAGCCGGTGCCTTGCTTCTCCATTCATTTTTATTTTATTCATTTTTATTATTGAACTGAGTTATTATTATTCTGAATTATTATTAAAATCGTGGGAATTTAATGTCAATACAGTTTTGTCAACCAAATTCCACTATGAGATTACTGCATTATGAAATTAAAAAATACTATATTTTTCTAGGGAAATGCCTCATGTGTGCACAGTACTTTTCGCTAATGACTTTCTTTCTTTTAATGTACCAAAGAACCCCTGTGCGTATGAATTATTTACATTGGTACATGGTACGTATGATTGACAGTAATATAAATTTAAACGCTTAAATATTTATAAATATTTACGAAAGTTTCTTTCAAAAGTATCAAAAGTAAAACAAGAATAATTAAAAAAAAATTACTTCGCTTTATTTTTTAACTCGTATGTATTAATATAAAACCATACAATGGCCTGCAATGTTTTTTTTTTCAAAATTTTTCTAAAATTATTTGCAACTTTCAGTAAATATAATTGCAATTTGATTTCTTCAGAATTTAACAAACTTATAAAAATATGATTTGATTTAAACGAGTAATTTTTATTCTACATATAGACAATACATATAAATTTCAACAGAAAAATTTAATTCAAAAAAATGCATACTCGTTCACAGATAGTATGCTTTGATTCAATTTAAATTTGATTGTTGCTTTGAAAAAATGTTATTTATTTATTTATTTATTAAGTCTACTGATTTACTTCTTACAGACTATAAGAATATATGTAATAATATTATTTGCACAATAATTAATATTTTAGTTTTATCTAAGTTTTAAAGCTTAATTAAACCTTAAATAAGTTCAAATAAGTTGAAATAATTTTTATCTAAATTGAAATTCAAAAGAATTGGGAAACTATTACAATACTTTAAACATCTTGTAATTGGTTCGTAATTTGTACGAAGAAAATCTTCATAAAATAAACACTCGTGACGTAAATCATGATGAGGAGTATGAACCCTCACTAAAACAAACAAAGCATCACAACATTATTTGTAAAAATATTAGATATAAACATTATAGCAAATGATGATCTCTGATCTCTTTAACATTGTAGTCCTACTTTCATAAGACAGAAAGAACATCGCCGGACCAATTTATTTTCTTAAATGCAAATTTTTTAAACAGTTTCTGAATTTTTTCAATTGTGGCTTTCATAATGAGGACTCCAGATTAAAGAGCAATATTCTAAATTACTTCTAATGAAAGAAACATATAACGATTTTAATGCGACAGCTTCACTAAAGTCCGTAGTATTTCGTTTAATGAATTCCAACATTGCATACGCTTTAGATGTTCTGTTATTTATATGATTATGAAATTTCAACTCAGAATCAAAAATAAGTCCTTAATCTTTTATTTAATCAACCCTCTCAAGATTCACATATTTTTTAACATAGAGTACTTTAGTAAATAGTGGTGCATCTTAAGAAATGAACTTCTTTTAAATATGGTAATTTGTTAAGAGAATGTACTATTTTAAGAAAAGTTCCTTTTTCGGGATAGATATATTTTTTAACAAGTGGTGCGTTTTTAAGAAAATATACTTTTTTAAGAAAAGGCAGGCCGAAGGCCTTAGTTGCTAGAGCTTTAGACTGAACTGTTATTGTAATTTGTATCTATAATATTAAATGGCAAAGCGGTATCTTGTGACATATTTCACACCTTCAATTACCAACCGATTTTGCAGATGTTCACCATATTTATGGATGTGCACCATCTTTTTTTGGAGTAATAATCACTTAAATTTGCTACAGACACACATGAGTCATTCCATGTCAAACCGTACGATTTTTGCTAAAAATTGACTTTGATGTCTTCGATGTCTTTCAAAATTTGAGAACGAAGTCTTCATTAAAAAATATTTTACACTTGTTTCGGGAAAAAATTAAAAAATTTTTTTTTAAAAGTTATTTGCCTTTGTAAATCGTCAAAATCGTGAAAAATCTTCCGACGTGACAACATTTAAACTAATGTTTTTATAAAACTAGTGAATGGATTTTGAAGTTCAATACCTTATTTTAAAGCTATTTGAACCTTCTTTTTAAAAAAAATATTACTTTTTATAAATTAATTTTTTTTTAATATTAAAATTTGGGTTTTTACTTAATTTCTGTTTTCCACAATCTTCGAACAAGTCGAAAAATCTGAAAAAAATATTTTCTTTAAGGTTAATATATTCTTAACATTCCCTCAAAATTTCAGAGTGGAGGTCGAATGAATTCTATTTTTTTACGATTTTTTTCCATTGCAGCACCACAAAAAAAATAACATTTTGTTTATAAACATTTTACTTTCAAGCATGTTAACGAAAATTTCAACGCATGTATGTATGTGTGTATGTATGTATGAAAGTAAAAAAGTGTATTTTTTTTAATATATAACTAAAAGTTAAATAATAAGCAATTTTAATTTTTATATACATTTTTAATAGAAAAATCAGCTGCAAATGATGTAGTATGAACTTTAATTTGTCTCTCTTGGTACGGAATAAACGCATGGTAGCCTAAAGTACCTGGTATCATTTTTGCTTTAGTAAACCGTTCTTTAAGTTTTTTCTCCTGCTCATTATATTGTTCCGTACTAAAAAATTCGCAATTTATGTTTTTAACATTTTGTTTAACCCATTGATAAAAAGTAGTCGGGGTATTGATTGGATTGTCAATATTGGTCAAACTGGCTCGGGCTGCTAATCTTTTAATTGTGCCTCCAAGCCCATCGCAAGGGCCCTTTCCGTGCGAAGTTGCAAAGAAGTGCCACTCTGCTTTTATAGCGAAATCATCTTCGTGAAATGCAAGATTGACAAAATTTTTCTTGTTTTTATATTGAGCACTTGCACCATCTGAGAAGTAAAAAATTTTTTTTAAGGAACTCAATGTTTTTTTAAGGAATTTGATTAGACCTTCCTGAAATAAATTGACAGCTATTGTGTCGTGTTTTAAGCATTCCGATATTGCAACATAATTACTAAATTTTTCTTTCCCATTTTCATTGTAGTAAATAGCAATAGGATGAATCGTTACCTGGTCGTTATTCCAATGAGAACCTTGAATGGAATCTTGAATGACAAATGAATAGTTTTCTGCAAAGTCACAAACCACAACGCATTCCCCAGGTTGCAAATCTTTCTTTTTTCTTTGAAAAAAATTGTTGTTTGGTAATGTAAGAATGGGTTAACAAGCGCCGTAGCTTTTCTGCCAATTTTTCTAAGAATTCGTAAGTTCCTGATTGAATGGTTTCCAAAGATGTTCTGTCAACGGTAATCCATTGATTATATGATATCTTGTCTACGATATTTTCCGTCAATAATTCATTAAGTTTTTCAATTAAATTATCACATCCTGGGCAAAGGTCACACTGCTGAAGATAACATTTTGAAGTAGGCGAATTGCAAATTATTTTTGATAGGTAATCTTCATATGTTTTAATTTTCAATGTATCGCTTGTCAATGTTGGCAACCCTGCACCGTCAATCATAAGCTTAACATTATACATACACACATACATACATGCGTTGAAATTTTCGTTAACATGCTTGAAAGTAAAATGTTTATAAACAAAATGTTTTCTTTTTTTGTGGTGCTGCAATCGAAAAAATCCGTAAAAAAATAGAATCCATTCGACCTCCACTCTGAAATTTTGAGGGAATGTTAAGAATATATCAACCTTAAAGAAAATATTTTTTTCAGATTTTTCGACTTGTTCGAAGATTGTGGAAAACAGAAATTAGGTAAAAAACCCAAATTTTAATATTAAAAAAAAATTAATTTATAAAAAATAATATTTTTTTTAAAAAGAAGGTTCAAATACCTTTAAAATAAGGTATTGAACTTCAAAATCCATTTACTAGTTTTATAAAAACATTAGTTTAAATGTTGTCATGTCGGAAGATTTTTCACGATTTTGACGATTTTCAAAAGCAAATAACTTTTTTAAAAAAAAATTTTAATTTTTTTCCCAAAACACGTGTAAAATATTTTTTTATGTTTAATATGTCTGGCAAATTTAAAGAAAATCGGAAGAGGTGGTGTAAAAAAGGTGTTCGGTCTGACATGGAATGACTCACATATATAAAATACATATTTAAGCTTCAAAAAAAAAAAAAAAAAAAACTATACAATGCTGGGTGTGGGTTTATTAAATTTATGTTGAACTGTGAATTGGCAAAAATTGATAAGCATACTTTTAGGCTTTTATAAAATTATAATTATTTATGAATGAAAAAAAAATTTCCTGGTGTTTGCACTCTACTTTCGAGGACTGGGCTCTGCTAGTTATAGTTAATAATATATCTAAATAAATAAATAAGTAAATAGAAAAAAATTAGAAAATTATAGTCGGTCTAGACCGACCCTATACCATGGATTGGAACCCCTATCTCTTCGGTCCAACTAATTGGATACAGTAGATAAGATAAACCAAATTTGAGTGGCATTGTTGTTAATTTATTTGGCTGCAGATATGAAAAATATATGCACACCAAATTTGAGAAAAAACTGTGCAATATTTTTGTTGTTGATAGATATAAGTGAAAATCGGGAAGCAGCTTTATATGGGGGCTATGACAAAGAATTGCCATGTGGGGTTTATTTTAGGACAACTGACAAATGGATGTAATAAATACTAACAAACCCAATGTGACCGAGATCTACGATAATTTTGATCTTATTGCAATTTCACGGGTATATTTGTATGGGGACTGTGCTGGAATATGGACCAAATTTCAGCAATTTTAATATCGTTCATCCTATGGCTGACAAAAGCCCATATACCAACTTTTAATTAAACATATTCATATTTGCGACCTGTAGTTTGATTTCAAGGTTTACATGGACATACAGACGGACGGACAGACGTACGGACGGACATCGCTAAATCGACTCAGAAAGTGATTCTGAGACGAGCGGTATAATAAAAAACGGGTCTATGTCAAATATTTTTCAATTTCGGGCGCTCGAATCTGCTAGTAAATATGAATAGGTACTTTTTAAAGAAGTTATTTTTGAGAAACAAGACTTTTTTTAAGAAGAGGTACTTTTTGAAATAGAGGTAGTTTTTTAAGTAAATGTACTTTTTTAAGTAAAGGTTCTTTTTAAAGTAGATATATTTACTTTAAAGAGAAAAGGTACTTTCTTTTGACAAAATTAACTTTTTAAAAAAAATAAGGTACTGTTTTAAATAGAGGCTCTTTAAGAACAGTATTATTTTTTTTAAAAAGGAACTTTTTAAGAGAAGGAACTTTTTAAGAGAAGGCACTTTTTAAAGCAAAGGTGAAATATTGAAAAGGTTCAGATCTAGTCACCGTACAAATGACCTCTATGAGATCGACTTAAATTGCCATAAGACACAAATGATCATATAGATGTTAGTCAAATTTGATTTGTATGTATTTATTACACCCAATAATCAGTATATCAAATATAAGACCTGTAGGAGATTTCTTAGTCATAGCCCCCATATAAATCTGCTTCCTGGTCTTCACTTATATCTATCAAAAAACAAAAAATTTCACAGATTTTCCCTATATTTGGTTTGTATATGTTTTTGGAAAAAATAAGTTAATTTATCAAAAATGATCAGGATCAGTCCACTTTTCGTTTTAGTTTCCATATAAATATTTTCAGATCTGTAGGTAAAAAAAAATTAATATTAATATTAAAATATTTCGATATCAACAGTTGTCCACGTGAAACAAAGAAACTTTATTCTCAATTTTGGATAATGAAAATATTGTTACAAATGTGACCAACTTAAAATATGTTAATATTTCAAATGCTTAAGACTTACAAAGAAAAAAAAAATTATTTGAGTCCGATTACAGGAGATATGTGTAAACATCTACTTATTAAAGACTTTTTATGGCCCTTTTTTAAAATCAAACAGAAAACGTCTTCTGTGTATCACTTATAACAATCAACTGCAGGGGCTCTGCTAATATAAAAATATTTATTATTTAAACCGGTTAATTTTTCATTTTTCGTTTTTTATTTTTTATTTTTCAATTTTCATTTTTCGTTTTTCAGTTCTCATTTTTTATATTTAATTTTTTCATTTATCGTTTTTCATTTTGCATTTTCCATTTTTTACTTTTCAGTTTTCATTTTTTATTTTTAAATTTTTTATTTTCATTTTTCGTTTTTCATTTTTCATGTTCCATTTCTTATTTTTAATTTTTTATTTTCCATGTTCCATTTTTTTTCATTTTTCAATTTTCATTTTGCATTTTCCATTTTTCATTTTTCATTTTTCATTTTTCATTTTTCATTTTTCATTTTTAATTTTTTATTTTTCATTTTTAATTTTTCGTTTTTCATTTTCATTTTTCATTTTTCATTTTTCATTTTTCATTTTTAATTTTTCGTTTTTCATTTTTCAATTTTCATTTTCCATTTTTATTTTTCTTTTATAATTTTTCATTTTTTATTTTTAATTTTTTATTTTTCGTTTTTCATTTTTTATTTTTTATTTTTCATTTTTTATATTTCGTTTTTCAATTTTCATTTTTAATTTTTTATTTTTCATTTTACATTTTTCATTTTTTATTTTTTATTTTTAATTTTTTAATTTTCAAATTTCATTTTTTATTTTTCATTTTTCATATTCAAACAGGTTATTACATATCGTAATTTTTTCATCATAAGTCAGACCGATTTTGTCTTACGGCTCACATGTTACGCTGTGTTTGAAATTAACCCCCCTGGCGCGTATATATGTTTACACATCAAAAATCGTACACTTTACGAGCATAGTGTATTTCTAAGTAAACATGTTCATAGGATAGGTAACATTAAACCGATGTTAATGTTGAACCCAAGACCACTTAGCAACTAACTTCATCTTTTGTTTGTTTAACTGAATGAAGAAATAAAGAATTCCAAAATAAAACATGCATTCTTAAATGACTGCACATAAGTACTCATATAATTTTGATAAAGAACATGTGCAGGAATACTTAATGAGTGCTACATTTAAGAATAATATTTTTTTTTTTTTTTTTAATTATTGCCAAGCTAAACATTTACCACCCAGGCAACAATATTTAAAGCACTAAGATTTTTCAAAATGTTGTCTATATAAATTTGAATCAGCAACAATGTTATATGAATATTTAGGAAATGGAAAATTTTTAAAAAGAAATTCATAAATATATACTTTCCTAAAGAGTATGATAATGTTGAGAAGCTACAGTTTTTTTTTTTAGCAAATCAAAAAGCCACTGTTACTGTTAAAGGCCCTACGCACCTTGTTACAGTACAAGTAACGAATATATATTAACTATTCTCTATCAAGAGATAGGGGACTTCAGAAAAAATGTCACGTCATCCCTTTCAGGGATCCAAACCAACACTTATAATTCCGTATCTTAATAACAGCACTTAATGTACGTATACAATGGAATGTTTTTAGAGAGAAAAAAAAAATCTAATAATATTTCTCTTACAATTGTTGCTTTATTTTTTTTCACTATATACCTGTTTTTCAGATAAAATAAAATAAAATATCTTAAATAATATACAAACTTTATAGTATACATTTCTTTATACATTCCACATTGTGCATTGTTTATGTGAAAGCATTGTTTCGCCCGGAAACGGATATGCTTTTGTACACACAATCAGACTTTATTTATTTATACTTTGCTAACAAATCCTGTTTCGCTGCTAGTTCTTCTATATTGTTGTTGTGGAAATTAGAAAAAGGAAAATTGTTTGAAATACAACACACAAGTATTATGAAAAATTGCGGATATCTGATATTGTTGAGTTGAGATTGTATATTAAAGCGACGATTTCGTAAAAAATAATTTAAATATTTTAAATAAAGATATCTTAACAACTTCTGCTTTATGATTTCTATTTAATGAATATATGTATGTCTTTTTTTGTTAGATGTTTTTTATTAATTGCGTTTCATCTAAAATTATTTTTTGTTGTATTAATCCTACACACACAATAAATATTGGTTGGAGATCAATTACTTAATAACCCCTTTTGTCAGAAGGTGAGGACATACAAAAACCGTTTCCAAACATTTTGAAACGCCCTCTAAATTTTGAGTTATTTTGCAAAACTGTTTTAGGGTAGGCCGTTGTACTTTATTACCTTTAACTCACACATTTTTAGACCGATTTCAAAATTTTATACAGTTTTGAAAAGGCAAAGATTTAAGATTTCACAAAATGTATGCAAAAAATGTATATTACAAGAAGTTAGGCAAGTTTTTATCAAAAGTTTTCATTTTTTGTTTCGCAATTTTTCAAATTCAAAAATAGTTATTTTAAATTTTTTCTACGAAAACCTAGCTTTTCAAAAACAATTTTATTTAGAAAAAACGAGACATTAGTTGCTAAAATTGGTTCATAAACTTTTTTTAAGGTAAAAATTTTGCGATTACAGATTTTTATTTTGTGTAAGCAACTTGAATTACAAAAGTTATTAAAAGATTAAAAACTACTAGTATAGCCCAGCACTCGAAATTCTAGTGCAAATTCTAGGAAATATTATATTTTCATTCAAGTTTTGTCTTCCAATGTTTTTGTAATCTATATATATAAAAAAATTTATGAATATTTAAATGAGCCTAAAGGTACGTTAATCAATTTTAGCCATTCACAATTCAACACAGAGCGTCTGATATATAATTCAAATCATTCGCATTAACAGGGCATAACGAATTATTATAAATATTTTATTTTTTTTTTTTTAATTTAATAAATCTTTAAGATAGATTGAACATAAATTTTATTATTCTCAGCTTCTCCTCCATATGAGCTATAACCATGCCACACTCCTCCGTGCCCGCATATTGCTTAAAAACGGAATAAAAAATTTACCTTGACGTATTAATATATAGATACAGATCATTTCACTTTCTTTTTCTTTCATTTTTCTTAAACATTCTAAATCTTTCGCGGGCGTATTTTTCGAACTTAACCCATATTGTGCACCTATGTACCCGGGTACCTTTTGCGTTTTTAACCATAATTTCTTCAATGAAATTAATAATCTGCATGTCTGAAACTTCTTGAGAACTGCTAACTTTTAAACAATTTAGCATTTCTGCAGCCGTACAGCTAAAATGTGTTTTTGTAATTTTGACGAAAAATCCATTTACTATTGACATCCGGGTACCCGGGTACCTGTACGTGTTTTATATGCTAATGCGGCCATTATAGGTATATTATTTGAAGTTGTTAGTAGCTCTACATACAATTTGTTTCATGATATAAGAAAACAGAAACATAAAAAAACAAAAATTCAATATATGAAAAAATAAAAGATCTTTCGAGCAGTTTGTACACATTGGACTATTAATCGAATGTTCATTGCAGATTGGCTTGGAACAGCGATGCAAGCCTTACGAGCTTTTCTCTGCTTCATACGTAGTTCCGAGCACATGTGACAACTTCTTGTTACTGTAATACGATCGCTCTTGTCCTTTGTTTGTAAACTGGATATGGGCAATGTTACAGTTTCAAAGTCTTTTGTACAAAACATTTGTAACGCGTTGTTTTATATTTTCCTGACACAAATCAATGCTTTAATATTGTAAATCTTTTCTACGACGACAAGTAGACTTATGTTGGTTATTAAATTCCTGCTACTATATCAATAGCATTAGAAAAATAGTGACAACGGTCATCGATTAGTTATGCGTTTGCCCGTCTATTGACCAAAAAATTTATTCAACCTCTTTACTAAAGGCGAAATTTGTAGAGTATAATCATCTGAAATATATCTCAACCCATGTATCAAAACATTTACAATTTGATAAAGTCTCTATCTTGGATCATATAACTCAATCAATAATATACTTATCTATGTATGTATGTTGTATCCAAATATGATTAGAAGAATACTAACCTTTCCTTATGTGCCTGCATATTAGGTAGTACAAACTTTTTGATTTTTCTTACCATGCCGACGAGTGCCAGCTTCTATGAGCTCTTGCTAGTTCCAAAGACATAAAAAAAATTTCTGTAATAAAGTTTCTTCCCGACTTTTTAAAGTTAAAACGCAGATGCAAAACTATTTTGTTTGCCTGTGTTAGTTTTACGCTCGCTTTCTAGTGGAAATGTAAGAGTTACGTGCATCGCAAGCCCAAGATATTTTTATGACATATTCTTCAGCTTTTGACGGCATGTACGCATAAAATTTGTATGCCCGCGATATACATACATCTGCTCATCAATAGTTATGCATTCACTAGGCTTATAACTTTGACCTAAATGGGCGTTTAGCTTCATCCAAATGTCGAAAGGCAGCTGATTTATCAGACTTTACACGTATATGCCGCGATATTATATTCTGATGTAACTCTACTTCCTCTATGATTTGTTTTTCTAAGAATTATGACACACATTTCACTTGACAAAATACTTTTAAATATTTCTCTGATTGCTAATAACTTCAATTTTTGGGCTCCACTTACACGTTGTAGTAAAATATTTTGTTTTACAGTCTGGTGTTCTGGAAAAGGGGCTAAGTTTCCAGTAAGTTCAATCTTCACCACAAAGTTCACTTCTTGTCTGAACTTCATCATTCTCATAATCATCGCTTTCTTCTGAGTCGAACGAATCTTCAGTTGCTTTTATAGTACATGCCATTTCAGTGTCTGAAGCTTTAAATGTTATTTGGTTTACCGGTGGAATATATTCTTCATTGCCGTCAGAGTTAAAATATTATTTATGTCAGTAATTTTAAATCTTTTAGAACAAACTTTTGCGGTTGAATTCATTTCGTTTGTTTTACGTAAAAAATATCAACTTCATCACTCAGACGATAAGTGGAACAAAGAATAATAAGCGCTACACAAAAAAAAGTTTATTCTCAGAGGGGAATCACCAACTTCCTACTCGTACTAAATATGTATTACAAATGTTAGCTTTTATAGATTTTAACTGGATATTTAGTGTAAAAATGCTAGTTTTCTACGTAAATTCCATATAGGTACCCGGGCACCTTGCAATACAATAGAATGCGATTTTTTTGTCGCGGACATAAGGGTTAAGATATAACTGCTTAGGTAACATAAGCTTTTTTTTTTTTTTTTAGCAAATGTAATGATAATTTTTCGAATTTACCGTCCAATAAAAATTCTTAAAAAACAACAATAAAATCAAGTTAATACAAAATATCTAAGAAAAAATGTTTGTGGGAAAACAGATTTTAAATACAAAACATCACTGCCTTCTACATTTAGCCACTTTACAAACTGTTTCATATAGGCCAACTTAAGATGCAGTGGTGGTAAAAAGATTTTATCTTGTTGCACAAGTGGAATATTCTGAACGTTTTTCGGGCTTATTTTTAAAGATGACCAGTCCAGGCCAGGTTTTACGCTTGTATTGGTCATCGCTACGACCGTCCAACTCGCAGCGAAGCAAGGGAACTTAGTATTACCTGCTTATATTCCAAACAATATTGTCAAAACTTTTAAGTCTGCAATAATTTGCCACTGAAATACAGTATTTTTTCCTTTGCAGCATATGACTCTTTAATTTTTTTTTGCGTAAGCTATCGACACTGATGATAATTCATGTTTATTGGGCAATAACACTGCCTTAAGCCCTTCGAAGTATGTTAGTTGGTTGTAAATTAAAAAAAAAAAAATTATGAATACCAACTTTTACACCGATCCGTCTAAAAACAAAATCCTATCATTCGCTTCATGTCGGTGATTAAGAACAAATTACAAGGTCATCACTACCTTCACTGGCTTAAAAGATTTCCTCAAAACACGATTAGTTCTATCCGCTACATTTTCGGTTCTCTAATTGGGCTATTGAATGCTTAGAAGATGAACATTTTTACCGAAATATCATCTTTTGTGACGACGCACACTGCTTCGAAGGTGGACAAAAATCGATATTTTCCAAATTTTTGAACTCTTGTCCCTTTTTAGTATATTTGTTAATCAAACAAACCAACTAAAAGAAATAACATAAAAGTGACCGAGTTTACCGCCTTTTGTATCCGCTAGGGGCGCCGAAGTCAATGGGTTTTTGCTTAAAGTACACGAATTGAAAAACTTATATTTGGTAGAAGTACGGAAATGATTGCAGGGAGCTCATTTTAAAAGGGAAATGAGGCAATTTTTTTTAAATGCTTTTAAACAATATTTAAAAAAATACAAAATTTATACTTTTACAAAATTCTGCAATTTTATTTTAAAAAATTTAGTACAAATGTTGTGATTTTGGATGAAAAACATAAAAATGTTCAAAGTTTCGTGGAAAATAAAATGTTTTTTTTTAAAGCTCCCTAAAATTTTAGTTTTTCCAAACAAAGTTTGAAGCCATAGCTGCAAAATAAAGAAAAAAAAAACCAAAAAAAAAGTGCACAAATGTGGAAAAGCAAATTCTGTAAAAATGTCTAAAATGGATTTTTTCATTTTGGCCTTTTTGGTGCAATGCGAAAAAATTCCTAAAAAATTGATTTTTTCAGATAATTGCAAAATATTTTCTGTTTTTAAAATGTTTTATTACTGTTCAAAACATCTATTATTTTATTTTTAAATATCGTGAAAATAACTATTTAAAAGTTGGCTGTAATATTGAGTATTTTTCTTTTAAAAAACCGAAAAATTCAAAAAGTTTAGACGTCCGCCAAAATTTTTTTTCAAGAGCTCCCTAAAATTTTATTGATGAAAAAGAAATAAGAAGACGTTATCTTTACAAAAAAAAAAAAACCAAAGGAAAAAAAAGTGAACAAACTTGAAAAAAAAAAAATTTTTTTAAAGCCCAAAACATCGTTTTTTTCAAATTCTTTTCTATTTCTTCATTCGTATGCTGCATGTTATATTCATGTCCCAGCAAACATATTTAAATATTAAATATATATTAGACTGGTCGCAATTTTTTTTTTTTTGAAATTTGATTGTTTGCGCTGCTTAAAATATGAGGTTTGGTATAAGAAATCATGTCCTAATTTTTCAAATCAATCCGACCGTGCCTAGTCGTGCCTAGTTGGGCCCAAAGTTCCCCACATTATAAAAAAACATCTATTCAGTCAGATCTTTATAGTTATATTGAATAATGTGAAAGTTAATATAATGATAAAAAAATTTATATATTTATTTGATTAATTTTATTGAGTTGATTAATTTATAAGAGAAGATTTGTTGTGAGAAGGATATAAATGGCGATAGTGTTCAACAACTTGGAGTAAGTACTGCTTATCTTTCTCATCGTATGTTAACGATTTATTGTAATCCGTGATGAGTTTAATTGCTCTTTCTGCTGCATCATTCACAACATTCAAATGTTGACAGACAGCTTTTCCAGCGCAATAGTCATCCCTCTGCTGCCATTGAGAAGGTTCCGATTCTAAAAATTTTGGATCTATGGCTAGTCGAGAAAAAAATTTCTTTGTCAGTGGAGAAACGAAATCTGATATATCTCTTGACGAGTAAGAGAAAATTTCATCCATATTGACAACATTCCTTTTCGAAATTGTTTCATTATTTCCGTGTATGTCATTGCCGATGTCGAGTTTTTGGACCATCATCTTTTTTATTTCCAAAGACACGCTTTCATCAAAAAATGCAAGGCCAACAGTTTCTTCTGACAAATACCACAAATGGTTTCTTATTTTTTGCAATAATGCGGTCGAAACTTCTTTATCAAAATAAGATACAACGTTTTGAATAAAATCAAGATCTAGTTTTGGCGCTTCTATAGCATTCACACATCGGAACCAATAAGGAACATATATGATTGTCAAAAATAAGCAAATGCTCCGAAGACTTTTCAATTCCGTATCTGTCAATTTGAACTGTTCGCGAAATAGAAATATTTTGTAACAATAAATGCACTTTGCCATGAATCGTGCATGCGATGTAGCACCAGGCAAACGAAATTGTGAAAAATCTGGTACACGCTCCCCAATAAAATGGAGTGTTAACTCAAGCAACTCTTTATAATCAGCGCAAACAATTAAATTTCAAAAAAAAATAAAATCCCATACAAGATGCGACCAGTCTAATATATATATTATTAATTATGATTTATTAAATATTTTATTAGTACATACTATTGTATGTTTTTATTGTTGTTATCGTTATTGGTATTACTTTTATTCTTATTACATACATTAGTTTTGTAAACAAACTACATATCAAATAATATATTTTTTGCACATAATTTTGTTTATCATCAACCTATTGTAAAATGTTATTATGGGTTAGATATGTTTACATTTTGACGTCACGTTATTATTTCAATGCAAAGTAGGTCAGTGCAAGTGAATTTTTGTAAAAATGTTATTAAAAAATTGCAATTTAATTGTTTGCTGGATGTCAGCACCGAAAAATAAGCAAGTGTCTACTTTACATTCATTTATTGAGCAGAAAGTGGGTAAAGTTTCTATTGAAAAAGACAGGCTGCTACTTAAAATACAGCGCTTTCATTGTAAAATGGATAAATACTGGAATGAGTGCAAGAGAAATAAAGTGTATTTTGAACAAAAATATTCCAATTGGTTGAATGAGACATTTTTGGATTTGGATCATGTAAGTTGACATGAACGTTTAAAGCTGAGTTAATATTTAAAATTAATACTTATTCAATAGCAACCTGCCAACCATGGCACTAGTAAGGTTAATTCACAACCAATGGATATATCCCCAGAAGGCTTAGTCGAACCAACAAACAGTTGTGCAGAAAATACTGACATGACACCTTCACCAACAAAAAGAACCCCAATAACTAAACGCGGCAGGCCAAGAAAAAATTTTGCGAAGTCGTCAAAAAAATCCAAGAATCGTAGAGCTTCCGAGTTAATTGCCAAATATTCTTTAGAGGAGCTGGAATATGCCATTCAAAAACTAAAGCGAGGATGTAGAAAAGAAGAGGAGAATTGCTTAACGCCACCCAAAGCACTCGCCTTATGTTTGGACTTAGATCTCTCTGAGAGAAAGTACAATGTTTTACGAAATACAATTAACGACTTGCACCCAAACTGCTTTCCTTCCCTATATACATTGCGAATGTTAAAACAAAATTTAGTGCCGACCATAAACGCATCCGAAACTTCTGCTGAGATCGATGTGAAGACGATAATGTGCAAAACTGTAGAGGGAATTTTGGATCAGTGCGATATACCGCAAGGCCTAAATACACTTCAGTTAATTGGAAAGTGGGGAATGGATGGAAGTTCTGGTCATAGCCGCTTTAAACAAAAATTTTGTAACGTTGAAAACTCTGATGAATTTATGTTTGTTATTGCTTTTGTTCCGATCAAGTAAGTTTATTAAATAAATATTTGTTTTTATACATATACATATTCAAAATATTTTGTTATATATGTGAAGGTTGTTGAATATGATATCGGGAGAAGTTGTTTGGTCTAATGCAACACCATCATCAACCAGATACTGCAGACCTATAAAATTTTGCTGTGCGAAAGAAAATCCTCAACTCATTCGTGATGAATACAAAATAATAACAGAAAAATTTGAAAAACTCGAGTGCGCCGTTGTTGAAAGAAAGTCTATGGTTTTTGAAGTTTTCTTTCAAATGCATTGCACTATGATAGATGGTGCAGTCGCTAATGTACTCACAAATACGAATTCGTGCAGTAGGTGTTTTATTTGTAATGCGAAACCAACCGAAATGAACAACCTAAATACGAAATATATTCCAAATGTTGATGCGTACAAATTTGGCCTTTCTTCCCTTCACTGTTGGATACGATTTCTAGAATGCATTTTACATATTGCATATCGGCTTCCCTTCAAAAAATGGCGTGTAGGAAAAGACAATAAAGAAGAATATCTTGACACCAAAACCAGAATTCAAAGACAGTTTAGGGAAAACACTGGTCTGTTAATAGACATGGTTAAGTCGGGTTGTGGTACTACCAACGATGGAAATACTGCTCGTCGATTTTTTTCTGATAGCCAATTGACGGCAGATATAACTGGTGTCGATAAAGAACTGATTGAATACTTTGGGGTAATACTGAGAGTCCTATCCTGTGGCATGGAAATTAATAAGGATACTTTTAAGGAACTCCTTAGAATAACAAGGAATAAGTATTTGATCCTGTACGGATGGTACTACATGCCGAGTAGTGTGCACAAAGTACTAATCCACGGTTCTGATGTAATTAATTATTTTGAATTACCAATAGGTACTTTAAATATTAATTATTTTTTCCGAAAACAATATTAACGATACTTTCATTACAGGTTCTTTATCTGAGGAAGCACTTGAAGCCAACCATAAAATTATTCGAAAGAATCGTTTGTCCCATACAAGAAAAAATTCACGTGAAAACACCAATAAGGATTTAATGACCCAGCTAATAATAATGTCAGATACATTGATCAGTTCTTACAGGCATAACGCTATTCCCAGTAAAAGGGAAAATATTGTAGATATTTCAAAATATATATTAAATAGTGATTGTGATGATGAAAATGAGCAATATCATACATTAGAAGAATCTTCTTCCGAAAACTCTTCCGAAGAGTAGTTCCAATATATGATAATTTTATTAACCCTTTGCATTTAAAGTACCAGAAATCATTTTGTTTTAAATTTTCATGAAATTCGTGGCAATAGTTCAATTTTTACAGCTCAAAATAATTTCGGTTTGTATGGGCGGTGGGCGATGGGCGTGGTCAATGTTGATGAAATTTTTTTTTTTAAGGTGTTGCATAAATATGCACTTCAAGCAATTTTCATGAAATTCGTGGCAATAGTTCAATTTTTACAGCTCAAAATAATTTCGGTTTGTATGGGCGGTGGGCGATGGGCGTGGTCAATGTTGATGAAATTTTTTTTTTTTTAAGGTGTTGCATAAATATGCACTTCAAGCAATTTTCATGAAATTCGTGGCAATAGTTCAATTTTTACAGCTCAAAATAATTTCGGTTTGTATGGGCGGTGGGCGATGGGCGTGGTCAATTTTGTCGATACTTTGAAATTTTCTTAATTCTATTATATTAGGGACTCGTGCCAAATTTTATTAACCTAGGACGACTCCTTCTATTTTTGTCCCATCGATGTACTGGGACAAAGCACTGTGCGACGCTCATTTTCAGCTCGGTGGTTACATCAACAAGCAAAATTGTCGCATCTGCGGCACCGAAAATACACTCATAACTGCTGAAAAGCCAATGTACCCTGAACGATGCGCTGTTTGGTGTGGCCGGCGGTATCACTGGGCCAATTTTCTGCGAAGATGCGCAAGGCAAATTCGCTACGGTCAATGGTGAGCGCTACCGTCCAATTTTATTTGATTATTTGTGGTAAATTTACGAGGATGTGGATTTGGTTTCAACAGGATGGGGCGCTGTAAAACAATCGCTCTTTTGCGTTCAAAGTTTGAAAATCGCATTATTGGCCGTTTGGACGATGTGCGCT